>CM059230.1:11397392-12597392 GCA_030347435.1 Clarias fuscus | reverse complement strand
AAAAGTTTAACTTTTATATTAATAGAAATAATAAATAAATGCTGCTTCACAAAAGTTCCACAGCTATATATATATACTTTTTAACCCATTTATATGGGTGGCAGGGGTAGCTCAGTGGTTAAACCTCCCAGGTTCAAACCTCACAACCACCAAGTTGTGTGGACAAGGCAAGGCCCTTAACCCTCAATTGCTCAGATGTAATGAGATAAAAATGTAAGTCGCTCTGTATAAGGGCGTCTGCCAAATGCCTAGATGTAGATGTAGATTTATATGGCGTGTCACCTATACAAGTCCTCAAGAAGGACATCGTTTTCCTAGCATACTGGTGTTAATTATTAAGCATTAGATTTTGGTGTCAGTTTTGAATGTTTGTTTTTGTATGTGTGAGTAGATTCCTTTGTATCCTAAATCTTCAACTTTTTCCAGATGTAAAATCCAAACTGGATGTGACGATTAGTGTGCATGTGTACAGCGTGCAGAAAGCGGAGCTGAAGGACAGCGCACCCCTTTACAGTACTGACTACGATGCTATGAAAGAGAACTTTAAAAACTGCAACAAGTATGTGACTTCATTTATTTTATGGATGTGATTGGTCAGGCTTATTTTATTGTGGGAACAGTTAATAATTCAGCAATAATTCTTTCATTCCTATACAGTGGAACCTTGGATCACGAGTGTAATTTGTTCCGGAAGCGGGCTCTTATTCCAAAAACATTCGTAAACCAAATAGACTTTTCCCATAACAAATAATGAAAATTCAAATTATTTGTTCTACAAGCCAATAAATACATAAAAATAATTAATACAACATATAAAGTAAAAATAAAACAATTTAACCTGCACTTAACATTTAAAAAAAGTAAAAATAAATCCTTACAGATAAGTGTTTCTGTTTGTGTGTGTGTGTGTGTGTGTTTGTGTGTGGAATTAGCCCCTCGCCTAGTCTTAAACAGTAAACACCTCCTTCCTCCCCACACCTCGCTTTTTAAGTTTCACAACTAACATACACAATGCAAACACTGTTTTAAGGGGGAAAAAAAGAAATCTCTCTAATGATACTCGCGTGAGCATACTAACGGAATCACTGCTGTAAAGTAAAAAATAACAAATGAACCAGCACCGTACCTTTGAAAAGAATCGCGACAGACTGAGTTTTCTGTGTAAATAAAGCCTGTGTGTGTGGGACACAGTGTCAAATTACACGCGCGCACACACAAGAGAGAGGGAGATATTGATTATACCAGTAAGAGACGAGCACCAAGACGCAGCAGGGGAGACGAATACCCATAATTCCCGCAGCGCAAGAGAGAGAAAAATCATTGGCTCAGTTGTGATCACTTGCCGCTTGGTGTCAAAATAAGAGTCGCATGCGTGATGCATAATACTCTACGCTCGTAAACTAATACTTGCTCGGTTTCCGATTAAAAATGTATTAAAAATCTTTGCTCGGTTTGCGGAACACTCATACTCGCAATCCGAGGTTCCACTATATTACAATATACACACTTTGGATAAGTGTCGAATACTGCTAGAATATAGCAGCAGTAAGTTGTTGTTAATAATAATAATCATCATCATCATCATCATAATAATAATAAATGATTATTATTATTTATTTAATCACAAAAAATTACTTGTATTATTTCTTTTTTGCAATAGTATCCTAATCCAAACAAGAACAGATTATATTAATATTAATAATTATTAGGTACACACGTGGACAAAATTGTTGGTACCCTTCGGTCAATGAAAGAAAAACTCACAATGGTCACATAAATAACTTTAATCTGACAAAAGTAATAATTAAAAAATATTCTATGAATGTTAACCAATGAAAGTCAGACATTGCTTTTCAACCATGCTTCAACAGAATTATTTAAAAAAATAAACTCATGGAACAGGCCTGGACAAAAATGATGGTACCCCTAGAAAATACTGAAAATAATGTGACCAAAGGGACATGTTAATTCAAGGTGTGTCCACTAATTAGCATCACAGGTGTCTACAAGCTTGTAATCAGTCAGTCAGCCTATATATAGGGCTCCAGGTAGTCACTGTGTTGTTTGGTGACATGGTATGTACCACACTCAACATGGACCAGAGGAAGCGAAGGAAAGAGTTGTCTCAGGAGATTCAAAAGAAAATTATAGACAAGCATGTTAAAGGTAAAGGCTATAAGACCATTTCCAAGCAGCTAGATGTTCCTGTGACTACAGTTGCACATATTATTCAGAAATGTAAGATCCATGGGACTGTAGCCAACCTCCCTGGACGTGGCCGCAGGAGGAAAATTAATGACAAATCAAAGAGACGGATAATCCGAATGGTAACAAAAGAGCCCAGAAAGACTTCTAAAGAGATCCAAGGTGAACTTCATGCTCAAGGAACATCAGTGTCAGATCGCACCATCCGTCGTTGTTTGAGCCAAAGTGGACTACATGGGAGACGACCAAGGAGGACACCATTGTTGAAAACAAATCATAAAAAAGCCAGACTGAAATATGCCAAACTACATGTTGACAAGCCACAAAGCTTCTGGGAGAATGTCCTATGGACAGATGAGACAAAAATGGAACTTTTTGCCAAGGCACATCAGCTCTATGTTCACACACCGAAAAATGAAGCATATCAAGAAAAGAACACTGTCCCTACTGTGAAACATGGAGGAGGCTCTGTTATGTTCTGGGGCTGCTTTGCTGCATCTGGCACAGGGTGTCTTGAATCTGTGCAGGGTACAATGAAATCCCAAGACTATCAAGGGATTCTAGAGAGAAATGTGCTGGCCAGTGTCAGAAAGCTGGGTCTCAGTCGCAGGTCATGGGTCTTGCAACAGGACAATGACCCAAAACACACAGCTAAAAACACCCAAGAATGGCTAAGAGGAAAACATTGGACTATTCTAAAGTGGCCTTCTATGAGCCCTGACCTCAATCCTATTGAGCATCTTTGGAAGGAGCCGAAACATGCTGTCTGGAAAAGGCGCCATTCAAACCGGAAACAACTGGAGCAGCTTGCTCATGAGGAGTGGGTCAAAATACCTGCAGAGAGGTGCAGAAGTGTCATTGACAGTTACAGGAATCGTTTGATTGCAGTGATTGCCTCAAAAGGTTGTGCAACAAACTATTAAGTTAGGGGTACCATCATTTTTCTCCAGGCCTGTTCCATGAGTTCATTTTTTTAAATAATTCTATTGAAGCATGGTTGAAAAGCAATGTCTGACTTTCATTGGTTAACATTCATAGAATTCTTATTTATTATTACTTTTGTCAGATTAAAGTTATTTCTGTGACCATTGTGAGTTTTTCTTTCATTGACCAAAGGGTACCAACAATTTTGTCCACGTGTGTATTAATGAGCTGATGTAACCAGATAGAATATATATATACTTATTTTATCTACCAAAGCATACTAACCGCTACTACATTCTGCTATTGTACATTTTACTTGAAAATGATGTCACATATATTCTTGGAAAATCTTATTTGTTTATGGCACAAAAAATCTTTTGTATATCCATTACTAAATAGTACTGTCAAATTTATATATTACTTTCTTAAGTTGCTTAAAATATTTTAAAATCATTTAGGATTCTAACTAGATCTGTACAAAGAACTAGACAGGCTGATCAGGTTTAATGGCATGCTGAAATCAGGGTAAATATTAACTAATCTTTTTTTTTAGTTAGGTATACAAAAAGATGGCGAGATTTGTAATTGGTTAGTCAATCAAAAAGGGCTATTAAGGGGGGAAAAGCATTGTGTTTTCTCATAGCTTTAAATGGATCCCCATAACCACACTGATTTATAAAGGAGCCAGGTCCTCCTTACCCTTTTATTCTAACAGAATATTAAATATTTGCAGGTACAGTGCGATTCGATGTCCTGCTGCAACCCAGAAGTCAACATCAGAGTTACACAGGGCTCAGGAAAAGGTTGTGTCTGCTGCTACCGAGGCCAGTAAACCTGTCGTCAACAACACAGCACCTGCATCCAAGCCCACCCCCAAACAGCCGAAAGGCATCATGGGAATGTTTTCAAGTAAAGCAGCTCCTAAAAGTGAAGAACAGAACAAGGAGGTGAAGATGGAGCAGGTAGATGTTCCTGTAAGTAATCGGTCATAGCACAATTGTCTCAAAACATTTGGCTTCGTTATTTATAGTTATCTTTTTGGCATTTGCTTGTTTTTGTTTACATTTAGTTGAAGGAAAAGCTGCAGAAGTTTTCTTCACCTTTGCCTAATTGAATGTTTTGGCAGTTTTTAAATACATACTTAAAAAAAAAATTGCAGACTTGAAGTAAAAGGATTTCTTTGGCATGTTCAGTACTGTACAAAATTCTAGCAAACCCACTTTTCTTCATATTAATAAAACCATGTAGATTAAATTAAGGACAATGGAGCAAAGGTTTACTGTGCGTGGCACCATCTAAAAACTGGTTGTTTATGTACAGCATTAGAAAATGGAACAATCTCATTTCCCCTCTTGTCTTTTTCTACCACTCAACATTCAGCATCACCAGTATAGTAATCACCAGCCTGATCATCTGCACCTGTTTCTCACTGGTTCATGCCTTAAGTTAGATGCTTTTTTTATGGTTGGGGAAAAAAAGCCAAAAAAAAGTCATCTAGGAGCCTGTAGAACTATTCCTTACACGACATTGACACTGCATTGAAATATATATTTTTAAAAAAGTCAGGCTCTTTGGAAGCAAAATATGGAGAAATGAGGGCTGTCTTAAAAGCACATATATAAAGTTTTAGCTTTTTCAAGTCTGGTTACCACCAAAATCATTTATTCTGAATAGTGTGCTGTAGCATATGTGCCAGTATTGCCTCCGTCTGTTCTGAAGCATGTATTCTTGTAGTACTGCTCAAAGCAGGACATTCACTGCATGATGAAATCAAACCTCAGTCTGTGGCGACATCTGTAAAATCCTGTTCAACAATGGTCCCCATCAATATATAACAGCGCCTGAGCAATTGTATTAGGAAAAATCATAACAGGATCAGGATGTGGAAAGCTGACATGTACCCCAGAAAACTTGCTGCCTTAATGCAGCCAAACCAAATATTGACTCCAACAAGTGCCTGCTTTTTTGTTTGATTAAACTTTGTGTCACAAAAAATGTTTATACTTTTAAATATTAGACATGTTGTATAAATGAAATGACACCAATTCCACGGAAATCCATTTCAGTTCCTGGTAACTCTACAAAATGTGGAACAATTCAATGGTGGTTACTTGTGTAAGGCACTGTATAAGATTCAAAATTCAAATATAAAGTCTTCTTGTAATAATGTTCCTGTTTCAGACTGAAGGACCCAAAACCAAGGTGTCTTCCAAAGCTAACACTATGTGCAATTTTTTTGGGAAATCAGCAGAGAGTGAGTATTAAAACGTATCTAATTATGCGACCAAGCTGTTTCAGTCACTGACCCGTTTTTAATATGTGACGTACAGAAAAGCTTGATAAAGCAGACAAAAACGTAAAAGAAAAGGCAGATGGGGGTCCACCACCACCACTATCATCAGCAGCAGCAGCCACAGGGAGCAAAAAAGAGTCTTGCTCTTCATCCAAATCTAAGCAAGACATAAAAGAAGAATCGCCAAAGGAGGCTCAAGTGATTGAAGATGACTTCAAAGAGACACGAAGGTAGGGTTTAGATATTTACTCTCTGGAATGAACCAGGCATCAGGCAATATAGGTATAATAATAATTTTATTTTGTAAAATTAATGTAAAGCAGTTTAGACAATATTAATATTGTGTTGTTCCAGAAGGTGTCTGTACAAGTGCAGTGTTTCAATTTTTGCTGTGACTTCCATAAAATTTGTTGCATAACAGTAAAACAAAGCGTCTGGAGAATAGTGAAGACGAACAAGTGGAGGGTCAGAAGAAAAAGAGACGGAGGATAAAAAAACCTCAGCCTGACAGCAGTGATGACGAAGGTAGGTGAAACAAATGTGCTGGAATAAAACACGAATCCAACAGCAGGGAATTTTGCAGTTGGTATTTCAGCGCAAACATCCTGATCGACAGTGTTCATCTTGTCTTTTTTAGTAATTCCAGATTCTCCACCTGCACCTGAATTACAGACACCAAGCCCTGAAAAGCCTGTAAAGAAGGAGCCTGGTTCACAAGTAAGAATGTGAAATGTTGAATGATCACCAGTAAATCGTGTGTTTTTTTTTTTTTTTTTTCCTTCTTTTTTTTATTTATATATATTTTTTTTATAAAAGAAATTTGTTACTGTTTATTTTTTTGGTTTGTTTTCTTAGAACAAGCAGTGAATAAATAGTGTTATAGTGTTATTCAGTGAATTAAGTAGTGAATACCTATTTTTTAGTTGGTTGCTCTGCCATGTTGATTAGGCAGAAAAGGTTTTTAATTTGACATTTTATCCCTTTGTGTCAAAAGTATAAAGACCCTTTATACTCTAGTTTTTGTGACATCTTTTCATATTCTGATAGAATTCATTTCTGATTGATTCATATTAGCAGTGTTGATAAATATGTGGGGTCAGGGTTCGCTCACTGGTTAAGATGTCCGATTACAGATCAGAATAAGATGGGTTCAAACCCTAGCACCCCCAGGCTACCACTCTTGGGCCCTTGAGCAAGGCCCTTAACCCTCAACTACTCAGATGTCTTACAAGAATTCTCTTTGATTAAGGTCGTCTACCAAATGGCGTAAATGTCTAACTATTATTAGACTAACTGTGACCAAAAAAAATTTATTTGGCTTCCATGCAGATTGGGCTAACTGCTGTTCCCAAATTGCCCGTGATGTGTGTGAAAGTTGACTGGAGAGATCTATAAAACAAAACTAGACCTCAAATACATTCCCATTAAACTTTCATGAATGTAGCTTTGTGAAGTTGTCATTAGGCTTAAACAGTCAGCCCTGTAGTTGTATTTAGCTAATTTGACCCATGGTTTATCTTTAACAGATTTTCCTTTAACCATCCTTTATTATTTGTAATGTTGTTTGGAAACGGTGTACGTAACATGCCCCTAATTGCTGATGTGCGTCTGCTTTTATTTACTGCAGAGCTCTGAGGGTAGTAGGAGGAAAAGGAGACGGGTACTAAAATCCCACACGTTTGTTGATGATGAAGGCTGCATCGGTAGGTAACAGTTAATATAGGTACACGTACACAGACAGACGGTGTGCGTGCATGCGTATATATGTATGTATATATAGATATGTGTGTATATATAATATAATATAATATAAATATATATATATATATATATATATATATATATATATATATATATATATATTACGCGCACGCACACACACATATACATACATATATATGTATATTACACACACACGCATATACATATATATGTATGTATATGTGTGTGTGTGTGCGTAATAAATATATATATATATATATATAAGATGTGTGTGTACAGTATGTATGTATGTGTGTATGTATGTGTGTGTATATATATATATAAATTCAATATTAGGTAAATGTTAATTGTTGTTTGTAATTTAATTTCAAAAGTCAAACTGAGATATAGCCTTAAAATATTACAAACCTTTTTTGGTTTTCATTTTGATTACAGCCTACAGCATGAGAAAACAAAAAAAATTAGCAACTTAAAATCTAACAGCAAAAAGTACAATACAAATATTCTGAAAAATCTGTCCATAAACTCTAATTTCTGTAGCAATGTGGCATTACAGGGAGGAGATCAGCGTGTGGCTCAACTAATGAGGTGTTCGTGAAAACCAGGTTGCTTTAATATTCTGATCCTTATCTAGACAACACCACATAGATTCCTTATGGGGTTCAGGTTAGACATGTTTGCTGACCAATGAATCAGTTGAGTAGTAGTAGTTTTGACTCTGTGGGCAGGTGCTAAGTCTTGCTGAAAAAGGAAATCAGCGTCTCCATAAAGCTTGTCAGCAGACAGAAGAATGAGTTGCTCTATTTTATTGTCTCCTGGTAGGCAATAATATGCTTCAATACAGCAGCTTCTGTAGTGTAGTTAACCTCTTTATGGAAGGTGTCGGTCATCGTCTTCTGGATAACGGTCAAGTCACCAGTCTTCCCAACATGCATACTGAACTAGAATAGAATTTACTGAACTAGAATGGTATTTTACTCAAACTCGAAATGAAATGTATTTGAGATACTGTTTTTTTTTCTTTTCATGAGCGTTAAGCTGTAATCATCAAAATGAAAACAAATGTCATGAAATATGCTCATGAACTATTTCACAGTACATGTAATGAATCTAAAATATGAGAGTTATAGGAAAAAGGAAAATGATCCATTTCACAATATTTACATTTATTTTTATTTTTTATTTTACATGTTACATGGTCTATACTATACACGCGAAATATACACTAGATCATTTGTAATATTCTATGTCCGTGGTGGAGTAGAATAGAATGAATATATTAAATGCCTTATATTTGTCTTTTTTTTAATTGTAAATACTGGAAACATTTTGGTTAAACCAGCCCCTCTCAGCTCCATGGTATAATTTGGTTTCCATCTGTGTTTAACTTAGTGACAGAAAAAGGCTACAAGAGTGAGTCTTACTCTGAAAATGAAGATGAACCCAAGGCAGCCACTCAGCCCTCTGAGGATTCAAGCTCACTGAAGCAGTCACTTGCAAGGATGGACGAGGAGAAAAAGGTCAAAGAGAAAAGTCAAAAGAAGGCTCCTGCTGCTACGAGTAAACTGACAAAACAAGCTTCAATCATGGGCTTTTTCCAAAAGAAATGAACTTCTTTTGTGGGCTTTCTGTCCTTGTACATCTGTGAATTTCCATTACTCTTATGGCTGGATATTTTTTGTGTTGGACTTCAGTACAATAATAAAACAGTAGGTGTCCCTGTAAAGCTTATCAGGCGTTTTGCCCATTAGTCTTTTTACAGAGGAAACCACTGAGATGCTGGGAACATTTTTGGGATACCTATACAGTATGTGGAAGATTTTAATCACAGATTATTCCATCACTGAATACTGGACATCTTTGAAATTGATTGATATTTTTTGTCATCCAGAATATTAAATATATTAAACTTTCATTGTCACATTAAATTTCTTCTATTTTTAGTCTCACTTACTTTTTTCTGTACTTAACTGGGACTCATTGATGGATTTTTGTGCCATATGGAGTTCCTAAAGATGATTTAATTAGTTCAGAAAGCTTGCTTTTCTAAGGTTTATTTGCTTTTTGCAGATTGCCAAAGCTTTTCCTCCCCCACCCCCCCCCACCCCCTTTTTTTTTTTTTTTTTTTACATTTCTACATAACGTCAGTCTCTGGCACAGTTCTTGGCTTCATTTCAGGGGGTTGTGATTTATTAAAACAAAACTGACATGGCATGGATCTGGGAATGTGTAATGAAACTTCTCTGATCTGCTGCCACATACGTGACTTTGAGCTTTTCATGCCAACCAGAACTTTTCCTTGAACACTTCTCCCTGGCAGTCATTGAACTTTATTTTTTATGGAATTTAATCAGTGAATATTAAAGGTTTTAAAAGAACACTTAAGCCAAACATTATATGTGCACCAAATGTAGTTAATCATCCAGAGTCTTGGGTTTTATACTGAAGTTGTTGCTAAGCTTATTGCCTCCCGTTTAGCACTGTATAAACAGCAGAGCCTTGAGATTTTTTGCTTGCCATATTAATACTATTTGTAATAACTATACAAATCATATGTGAATTTTATGAGCAACCCTCTTCAAATTATAAACTGAAGTATAAAAGTAATTTTCCTTCAACTCTGAGCCTTCAATTATTTATCCATTTTAGTTAACTTTTCCTAAATGTGATCGTTCAGTTCAGTTGTGAGAGGTTCTCAGGGTTATTGCTCAGAATTGACTCCCTAAGTTATCTTTGGTTAAGAAGCAGTCCTTGTCAACAATGGGGAAACAATTTTCTATACCAAGTTCTCTAGTCATGCTTGTTCTTTTTCCAGTACCTTGCAGTAATGTATGCATTATAACATCCAACAGCCAGGTGAAAGAACAAGAGCTTCGTCCATTGCTGGCGTCTTTGGTCATTGGAAAGGCATTCTGGCACTACAACTTTGGATTCATTGTACTCTTTCTTACCCTTAAAGCTTGTTTGCAGAGCATTTTGTTTTTAGGGGCTCCCTTGTCTGTTAGCCTAAATAGTGCTGCTGCCATCCAATCCATGACTCTTACTATCTGTGAAAAGCTCCAACCCTGAGCAGAAGTTGTACTTGAAAATGGAAAATCTGTTGTAGGGTCTGGCTAGATCCATGATGACACAGTGAGTAAGACCCATCTTCAGTGTTCCCCCATGTCCTGTGTAGACTTGCAAGTTTGGACATAGCCGGTGGAGCACTCTGCCATGTCCCATATCTTGAAACCCAATCTTGTTGGGTGGAAGGGAGATACTGACAGAAGAGACTTCCCTTAAATATAACTTTAAATGAAATTAAAGTCCTTTTAAAAAACTAAGTGTTTCATCTACTGTCAGAAAGCCCACTCACCATGAAGAACAGGGATCTCTCACTCCAGTATTGGAGGGCCAGTGTCCAGCACAGTATGTAATTTAATTTTTACTCACCCACTGAAACTAGTAATTAACTGATTAGTTGAATTAGCTGTGATTGAGCAAAATAATCACCAAATTGTTTTGGACACTGGCCTTCCATTATGATTATTAGAAACTGGAAACCTATTCCTTGCCATAGGGAAAGCTACTTCTTTTGTTACCAATACCCCCTCCTCGCTGGCAGCTGGGCAATGCCGATGGTGACACAGCTTAATTAGTTTTAATTTACCTTACCATTAACAAGTGGACACACTTGCTGCTGAATTGGCTTTCTGACTGATTTGTTTTACATCTATACTTGGCTTTATCACAATCACAGCTCCTTATTTAAAATTGTGGAAAACACCATTAATAATGTTGCTTCATCATTCAGTCATTATCCCAACCTGTGGCAATATTTGCTCTTACGGCATGGGTGACGGTTCCCCATTTTCCATTCATCTTGGAATCCAGCAAACTCACAGAATCCGTCCTCCTTTTCCTTTTAAACGTGTCTTAACTGCTAAGCCTTAGCTGTCCTCTGCGTCGTTGTTGCTCTCCCACTCAAAATAGTTTATTTTTATTATTAAATATGCAGTACTATTCAAAGATCTTAGGAACCATACTATCTTTAGTACAATTTTTATTCGATATGTGTATCCTGCCTGCATTATTATCTACAAACTCATTTCCAAACATAATTTAAAAATATATTGATAACATTACAGAAGAATATTTGCATACCTGTAAAGAAAGCTGTGTATTACATGACGGACCAGTTTTGTGGAATTTTTGGTAGGTGGCCAAGACTTTTGATTTATAAGTAAATCAGCTGTTAGGTTTTACTGAGCGTGCTGGAGAATAAGAGTTCTCCTGTTAACTTTGTCACACTTGCATTACCAATTTACAGCACCTTAGATTAGAGCGTAATCCACAGTTTAGAGGAGACTGCATGAATCAGGCCTTCATGGTCAAGTTGCGGCAAAGAATTACTTCGGATGAAAACCGAACAAAAGAGACTGTCTTGGTCCAAGGAACACAAGGAATGGCAATTAGATCAATGCAAAACCGTCCTTCGGTCTGATGAGTTTAAATTTTATACTTTTGCTTCTAACCATCAAGATGACATGCAAACCTGTCATCAAAGCGAAAGGTGGCTACTTAAAAAAACAAAATCAAAATATTAAACGTATTATGGGTTATTTAATACATTTTTGTTGAGTGCCTAATTCCATCTTGGCTCTTCATAGTTTCAACAGACAGACAGTATCAGTCAAAAGTTTAGAAACACCTTATAATTTCATGGTCTTTCCTGATTTTTTCTCCTACATTGTAAAACAATACTGAAAGCATCCAAAATGTAAAAATTTGAAGGCTTAATACATCAACACACAATTCATGTTTAAAACATTTGTTAAAACATTTGTTGAAAAAGTTATTTTTCTTTAAATGTGTAGTTTAAAAAAAGTTAATTTCACATATTTTAGATTCTTTACACATGAATAAAATATTTCAGCCCAAAAATCTATTATCTCAAAATGTTAGAATATATAATTTATTGTTTGAGTAAATTCCTATTTGTACAGTATATAATACAATGTATTTCTCAGGCTATTTCAGTATATGCATAGGGATTGCTGACTTGACATTTATGTAGAAAACAACAATCGACACCCTCAACAAGGATGGTAAGCCAAAGAAGTTCATGATTGAAAGCTCGGTTAAGAAGAAGGAGAACTGGGCCAATGCTTAGTTGTCATCATTTCAGATAAAGATAACATTTACATTTCATTTAAAAATCAAGGTCTCAAGAGTCTGGAAGAAGAGTTAAGAGGCATAGAATCCAGGTTGCTGTAAAGTCCAGTGTAAAGTTTATATAGACGGTGATAAGTTGGGGTGCGTTTTTAGGCTTTTTGCTTTTATTACGTCATGCGTCTGCAGTGGCATTGTTTCCATAAGCTTATGCAATGTCACAACATTTATTTCCATCCAAAGTCGTATTTCTCTCCAGTATCTTGTATTAATGATGGGAGGGTCGAAGCGCCGTGTAAAGTCTTTTACAGCATTCACAAATATTTTCGATGGGTGGTGACATTTTTACTTATTTACCTATTAATCAAGTAAACACATTACATGCCAACCTGGGGAAAAAAGGATTATCAAAAGGAGGAAAGACATTGAATATTGAAAATACTGAAATTTGAATACTGAATATTGAAAAATTCAACCATATTCTGTGTGCAAAAAAATTATGTGAAAAAGAAGGTGAAATACCACCACATGTAAAAAGAAAAAAATGCATCCATTTTACTCATACATATGTGGTGTTTCATGTGCGTTTTCTCTGATGAATGTGTGTATCACAGCTCTACGTATCCACTCTTCCACAGCTTACACAACCCAAAGCCTGCTGCATGCAGAGGTAACATGCGTGAGGTGCCTGCTCTGGATCATTCATTGTAGTGTTGTTTAAAACACGAGGTGCCTCTGTGTCTCAGAGAAAATCTGTTGCTCAATTGCATGGCTATCGTCGGAAAAATAAGCTGGGCTACTTCAAAGTGCTCGTGACTTGGCATTGGGGTGTGTAAGCGTGATTAACTGTTTCCAGGTTTGTGTTCAAAGGTGTACTCAAACACAGGTCGCGCTGGATCTCATCTCCTGATGCGAAATTCTAAATTAGATCTCAAAACGGTAATATGCACAAAACAATCTTGTCATAGCAGTTTTAAAGATGAATAAAATAATCCACCAGACATTTTACATGCACAAGTGATTAATGATATTTTGTCCAAAATGCATAACTGCATTGTTTATATATAGTATAAACTTTCCATTGTTTTGTTCCATTCAGTACTTTTGCCCAGTGTACGAGTTCAGCTTAGCTCTCTTCCTTTTGCCCAGTCACACAGATGTGGAATGCATTTTTCAGCCCAGGTGGAATAAATCAATAGGCATTTTTACAAATATATCAAGTGAATCCACATTATTAAATTCAAACTGACTTCAGGCTATCTGCAAAGCCATTAAATATGAAAGTGTATTAGCACAGTGGATTTTGAAGACTTTCCCCCAAAAATATCTTAAATTAACATCTGCAGCATTTGTAGTTCTTGGGTATTTATTTTTAATAAATAAAATCTTCATGTAAAATTTTTAAGTTAGCTCCTAATATTATGTATGCCACCGTATCTTGAAACCAGCCTTACCAGCCTCTCTTTTTGCTTTCTTTGAAAAATTATTTATAACATATTGTTCCTCCATTATGTGAACCTCATATAAAAGAATTTTTTTTAAATAATTTATAAAGGTTAGCTTGCTTCTGAATCCTTGTTGCTATTAGAGAGCTGTGCTTTTTTTTAGGCAGCACCGTGACATTGTGATTAGCACTGTAGCATTTGCCTTCGGGTCTATATGCGTGAAGGGTTTCCTCCAGGTCTTCCGGCAGTCCAAAGGCAAGCAGGTTAGGCTAATTGCATTTCCAAATCGCCCGCAGTGTGCTTGTGTGTGTGCACGCACTTGTGCCCTGAGATGGATTCGACTCATGTGAGGTTTACCCCACATAGTGCCCTGAGTCCCCTGGGATAGGCTCTAGGTCTCCTCCTGTACAGTATAAGCGGTAACAATCAATAAAAAAAAGTCTCTCATTCTGTGAAAGCAGATCTTTGAAGTGATTTTTAAACACATAGTAATCTGACATGATGTGATCTATTCTTATTTAGCTTGTGGAAGATTTCTCTGTGTCCAAACTGTAAAATATGTACATAATGACTTTAGAAATGTGGAAGCATATTGCACTTTTGGGATTTGGGGAGTGTAGTGTCACGGGCTATTTTACTGTGTGTGTGTGTGGGAGGGTATTAGATCTCCACATCTGGAATAATCTTTGCAATTCAGAAGGTTAAAAGATTTTTTTCTACTTTTTTTTCCCGAACTCGTTTTTGGATCAAGAATGGAGCTTTTAGATGGTTTATGAACATCATTAAACAGTGCTCATGCAAGTTCTGACTGCACCTCAGACACTACGGTTCTCATCCATCAATGTGTCAGTGTGTATGGGATATCCATTCATCATTATGCTTTTGATATGACATTTATGTGGAAACTGTGGGTTGCTCTTCCATGCCTTTGTGGCAGTGGTAAAACAAATGAATATCACTCATTTTAGTATAAGATATGAATTTGCAGAACAACTGACAACAACTGACTTTTTATATACTCTACCAAATATTTCCCCTTTTCTTCATCACTTGATTAAATCTGAGTGTTCTTTTGTGACCCACTAACAGTGAGGATCACTCTGAAGTGTTCCTGACATGCAGCACGCTACCGTCTGTACTTCCTTGGCATGAATCTGATCACCAGCTGAAACGATCAGGGCCCCGACTTAATGAAGCAGAGTGAGAGAATGTAACCGAAACAGCTCTCTTAAAAGATTTCGGAAGTATTTTGATGGCATTAATTTGTGGTTTCCTTAAACATCTTAATCAGCTATAAAAGCAAACACATCAGAGTTAATTGCTTTATAGCCCCGGTTTGGCGCCCTTTGAGTCAGAAGGCCATCTAATTTGCAATGCTTCAGTTCCTTGATGTCTGTGAGGCACTGCCGTAATCATTGCTTCAGAGCCAAAACTTTTACATGCTTATTCAGTTTTCCTAAACAGAGCAGCATACAATTTTATATTATATTTATTTTATAATATACACACGTACTGCATGCACACACAGAGAGTGGTTCTTAGATTCCCAAAAGCATTCTACTTGAAACTATTGATGAAATACTGTGTTTCCATCCTTATGGAAATCACATTTACAGTATTTCCTGTAAACATAATATTTTGCATATGATTATGTGAGTCATATAGTGTATAATCACATGTAAGAATGTTATGTCATTATGTTCTGCCCTAACATTGCAGTGTGAAAAAAGAGCATGTGGAAATAAATGAACTTACAGGAATATAACATATAGAACATGTGAAACATCTAACATCAATTAACAAGGTGTGTCTAAAACCTCAATCAATCTTTTTTTTCAGTTAACATGTACTCTATTCTATGAATCTGACTGCAATTCCATAAAGGGTCTCTCCAGCAATCTTCGCTCATAAGTCAGACCTACAGTAGTAACATTTGTGCATTGTGTTCAGCACTGAACAAGTTTGAACAATCTGCAGTAACAATCTGCAGTAACATTTCTAGATGTGACAGCGACAGCGGTGCCACCTGACAACACTCTGTTTTAAGCTCGGTTATTGTGTATGTGGGTTTCCTCTGCTTTTCCTGCTCACAGAAACACCCCAGTAGTTGGAGTACTCTCACTCACTCACTCATCATCTATACCACTTAATCCTGTATTCAGGGTCACGGGGGGCCTGGAGCCTATCCCAGGAGACTTAGGGCACATGGCAGGGTACACCCTGGACAGGGTGCCAATCCATCGCAGGGCACAGACACACATACTCACTCATTCACACACTTTTTGGCAATTTGGGAACCTACATGTCTTTGGATTGTGGGAGGAAACCGGAGTACCCGGAGGAAACCCACCAAGCACGGGGAGAACATGAAAACTCCATGCACAAAGAGACAGGAATCGATCGAGCCGGGGATCGAACCCGGACCCTGGCGGTGCAAGGTGCTAACCACTACACCACCGTGCCGCCAGTAGTTGGAGTAGTTATACTTAATTACCCCTAAGGGTGAAAGTGTGTTCTTGGTGTTCTTTGAAGAATTGGAGTTTTACCAGTTTTTCCACCGGTAGGTTTTCTTTCTTCATAGCAACAGAAGGGTCAACATTATGCTACTGCTGAATGTCTTACCACTGGAAAGAAAAAAATCCTTCAATTTTTATGGCATGAAGATACAATAAACAGCTTGTTTGGTGATTTAGTGAGTGTGCTGGGCCTGGTGCAGAACTGTAAATATTGTTGAATGGAGAATTTATTTCTCTCCTGACGAGCATGCCTGTGATAACTTTGTCTTGCCTGTACGAGGGCTAATCAAGACAACTGAAGACTTTTATTTTTGCAGTAATGTTTTAAAACACAGAAGACCTTTCCCACAATCAGATTTGAGAGTGCAACTAAAAACCTTTCTCTGTGTACATTTAAGGCTTTAACATGGCTGTAACGTTGGTATTAGGCCTGAGCAGGAACACTCACACAGAGAACTGACCCTTCTGCTTGATTTATACCCACTGACTGCCCCCAGCTGTTCAAATTGCCAGAGCCAAGACTAAGCATGCATAGCGGAATTGGCCAAATGCTATTTAGAGGGAATTCAAA
The DNA here is from genome assembly GCA_030347435.1 of Clarias fuscus. Taxonomy (NCBI): domain Eukaryota; kingdom Metazoa; phylum Chordata; class Actinopteri; order Siluriformes; family Clariidae; genus Clarias; species Clarias fuscus. The sequence goes on along the minus strand of CM059230.1, from coordinate 12,580,565 downwards.
ACCAACCTCCGTCTAACGATGAAAGGACCAAGGAGATGCCAAAGATGGCAATGCTTAAAATCAAGTTTGTGCTCCAGCAAGTGTTGAACTCTGTGGGAAATGTGGCACAACGTTCCAAACTCATCAAACCAAATATAAAACAGGTATAAAATGTGTAATGTTAGATCCCGTCTCAGGCTTTAAGGTCTAGACCTTTCATTTTCCCTATATATCACAATCCATTAAACACAGACACTGAGAAGAGAAGAATGGGAAAAATTCTTAAATCAATCGGTAGCTCGAAAAACAAGTATTAGAACCAAAACATTAGTGTTGAGCATTGCAACATATCAAAGGCTTTCAACTTTCATCAAAGGCATAATAAGAATTAAATGAAGCAAACTTATGCTTCATTAACAAAAAGGCAGGATAGACAGCAATATGTGAGACTTTTCATGTCCTCAATGTTCTACTGGCTTCATGCCATGTTTCGTCTAAACATCAAACACAGTTAACATTGAACCCCCCCCCCCCCTCCACAAAACTTACAGTTTTGTCATACTGTATGTTCATTTGTGTAATCTTTAGTGCTTGTTTAGTAGAATAAATAACCTTGTTCGAGTTCATTACACCTGTGACCGTATTCCACATGTGCATTCTCAATCACTGCAAAAGATATGTTACAGATGTCAGAGAAGCAGGCTGAAATATAGCAGCACAACGGTGAAAAAAAATCTATGGGAACTTTACTCTGAATAATTACCTGACTGGATACAGCTACAGTCTGTGCTAGAAAAGGATCAGTTGCAACCTACCGGTGGTACTGTTATGCTCAAATCCACAAAACGTTCACCATATCTACATTAGGCTATTTGTTATTAGAAATTTTTTTCTTAAATTGCTGCTAGAACAAATTTGCTGCTACTAGAATCTATTGTAATATTGAAAAATATGTGTGCACTACGGTATATCCCACACTAGAACTTTATACTGGTTATCCTGTTTTGTCACTATTGCACTCTTCTCATTTGCACACATGCATTTTATGTAGGTGCGTGTAGTCGCATGTAAGCCTCATGTTGTTTTATGTAGCATTATGGTTTGGAGAAATTTGTTTTAGTTTACTGTTTTGAACCAGCTGTACATGTTTACAATGCCATTAAATGCCATTTGGCTTGAATTGCAGTGGGTGCCAAAAAATCTAATAGAAGTAAATAAAAATTTTTTTTGCATGTACAATCAATGAGGGCTTGGGGGTGTTTAGCCCTGCTAGCCTATTTATACCCGCCACCCCTTGAGCACAGAGTCCTCCTTTGAGTCACTCTCAAGAAAACAAATTGTCAGAAAGTGCCAGATCCAACAGCCAGCAAAAATAATTCACAGCTTCATTGTGTGACCATTAAGGTCTTCAACTGAGGGGCTTCTGTTGCAAAATATTTTGTCAGGCCTTCAGTGAGAGATGAGCAGTGCTATCTGGCACTATGTGTGAGTCCAGGACAATGACTCATTGTGCTCGGGAAGGGAGGGAAAGTGGGCTTTTGGGGTTCAGAGGAAAAGGAAAGTGGATATTACTCTTTGAACTTCTCCAGTCTGGGTCTGTGGCCAGGCCCAGTTCAATGTGAACAAGCATGGATTATCCTCCACCTGGTGACCCATACAACGCCGCCGACAAGAAGCTGACAGGCCACGTCCTCACCAAACCTCGACTTGGCTGCAGAACGGCATCTCCATTAAACTAACAATCCTCTGGGAATTTGTTATTGAAATCATGTCAGTTGCCTCCGCCGTGAAAATTGCACTGTACTGTGATGTGCAACGACAGGTGGCTAAAAGTCTGCTGACCAAAAAAAAAAAAAACATTACAAATACTAGATCTGTTAATAACTACATGGTTAATAAGCCATATGTCTTAACAAGGCCTGTCCTGTTCTGTATTCTTGGAAAATTTCTGACCTACATTTATATCAAATTAACAGAGCTCTCTTGTTGCTCCCATGCTGTTAGACTACCACAACTCTTGAAACAACAAACTATAACACTGTAAGACAGGCCAACATTTTAGAAGAGAGCAAGTAAGAGCCACAAATCCTAAAAATCCTGAAGTGCCTTGAATGGTTCATTGTCCAGAACAGCCAGAACAGCTTATGTAAGAACACTTGCTTGTGGTCAGAAGTTCTCACATTTAATTTCTCTACCAAGGTATAAAATGTCCTGTGTATACAGACATACTGTAATATTCCTTTCAACCGTTCATTATTGCATTAATCTGTTCAGTCAAAATAACATCTCTTATTAATTACAATAAATATTAACATTTCGTTTTAGTATTTAAAATATTTAATGGGTGCATAACTAATGGCAGTAATAAAAATGTGGCCTACATCAACTTTATAAAAGCATCCTGGCCAATAATCTGCTTACAATCCTACTTATATTTCTCTTTAATTACTGTACAAATACAGTGATTGCTTTGTTTGAATCACATCCACAAGTCTTTCGTTAATAAAAAGTACTATTTCCATTCTTCCCTTTCTTTCCTCAGAACTAAGACATCTGTATGTGTTTACTTTCCCTTCTGTATTTTGACAAGACCATACTACTGACTTCACTCCAGTTCAAGGCCTCTACAAAAGCTACATCTCACATGGGACAGTTCTTCTGCCTGTATCTGTTTTGCCACTAAAAACACATTGTGTGCTCAGTTTTTTTTTGTGTTCTGATAATAGAAGAGGTGTTGGATGCTGGACTGATACACTTTTCCAGAGCAGAGACGACACTCAGAAGACTAAGACGTGCAAAGAATGTCCAGCTGATCAGGGTTTAGGTACTTCACTACCTCCTTAATACCATCTTCACACGTCCTGTTCCTACTAAAGTCTTTATCCTTGTCTTCTTCCTCTTTAAACTTTCTCCAGGCATCTGACAGAAACAAATTTACACAATAAAACACTAAAATTATATTTCATGACTGTCTGAATTGAAAGACATATTGAAAAACATAAAAAATATGGAATGCTTTGAGAGTTGTGATGAATTACTGTTACCACCCTGTAGTTAATTACAGTATTTTCCAATAACAGCTTGTCAAGAACTATTTTATTATAGTCATGTAAACTTTTTTTATTATTATTGTATAAAATTACAATAAATGTTATTATTGTAATTTAGTAATTTTCTTGTATGACCACAATACAAAAAAAACCCTCGCACACTCTAATATTTTGTTGTGTAGTCTTTAACATTGCTTACAGAATGAATTCACCATGGCATTGTTTTAAAAAGCAATTCTTTTGACCAGACCTGCATAAAGTTTTGACCAAAATTTTGTATTGATTAAGAAAGAGTCAAAGTACTCTGTAAAGTGTTCTACAGAACGACCTAAAGACTTTCAATGATGGGCAATTTATGCATAAATGATTCCTCATGCTCCCAGAAACACTCTTGGACAATGTGAGTCTGATGATCATGCATCCTGGAGTATGCCCATGTCTTTAGGGATAGCCTGGCCATTCAGTCCAGCACATTCAGGTAGTCAGCTGACTTTACTGTATATTATTGCCGCCTAACATTGCTAGACCTGACCACCTGAAGCAACCTCAGATCATAAAACTGCTTCCAGAGGCTTGTACAGTGGGCAGTATACATGATGAGTGCATCGCTTTATGCACTTGTTACCCTGACATGCCCACTGGTCTGGAATAGTGTCAATCTGGACTCTGGACCCGTATGACATTTTCTATTGCTCCAAAGTCTTTATGCTACCTAGCACCCTGAATTTTTTTTCCTGATTAGTCTCATGAACAAGTGGTTTTCTTATGATCACAGCTGTTTAGTCCCAATCCGGTGTGAGTGGGGGGAATTTTCTTTTTTACTGTGACTTATACGGTTAATTTTAATGATGAAACTTTATGTCATCGCTTATCATGGTCATTCATGGTTTTTTTTCTGACCACATTTTATCTATGAATTTGGAAGTTCACCACTAACCTATTTTTATCCCATTTTCAATCATTTCAGTCACTTCCTTAGTTGACTTCTTTGCTTGATGCATACCAATAATTTAACCCTTCTGAAAACAGTAACTTAAGTAAACTTTCCTATGACCATAGGATGCATCTTCTGATCGTAGATTTAATATGGTGCTGGTAGCATTCCTTAGAGTTTTTGTTCATATTCAGATGATAGCTGTAGATTTTTTGGCTGCACCTTGATGCTCTATTGGATTGAGGTCTGATGACTGTGAAGACCATTTGAGTACAGTAAACTTATTTTCATTTTATTACCTAGTTTGAGATGATTTTAGCTTTGTGACATGGCACGTTATCCTGTTGGTCATAAAGTGATAGACATGGTCAGCAACAACAGTTAGGCTGTGGCATTTAAACAATGCCCAAAGTATGCCAACAAAATATCCCCAAACCATTATACCACTACCCACCTGAACTGTTGATATAAGGCAGGATGGAGCCATGCTTTCATGCTTACATCAAATTTTGATCCTATCATTTGAATTTCACAACAGAAATCAGGACTCTTCAAACCATATTCTATTGTCCAATTTTTTTTGCCCCTATGCAAATTGTAGCCTCAGTTTCATTTTCTTAGCTGACCAGAGTGGCACCTGGTGTGGCTTCTGCTGCTGTAGCCCTTTAAGGTGTGACGTGTTAAGCATTCACAGATGCTCTTCAGCATACCTCAGCTGTAACGAGCTGTCACTTGAGTGACTCTTGCCTTTCTATCAGCTCAAACCAGTCTAGTCATTCTCCTCTGATCTCTGGCATCAACAAGGCCTTTTCGCCCCAAAGACCTGCCGCTCACTGAACATTAATTTTTTTCAGACAGTTTTCTGTAAGTCATAGAGATGACCAGCAGTGTCAGTAATACTTGTGGCATCAGCAACCATGAAAAAGTCACTTCAGAGGATTGCCTTCACCTTGTCTCCAAGCATAAATTGCTGACATGTGATTGGCTGATTAGATATTCGTGTTAACAAGCATTTGAACAAGTGTATCTAATGAATAGACCAGTGAGTGTATATTTAATGTTCATGGAAATGTGTTTCTTTTACCAACAATCTCTCCAAAAACATAAAGAGACATCATTATTAATGAATGTTACAAAAATCTTTCCAAAAATGCCCCTTTTGTCAGCAATATTGTCTTTGTACATGCATATTGTACAGGTACATGTAGCTCATCTTCAGGTACTTAAATTATTTTTTTCAGGTAAACAGTTTCTCCTATCACATCTTTTACAGTATTAATATTATGAAAGGATAATATATGGAAGCTCACCTTCATCTAATGTAGTCAGGAGAATATAATTCTCTGGATGCTCCATAAGGTCCTTCTTCTGAACATCACCAGTTTCCATCAAATGCAATGCACCTAGATATATCAAACGACCATTACTCCCAATGTAGCTTCTAGTTGTTACTGTAGTCTCTGATTTATGACTATTAAAGGAATAGTTCATTGAAAAATCAAATGTATACTGTAATGAGAGGGCGCACCAATATGGCACCACCGAATATGTTGTTAAGTGTGGGAGCCCCAATGCAGGAACTAGAGGGGGGGAATTAGAGACGTGGGGTGATTACATGTACTTTGGCGGGGATTAATCGCTTAGGGGAAGCACTTAGCGCTGTGCTAAGGAAATGGCGCTTCTACGCCGCTTTGTAACTCAACTAAAGAAAGGGGAGTGGCTTGTGAACCATGTGCTTCTAAATCTATATATTCCCCTTCTTTGTGAAATAAAAAATGTTTTTTTATTTATATAGGGATATATTTTTTTTTATCTTTTCACTTCTCTTTATCTTTTCCTATACCGGAGCAATGCTCCCAGATCTGGTGCTCTCTAAATGTTCGCACATAGTGTGCTGGTTTATGGGGGGTTTAAATAACCTAACGGACAGGTGTAGCACGTTTGCTCTGATTGGCAACATGGTGGTGTTGCCTAGCAACCATGGCCGTCCGCGGATCTGCCTGCCTATAAATCTGCGTAGTTGTCCGCAGATTTGCCCTTCGCGCAGGCGACTGTGTTACAGTACACAATATAACTCTCTTGTTGACTAACCATGTAAGACATTTGTAATTCTTTATTACATAATAACTTCAAGAGTTATGTAGCTAACCAGTAACATGGCCCAAAGGTCTGAGATGATTTTTACATTATAAATATAAAAATATATCCAGTGCACAATTAACACCAAAATCCCTGAGAAGGTGATGCACATGCTCCATTATCATTGGTGCCTCTCCAAATGCTAGCAATATCAAAAATAGGAGGGAATTGTTGGGTGTCTTATTATTAATAGATGTTTCAAATTACATCACAAAGTTTAATAATCACCTTAAAAAAAGGATTGTAGTATATTGTACTAAAGACTAAAGACTATAGTTTTTATTTGAGTAATTGACTATATGCTGATTATATTAAGTATATAATTGTTCAAAAACATTATACAATATAGTATATAGTAGTATATATAAATCATATCACACAGTGGATAAGAATGCTTTCATTGAAAAAAATACTGTATATATGGAAGCATTCTGATCCACTGTGCGAGAAGGCATCGTAGGTGTTCATAATCTTTACCATCGACTGTTTTCCATACTTGCACCTCAACCTCAGTGGCACCTTGTCTCTCAATGGCAATTTTTCGCACTGTCTCCTCCGTATGAGCAGTAGATGAAGATTCAACTTTATACACCAAAAGGCTGTTACTGTCCTGTCCTAGATAACAGTCTGTCCTATTGTTCTCATTCTTACTCTCTGTCACATAAAAAATGCAAAGAAATGTCAATATTTTAAACACATACTGTAGACAAATCCTGCAGGATTTATCATGAAAGTGGCAGATGGACAATAAAATGAAATTGTATTGTGCTACCTGGGCAAATTTTACAGCATTTTCCATCTATCTTCATGGGGTGTTTGCATGGGTATTGGTTGGGGCAGGTTAAGCGTCTGCACTCCTGAAAGCCATCTCTGCAGGTGCACAGGATGCACTCCAGAACTTTCCCCAGCACAGGGTGCCACACATCACCATGGGAGTAGGTCTTCCCACTGTACGTGCAAGCTTAGACAAACAACTGTGAGAAAGTCTTGGCTCCAAAAATATTTTGCTCTAATTTTCTTTTTACTTGCTGTGTCACTTAAAGTGTAACAGAAACTAATGCAATTTTAGCTAACTTGATGCAAGTCTTTCTGGAGGACAAAACTTTATCATGTGTAAAAACAGTTTCTCTCTTTGTCATCAGTGGATAATATCACACGGATACTGCAGATTTGTGCCAAAGAGCTGGTACTGTAATTATAAATCACTGTCATGCACTTTATTATTGTCTGAATATACTACCACAATATTTTGAATACTGAACATTTTTTACTATAACGTTACTGGCCATAAAATGTCACCAAGAAAATGATTATAATATAAATAATATACAATTTCTAAATAATCAGCAAGGCCTCACATACTGTTTAATCATACCATTTCTCCCACTACCATTACCTCAAATGCCCACATTTCCACAAAGTCCCTCAAAGAAACACCAACTGTGTCTCACAATTTCAGCTTGGGATCTTGTGAAGCTTACCTCTCTGGTGTTTGCGCTGTAAGAGGATCTTCACTGTGGTATCGGCCGCTCCTTTAAGGTGCAGTGTTTGTAGGTTAAGGCCTCTTGGTGAGCCTCGAAGTACTGCCGGTGTGACACGCGTGGCCCGGTTCTTCACCTGCTCTCCACTGCACTGATCCACAGAATGCCTCTTAAGTTTGAGGAGGTACAAAAAGATGTTGGGTCTTTGTAAATGACTCATGGCCAAATGCAACTTTCTAACAGAGTCTCCCCATCACAGGACAACTAACTTTAACTAAATTGAATGTGCTTAAAAACTTTGAACTTTTGATCAAAAGGGTTGAACAAATTCAGTATTTATACCACTGCTTCCATCCATCCATCCATCTCTTTCATTTACAATTATTCAGACTGAAACTTTACTGCAGCATTTTAAAATTTTATCCACAAAGGTGTGGTAGGGCTGCAGGTTTTATAACCTAAGTTGACGGATGCTTGATAGCTGATTATACAACAGTTAGTTGTTGGATGAGAACCACACCACAAGTGTAGATAATGGATGATAACACCACCCCAATGGTTAACCAGATGTTTGACAATCGTTAATTACAGCTGACTCTCGGTCGCAGTATGTATGAAAGTACACCATTCTGATGAGAGAGCAACTGCCTGCCAAAACCACAATCAAACCCAGTCACAGAAGCGCTTTCAGCGTGAAAACACATCTGATAACGTTATATCATCTTTAAAAAACACTTTGACTCCTTGACAATTGCTTCAAAGTTGTTCTGAATTGCCTCTAATCCACCTGTTCTCTTTTATTTATGGATACAAAGCTAACTAGCTACTAACACGAGAACGAATTCCAAATCGCTACCCAACCCATGATCAAGGGCCCTACTTGGTGTGTCGAACAATGGATTGCAGACACTACCATAATAGGTTTCCAGTTAATTATATTTTTATTCAACCACAGAATCCAGATGTTTATGAAGCTCATAATGGAAGTCAAATAAGTGGAAATATAAAGAAAAACTTACAAGAGATTTACAGGACTGTCCTACTTTCAACCCTGTTAATTATACTAATTGACAGTTGCTAACAAAGTCGACAACAATATCACACTTAAGGTCATGATGCGCTGATATTCATCCCAACAGCACTTCCTCTCGTGTGACATTGCTTAACTGAAGACAAACTGAAAACAAGTGAAAGCAGGTGTGGCTTGGTTGGGATAAAAGCCTGCTGCCACTTCAGTCTTTTGTGGAAAAATTGAAGACTCCTGCTTAACTGTATGCTGTCAGGGATATCTCATGATTGGTGCTGTGTGCCTTTTTGATGTTTAGAACTTCTGTTTTATTAAAGCTCTAATTATGCCTATTATCATTGTTTCACTGTATTTCTGTACTTATTTCCTGTTTTATATTGCATTTATTCTTGGTTAGTTCACTATTTAATACGGTTGTCATGGTACACAAAGCCATTGTTCAATATGAGGTCAGTGAAGTGAAAAAAAAAAGATGATGTTTTTTGAATTATTCATTCTGAATCTGAGTTTATATATACTTTATGTATACTTCATGTATAGTTATAGCAAATAGTGCAATGGTTCAATGATAGTGCAATGAATGAGATGTACTGTATACAGTATGCAAGTATTAGTTGAGATAAATCAGCATATAATGTATCTCAATAAATCAGAATATGGTCATTTATTTTGGTAATTAAATTCAGAAGGTTAAACTAGGATATTCTAGATTCTTCATCTGTAAAGTGAAATATTTCTCCTTTTCAGTATCTCAATTTTTTTAAGTATTTCCCAAGATCAATACAGACATTTCAAATCATTGTGCACTCACTTGGGGCTCTTTTAGCACGAATTACCATCAATGCAGCATCATTGCGGCACTGCTGAGGCATTGCTGAGGACTTCTTGTTTGTATTATTAATTTGGGTGTTTCTCATCTTCTTCTCTATGTGGTTCAGATCAGGAAAGTTGGCTGGCCAATTAAGTGCTGTAATATTTGGGGTTGGGTACCAGAACCAGGTGCCAATATGGCGCTGTTACCTATATAACCAGTATGTACTAAAAATCGAATCAGAATGCAGATTTCAGTGCCTAACTTTGGTGCGACTTAAATGCCTTTTACGATTGATTGAAATATTTGTCCCCTGGTTTTGTTTAACTGACGTAGGAAGCATCATCCCGCTTACTACACATGAAAAATTATTTCAAGACTGAGAAAATGCATGTGAATGCAAGTTGGAAAGCTTTAATAATACAAATCCAATTAATGTGGTTTTCCATGTTGTTTTTACATTCCGACAAGCATGACTCAGTAAATGAGACCATCCGTGTGAAATGCAGGGCGTACATGCAGTAATTATACTTGCTCGGACAGTAGCAGGTAGCGTTAGCTCACTGCACTAATCTCATGGTAGATGTTTGTGTTGACCTTGGCCTGAAACACACAGTAGACCAACACCAACCGAGTACAATGCACCCCAAATCATCACAGACTGCAGAAAATTCACACTGGATTTCAAGCAACTGGGATTCTGTGCCTATCCACCTTGATTACCAAATGGAATGCAACATCTGGAAAGAGAACTTTGGACTACTGAGCATGAGTTCAGTTCTTTCCCTTCTTAGCCTAGGCAAGGTGTTTCTGATGTTGTCTCTGGTTCAGGAGTGGCTTGGAATGCAACAGTTCTAGCCCATTTCCTGAACATGTCTGTGCCTGGTGAACCTTGATGCACTGACTCCAGCCTCACTCCACTCCTTCTAAATCGTTCAAGCTCTTGAATTGGTTTTGCTTGACAATCTTCTAAAAGCTGCAGCTGTTATTTGTGCACCTTTTTCTACCACCCTTCCTGTTTTGTAAGGTTGTAAGGTTGTAAATCTTGCACCTTGTTTACGCTAAGTTGTACTTCTTTCATCATCAGCCAAATACACTCCTTTTTCGGTAATTGGAGAGTGAACCACAGATGAGAAATTAAAAAGTTTATCGAATAAAGATCAAGTTTTGTCTTAAGCATATTAACATTTACTGATACACGCAGTTATTTCAGAGGTGATGCACTATTATATATTGGTGTATTTGCTTGTTTACATTGAGCAAGAAGCTTATTACTAGCTTACAGTATTTTAAACCCGCAACATAATTCTTCATAACATCGCTTTTACTCAACATTTAAATTTTAGCGCAACACAAACTGGTTTTAAATTCTCCGCAGATAGAAGAAACATACATATCTCCAATTATCGATTGGGATTCAGTTGTCATAACGCACTTGCCTTTTTTTGAAGTAAGCCATGCTGACATTTTAATTTAATTTATTGGCTTCATTCATTTACTTGATTTTCATGAGCTGTAACCTGTAATCATCAAATTTAAAACTAGAAAAGGCTTGAAATATTTCACTTTACATGTAATGAATATATGTGTGTGAGTTTCACTTTTTGAATTAAATTATGAAAAAAAAATCATGATATTTAAAGTTTTTTAGGTTGACAGTATTTTACGTGTAGTATCGTGGAGGTGTTGTCTTAACCAGAATACGAATATATTTCAACACAAAAACTCCTTTATCTGTCTGACACAGGCTCTTTCTGTTTTCAACACAAACTGCTTGTCTTTTATTTTATTAAAGACATTTATTTTATTTTCAATTATCTTTCTCTTTAGTTTTTTCTCTCTTGCATTTCCATGGAATCATTTCTGTGATGTACACACTGTTCTCTCTTTTCTTTTCACGCAGTGTTTTCTCTTCTTTTCTCACTCTATGCCTGGTGCTGCCGAAATGACTGTACGTGAATTACCGCTTGGGTGTTTTGCAGCATTATATTTTACAAAAATTTGTCCATCTTACTTTTAAAACCTGTACAAGTCCACAGCAATGTGCTGCCTGTTCCATTATTTTAAATTAACCAAATTAATGCAGAAAATCCCTCAGCACTAGTACCAGTACTGAATGGTATGGAGCAAATATTACTGTTATTGCTCTATTATTTGAGCTCCTTGTTTTTTCTGTTTTCTTACTGAATGCTTGGTTCAAATTTAGTTTTGCTAAATGCTAACGTTTTAGTTAAGACTTATCTCCTAGCCACGCTTTTTCATGTTTCTTAAAATGTTGAAGAACAATTATGTCTGCACTTTTCACCACCAATACAGTACATACTGCTATGCATGTTGTTATGTATGTATAATTTAAAAATTTACTGGGAAATTTTAGAAAGTCTTCTGACACGTCTGCCTTAAGATCACAAAACTCTGCAAGTTAAAAATAGACTTAAGACACATCTCCTTAATCTGGTATACACATACATTCCATAACCTCATACTCTAGTATATTTAAATGCACACTCTCATCTAGTGCTGCCAATATAATGAACGGCAACTACGTTAATTGTTTTCAAACTGTTCTGTCTTTTTCTACCCATCCCGAGACATCTGGAGATTGTGCCAGCTCCAGTAGACAGAGGCCAACCCAGCAAGTATCCTAAGGCATCCAGAGAAGGACCACCTCCAGCTGGATTCTGCTCATGATGGTTTGGAGCTACATACGCTGCTCCTGAGCTCCCAGACCACCTTTACCCTCTGCACCTGTCTGACTTATACTGGTGCCATCCTGATGCCAAACTAGACTCTATGTAAACAGACATCTTCTGTTTGAACTTCCAGCTGTCAAACATCAGCTATGTTGTCATATATCAGCTTATCTGTTATGACCCAAATGAGGGTGGGTTCCCTGTTAAGTCTGGTTCCTCTCAAGGTTTCTCCTTGGCAAAATCACTGTCGCCCTTGGCTTGCTCATCAGGGATCTAATCACTATGATCTATATACATTTTTACTTGCTCACATACATTTCCATAATTTTCTTTCAATTTTGTACAGCTGCTTTAAAACAATGACCACTGTTAAAAGTGCTATATGAATAAAAATTTCATTGAATTGGGAAATTGTACAGCAGTGCAGTAGGCTTTGCAGACCTAATTTAGACCTTTTTTTTCAGTTACACATTTCACAGATATTACACTGTGGATCATTTATTTTGTATAATGATGCGCTATAAGTAAATAATAAGAATACATACTACTCCTCGGTTCAGTTGCAGTCCTTCATTGTCATATGAAATGCCAGGTGGACCCTCTATTCATTTAAGAGAAACAATAGAGTTACATTGCTTCCTTAAATCTACTTTTTTTTTTTTTTAAACTACAAGTAGTAATAAGCCAAATTGAAAGAACATCAATAAATAATACACATTCATTTCATAAAAAATATATATATACAATGTGATGTTTACAATTACCACTTACATAAAGTCATATATACATTCATAACACAGTGCTAATTCTTCAGCCTAACTGGTCAGGAGGTATTAAGTAATTAAATTTTCTACAGCAGCAATTCTGCTAATGTGCTTGATCAAATATATTATTGTTTTCATAGTAACAACTTACGACTAGTATAATTTAAAGCCAATAACACACTATCTTTATTTATTTTACAAACATGTGCTGTTATGTAATAAAGAAACATTTTCACAGATATGGTAAAGCGTTAAGAGACTTTTTCATTAATGGAAAGAGTCTCCAGTGTCTGCCTACAGCCTTTTCACACAAACATTTAATAATTTTCTGTCTTTTCAAGAACGTGACAAGAGGTATTACCTTAATTAAAGAAGTTAATGAGAACTGTTCAGGGGTTGGACAATGAAACTGAAACGCCTGGTTTTAGACCACAATAATTCATTAGTATGATGTTGGGCCTCCGTTTGCTGCCATTACATCATCAATACACGGCACCGCCTTCAGGATACAATGTTTGAACCATTGGGTGCACATGGTCCTCCAGAATGGTTCGGTAGTCCTTGGCAGTGACACGCCCATCTAGTACAAGTATTGGGCCTAGGGAATGCCATGAAATTGCAGCCCAAACCATCACTGATCCACCATTATGCTTCACTCTGGGCATGCAACAGTATGGGTGGTATTCTTTGGGGCTTCTCCACATCGTAACTCTCCCAGATGTGGGAAAGACAGTGAAGGTGGACTCATCAGAGAACAATACATGTTTCACATTGTCCACAGCCCAAGATTTTTGCTGCTGCCACCAGTGACCAAAGGTTTGACTACAGCAGCCCGGCCATGTACATTGACCCTGTGGAACTCCCGACGAACAGTTTTGGTAGAAACCAAATTCTGCAGTGAGTTGGGCAGCTTTATGTTTTTTTGGTTTATGGTTTTATGTTTTTTTTTTTATTACAATCCGGATGTAATATTTTAACCAAAACTATCCTATTACTCTGCTAATTAAGCCTTCACACTCTGCTATTACTGGTGGAATGTGCAATCAGTGAAGATTGGTCATTAGGCTGGTCAAATTTAGCCATGAAACCTCCAACACTAAATTGGCCAGTGTTTCAGTTTCATTGTCCAACCTCTGTTTATAGATGCTATAGTGTCAGTGATAAACGCTAACTTGTCATGTGATCATTCCATAACGTTAAATGTAATTATAAATGGATCAAATTTGTTATATGTTGCTCATTAATATGTGTAATCTTTTTTGCATATTCCTGTAGTATAAGAGAAATAAAACATATTGGGACATGCTGTTATAGACAAATAATCAATTTTGGTGTGGTCATAGTGACTCTTTTTTTGCACCAGGCTGCATCACACCAACCTGTCAATCCCTACAACAGCATGTCCAGCAAGTGTTTCATTCCCTATATTATTCATTACAAAAAATATACTTTTATATATGATACATATTAAAAAGGGCTGCATGAGCACATGTAAAATTATCACCTTTGCAAACAAAGCAGCATGTATCTGGAACAGAGACTGGTGAAGAGCATGTGATGGGCTGACAGGTTTTCAGGGCACAAAAAATATTGCCACCCTTAGAGTCCAAGAAAGAAAACAGAGACAGGTGACAATATATACAAACTTATGCAAACTGACTTAATCCTCTATTTCCCACCTTACATTCTGACCTTAGTATTATTAATCAGCTCTGGGTAAACAACTGTTGGAGGAAAAAATGACATTCTAGCTAGCAAAACTCTTCAGTTCAAAACTGCAATTCAACAAAGCCTTCAATTATTAGTAATTATTAACAAAATGAAGTCTGTGTTTTATGCATATGAAAGCAATGTAGGAAAAAAGCATTGTTAAACATGCAATCACTCACTGAACAAGTGCACATAACACACTGGTTGGACTGTCGGGATGGGAACAGATCATGATTAGTGAATGTCTCGCCCATTTGATATGTGGTTCCATTGTAGCGACAGGTTTTAACAGGAGCCCTTAACCCCGCTGGGGACCTCTGCTCATCTGTGTCAGAATATAGCAATATATATAATATTAATTGAAAACCAGAGCATTAAAAAACAAACATAAAGTCTAAAAAAGACATACAAAAATCTGTACTGCCTTGTCAAAAGAGTCACTGTTTCAGAAGGGTCAAAGTAAGGAAAGAATAAACTAAGGACATTTGAAATTGCTGTTAAACCCCCAACACATTATTAAAACCTGGAAGGATAGTGCAGAACTGTTGAATTTGTGCCAGAAATGTGGTTGAAAAAAAAGTTAGCTTTTTATCCATTTATCTCATTTATTGACTTATGTATCCATCCATCTATAAGTAGAAAATATGCAGAATACTTTGTAGCTTGTTGTGTATTGCTCACTTATTTCAGCTGTGATAATTAGTTCAGAGTGTCAGCATTTGAACACAGTGCTAACCTCAAAGCATTCCATGCACCATGTGAGTGGAACTTGTCACTATTGCGATAGGAACCATAAAATGACAGAGCCAGCTAAGATGAGGCGTCTTATAATACTAACCATGTCCCATGAACATTAAAGGAATTCAAACAACTCCAATAAAAACCGTAATGGCGTCTAGCTGCACACACTTTCAAACAAGTCTCCTTGCTGATCCAAGCAGAATTGTTAAAAAAAAACAATTGATAGATAAATATATAGATACATATTTTATTAGTGTGTATATCTGTCTGTCTTTAACTAAACTACCGCTTAAAAATTTGGGATCACTTGCGAATATCTTTGCTTTTTGCTTAATGATTTATTTTTCACACTCAACAACAAAACTGGGGATTTCAAAACTTTGAAATAACACATATCGAATTAGGTAATTATGTAACAACAGTTGTTATTTTAAGACACGAAGGTCAGCCTTTCTTGCAAGAACAGTATCATCAACTGCATTTGCAAAACCCATCAAGCACCATGAAGAAACTGGTTCTCATGAAGACCTTCCCAGGATGGCAAGACAGGAAAAATGACCTCTGCTGCTGAGAAGTTCATTTACAGTTATCAGCCACAAAAATCAATAATAAACCACACCTCGGATTAGGGTCGTTATGAAGGCTTTACCGATCATGAGTAGCAGATACATCTCAACAGTAACTGTTCAAAGGAGATTACTGCACACTTCACATGCCTGTAGCAGTGTAGAAAGAAATAAACATCCGGGAACGACCATGAAGTTAGAAAGTGATCCAAACATTAGAGCGGTAGTGTACGTTTATAAATAGTTAACCAGGTAATGGATAGATGGATGAATAGATAGACATTAATCAGGAGTACAGCAAAAGTTATGAAGGCATCCTAATTTTTATTACTAATCTGATTACAAATTAAAAATTGCCTCTTGTTTTTTTTATATTTATATTAATAACTTTTTATTATTATATTACAGTCTTGTTTCACATGACAAATCTATATAAAGATAAGCATATTAATCATTCATTCTGTCTGTTCGTCTGTGTATAAATAATTAACCATTCGATAGATAGATAGATAGATAGATAGATAGATAGATGCTGTTTAGCTGCAAACACGTTCAAAAGAGTCTTGCAAAACTGCAGAAACGATAGATAGATAGATAGATAGATAGATAGATAGGCACTTTTTTAGTAATCTGATAATGCATTGTCTATGGTATTTTATTAAAAAGTGTCTTTCACACATATTTATAGTTACAAGGTGTTCGGCACATCTCCATATATTGGGGGAGAACAAAGTATCTAGACACTGGTGTGTACCTGCACAGCGTGGGCAGCATTGCTGTGAGTCGGTCACTGGGTTGTCACAGCGCAGAGTCGGGCATTTGATGGGGCTACATTTCACATGACCAGACTTGGAAGGGCAAGAGATGCATGAGCGTCAGACACAAAGAATAAGGAGACAAATCTAATTATTGCTCTCACACACACACACACACACACACACACACACAAACACACGCACGCACACACAGTATATATTCACTGTAACTAATGATGAGTACAGTACATACTTCAGTGCAAGCACAGCGCATGCAGAACATGAACCCAAAGGGCTCTAGATAGGGATGCCAGCTGTCTCCTGGGCTGTAGGTCTTCTCCTTAAACGTGCAAAAAACTACACACATGAGAACAAACAATAAGCTCAGTTATAACACTGCAATTTACCACTTTACAGTCATTACTGAGGATTACAATTACAATCTACCCGATAATTGATGACTTCTGTAATCATTACCATCATTTATTTTTCTAGCCCGAGCAGGTGACAAAAAGAGCTTTCCGAGAGAATTTCCGACATACAGTACATACAGCGATTCATCAGGACGGTCTGAAATTGAACGCCAGCTCTGATGTTATACAAGTAGCCCAGAGAGAGTAACATCTCAACATTCCCCCTGATGTTAGTTAAGCAGTCGTCTGACACTTACTTTTTCTGCTTTGTGCTGCTTCTGTCTCACACCACACAACCCAGCGCATAGCGGCTAAAATAAAAAGCTGCTTCGGGTATAGCATTCTGCTCTTCTTTATCGCAAATAATTCCACTCAACGGATAGCCTTAACTTTTTTCTCTCTCTACACTTAGTAACTGCGACAGCAGCCGGAGAGAGAGAGAGAGAGAGAGAGAGAGAGAGACTACTGCAGTCCGAAACCGCACACGGGGTTTATAGCGAAGCGCCTCCTACAGGAGAGCAGGCCATTTTACACAAGTAACGCGTTTAAAACTACGCAAGAAATTTGTATTTACACATATTATGACTGTTT
Source organism: Clarias fuscus (assembly GCA_030347435.1). NCBI lineage: Eukaryota > Metazoa > Chordata > Actinopteri > Siluriformes > Clariidae > Clarias > Clarias fuscus. The sequence continues at coordinate 12,562,911 of CM059230.1, read as the reverse complement.
TTTTTTTGTTTTTTTTTTAGAACTGCATAGTAATACATCGATTAAATATGCAATGGATTACATCACATCACACATGTCAGAATAATTGCATCTCAGATGTGACTGTGGCATGGCTGCTGGTGCCAGCTGGCAAGCTGTTTTTGTTTCAGAAACTGCACAGCTCATGGTATTGCAGAATCTGCACATCTCCTGATATTTTAGAAACTGCACATTTCTTGGTATTGCAGAATCTGCACATCGCATATCTCCTGGTATTTTCATGTATGATATGATGGTCCCTAGGATTTATACATACATAATGGGGAGGAGGCAGTGGAGACACACTAGGTGATCAGCAGTTCTATGGGTGGAACATCAAGGTTCGGAAAAATATGTTAGGTTTTTGGTTTGGTTTCACACTCTTGAGAGAAGTATTCTAAAGTTGCACTGAGCATGAGCCTAACTGTAGACAGTTCAAGACTGGGAAAATACACAGAAATGTATAAATAATAAATGTGTTCCTACTGTATGCATCCTATAATTGTATATAAAGTTTCTTGTAAAAGTATTCAACATACTACATACACTCACCTAAAGGATTATTAGGAACACCTGTTCAATTTCTCATTAATGCAGTTATCTAATCAACCAGTCACATGGCAGTTGCTTCAATTCATTTAGGGGTGTGGTCCTGGTCAAGACAATCTCCTGGGAAAGAAAGGTGATTTAAGCAATTCTGAGCGTGGCATGGTTGTTGGTGCCAGATGGGCCGGTCTGAGTATTTCACAATCTGCTCAGTTACTGGGATTTTCACGCACAACCATTTCTAGGGTTTACACAGCATGATGTGAAAAGGGAAAAACATCCAGTATGCGGCAGTCCTGTGGGCGAAAATGCCTTGTTGATGCTAGAGGTCAGAGGAGAATGGGCCGACTGATTCAAGCTGATAGAAGAGCAACTTTGACTGAAATAACCACTTGTTACAACTGAGGTATGCAGCAAAGCATTTGTGAAGCCACAACACGCACGCACAACCTTGAGGCGGATGGGCTACAACAGCAGAAGACCTCACCAGGTACCACTCATCTCCACTACAAATAGGAAAAAGAGGCTACAATTTGCACGAGCTCACCAAAATTGGACAGTTGAAGACTGGAAAAATGTTGCCTGGTCTGATGAGTCTCAATTTCTGTTGAGACATTCAAATGGTAGAGTCAGAATTTGGCGTAAACAGAATGAGAACATGGATCCATCATGCCTTGTTACCACTGTGCAGGCTGGTGGTGGTGGTGTAATGGTGTGGGGGATCTTTTCTTGGCACACTTTAGGCCACTTAGTGCCAATTGGGCATCGTTTAAATGCCACGGCCTACCTGAGCATTGTTTCTGACCATGTCCATCCCTTTATGACCACCATGTACCCATCCTCTGATGGCTACTTCCAGCAGGATAATGCACCATGTCACAAAGCTCGAATTATTTCAAATTGGTTTCTTGACCATGACAATGAGTTCACTGTACTAAAATGGCCCCCCCAGTCACCAGATCTCAACAGAGCATCTTTGGGATGTGGTGGAACGGGAGCTTTGTGCCCTGGATGTGCATCCCACAAATCTCCATCAACTGCAAGATGCTATTCTAACAATATGGGTCAAGGTTTCTAAAGAATGCTTTCTGCACCTTGTTGAATCAATACCACATAGAATTAAGGCAGTTCTGAAGGCGAAAGGGGATCAAACACCATATTAGTATGGTGTTCCTAATAATCCTTTAGGTGAGTGTATAAGCATCAGACTACAGGGAGTTAAGGAGTTTTCCATGTAGGTAAGAGACAAAGTTTTGGAAAAGTATAGATCAGAGTTGGGTGCCAAACTTTGAACATCCCGTGGAACATCATTAAATTTATGAAAATAAAATGGAAAGAATATGTAGTGGAAAACGGATGACTACAAACCTGTGGAGGAGGCCACCAAAACTGAGAGACCAGGCAAGGAATGCATTAATCAGAGATTCAACAAAAACACCATAAGGTAACACTTGGGAAGGTGCAAAGATCAAAAGCAAGGTTGGAAATATATGTCCATGTTTAGATATAACTTTATTGCCATCATGGGAAAAGTTATGTTCACACTCCCACAGTGAAGCATGGTGGTGGAAGCATCATACTACACAGATGCATTCTACACAGGGAATGGAATTTCAAGAATTGATATAAGATCAATATTGAAGTTTTGTTTTTCTTTTTTTGCATGAGGGGGTTGGATGAGGTATACATATTTGCACACTCAGTTTTTCTTTTTAGTTTGAATTATAATTTGTGTCAAATTAAAAATACATTCTACCTTCACTGCTTTTTAAAATACATTGTACGTTCAATCCATTTTAATTCCAGGTTGTAATCCAAGGGGGAAAATACATAAAAACCACCACAAAAACTAAAATATTAAAATTTCTAATATTTCACTAAAGTAGCCTATTATTTCCAATTACTTACTTTTTCTCTTTGTGTTCCTCTTTCACATTCAAGAAACCAATGCTAAGTAAAATAAAATAGAACACAAAACATTTTGGTCAATATAAAGTTAAAAATTATATATTTATATAGTCATCTCTTCTGTTTCCTCAAATGAAAAAAAAAAAAAAAAACTTTCAATATTAGCCAAAATCTAGACTTTATGTCTTTGATTGTGCTCACTGAGCACTTGATTAGGCTGGAGACAGATCAAGTCAATTTAATTCTCATTGATGCAAAAAACATTAGTTCACAGACATGCACTTAAAAATAAAATGGGAAAAGTAAGTCATTTTTATTTTTAGTTAGGACAGGCACCATGTCCATAAATGTACTCCTAGTTAAGAGAATAGAGATGAAATGGCTTTACTGATGGGCAGAACAGGTGATTATATAAAGAAAAACATACTTTCTCCGCCTCAGTTGGTTTCAGAACAGAAGTATCAGTGTTGCATTGAATTTTTGTAAGTCACAGAGGAAAATGTGACTGCATCAGAAATGTGAACCACGAATAAGGAAAGAATAAAAGACTTGGATGCATACTGATAGACCAAAAGTATATCTCATAGTAAATTAAGAAAGGTTTTATTCCACATTTAGCAGAGCAGTTTGCCAGTTATTAAAATGTTGTATTTGATTTTTATTTAAGAATTACATATTGGACATTTCATGAAACATTTACTGTGATGTACTCTACATGTGAGAAACAAGTTGCTGCTATGTCACTATAGCAGCCCTAAATAAGTCTTGGGTAAACAGGGTTTTTTCCATCTCTCTTGAAGTTCTTAAGATGAAGGGAAAAAATGCTTTATGTCATTTTATGAGCGAACCACAAAATGTAAAGCAGTAAAAAACATGGAGGAAATATTGAATATCAGATCTCCACAAATATGTTAAATAAATATCTCCTCACAGAAAACATCACAGTTTGTTTATCTGAAGCATCTGCTGTTAACAAGACAGTGTATTAGAATGAGAGTATCAGCCCCTTATGATGCCAAGATATATCTTAACATACTCAAAAATGTAACAGCCCTGTAGTATAAATTAATTTGAAAGAGGTTGTTGGAACAACAGAATACACATACTGTAAAAGGCAAATAAAGGCAAATAACTGATCCCTAATGTTTCATTTATTCCAGCTGATTTTTCCACCTAATGTTCCTTGCACAGTTCATTTATGTTGTTCTCAATTTGTGCTACTTGTTCCATTGACTTCAAGTGGATCATCTTGTACTTGCTCTTTAGATCTTTCAGTAATATTAGTGCCTTTTCATATTCATCCTTGTATATATGTTTTCCTCGAAGAACTTTATCTGTTAAGAAAAAATGGACAACAAGAATGATACATAACAAACACCAATTCTGTATGTAATAATGGCATATTATATAAAATAGGATGTAGTGTTAACTAAATGAAAACTTTATTATTGCTGTTCAATTGTAAATACTGATGTCCAACATGTCTAATGACACGTGGACGGCCCAGTGTAGCAAACTAGCAATAACAACTGTGCACCATGAATCCAGCTCAGTCCTTCAGACACTGACTGCCCTGATAACTGATGAGATAATAAAATAACAGCTGCAACACCAAGCTGAGCACTTTCCAGTAAACCTATTTCTCAAGACTTTCAACAGATCATCTCTGACTCAGGCATATTTATTATTGAATCGTTTTCAGTCTCCAGATCTGCCATTATTACATTTGTGTAACCTTAACCAACCAGGCCCGATGGTGTAACAAGATAAATATTCAACAACATGGAGAGTAAATATCATGACTCAGCAAATTACAGCCCCTCGAAAGTACTGGAACAGCCAGTCTCATTCTTTTGTTTTGCCATACACTGGGGACATTTGGGTTTTAAATTATTTCCCGATATTTACATTCAGTTGCGTTAAACTACACAGTATATGGCACATTTGGAATTAGACAACCTGATTTATAAGTGAGGCTTCTTCTGCTGATTCTTTCAGTTGATTATTGATTAAGGTGGAGATATTTATATCTTGTTTATTTTTAGTCAGATTAGTTGCCATGCCCATAAATGTACTCCACTCACTCACACATCATCTATACCACTTCATTCTGTAAATGTACTCCAGTAATTAAAAAAGAACCTTGTTAAAGAGCTTAGATAAACAAAGCAGAGCAGATAGGGAAGTGAATGTATTATACTCACTCACACACTACAGGTAATTTGGGAATGCCAAATAGCCTAAACTGCATGTCTTTGGACTGTGGGAGAAAACCGCAGTACCCGGAGGAAATCTATCAATCACAGGGAGAACATGCAAGCTCCACGCATACAGATCCGAGGTGGAATTCAAGCCCAGAACGTGGAGGTGCAAGGTGACAGTGCTAACCAATAAGCCAATATGCCACCTAATTAATTAGTTATTAAAGTCATTAAAAAGAAAATAATAATGTGTATGGGGGAAGGATATGCATATCTACCCATCTGCACTGTTTAGGTAGTTGGTGATGTCACCAACCTGCTCTTATTGTTAGTACACCAGTGGTTTCTTTCTTTTTCAGTACATTGTTGTACTAGCTATGCCTAGTTCTTGAGCAGTTGCTTTTGTTATCGAAGATATAGAACACTATATGATCAATTAAAATGAAGAATTAAACAATACTGTGGGATAAATATTTATTTTTAGTCTAATCTATGGAGAATGCTTAAACTGCAACCTGCAAATAAGACAACTAACAGGCAACAAAAGTTTAAACATATTCATGAAACCTACAAAACTGGCAACACTGATGTTATACAGTATGTGCTTGTGTACGCGAAACACAGAAGCTTACCCAAAGAGACTTCACTTATTGTTTTTCTTTCCTTAATTTCTGTGAGAGGTTCTCTAACCTTCTCTCCTTTCATTTTTGGTTGTTTCACATGAAGCAAATTTCTGGTCTGAAAATGAGAAAAATTTTACTTTGTCATAAACAAATAAACAAAAAAATGTAATCATTAATATTTATCAGCTATTTATACTGATTAGTCATATCATTCACATTACAGTATACACTGACACTTTTTATTTAGCAGTCTATAGTTAAAGATGTATTCAACTTACAGTGCATCACAAAACATCAGAGGTTTTATTCAAAAAGTGATACGCTTATATATTCTAGATTCATTACATGTAAAATGACATAGTTCATGTCTTTGTTTGTTTTAATTCTATTTGTTCTGAACCTGTATAATTATTACATCAGTCTATCTAATTTCTCGATACATGCTACCATGATGACTAATTAATCTCTGATTAATTCAGTCACTTCTGTTCTTCTAGTTTAATCATTTCTTTTTTAATGTTATTTAAACATTTTAACTACATCTAATTACAAACTAAACTGGTTGAAGTCCATTTCATTATGTGACATAACTGCACTATGTGCAATCTCTAACTACAATCTCTGCACTATGTGCAATCTCTAACTACAATCTCTCCACTATGTGCAGAGATTTGATGGCAGAATATTTTTAAGTTTATTAAATATTAGATTTTTGTGTGATTTATGAGTGAATTAATTAATTTACTCTTTTTGATTGTTCTTTATATGGTCTCTGTGGACGATCAAGATTTGCTTTGGAATCTCTGTACACAAGCAGGTTCCTCAGCGTGTACTCCAGAGCTCTCACAGTCTGCTGGATTCCTGACAAGCCATAAAAAATCCATTATATTACATTCTTAAATATTACGTTACCATAACAGTCAAATAAAATCAGTGCTTACCAACAGGCTTGGGCATGTCTATTTCCAAATTATCATCTAGCAGGGCTTCGTAACCAAGGAGTTTATCTGAGTATTGTTTTGCATCAGTTCTTTCATTGTGTGTGATGCTAGCCGTCTGCTCTGTTCTGTCCTGATGACTGGGTCCACACAAACCATTTACCTGCAAATCAGAGTATCATCTTGCTACATTCTTGAAAAGTTATGCAATTCAGATAAATATATTTAAAAATCCAATAGTAATAAATTTACATTATGTGTGACTATTAACAGTCTTAGCTGGAACGTTCCGCTCCTTATAGTTTTGATCTTATTAGATGATTAAATACTCCTGCTCATCACCTGTTCCAGCAGTTACTTTTTCAATAATAAAATATTTAAAGACAAATTACCTCTGTTACAAAGAATAAGTCTTCATATTGCAAAGTCTCACTTTCAGTTTTTGAATTTTCCTTTTCCAAAGGCTGTGATACATTGGAACCAGTGACAACATGCTCCGTTGTGATCTCCGCAGTATTGGAGCTGTGGAGTAATGTGTCACTTGTGGACTTGAAATCTAATGGGTGATGTCTGTTCTTTTGTTTACTAACTCTGTCCACAGAAGGGATCTGTAAAGCGTAAAAGGCTCTTGTTATTAATGAACCCTTTGGGATTCCAGGTTTTACCTGCACTTAATTCATGATTGGCAGCTACACCTTGCAAGATTCAAGCAATAAACATACACACTTAACAGGCCGTATTCTTCATTAACCTGAATTTTCTGATGCATTTTATTCTTTGGTACCATACAAATGTTCACCAAACAACATTTTATAAAGAATGACAAATTATGCTTTTTATCTGTTTATAGCATAATATTTAATATTGTGGAAAATGCAATAAACTAGTTTCCGTTATCACTAATGTTATTCTCTCTCCTTTGAATAAAATAACTTTTCATGGAAAAATTTGAATGTAAAACTTAAAGTTAATGTTTTAGATTTGACTAATACTAACCCTGACAGTACCATAAATATTAAATAAAGTGGCTTCACAGGAAAAACTTTACTAATTCAAAGACAAGTTCAATCATTAAAAAAACAAAAAAAACATAATCTTAGTCTTATGCCTGCCACACAAATCTCCCATGTACCACAGAAACTAATTAAAAAATTCAACAAAAAATAGAGCAAGTATATTAATGTTTAACGCAAGTATATTAACATAATAAAAACATGCGATTAGCAGCTTCTGTCAGACTTGCTGTCATGGGCGATTAATCAATAACTTCTGACTATTCATGATTAAGAATTCATCAGAGACCGGGCATAATGAAAGTAAACAATATTAGTTCCATAAAAGGATATATTACCTTTCTTTTAGGGTTAATGGGCAGCAGAAAATGTGGTTTTACAAGATCAACTGACTTCTTACGTCTTATTTTAATACCAAGTCTGTCCTGAAGAAACCAGGTCAACATTGGTGGGTCACCGAAAACACAGAAGTAGTAGAAAGAAGATAAGACTACTACTTTTCTACTACTACTACTACTAGGATCTACTGTATTTATTAAAATGACAAAAAAAGGGGGGAAAAGAAAAAGGTTAACATACTATATATACTGTAAATAGCTTACCACTTTTCTGTGTAGTCAGTGGGTTTGAGTAAATTATAAGCTCACTAAGTGAGGGAAACAATGCCACAGCTAACAATCCCTCTTCTTCAAATATCTGAGAAAACAGAAATTTAATATTTACCACTCCACTTAAATCATCATTTTTTTCTACATTGAAACTGTAAGGGATGGTAAACAGACCTTATTCTTAGCTAGATTTAGATATCGAAGCTCTGGAAGTGGTGGACAGAAATGTTCCTTGTCGTCCTAAGAATTTAGGTCAGAAACAGAAATTATATTTAAAATAAAATAGATTATTATGTTATTATATAAGGTACACTTCCTGGCCAAAAAAGTCAGGTTAACTTTTCATTTCAACACCTTTAGCTTTCATTAGAGTGCACATTCACCATGGCATTGTTTCCACGACGTTATGCAACGTGACAAAATGTATTTCCACCCAGAGTTGCATTAAATTTTGACTAAGATCTCATATTGATGATGGGATAGTGTTACCACTCTGTTTTTGTGACCAAATGAAGCCATCCCAGATCATAACACTGCCTCCAGAGGCTTGAGGTCAAAAGACAATATAACCGTTTCCCTTTGCCCCAAAGTCCAATTTTTATGCTCCCTGGTAAACTGATTTTTTAAAATCAAGTTAGACTCACTAACCTAAGGGTTTTCTTATGCCCACACATCTGTTCAGTTACAATTCTGTGAGTTCTTGAAATGCTCTTACTTTCAGTATTAAACAAAGCTGTGATTCTACTGTTGGTTGCATCTTAAAAAATAGTTTTTTTATGATGTAACAGCACCAACAGTTTAAGTGATCTCTGGCCACATTTGTTTTATTTAAGTTGGCAGTTCAATAGAATCCTTTCATGTTTTAATAATGTGTTGGACAGTTCTTATCCCGATTCCAGTGATTTCAGCAATCTCCTTAGATCATTATTTATTTTCTTTCTTGATGTAGGCCACTAATTTGACCGTTCTGAAACATAGTAATATGTTTTCCATGACTGTGAGATATGTCTTCTGACATGTTTGTTTAAAAAATGAGAAGCTACTCATTGCATCAGTTCAGGTTAAAATAATTGTTGTATCTAAAATATATTAATATTCTGCAGTAAGTATCCAGCTTAAAGCCTCTTGAATATTTTTCAATTAAAATAAACAAATAAAATCCACAGTGTGACATTTTTCGGGCAGGCAATGTATAAAAATATGAATACCGACTGTGGTGATTCCATATTAGTCTGTATATTTAAGTGCTTTTGTTGGTTCCCTTGGGAAAGAGTGTAACCTGAGGGTGGACAAAAAAAGAACATTAATGCAAATGAGGGTCAAATTAGAAGGGTCCAGTGGAGCATTATTTTAGTGAAAGCTTTTGGAGTAACTGCAATTTCCAAGTATGAGGCACCTGGCATCTGTAGCGGTGGCATCAGCTGAAGGTAAGGGACTTCAGAGATGTAGTTTCCTTCTAAATTTAAATGCTGAAGCCTGAAATCATGCAAACAAAGATGTATTAATCAATTATAAGCAAATTATCTGAATGTTGTTACTGCATGGGTATGTGTGAGTAATAATAATAAACGTGTAAATAAGTGAAATAATATTCACTTATTCATATATTCATATTATTTATAAATTATATTTATATTATATAAATAAGTTACTACAGTAATATGATAAATTTATACCACAGCTCTGATGAATGCTTAGCTTTGATTGGACAGAACGTGATGCTCTATAACCGGAGCAAATGAAAGATTATTATAATAATTAAGTAAACTGAAGTTTAAATTTAACGTTCAAATTCAACTTCGATATGAGCAAAGTCAAGACTCTAATTCAAATTAATGTCAAAATCATTGGCAAATTCCTCTGATGTTAAAGAAATAAAATGTGCCCTTATAATAAAATGATTAGTTGTAACAGTGACTTAACAGTAGAAGTAACTACAGTATGCTTCATGTTGGACTACAGTACATCACAACACTGTCATTGATTATTTTCCCCAGATTCATTAGGTATGCGAGGTACTGTCCTTTTTCAGCAAATAATTTCAGTCATAACTTCAAACACTACTACTAGAAGTATATACACTTTCGAACTATGATAATACATTACACATTATATACATTATATGAATGTACAGTATATACATCTCAGGAAAAAGTGGGTATCAAAATATTTTGTACCTGCCCACATGCATATAATATACGTTAACAAGGATAGGACCACAATTACCTTTAAAGTAAAGTTTTGTAGATTAAAGGTGCCTAATCAATGTACAAAATATAAGAAAACATGGAAGGAGGAGTATATTTCTGAAAATGCATCAGGACAAAAGTGAAGAATTCTTTCTGTGAAAATTGCTGGAATGCAAACAACACACAGTACGATTGTACGATTGATCCCAATGCGAAAATAACTTACCTTTTTAAATTTGAAAGACTTCTAAAGACACAAGAGGACAGTTCATTATCATCCAGCATTAACACTTCAAGACTCTGAAACAACACACTAGTCCCAGGAGCCCTGTTGAAATACAGTATATCAATTACATTTTTATTGTGTTTTGTTGATCATAGAACAGTAACTGTAATAAACAATACTTACGAATGACCATGGGGAGTATTAAAGCCAGCCATATCAGTTGGAAGTGTCTGTAGATCATTTCCAGTCAGATGAAGTACCTTTAATCTTGGTAGAAGACCAATAGCTAATACACCATCACTTGATAGATTGTTATAGGACAGATCCAGGACCTAATGCAGAAAAACACTGCAACTATCAGAACATTTTAGGAGTATATACTGTAGCACACTCTGTTTAATAAAAAACAGCTAATCACTAAAATGTGAATTTGTAAAGCAACTAATTTTGTTGGACCTCCATTATGTCCCAGTGACAATAAAGATATTCTGTTCTTTCTATTCTAAAATTGGCCATGCTTTTTAGGTGGGAGGGATGTCATACTCTCTCTCTCCTCTGTCAATCCTATCAAAAGTAGAAAATCCGTAATCTGTAAAATCATGAATGCTGAGAGCTAGAAACAGTTCCTCCAGCGTTGAATGTGGTGTGCATATACTGTATAAAGTATTTATCAATGATTTGTAACATGACTCCGCCAGTCAGGTTTTAGAATTGAAATTATGCATTTACACATATATTACAATAATACACAATACATTATTATTAAATATTTATAAGGGTGTTCTTGTGAATATTAGACTGCTTGCCTGGCTAAGTGGGTCTTAATCCAAGCCTTGATGACCACTGTGAATTATGTCAATTTGAACCTAATGTGTTTCATCTGTGGAACTACCTCTGTCCAGTGACACTACTCTATTTAATAAATAGCTAAAAGGTACCATGCATAATTTAAAAATGCATCCAATATTTAAATAGTTGGATTGTAATTAGGGGGTTCCTAAATGCTATAATTTTGAGAATCCCTGTGCTAAGCAACCAACCTATAAGATGCTAAGAAACAAAAGAAGAAGAAGAAAAAGAAGAAGAAGAAAAGAAAAAAAAAATGTTTCACTAACAAAGTTTGGGTCATCCCCCAGCAACATGCAGCATAAACCTTCTCAGAGCAGCTTGCAAGTCATGCTAATCATAGGCAGATTTTGATTTCATTATTTTTGCATTCATTCTAGGCATATGACCTACCTGTAATGTAGGAAAATCTACAGCATTAATTTGCACAATGGTGAGGCCGTTCAAAGACAACTCCAGTTCCCTCAGTGCAGGAAACCTGCTAAAAGCCTCTAGAGATATCACATAAACTCCAGATTAGTTTTGATCAATGGCCAAGTGTATACAGTATCTGGCTATTTCATGCTGGTTGAAATAAGCATATTACCAAGGGTTAAATAGTTGTCAGAAGCATTAATGTAAGCAACACTGTCAAATTCCTCCAAACCTTCTAGTGTAACCTGTACAAATAAAGATAAATCAGATCAGAGAAACCAGACTCTAAAAAAGCCTAATCTTTTTGGATCTGATGATGAGGCTTGTTATGGAAAAGAAAAAAAAAACTGTGAGTATTTACACAAACGCATATACAGTATGTAAAAGCCAAAAAGATACATTGAATGACAATGACTGACCGACTCCAGCTTCCTTTCACTTATGTCCACAGAGCAGAGATCAGACGGTCTGTCCACACAGTGCAGAGCCATCTGGAGAAGAACAAGAGAAGTACACATCATATTCAATTAAAATTTAATCAGGGTATAGACTATGCAACAGAAATTGTAGGTTGTACAAACATTTGCCATTTAAATCCAGTACACATCACATACAGTCAGTCACTGCATTCCTACAAAGAGACCTGGATGATAAATGGACCTGATAAAATGGAATATATTCTAGACAATGTGATGAATAAGGAATAAAAGCTGGCAGTCATTCTTACCAAAATCTCTCCATTTAAAGTGTTTCCAGAACTTTTTGTTGTGCTTTGCTCAAGCATTTCACATTCTGTGCAAAAGTTTTTTACTGATGTTCGCTGCTTTAAGAACTTGTTTCGGTCCTCCACACTCTCTCTGTGGGCAATTAACCAATGCCCTGCTCCTTTAAAGAGAAAACAATGGTAACTTCTGAACAGGGGGCATGTCTGCAAAGAGTGTTGAAAATTTATTGACAAAAAACAACATTATTTTTTTAGGAGTGTTAATTTCTGTATAATCTGTATAATAAGAAATTATCCTCAATCCGATTCTTTTCTACTGTCTTGTAAAACGCAGTGGCGTTTTCTTCTGGAGGCCAAGGGTAGCCAGACATGCCCTTTTTTCAGACTACAGTACACTGTCATTTTAATGAAAAACACTTTTGCTTAAGTAATTACATTTTCTTCGCTTTTGCTGAGTGACATCTGTTTCCCATTTTTTACTTTGAGTGAAACAGAGAAATGTTATGTGGTGAATGTGTGGTAAAACACAGTATTTCAGTCCTGTAGACTAATGTTATGTGTGAATGGAAGCCAGGGCGAAGTTTTGATGGCTGTGACTTCCAGTGGATTTAGCTGCATGTGTTAGTTTACTGTAGTGGTTGTTTTATTGTGGGTTTTTACACACAGACAAAAAGAACTTTGTACATAATATACATGTGGGCTAGTTTTCAAAAATGACGTGGGATGGAAAGTATTTTTGTACAGTATGTATGTCAAGTCTAGTTTACACAATTGGGATTGTAAGTCATGTGTTTAATATAAGTAGCTACTAATTCTTTTTTAATATACTGCAGTGATTAATATGTTTCAGGTGGCAATAGGGTATTTAACAGTAACTGATGCAGTGAGCACATTTCTTAAACAACCATATTTTTTTTCAACATATTTTTTTATAATATAATAATATAATACTCTGTTTCAGATGGGTTAAAATATTATCCTGCATTATGCAAAGAAATAACTAAGGAGGCTGCTGAAACTATTAAAATTGGATAAGAATTGTAAAAAGGCTTGCATCATAAAGAATGGACTGTGGCGCATTGGAAAATGGTCATGTGGTCTGATGGATCTAGATTTACCCTGTTCTATAGTGATCAGGGTAAGGAGAGATACACAGATGAAGTGATGCACCCATTATGTCTAGTGTATCCCACACAAACCTGTGGGGGCAATGTTATGATCTGGGGTTGCTTCTAATAGCCATGTCTAGGTTCAGCAGAGTTATGTGCCCAAAAAAGATTGGTCAGCTGACATCCTGAACTTACTAAATGACCCGGTTTTTCCCATCAATGGATTTTTTTTCTTTCCTGATATCACAAGCATATTTCAGGATGCATTGAGCTCAAACTGTGAAAGAATGGTTCAGGGAGCATGAGACGGCATTTTCCAGACCTTAACCATATTGATAATGTTAAGGAGGTGCTGGAGAAGGCTTTACACAGTGGTCCGACTCTCCCATCATCGATACATGATCTTGGAGATAAATTAACAGGACTCAGGACTGAAATAAATGACATTGCATATGTTTATTAAAAATTATGCCATAGCCGTAATCAAAGCAACAGGTGGTCTAACAAAATAGTACCGTGTGACATTTTCTTGGCCAGGAGTGAACATACACACACACACACACACACACACACACACACACAAATATTCCTATAGTGTTTTAAACTAATATGCCAGCTAGCATCTCTGTAACAGAGCAATTGCTTGCAGATTATAAAATATGCTATAAATTATTATAAATTTGGTTCCATTATACTTGCATTAATACTGTTTATATTGCATAATATAGTAGAGTAGTATCTACTTCTGTAACTTACCTTCTTTACTCTGATGAAATGTCCTTATCGGGAAACAATTCGTGGGGAAACTTTCTCCGTTGTCTAGTTTATAAACTCCCACACCAGCCATTTTTGGTCTAAATAACTATTATCCACCAACCAAACTAAACTAAAAACAAACAAACAAACAAAAAACAGATGTGCTAATCTAACATCAACCATAAAGGTAAAACAGCACAGGTAAATCTACAAGCCTGTATAATGTAGCAGATTGTTGTTGAGTGGTCTCCTAGCGACAACAAAGATGTCTGGGAATTGTGGTACATTATACAGTTCCTGCAAGAAGTACAACAAATATATAATGTTTATTATTATGTATAATTACATTTCCTCAAAATGGCATAAAAACTAAAACATTCCCTTAATTATTTTGGAGAAAACAGCTATACTAGTTGAAAATAAATGACGACCGTTTCTCTTTAAATGCATGCGTTTCCCATAATGCAATCGGGCAAGGATTTCCGCGTTTAGTTTAGGTTAGAAAGGGAAGAAACGGTCCACAGGAGGAGCTTTTCGTTGAAATTCTCACCACAAGTGAGAATTCTCACCATTTACTCGGTCATTATGATTTACTCTCTTGCAGCTAAGGTTTATAATAAGAAGAAACTGTTACTACCATTTAAATCGACAGGAAATGCAAACTCACTCAGGCACTCACTTACCGTTTTATCCTGTACTGGGGCGCAGGGGTCTGGAGCTTATGTCAGGAGACGTAAGGCACGAGGATAGGGTGCCAATCCCTCGCAGAGCAGTCATTTACACAGTACTGGGCAATTTAGGATGCCAATTAACCTAATCTGCATGTCTTTGGACTTTGGGAGGAAACTGGAATGCCTGGAGGAAACCCACTAAGCACAGGGAGAACATGCAAACTCTATGGCAGGAAATGCAATCTATAAAATGAATTACCCTGGGCCAACTCTAATTATACAGATGCAGTGCTGCATCACTTGCCCACCCTTCTTTATAACAAAAAAATAAAAAATAAAAGTTTTACTAAATGACCTGGGTTGGTAAGGGAGTTGCATTTCCGTACCACTGTATAGTTTCATACTCATCCATTTGTATATTTCTGGTCAATAGCACATGAAATATTTTTTTTTCGATATCAAACAGGGTGGCATAGTAACTTTCAGTTCCAAGGTTGGGTCCTTAAAATTTGTCTCTGGTTTGTGTGTGTGGAGTTTTCGTTCGTTTGGTGGGTTTCCTCCAGGAAATCTGGTTTCCCTCCACATTTGAGAACATGCAGTGTATGCCAATTGGTGTTTTCAAATTGCCCATAGTGTATCATTCAGTGTGTGCTTGTGCCCTGTGTTGAGGTGTACTGTATGCCCTACAGATGTATCCAAGGTGTATGCCCTACAGATGTACAGGTACATGACTTTGGCAGGATAAGCTGTACTGTACATCCTTACATGGATGGATGGGGAATAATAAAGAAATAAAGTAAAGCATGCATCACATTCAATTTTGGTAAGACTAATGGTGTTTGGCCATGTCTCAGCAGTATGAAAAATCACTACAGCTGGTTCTGATTCCTACCTGTTTTTCCAGAAAAAAAGTTTGAGAGACAAAGAAACAGAACATCAATAACATATTCCTACAGCCTCCAAGAAAAACCTGCAAAAACAACTTTGTTCAGAAAAGAGAAAAACAAAGAATTCCAGTCTACATTAATGGTTGCTTTTCTGAGAATGAAACATCATACCATAATGACACCAGACTTCATGAGGAGAGGACACAGCAGAATGGGTTTCTCCAGGTAATGCTTGTGCAAACACTGCTTGCTGTGCTTTTATATTTTACTTTCATTTGCAAAATGGTGCTTAACATAGCTTGTTTGCCAGGGCATCACAACACAGACACAAGTCTGGTATATAGGGTCATATACAGTACAGGTCACATACTGTCTAAATGGTCGCAGCTTTTAGACAAAAATTTAACAATAATAATAATAATAATACACGCAAGTGAGGATGGGTTCTCTGTTTTTTCTTTTCCTTTTTTCGTCATCCTCAGCTTGCTCATCATGGACATTCTGATCATACATACTTTCTCACATTGCATACTAATTTCTATAATCTATAAACTAATTTCTATAATCTCTTCTGGTATTTTAGTATTACAATAAATCAATATAAAATAATATATTCATTTATATTATTTTTTACAAAAATATGTTTTTTATGCTGAAAGTATCAAGAGTTGAATTAATTTACATTCTGAAAAGAAATCTGCCCCAGACCAGTGGTGGTGCTGTTGCACTTGGTTCTAAAAAAAAAAAAATATATATATATATATATATATGAAATAATTGTATGTGGGTTGCACGGTGACATTTTATGGCCCATATCTGGTAAAATAAAATGACAATGAAAGATCAAGGGTAGTGGGGTAAGGTATAAGGTGTAGCAGGTCTCCTAGCGATAACGCGGAAGACTTTGGGAGTTGTAGTTTATTTCACAGTTGCTACAGGAAGTGTGGACAAAACATTCTTTATTTGATAAACAAATATCGAAATCATTGAATCAACACAAAAAACTGAGTTGTGTATTATATGTAAAACAACAACAACAACATTAAACTACCTTAGAAATATGACGTAGTGTTTTATCGGTTGACAACATTTCCCATAATGCATTCGGTCAACATTTTCCGCAATCAGTACAAAGGTCCTCTGCGCTTGTACTCGCAAGACCGAAGAAACGCAGCGAACAGATATTCCACATTCTCTTCACCAGCCAGTCCGGGGGAACATAAACTCAACCAGTACCCACAACTAGGTAAATAAATAAATAAAAGTAAATAAATATTTTACTCGTTTTTTCTCACCCACCTAAGGTTAGCAGTGGAGTACATGGATTTGTAACGTAGAATTTTTCTGAAATATTTCAGTTTTATTCTCTTGTAATTTGAATTTATTATAACATAACTATCGTGTGTCACAAAAGTTTCCATACATAAGGGAAATTAACACAAAAGTGTGTTTTTATTTATAAACTATCTTTTACATGGCTACTTGTCTTAGTAAACACAGTCGGTGTTATGTGTTTAACAGTAATGTAATGTAATATTGCACTCAGAAGCCATTTTGCTATTTATTATTATTATTATTATTATTATTATTATTATTTACTGTGTGTGTGTGTATGCGCATTTTAGCACAGCCTGTGTTGACTGCTAGGCAGCACTGGGATTTTAAAGGTTTATTACGGAAGCTGCTAGTGATCTCTATAAATAAATAAATAAATAAAGTGATTTCACAATTAACATGCAGGAATGGCATCCCAAGCCATGGCCTTAACCTTGATCAAGGTGGTCAATGATGGTGTAAACCGCAGGCTTACTTGTGACTTTATAATTTCTATTCCCAAAGCCATGATTCGACATTCAGTCATGATACTGCTAAGCTTGCTTTAGTATGATTTACTCGCGAAGCCTAAAATCAATTTGTGACCAAAGTTGTTTACAATCTGTGATGGTCCTTCATTACATCATTAATGTTTACAAAATAAAAATGGTTCATATATACGAGGGGTATCAAAAAGTTTAGAGATTTGCGCACCATCAATCCAGCCGCTTTTGCCGTATCTCATATGCCTTAAAACCTGGCAGTAGAATTCGCTAATGGCGGTCTGGCCCCTGGGAACGAATTCCCGATGCACAACGCAAAAAAAGACAATGAGCATGCACTTGGTTGAGCTGCGGACCTGCCTCGCCTTTTTTGGTTGGCGAGATGATGGGCTCTTCCACTGTGAAGACTGTTGCTTCGTCTCAGATTCGTTCCCATAAGCCCAAGTTTCATCACCGGTAAAGAGCAGCCTGGGGCCGAACTTGGCAGCAACACAAATAATGTTCTGCATGTTCAAATCACACGTGAGCATTGCCTGGACTGTTACAAATGACACACGGATAATATTGTGGATTGTTCATCTACTATCATCATGCAAAAGTTGCATAAATTCTTTCGACAGTTTTGGGGGTCGAGCTTGTTGTAGGCCTTCCTGATCTCTCAGTCGTTCTTCCTCTCTTGAAGTGCGTGTGCCTCTTAAAATAGCACAAACGACTTATTGCAGCAGCGCTGTAAACTTACCAAATCATGTCAAACATTTCTGTGGCAGACTTGCTCATTGTTCTTACTTGCTGTCCATGATGAAATCACAGATGTGGTTGCACCAGTTGCACAGATCCCAATGTCCACAGGATGATGGCACACTGATTTAGAAAGGTTATTGCTCCCTTTGACTGAGCGTGCAGCCTTGTGCTGCCATCTGTTATATTACAGAAATAGTCTTTAAACTTTTTGATACCACCCCATAATAACAATAATGATGAACAGTTTATTTGTAAGTGTTACTGATGTAAGGAAAGACTATTATAAGAATCAGAGTTACCACAATAGCCTATTAAATTATTTACACATCATTTACACATTTATTTACAAATCATTTTTAAATATGTTTTTTGCAATAATAATTTTTAAATTCTTACTTTTTACATTTTTGTATCAATCCAAATCTCTCAACCATTACACATGAGAGACCCTGAGTTTATTAACAAGTGAATAAAATAATTAAGTGCAGACAAGATGTGTTAACTCCAAAACTGGAGTTCGCACATTTGATCATAACCACCATGTGCTACCCTAGAAAAGTTACCTCAGCCTTTGATCTACAGTTTAAAAAGGAAATATTTCTGCCTCATGTCCGGTTTTACTGGGATGGGCTCTGGATCTGTGAATCACAGATTGAACTGAAAAAGTAGTTCGGATAAGGATTTTTGAAAATGTTATCATTTATTTTAACGAGTTTTGCCTTAAAGAGACTCCAGCCAGTTAAAAATCACTCGGACCACTTCAGTACTGTTAATTTAGCTGTGAAAATATTAAGTAATTGCAGTAAAAATAATCAGTTTAGCTTTTCTAATGAATATATATTGGTGCATGTGTTTGTTTACATTGAGCATTTTACATTGAGCATCACTTTTATTTAACATTTTGATTTCATTTATGGTGATTACTTCAGGCAGATCTCTAAATAATGCAAAATAAGGCAAAATCTGCCTAGACATACAGACATTTTCTGAGACTGGTTTCGAAGTCCTCCAACGTATGAAACGTAAGGATATAGAAAGAGCGAATTCTGACCAATGTACAGACGAACCCTTTCTTTTATTTATAGAATTTAACCCTGAATCCAAGACCAGAATCTAATTGACCACATAAAGATTATATAATTACTAAAATGATCATTTTACTATGGTGTGCATTTCTGAGTTTAAACAAAAAGTTGGTTCAATAGTAGAATTGATAGAAATGTCATAACAATTAATTATTGTCTGTTTCCAGGTGAAATGGAAAAAAATAAAATGAAAAGTTATTCTCAAGTTCTCCAAGCAGAGGCATCAAAAACAACATTGTTCAAAAAAGAGATAAGTGGTATAACGTACAGAATCCCAGCTCTCATCTATATTAATAATAGCCAAACCCTCCTTGCTTTTGCTGAAAAAAGATCGTCACCACGTGATAATGACGCCACTCTCCTGGTCATGAGGAGAGGAACACGGCAGAATGGGTCCATTCAGGTGAAGCTAGTGAAAACACTGTTTTGTTTTACTTTTTATTTTTACTTTCATTTGACCAAGATGTGTCGTAAATATACTGTTGTCTCTTTTCAGTGGTCACCTGTTCAAGAGCATAACACAGCTTGTTTGCCAGGACATCGCACCATGAACCCATGTCCGGTCTATGAGAAAAAATCCAAGACTCTCTTTCTGTTCTTCATCTGTGTGTTGGGTAAGACCACGGAGTGTCACCAGATTTTCACTGGTAAGAACAAGGCTCGACTGTGTTACGTGACTACCACGGACAGCGGGCAGAACTGGAGCAGCGCAATAGATTTGACAGAAAGTGTGATTGGACATCAGATTGAAAATTGGGCCACGTTTGCAGTTGGACCTGGACATGGTATTCAGATGAAGAGCGGCAGACTCATTATCCCTGCTTATGTTTATTATATTCATTATCGATGTTTCCCCTTTCGTTTTCCACTATGCGTACGACCCCATGCTTTTGCATTCTATAGTGACGATTGTGGGATCACGTGGTACTTTGGAGAAAGTGTAAGTACAGAGTCCTGCGAGTGTGAGATGGCAGAGATCATAGATCAGGAATCCAGAAGTGAGTTGTACTGCAACGCTCGAAGCACTAAAGGTCACAGAGTCGAGGCTTTTAGTGAGAGCAGTGGAGCATCTTTTGACAAACCTCATTTTGCACGGAAGCTAGTAGAGCCCTGTCATGGCTGCCAGGGTAGTGTGGTGAGCTTTGCTGCACCTGAGGAACAAGAGAACTGTTCATCACCAAATACAAAGACTTGGCTCCTATATTCACACCCAACTCACAGAATGAAAAGAATGGCTCTTGGGGTGTATTTGAATAAATCTCCTTTTAGTGTCTCTGGTTGGGACAAACCATGGATCATCCATCATGGCCCCAGTGGATACTCAGACTTGACATGTGTGGAGTCGGATTGCTTTGCTTGCCTCATGGAATGTGGGGAAAAAAGTGAACTTGAAGAAATAGCCTTTGTGGAGTTTACTGTCAGCGATATACTAAACAGCCAGTAGCTTTGTATACATGGTTTATTCATAATCCTTTGAAAAAGACCTTGCACTGAAAAAAATACTTTCTGGTAAAATTTAATATATTAAATGAACTGTTGTCATGTTCTACAATGTAATGTAATGTCACTTGCACATACAGTATATCTAGAAATACTAAATTATATCGAGTTTCGGGAATTTTCTTTTTTTTTTTCTTTTTGAAATCTCTACAGAAATAACATTTATAGAAATAACAGTTCAGTTTCAACAATCATTTCAATATACAAAATCTAAAAAATAAAAAAAAGATATTGATATTCACTCCATCAGTGTGAACAGACATATTTTTACAAGTAGTTACTTGGTCTTCATAACAATATAACAAATTTTTGAAGACGTGCGAGGGTGAGGCTATAGAATGTATTTTAATTAACTTTTAGAAAAGACAAATGCATCATTTGACATCATTGACCATCTTGCTTTTCAATACACATTGTCCGTCAATATGCTTTCGTATCCCCTAATTAAATAATGTTTGAGGCTGAGCTACGAGCCACAAATGCACCGCTGTCTTCACTTCTTCATCAGAAGTGAATCTTCGTCCTTGAGAGCTGCTGTCAGGGGACCAAACAGGTGAAAGTCAGATGCAGCCAGATCAGAACTATAGGGAAGATGCTTTAGCAACTCAAAACCAAGTTTTTGAAGAATTTCGACAGTGTGGACAGAAGTATGAGGACGTGCATTGTCAGGCAAGATCACAACACCCTTGGATAGCAGTCCTCTTCATTTCATCCGAAAATTTGGCTTCAGCTCTTCAATAAGCATCTCACTGTAACGAGCACTGCTGATTGATTTAACCTTTTTCCTGATAATGCTCCAATACTGGCCCTTAAGAATCCCAGAAATCCGTAAGCATCTATTTTCAGCTGATGGTTGACTTTTGTCCTTCATCGGCGATTGAAGAAATTTTCATTCCATACTCTGCCATTTACCATGAGACTTTTAATATAACCGGGATGCGGATAATTTTTGACTCCCACCCGTACTTCCTGGGTGCACAGTATATTACAGGCCAAATTCAATTTAAATCAGTTTACAGATTTCTCCTTTATTCAGCAATAAAGTCCCAGATGGATTTCTGAGTTCTGCAATTGTAGTAGGACATGCCATCCTCCATTTTGTACACAGACTGTTCTAGGAGCAGGCACGCACCTGCCAGAGCATCAGAAGCTGGTATAATTGCCTGCTCTGCTCTGGGTACCAAAGGAGGGCCCATGCTTGGTAACCAAAATCAGATCGAATGTTCTGCAATGAATCAAATGCATAAACATCATCATCTTCAAGCTCTGACCATTGTGCCATAACTAATATAGAAAACTATATATTAACAAACATCTGTCTTTTATTATACAGTATATAATACCATATTAAATAGTTCTAACTGCATGGTATGAGCAATAGCATTGTGGTGCCATCTAGTGTTAACACTCCATTAAAACCTTCAACTCAAATGTGGTAGAATAATAACATAAGGTTTACTTTTAACATATCAGATGTTAAAATGAATAAGATTATTCAACATAGCATTCGCACATAGTTTGACTGTGCTATTTTGCCTTACCTGGAAGAAGGATGTGCATGCCAGGCAAAACACTCTAAATGGGTGCACCATGACAAAGATGGTTTTGCCAGCAGGACGTTTTCTGTTTAGAATTTTGACACAATTGCAACGCACGTAGAGGGAGAATGCACTAGTGAAAGCAGGTGAGACCAGATTAAATAACTGGACCACTGATGTGTAGGACATGGCAGGTGGAGGATGTGAGGGGGGAGAAATTGAAGTAAGTGACAGGAGAGAGAAGAATGGGAAAAGTGTGGAAACAAATAATAGCAGGAGAAAGCAAACAACAACAAAAATAAAGCAAATAGACATGTCAAATACAAACAAAAAAAAAACCTGAACGTAAGCAAGAATTAGAAGTAGAACAGCAGGGAGAGGTATACAAAATAATTGATGCTTTTCTCTACATCTCTCCACCACTAGTGGCTCCAAGTGCCAAAAGCTTTGCTCATGTGCTAGTAGTTTTCAAAGTTAAACCGAAATGTGGTACACATTCAGGACATTGAGTATGGCCATAGTGCTTTTGGGGCGGTGGATGGGACAGCATGGGCACTCTGACTAATCCGCAGCTATGCAGCACCATCCTTCATTCCTCATGCATATCACTGAGCTTTGCACCCTATTGCCAGTTCACCAGTTGTCCTTCCTTGTACCAGTATTGGTAGGAACCACATACGAGGAACATCCCACAAGACCTGCCATTTTTTTTATTTTTGACCCAGTCATCCAGCATCACAATTTGGTCCTTGTCAGATTGCTTACATTCTTACACTTTTCCTGTCTCCAACACAACAACTTTGAAGACCTGAATGTTCTCTAGCATCTTAATACTGTATATTACACCTCTTGACATGCAACTCTAACAAAATATTCAATGTTGTTTATTTTATCTGTCTAGTATTAAAGTTATAGCTGATCGGTATGTAATTCCATCAACAGGACACTGAACATTACGGCAGTTACGGTAAGGCATCATAGTTCATAGGATGGGCCAGTGGTGTGTAAATATAGGACCATGTTAGAGGAGTGGTTGGTGTAACACTGCAACGCCGGACTCATTGAGGCAAGTGGAAATCAATAGATACAGTACATTTACATCAACATATAAAATAGTGGCTCAATGTTTAAGATCTTTTGTTTAAGCAGGCTAACCTTTGAGCCACAATCAAGCAGCCAATCTAGTGGACAGTTAAGATGAGGGGGAAGGACACAGGCTGATGACAGGGCTTATGCTTTGATATGGGTATGCATAATTTGTAACTACTGGACAACGTTTAGAACTCTTAAATTGTTAGTCAAGGTCAGTCACAAATCATTCTTGTTGATTTAAAGGATGGAGTGTGCTTCACACACTTTTGTTGAGAGATCAAGATTTACCTAATATTTTCATGACAGGTATTTTAAGTAAATATAGGTAAATATGAATATAATGAAGATATTTATTTAATATCTTTACGAATGTTATGATTAATGGTAAGTACATTTTACCTGATATTGGCAAGTAAATTGTACAGAAGTAATGTACTTGTGCAAAATATTTACAAGTATATCAAGTAAATACATTTTACTTGACACAAATAAAGATTTGTTTCAATGTGTATACAGACCTAAATCAAACTAAATTCCAATCACAGTTTATTGTAATTCAATTCCCATAGTGCAAACGTCTTTTAATTACATACTGTTGATTTTTAATTTGTTTGTTTTTAAAAAAAGAAGATCATATTATCATTTGTCAGTTTTATACTGTCTCATTATCTTTATCAACCCAGTCCCAGACATGTATAGATCCATCTGAAGCTGCAGAGAGCAAGGTTCTTGATCGCCATGGATGCCACACATGAGTAGTGACCACAAGAGTGGCATCAGTCTTTTCGTCACATGATAACTCGTGACCTTGATGAACAAAAATGGGCTGAGGCGGTTCTGATTCTGTTCTCCAGCTTCTTGTGTCAAAGATTTGCACCAAGCCATCAAATCCTTAAAATTAAAACATATCAGGTCAGTTCATAAAGACTTCATAAGGATAGAGAAGAACAACAAGAATACAAGAACACGACATACCTGAAACTGCAAGATGGTTACCTAGGGCAGGAGCCCATGTGACTGTCAGAAGCTCGTTGCTGGGATCATTTTGCTTCAGGTTAAGCTGAGCTTGTCCTGTTGGTGTGTTTAGGTTTCGGAGATCAGACATGATTATCTGACCAGTGGAGGAAAGTCTTGCTACAGTGCATGAGGCGGCATCATTCTGTGGGTCAGCGGTCCTTAATCCGAAAGTCCAATGTGAGCCAGCTGTAGTCTTTGAGAGAGCATAATGATGGATCTTTGGATCTCTTGAGTCTCCCATATACAGAGTGCCGTTAGTTGCGCAAATGGCAAAAGTATTGGCATTCACGAACTGTAGACCGCTCACTACATCTGATGAGTCTGTCTCTATGAACAACAAAAAAATTATTTCTTACTTTTTTTATGCTTAACAAATATAAAATATATATTTTTGCTAAAATTAAAATGTGTGATTGGTTTGTTTGGAGTGATGCACATCATTTTTGACTGAACTCGCCAAAAATGATCTCATTTGAATTTTATGTAATTGTTTTTCAACCCCAAGTTAACAATATGAACCCCAAAAAAATGATTTTTTTTTTTTTTAATGTTGTGTGCACCAGTTATTTATTTTGTGGAAATAAATGTGTGTGCATACAGCTCATCTTGTTTTCATGCAAAAGTCTAGCAAGTTTTTTAAACGTATGCAGACAAATAACTTATGCACAAAATAATAACTTCTGCACACAAGGGGCTTCATACTAATCAGATTAGAACAACTCTTCTTTCAGACCTAATCTGCAACAGAGAATCAGTCACAGAGCTCAATATGGGTCATATTTAAAAAAAAAAAAAAAAAAAAGGTGAAATTGCTGACATAGTCAATGTGTATGATTAACATCTCTGGTATTATATCATTAAGTGCTCATTTCAGCCCATCGAAATACTTTACTGGGTTTGCATCCAGATTCCGCTCTGCCAGTTGGTTAGCACTGGTTTAGACAGATACTGAAAGAAAAATTAAACAATACACACTTCATCATTACCTACTGCATAAAGTGTTCTTCCAGAGGCTACTTCAGTCTGCTGAATGTCACATATTGTAGAGCCGTGAAGAACAGAAGGAACGTCTGTAAAAGCAGAAGCAAGCTTTCTGGTTGTAGCTGATGCGGGACTGCAGTTTATAACTCCTGTCCTCCTGATAACATCTGGATGTGGAAAACATTTGGTGAAAAAGATAATATTTAGGCATGATTTGCTGAAAATACAGTCACCTTGGGGATTATTGGCACCACTGGTAAAGACGTTTAAAAAGAGGCAGCATGGTGGCCTAATGTTTAGCACTGTCGCCTCCAGGGTCCCGGGTTCGATTCCCGCCTCTGTGTGTATGGAGTTTGCATGTTCTCCCCATGCTTTGTGGGTTTTCTCCGGGGACTCCAGGTTTCCTCCCACAATCCAAAGACATGTAGAGTTGGCTAATTGCCGTTCCCAATTGCCAAAGTAGCTAGTTAGCTAAAGTTAATTTAAAAACAAAAGAACTTTACTGTATATAATAAAAAAATACAGATCTTTACCAAGAGTGCCAATTCTAAATATAACTGCAATTTGGTGGGGGAAAAAACTTGAAATAATTGAAAATTTGAATATTTTGCACAGCATGTGTGTACAATTAAGCAACTCTGTAAGAGAGGATGTGTTACAATGAGTTTTTAAAATAAAAGAAAGCGCTAAAATGAACTGAATAGATACCACTATTATCTTCTCCAATGTCCCAGACCTGTAGTTTGGAATTATGGCGTCCACTAGTCACCACACATCTGCAAATATAAATTAGACAGTTAAAGAAAAGAAAATGATTAGACACAGTCAAATAGAATGGGGAAATGTACAATCAAAATTATATCACTATTCTTTCAGGATAACAGGGATTTGTGCCCGTGGTAAATATTTATTTAAATAGCTTATAGTCACATCTGGATGAGAAGCTAAATAAAGATACAATCAGTGGATTTGAACATTTATACAGGTCCTTCTTAAAAAATTAGCATATTCTGATAAAGTTCATTATTTTCTGTAATGTACTGATAAACATTAGACTTTCATATATTTTAGATTCATTACACACAACTGAAGTAGCTCAAGCCTTTTATTGTTTTAATATTGATGATTTTGGCATACAGCTCATGAAAACCCAAAAATCTCAAAAAATTAGCATATTTCATCCGACCAATAAAAGAAAAGTGTTTTTAATACAAAAAAAAGTCAACCTTCAAATAATTATGTTCAGTTATGCACTCAATACTTGGTCGGGAATCCTTTTGCAGAAATGACTGCTTCAAAAAATTAGCATATCATGAAAAGGTTCTCTAAACGAGCTATTAACCTAATCATCTGAATCAACTAATTAACTCTAAACACCTGCAAAAGATTCCTGAGGCTTTTAAAAACTCCCAGCCTGGTTCATTACTCAAAACCGCAATCATGGGTAAGACTGCCGACCTGACTGCTGTCCAGAAGGCCATCATTGACACCCTCAAGCAAGAGGGTAAGACACAGAAAGAAATTTCTGAACGAATAGGCTGTTCCCAGAGTGCTGTATCAAGGCACCTCAGTGGGACGTCTGTGGGAAGGAAAAAGTGTGGCAGAAAACGCTGCACAACGAGAAGAGGTGACCGGACCCTGAGGAAGATTGTGGAGAAGGACCGATTCCAGACCTTGGGGGACCTGCGGAAGCAGTTGACTGAGTCTGGAGTAGAAACATCCAGAGCCACCGTGTACAGGCGTGTGCAGAAAATGGGCTACAGGTGCCGCATTCCCCAGGTCAAGCCACTTTTGAACCAGAAACAGCGGCAGAAGCGCCTGACCTGGGCTACAGAGAAGCAGCACTGGACTGTTGCTCAGTGGTCCAAAGTACTTTTTTCGGATGAAAGCAAATTTTGCATGTCATTCGGAAATCAAGGTGCCAGGAAGACTGGGGAGAGGGAAATGCCAAAATGCCTGAAGTCCTGTGTCAAGTACCCACAGTCAGTGATGGCCTGGGGTGCCACTGTGTTTTATCAAGGGCAGGGTCAATGCAGCTAGCTATCAGGATATTTTGGAGCATTTCATGCTTCCATCTGCTGAAAAGCTTTATGGAGATGAAGATTTCATTTTTCAGCACGACCTGGCACCTGCTCACAGTGCCAAAACCACTGGTAAATGGTTTACTGACCATGGTATTACTGATCTCCTGTGGCCTGCCAACTCTCCTGACCTGAACCCCATAGAGAATCTGTGGGATTTTGTGAAGAGAAAGTTGAGAGACGCAAGACCCAACACTCTGGATGAGCTTAAGGCCGCTATCGAAGCATCCTGGGCCTCCATAACACCTCAGCAGTGCCACAGGCTGATTGCCTCCATGCCACGCCGCATTGAAGCAGTCATTTCTGCAAAGGATTCCCGACCTAGTATTGAGTGCATAACTGAACATAATTATTTGAAGGTTGACTTTTTTTTGTATTAAAAACACTTTTCTTTTATTGGTCGGATGAAATATGCTAATTTTTGAGATAGGAATTTTGGGTTTTCATGAGCTGTATGCCAAAATCATCAATATTAAAACAATAAAAGGCTTGAGCTACTTCAGTTGTGTGTAATGAATCTAAAATATATGAAAGTCTAATGTTTATCAGTACATTACAGAAAATAATGAACTTTATCAGAATATGCTAATTTTTTTTTAGAAGGACTGTACATCCCAGCAAGAAAATAGGGGACCATAATTTTGAGATAAGGATGATAAGGATTACATTTTTTATTTAAAACTTATCCATAACAGGTCCATAAATTTTGGACGAAAACCACTGGCAACGCTCAAGAACAAAAAGGTCAGACTAGACGTTGCCAGAAAACTTTGCCAGATTCTTTGGACTGATGAAACCAAAAAGAACTTGTACCAGAATCTCTGGAAAGGGAAAGTACAGACAAAGGAACATCTCATGATTCAAAGCATACCACATCATCTGTCAGGCATGGTGGAGACAGTATTATGGCATAAGGGTTTACATCTGCCAGTAGAACAGGGTCACTGGTGTTTATTGATGACCTGCCTGCTGATAAAAGTAGCAGGATGAATTGTGAAGTGTATAGAGCTATACTCTGTGCTCAGATTCAGCCAAATGCTGCAGCCAAGCATGTCAAGGGAGGAAACTCAGCATTTGGTCATGTACATGGGTTCCAGACTTCAGGCAGTCACTGAGTGCAAGGGATTTTCATCCAAATATTTTTAGGCAATCCTTGTGTTTGTTATTATGTTAGTTTGTTCCATAATTTATGAGCCCCTAAAAATGGATTGGCGTGTATGTAAATGACTAATTCATGAATGATTAATGACACACTTTTGTCAAATCCTTAGAATTAAAGCTGAAATTACTGATCTAAATAAAAGAAAATGCGGACCTTTACCAAGGGTGCCAATTCTAAATATAACTGCAATTTGGTTAAAATTATTATTTTTTTAAATATGTATAATTAAGCAACTCAGTAAAAGAGGAATGTACTACAATGAGTTTTAAAATAGAAAAAAATGCTAAAATCAACTCTGATGAGATTGCTTACATCTTGAGCATTTCATTTCAAATTCAATGTGGCGGTACACAGAGGCCAAATCCCCACCCCCCCAAAAAATGCATCTTTGTTCCACAATTTACAGACCTGACCGTATACATTTTTACTAGGTTCTTCATCAAAATATGTTTAGCCAAAGATTTTTACTGGCATCTCTAAAATCTGTAGTATCTGTTTAGTGAAACAAATAGTCTTCACCATACAACCCACACTGAAAATGGGTAGAACTCAACACTGATGGGATCCATAGACACCCAAGACTATTCCAGCTGCCTGTTACTAATCTTTGCTATAATAACTGATTTAAAAATACCCCTAAAATATACCTCAAACAGGAAAGAACCTATTAAAGAAAACTATTTTAGACGTTCGATGCTGTGATGACACATCATCTACTGAATCCAAGTATAAACCATATAAACTCAAACATTCAATCACTTGATCTTTTCAGTTGTGATAAATGCTTCTATGTAAAATTACAATCCTGATCTACAAACCTAGTGTATGTCTTGCCTACACACTAATCCAGCATGATGAATTATTAACTCGGTTTAAAACAAAATATAAAGGATTATCAAGATTCTATCTCAAGGTGACCATACTACGCAGTAAGCCTACCGTTTACCGAAGATGTGTCTCAGGCACTCGACCGGCTCATCACTGAATCCCCCACGCTGCACTTTAAAGTCCCGCTCTGGACAGAGGCCCTACATACATTTAAAAAACAAATGTTTAGGTTGGGTCTTGGCATTGGGTTTGTAGTATTGATGATAGATGTGATAAACACAGAATGTCTAGTTGTATTCTTACCTGGTTCTCCTTTGCATACAATTTCAAAGGCAACTGCAGCTCTAAAATTTCATTCTTCTCTGATGAGTAACCTGCAACACAAATACCTGCACCAGAAAAAGCATACATATAAGTTAATTCAACACTCCTCCGCTATACACACAGTATATCTGTTTGCTACTTTAGTTCTTTGTCAAATATGCAATACAGAAAATGTTAGAAGTAATGCAGATCCACTGAACATCAACACCCGCTTATTGTTTCTATAGGTATAGGTACAACATGACTTAAATGATCTTGTAAATGTATTACAACTGATACAAAACTGTATGTTATTGTTGATGTAGGCGGTATGGTGATGTAGTGGTTAGTATTGTCGCCTTGCCCCTCCAGAGCCGGGGTTCAATTTCCACCATGGCTCTGAGTGCTTGGAGTTTGCATGTTCTCTCCATGCTTGGTGGCTTTCAGCCCGGTACTCCGGTTCCTACCCACAGTCCAAAGACTTGCAGATGCAGGAATCGGCATTCCTAAATTGCCAGTAGTGTGTGTGTGTCCTGCAATGGATTGGCACCCCATCTATATGTATCCCGTCTTGTGCCCAAAGTCTTCTAAGATAGGCTACAGGTCCCCCGCAACCCTGTACATGAGAAGCAGTATAGAAGATGAATGAATAAATGAATGAATGTTAACTGTCGATATGGTGAAGTTATATTTTTTTCATTTATCTTCTATACAGGGTTGCGGGGGCTTGGGCCTATCCCTGGACGGAGTGCCACATACACACACTCACACGCTCATTTACACACTATGGGGCAATTTGAGAACGCCAATGAACGTAATCTTTGTTCTGTGGAAGGAACCCAGAGTACCTGGAGGAAACCATGTAAACTCAATGCACGCAGGTGACATGTAAACTCAATGCACGCAGACCCTAGGCGGGAATCGAACCCGGACCCAGGAAGTGCGAGGCGACAATGCTAACAGCTACACCAATATAGCATTCTGTTATGTGAAACTATTCCATGTGAGAAGTGGGCATGTTCATGACTACAAATAATTTACTGTTCATATTAATGTGATGTTATAAGGTACAGGACGCCAGACAATAGTGAAGTATATTACTCTCTTTAATTACTTTAACTTGCAAGCAATACTTTACTTTTTTCGCCAGTCCACTCAATGGTCTTCGTTGGATGCTCGAGCTGAAATACATGCAAGTCCTTGTAGCTGCAAGACAGACAGCAGACATATCTAAGGACCACATCAGTTAAATGAAACTTAAAAAAAAAAAAATCAGACTAAGCGTGTAAGTTATCAAGCATCGTGTTTAACTCGGATACCTAATGATTACTGTATTTATTTATTGCTACAAAGTATTTTTTTTTTTCAAATAATTTTGCTGACTTACAGAGTTAAGGACTGCATAAACCAGTCTTCGGCTTCATCAGATATCATTTCCATGCTATTATCAAAATACTTGTATTTTTTCCTGGTCAATCTTAGCTATATAACTATTTCTCTCTCCAAATAAACACAGTATAAACAACGAGTTGAGACGATACTGCTCTTTTCTTCTTCTTTGTTGTTTTTTGGCGGCTGGCAGCCAATGTATTACCGCCACCTGCTGGACTGAAGTGTGGATCGTCAGTTTGACAGCAGATAAAACAAACATTAAACAAACAAATAAATAAATAAATAAATAAACGAAAATAGATTAAAGTTCCTTCACTTAGATTCTATCTACTAGGCCAGTTTTAATTAGATAATTAAACAGACTTCTATATGTTTTCCAGTTCATCTTCCCTAGTATGTTTTCTGCTGTCATTTCTAATCCATCTTCTTGCGTGATTTCTCTGAGGTCCTGTCTTTCTTTGTCGTATATTTTACAGTTTGTTAATATATGTGTTACTGCCTCTATTTGTCCACAGAATACGCATTCTCCAGTTGGGTGTTTGCCTATTATCCTAAGGTTTTGATTTAGCCCTGTGTGCCCTATTCTTAGCCTAGCTATGATGATTTCCTCTCTTCTTCATCCCATCTTTCTGGCCATATTTGTTTGCGTGTTCTTTAATTACTATTAATTTCTGCTCTGCTAATTGGGATATTTATTTGGACATTTTTGCACCGACCACAGTTTCAGTTCCAAATTGTTATCTATAGAATGTAAAGTGCACTATATCGTGTGTATACGATATCATTCCATATCCTAAAGAGTGCACATATTTACATTAAACACATGTATTAAATAAAGCGGTAAGTGGCGTGAAATATGGAGTTCCGTAATCTCTTCTTCGTTGCTTAAAAAAAAAAAGTCGCGTATTTCCAAGCATTATGCTGTATGCTGCCACCTGCTGCACAAAAGAAAAGAAACACCCACACACCACAGGTTTTTGTTACAGTATGAATGAAAAGTATCTAGGTGTTAAAATTTAGTAATAAAGCCCATATTTATTATTATTGCCCATATTGATAAAGCGGTGTCCTTTTGGTGCAGTGCAGTTGTGTAAGTGCGCAGAAGAAACAAATGTCTCTGGTTAGCTTTTTAGTGAAATCAGCTGCCATGAAGGTTTATGACCAAATCTGGTTATGACCAGAAATTAGGAACAAATTAAGTTTGTGAACCGAGGTTCCATTTTATTCTGTTTTATTCCAACAGCAGTGGTGAACAGGGATTCTCTGTAAGTCTACAGTGTCACAGTTTTCTAACGTTTAGAAGTACAACTTACACAATAAAGGCTTTAGGACAAATGCCTTTGTACTGTGCAGTGGCTATGCTGATTTTTGTGTTATGAACTTTAAGATAATGTGAGGAAATTATTGTACCTTCTAACTTTATGTATATAAAACATAAATTCTGTTTGTTTATTTGGGCAGTGGGTGGTGTTAGTGATCAGCATTTACAGTAACAGTCATACTGTCAAACACCGGAGCACAGTCACAGGCGTTCCTTGCCGTAAATAACAGTAGGCAGTGTCATGATCAGCTTTTATGCCACAATGTGTCGAACAGAATAAGAAGAAAAGTAGGCAGCATCATTATGAAATTCTATGTCAAACTGTGAGCACTGTCAGCAGTGTCATGGGTCAACTCACTGCTGTTTTTCATGCTGCTCCAATGTAACGCCTGTGACATACTCACAGTTTGACATGAAATTTGATAATGACTCTTCCTCCTTACTCTTGGCAGTAATGCAACTTAATGAATGCCAACTGCCATAAAGCAAGACAAAGAAGAACAGTAGGCAGTGTCATCCTCAAATTTTATGTAAAACTGGATCGTGTTATATTAAGTTATGTTAATTTCAGCCTTTATTCATTACATTATGTTACATTACCACACAGTGAAATTCTTTATTCTTTGCATGTTGCAGCT
This sequence comes from Clarias fuscus, assembly GCA_030347435.1. Classification (NCBI taxonomy): domain Eukaryota; kingdom Metazoa; phylum Chordata; class Actinopteri; order Siluriformes; family Clariidae; genus Clarias; species Clarias fuscus. Next base: position 12,529,738 of record CM059230.1, on the reverse strand, counting down.
TTTTTCGTTAGTAGGGATCAGATATTAGTAGGGATATGGCGCTCCTGGATCATGCAAGGTTAAGGGCCTTGTTTAAGGGTCCAACAGAGGCAATCTGTCAGTGGTGAGGCATGAACCGCTAACCGTCCCATCAATAACTCAGAGCCTTAACACATTGAGCCACACTGCCCCTTACAAACACTGGAGCAGTGTGAGGAGGTGCAGTGAGTTGACTGCAACTTGCTTGTTGGAACTAACTTGTTTTGCAAGTTATTATTTCACAGCTTAAAACATACTATAAGTATATATGAACAAAAAAGGAGTAAATGCATCATTCTTTAATAAATAAAAATGTATTCTTGGCAAACTGGTTTTGCATAATAAAGAGTAACATGCAAAACTAAAAGTATTTTAGCTGGTGTTAAATAGTTGTCAGAAACATGAATACAAGGCATTTTCTTAAATTCTTCCAAACATTTTAGTGTAACTTGTCCAAACAAGCATGAACGAATTGCAGTGCAACTGATAAGGAAACTAATGTGGTGGCTTAAAGAAAGAAACTGCAAGTCAGCATGTGTACACTTGTTTCTAGAAGAGTCAGTTTTAAGGGTTTAGAGCATCTAGTTACTTATGGGGCATATGTTAGCCACATTCATGCACTTCATTCTATCATCCAGCCCACATTACAGTTGCTGGTTATGTAAGCTGAGGAAGCACATTCAATCATTCTGGACCAATGATTCCTTCACTCAGGCCGACAGAGAATGTATATTTATGGGCTTATTTGATCCTAAAAAATGGAAGTCAAAAAGAATCAGTTCTGATTATAATCAGAAAGTAGCAGATTATAATCACAGAGCAGTTTCAAATAATATTCACATCAACCATCAAAATGAGGGTAGTCAGGGGTTATCTCAATGATTTGACCGTGGTACTGTATGTGGCATGACTGTTGTTGCCAGACTTTGCCAGGTTTATTTCCATAACTACTGCTTTCCTGGGATTTTCATGTACAACCTTGTCTAGAGTTTTCTGAGAAAAGTGCAAAATAAAGAAAAACATCCAGCAAGCGATTCTGCAGATGGAAGCACCTATGGTGAGAGAGAGAGAGATCAACTGCTGTAGGAATGCTCTGACTGTTTCAAGCTGCAATAATGGCTACTGATAACAGCTACTAGCAGAAAAGCATCTGAGCGTGCAAAACATGTAGGCATATGGGTTACAACTGCAAAAGACCATTTCTGGTTCAACTTCTGCTAGCCATGAACAGAGGAAGACTAAATGTAAAAATGTAGCCTAGTCTGTAATTCTGGAATTTTACTGTGCCACCCATATGGAAAGGTCAGAATTCGGCACCGATACTTTTGCTCTTTATTTCTATCTTTCTTCTCTATTATTTCAATACACTGAGCACTAGCACGGTCCTGCTCTGTGGTTATGCTGTAGTTACTCATCTGCAGATAAAATAGACATAAAGATTTATATAAGGTTTATATAACTTGATTTATTTTTCCTAATCTTATGAAAAAGTCAGGAGTGGCAAAGATGTATGGACAGCGTTACAGCGTTGAGGTGTGCCGTAGGTACAAGTGACTGGTTTAAGGTGAAGGTGTTAATGCACCAGGGCTCTGCTCTTAGTCCCTTCCTGTTTTCAGTGGTGATGGACAGGTTGACAAATAAGGTTAGATAAGAGTCCCCATGGACTATGATGTTGTGATCAGCAGCGAGAGTAGTGAGCAGGTTGAGATGAGACTAGAGAGTTGGAGGGATACACTAGAGGGAAGAGACATGAAAATCAGTAGGAGCAAGACGAAGTAAATATGGGTAAATGAGAGAAAGGGTGGGAGAAAGGTGCAGTTGGAAGGAATAGAGATAGGAAAGGTAGAAGGGTTTTAAATATGTATGGTCAACTGTCCAAAGCAATGGAGAGTGTGGTAGAGAAGTGAAGAAGAGAGTGAAAGCAGGGTGGAATGGGTGGAGAAGAGTAGCATGAGTGATCTGTGACAGAAAGGTATCACCAAGAATACCAGGTTGCCAGTTTTACAGGACAGTAGTGAGACCAGAAATATTGTATGGCTTAGAGATGTTGCTGCTGACAAAAAGACAGAAGTCAGAGCTGGAGGTGGCAAAGCTGAAGATGCTACGATTTGCTTTGGGAGTGACTAGAATAGACAGGATTAGAGATTAGTACTGTATATTAGAGGGACAGTGCAGGTACTGTAGGATGGTTTGAGGACAAAGTTAGGGAGACCAGATTAAGATGGTTTGGAAATGTGCAGAGGAGGGATGGGGGGTTTACATGTATCGGCAGGAGAATGTTAGAGAGGGCGCTGCCAAGCAGGAGGAAAAGAGAATTCATGGAGGTACATGGATGTGGTAAGGGAGGACATGCAGGAGGTTGGAGTGACAAGGGAAGATTTGGTAGACAGAGTTAAATGGAGACAAATGGTCTACTGTGGTGACCCCTAATGGGAGCAGCTGAAAGAAAAATATATTTTTTAAATCAGAATTGCTTAAAAACGTTACATCAAACATCATCATCAAAACTGATGGGTTTCTTCTGACACTGAATTTAAGTAAAAAATGAAATAAATTACTTTTTGCGTAGGCTTTTTATAGATTCATTATTTATTTACTCAACACTAGGTTCCCTGTGCCACCAAAACAGTTCAGACCCCTTGAAGCATGACTCCACAAATACTGTATGCTGTGGTATCTGGCACCAGGACAATAGCAGCAGAGCAGATCATATGATCCCTTATGTTTTGCAAAGCTGAACAGTTGGGCCTCCATGGATCAGCACATTCCATGGATCAGTAGATTTAGATTTAGGGAATGTGGAGACCAGATCAGCAAGACTGAACTCTTTAATTGCATAATTTTAATATAATTTAATATAATATTTCTTTTTAAAACTAATGAAAACAGTATAGTGGGTATGGTAAGAATTGTACAGTGTATATATATATAGTATAAATTCTGTAATTATGACAGGAATGGCTTATGCCATCTGTCTGATTTTTCTTCCCCCCCTTTGTCGAGCAGTGCCCTCTCAATGCCCCAACACATCTGGTCTAGACAAGCCACTGCAGCTTTATTAACAAAATCAATGAGTTTCAGGCTCTTTCTGATGAGTCTGCTTTTATTTTCAATTCAAATTGCTCACCCTCAGTACACAGGTGTGGTGTGGGAAGAGTGCACCAGAACATGGCTTCACCACTTTAACTGGTTGAAATGAATATTCATATATGAAGTCAAAATAGGGCTGAACAGACCAATATGTGATGTAAATGTTAAAATTACACAACAGCTGGAGCATTTAAAAAAATAAAGGAGGACAGTGAAATATTATCCAAGGGGGGATTTACATGTCAATATTTTTAGTGACAAAATATTTGCATGAAGATTAACCATGTAGCAATATTATACACAAATTTATAACACTCAAATGCTAACAAACATGATTAAAAGAGAATTGCACATACATGAGAAATATATTCACTATCATACATCATACACGCAAGCCCACATTACAGTATATTCGTTATCATTGGTTTTCTTTGCCTGTTCTTCTTTGACTATACTTTATCCATTCTTCTTCATCATCATCATCATCATCATCATCATTATTACATTTGCTTTTTGCTTTACTTTTCATTAGTTTTCATCACCAGTGTCACTGCATTTTGGCAATAAATGTGTATATATGAGTAAATAAATTTGCCGTCCTGTGGGATGTCATAGTAGGTGGGAGTGGGGCTGACTACCCAGGGCCCTAATGACAGGAGGGCCCCTTGTAATTCTGGAATGAAATATGAGAGATATGGATAAAGAAAGGAAGGGGCCCCAATAAAACCGCCTATGTATAGGGCCCAGAGTCCTGTGCTACACCTCTGCCACCCTACCTGGAGCTGCTGGACAGCATGTATGTTGTTAAGGTGGGTGGGTAAGGTAGGCCCTATTTCTTTCTTCTTTTTTTTTCTTCTATTTTTTCATCTAACATCGGTAGTTTCACTGAAACACTGCAACACTAAAATTTACAGAATCTAAGCCACACAGGGAAAGGTGTATGGTTAGTGTTAGACCTTTTTTAGACTTAGACCTTAGTGTTATGTCTGGGCATGCGCAATGTGGGGGGTCGTGTGCGTGCACGCGCAGAACCCATGCTCTGAGCTGAGTCGCACTGCAAGTTTTTATGAAAAGTTTTTTTTTTTTTTTCGTTTAACCTCTGCATATCTCTCGCTGCTTAAGTTATATGTGCAGTAATATGTAAAAACATCGTTGTATTTAGATTGATTTTCATTCTTTGTCAACAGGATGTTGACAGGATGTGTTTAATGAAGCCTATATGCCCGAATCCCCGCCCCTTCGCACACGGGCCGCCGTCCCCAGTAACCCGAGGAGTGATCAGCGTGACTGCGCTTTTCCGGAGCGTAGGTGACGCGACTACATAGAAGAACCTGGCCACACACGATACACTTTTAGCCAACATTCTCACCACGCGTCAGTCTGAAAGTGCAGCAGAGGCAAACACGGAACCGACATCCATAACTAGGTAAACAAAAATTATTTACTGGTTCACGTTCATGACTTATTCTTCTTACGTGTATTGTAGAACTAATATGAAGAAAGCTTTATTAACATAATAATAAGTATACTTATAGTTAACAGAGTGTGTTACTGCAAGGATGTACAGTTGTTGTTCCTTATATCCGTATAAAGTGGAGTCTCTCTCTCTCTCTCTCTCAGCGTGCGTGCGTGCGCGCGCGGACTGTTAGTGCTCTATCTTGCTATCTGGCGCTTCTAGATGTCACCCACCCAACCTGCGAACTTTTATTTGGAGTATGGTCGATTCACACGGCCACGAGACCGAGTATTACCATTATCCTATAGACCAGGGGTACTGAATTATAATGCAATAAGTTCCGGTTCATAAAATGATATTCGAGCAGAGGATATTAGAACGCGTTGTTTGTGTGAAGATTCACATCTCTACGTACACAGTTATTGTAAGTCTATAAAATTCAGATCCGCTATTTAGTGAAGCCTGTATAGACTATTATATGGATGAGAGAATGTATTCTAATTGGCTGTTTTGTTAAATTTGTAACTTTATTTGTGCCCAAATATAAATTGGTGCACATTTTTATGGGCCACCCTGTATACACACACACACACACACACACACACACACACACATTTTTTTGTGCACTGTCCCCTTTGAAAGTATTGGAATAGCAAGGCAATTTTATTTTTGTATATACTGTACAGTCATGCTCAAAAGAAAAAAATAACTTTTTAAGTATAATTTAAAGCATTAAGCAGTACAGTAATTACAGTATTCTGCACATTTTCCACATTCTTATTTTTTAGCCATTATTTTTGCTAAATAAATAATTACATGGTGGAAAAATGTGGCTTTGAGATCAAAAGAGAAAATTATATAGTGAAACAGAATTTAGCTTTCATTTTGGATATTTCACATTAATGTAACACTTTTGACCATTTTAATGTGTCTTAATGTCGTAAACAACTTGTAACATGGCACCTTTGTCTTGAACCCACTCGCAATCAAGAATATTGTAACACATGACTTGCAGGGTTTCTTGTTGCTCTCTCTGTGTGTGTGTGTGTGTGTGTGTGTGTGTGTGTGTGTGTGTGTGTGTGTGTGTAAGATTAATTGTTGGAAAAATTAGCTCTAAACATCTAGTTCTGGTTTGAGTTCTGGCTTTTGCTAGTAAAGGCTACATTTTTTGTTCAAAAGGATAAAATAATGTGAAGAACAGAGAGCTGTCTATAGGAAAGCAGCAAGCCATTCTGAAGCTGAAAATAGGACCAATCATTAGGCAAAGCTAATATAATAATTTGGTAAAAATGTCCTGCAAAAAAATAAATAGATCACAGGTAATACTAGTTCAAACAATAACATTATAAACAATCTTTAGAGTTCAGGTTCACGACCCACAGTGTGGGTTTCCCACAGAAAGAAAAGATCTGCTTATGATCCAAAACATACAGAACAAGCTTATCAGTCAAACATGACAGGATATTATAGTGTCCTGGCTTGCTCTTGCATGACAGCATCTGGAAATGGGCTTAATGAATTCCACAGAAAGATTCCTTTGGCAAATTTTAGAGAAATGTGTCATGCAGCAAGATACTGATCCAACAAATATGGGGGGCAGGGTGTAAGGTTCAAGACTGGCCAATCAACAGACCTTAATCCAACTGAACATGTAGTTTATCCAGGCCTATAATAGCAAATAATTCCAAAAACGATAATGCAACAGTTTGGTGTTGATGGTGGATTGCTGGCCTGATGCAGTTATCACAAGCCAGGGATATGCAACTTACTTGAATTTACGTGGTCTGCCATCAAAAGTGCCATCTTTTAGGTTGTTTAACAAATATAGATGTAAATATCACTAAATGAAATTGAAAGAACTGAAATTCTGCCCTATTGTCACAAGTTCCTCTTTTGATCTTAAACCCAAATGTCTTCACTGTAAATGCTTTTTGTATTCCTTTGTTTATCCACATTTATTTGCAAAAGCTATACAAAAGCACAGGCTATTGAAAAACAAGATCATCAGGTAGACATCAGGTGTGGCTCTTGCTTGACTAGAATAGCAACTAGCAGAAACACTAGACCTTTGCCTAAAAGATTTGACACTCCTGGCATTCTGAAGCTGCTGAAGTATTATTGCAGTAAGATGAAGAGAAAGAAAAACTGCACCACCACCAACCCCCCCCCCAACCCAAAATAACCGGCCTCCTGTTGAGTTGAGGAGCGAAAATTGTTCGGCTCAGTGAGCCCTAAATGTGTACCAAGTTTCATGTACCTACGTGAATGTGTGTATGAGCTATCCAGCGAATTCTTGTGTGCGGGCCCCTGAGGGCCCCTGGGCCACACGACTCGCAGACATCCAAATGGCAGCAGATTCCAACCTGTCTGCCAAGTTTCATGAATTTTTGAGCATGGTAAGACCCCCAAAAAGTCTAAAAGGGTGGAAAAAAATTATTCAAACAAAGGGTCCTGCGCACATTATAGTGCCCTAAATATAACTATGTGACTTAATATGGAATCACCCATTTCCACTTTTTTACGTTTAAACCTTTCTAGGATCTAGGTCTGAAGCAGACGAGCGGAATCTTCACCCCTGCCTCTCCCAAGTGCCTGGTAATTACCCTTCAATTTCTAACTTCGACCAGTGATTATACTGAAAATAATAAATATATAGTAAATATTCATCTATAGGGATGTGTTTTAGTGAATATTAAAATGAGCTGACTCATTCAGTATGTTGGATTCCTGTTAGTTTTCATATATATATATTTTTCGAGAAATGGAGAAAAGAACACCAGGAAGCAGTTCCCAGGCACTCAAAGCAGACCCACCAAAAACAACTCTGTTCAAAAAAGAGCAAAAAGGGATAAATTACAGAATTCCAGCTTTAATGTACATAAAAGATGCCCAAACCTTTCTTGCTTTTGCTGAGAAACGAACATCATCCAGTGATCATGACGCCACTCTCCTGTTCATGAGGAGGGGAACACGGCAAAATGGGTCCATTCAGGTAATGCTGGTGGAACACACTACTTGCTGTTTTTTAATAGTTTACTTTCATTCTTCAATAAGGTAACAGTATTTTTTTACCTTTCAGTGGTCACCTATTCACGAGCTTAACACAGCTTGTTTGCCAGGACATCGCACCATGAACCCATGTCCGGTCTATGAGAAAGAATCTAAAACTCTCTTTCTGTTCTTTATCTGTGTGTTGGGCAATACCAGTGAGAATCACCAGATTTGCACTGGTAAGAACAAGGCTCGGCTGTGTTACGTCACTAGCAAGGACAGCGGGCACAATTGGAGCAGCACAACAGATTTGACAGAAAGTGTGATTGGACTTGAGATAAGCAATTGGGCCACGTTTGCAGTTGGACCTGGTCACGGCATTCAGATGAGGAGTGGCAGACTTGTCGTTCCTGCTTATGTTTATTACCTGAGCAGGAAGGATGATCAGTGCTCACGAAGCACAACATCCCAAGCTTTTGCGTTCTATAGTGATGATCATGGGACCACATGGCAGTTTGGAGAAAGAATAAGTACGGAATCTAATGAGTGTTTGATGGCAGAGATCATTGACGGAGAGGGCAGAAGTCACTTATACTGCAATGCAAGAAGCACTAAAGGTTGGAGAGTTGAGAGTCTTAGCGAAAGCGATGGAAAGGCTTTTGGTACACCTCGATTTGCACATAACCTGGTAGAATCTGGTAAAGGATGCCAGGGTGGTATCATGAGCATCACTGCACCTAATGAACAAAAGAACTTGACATCAGATATTGAGAACTGGCTCCTTTATTCTCATCCAACTGACGGAACAAAGAGAAAGAATCTCGGGGTTTATCTGAATAAGTCACCTCTTGGTGTCTCTGGATGGAGCAATCCGTGGATCATCCATCACGGCCCCAGTGGATACTCGGATCTGACTATATGCGAGAAGCCTGATCATTTTGCTTGCCTCATGGAGTGTGGGACAAAAAGTGATTTTGACGAAATTGCTTTTGTTGAGTTTTCTCTTTGTGATATCCTAAACAATCAGTAGCTTAATTTATGTACGTGGTCAAACTGGGAATTTCTCATGAATGAAGGGATGAAATCAATTGACATTTGCAAAAGACTTATTTTCTGTAATTACTGTAATACATTACTAATGCATCTCCATCTTGCGGAAGAGACACAGTTGTCTGTGGGAACTGTATACACAGTCATTCCTGAACACCACTTGCACATTTCAGGTACTTGACTGGGAGTTATTGCAACATCCACCACACTGTCCTGACCTTGCTTCAAGCTGTTTCCACTTATTGGAGTTTAGATGTGATGCAGGCAGTCCAATCATGGCTCCAGGTGAAACGAAAAAACTTTACCTTGAGGGTATCCATGTTGAAATCAAAAGTTCTGGTTTGACTTAAATACTGCTTGTACATGGTATTAATATGAATGTTAAAAAAGAAGCACTTAATATAGAATACAATTTTGGTTAAAATAAATTTTAATATCACTTTTTACAATGGACAAAGCAGCTTTATAGAAATATAGATATGAATGTAGATCCCTAATGAGCAAACAAGAGGTGAGACAGACAAGGAAAAAAACCCTGACACGAGGAAACAGCCTTGAGAGGAACTAGACACCGTTTCTAAATTATACTGGGTATTGCGTTTTTGAGCGTTTCTATCAAATGATTAACATCTGAAGGAGTTAAGCTGTTTCTGGCTGCCGTATGGGTAATCTGTTGATGGCTCCCGTAAACGCTAGAATAGTCATAATGGAATGGGTGAAAGTAGTTCGGTATGATCTGCAGTACTTTCAGCAAGTAGACACATATAATAACAGTATGTCATATTAAAAAAAAAACACTTTGTCTCCTTAATAATTACTTCTATGTGAGATGACACTTACACTTGTGTTTACTTCTGAACCACATCACAGCTATGTTGATGTTCATCACAGAGATGTATAACTGGAAACAAGTTATCAGAACTTTAAATGTATAATTTATCCTTAGCCTCTGATTGCCCTCTGCGTTTTCTCATCTTTACTGGGTCTTGCTATGGATACATACTGTGTATTAATTTATCATGGATTACATGTAAAATGATCATAAATGGTCAAATTATGTATTTGAGTTTAATTCAAATACATAATTTTTTTACTTTTTTTTTTTTTTTAGTGATTATTCTGGGACAGAAACCACAATTTGCTGTCTTCACTACTAGTACCCGTTAGATGATACATCGTCATGTTTCCTATGTTGCTGTGCTTGCAGCTATCGGAACAAAGAGGCATTATCAAAAAGGGGGGACTTTCTGTGATTAGTGTCTAAAGAGGAGATCGAACAGTTGATAGCTTTAGTTTGATATGATGTTCATGTAGTTCCTCTAATTTGACTACACAGTTAAATAATTCAGAGAAATTATTCGTTATTAGAGGAATTATTCGTTATCTGGTGTCACCCAGAAGATGGCTTCTCTTTTGAGTCTTGTGTCTCTCAAGGTTTTTCCTTGCATAATTTCTAGATGGTTCCGGAAGTTTTTCCGGAAGTTTGTCGCCGTCACCTCTTGATGCTCATTAGGGAGGAATTAAATATTTTTATTGAAATTAATTTGACAATTTTTGTAAGACTGTGGTAACATTTGAGATTGTATGTTTGTTATGGCAATGTGTATTGCTCACAAACAAATCAGCCACAACGTTAAAACATTTACTTTTATCCTTAATTACATACCAGTAAACTGGTGACAGGATCATGAGGGGAGCAAAGGCAAATCTGGTCTCATGCAATCTCACACAAAAGCCAATGGAGCCATGCAACTTGCCAAAAAAATTCAATGCTTGCCTTGATAGAAAGGCACCAAAAAAAAAACACTGCACCAAAGCTCACCACACATGTGGCCTAGCAGGCCAAGAGACTAAGCTTGCTGTCCCAGCCAATCAAAATCCTCAGATCCCAATCTGATTGAGACCCCAAGAAATGCGGCAGAGAAAAAAAAGTCCAATCCATCAGGCCCCAGCTTGCACCCCACAGCACCCAAAATACACTACAGCACACCCCAGAGGCCTTGTGGAGTCACGCCCCGAGGGGCCAGAGCTGCCCAGGCAGAACAAGGGGAACCTACTGTACACAATATTCAGCATAATGTTTTGTCTTGTATGTCTAATAAATGTAGATTGTAGTACATCACCCTAGAGCTAGGCTTGTTTATACTAAGCATCCTATTCAATCTTTAATACATTATAATGTATTGATAAACATTATAGTTGTTTATGTCATATTGATTCATAGGTGGGAAATAATTATGCTGGTGGTGGTATGTAATTCTAACCTTGTGAGAGAACGTTTATTGATTATCTATTATATTTTATATTAATGAACATAATTGTCTATAGAAAATCTGGTTAACCTATTGCTTTCTTTCATTCTCTTTTTATCATAGCCTTTCATCTTATAATGTACTACAATTGCTTTTGTTTGTTTTTGTTACTTATTCAAAATATGACATGAGTTCATATAGCAGAACTATGATACATTAATGGGTCATAAAGGAATCAAACTCAAATTATGTGAGTGAGTAATATATTACATAAAATACAAATGCCGTTGGGAAACAAAATGCCTTTGTGACTATTACTTTTACAGTTTTATTGTATATAAAAATTGTAAAAAGTATGTATAAGTGATACATATACAAGTAAATGTTTATTTTTTCACCATGATTTATAGTTTACTGTCCATAAATACAGCAAATTTTAAGAATGTATGAGAATTTAATACAAGGTATATAGAATTTCTGATACTTTACATGAGTGTAATCTTTTTTTGACACTGGTAAAATTAGGATGCAAGAACATCATCTACACATACTGAGATCTTCTGAGCTACTGTAACAGTGTTAAAACATTGATAAGTGTTAGAAAGGGTTTTTCTAATCAGTAGTTAGTATAAGGATGTGTACGGATCTTTCTGGGTAATTGTTAAATAAGTCTTGTTTATTTAGTAATTTTCTTTTTAGTAAAAAATATTTATTTAATATTATTAATATTATTATGTTAAATACATATTCTAATTCCATTTTCTATGACCGAAAGAGCTTTTAAATCAAATATGTTTGAAGGCTAACTTGAAAAAATGGCCATTTTATGGGATTTAAAAATTTTATTACTCTAAAATGAATGCAAGTGTATGTTGTCAAGAGTGCAATAGTCTCTATAGTTTAGGTGTCAGAAGTTTACATTAATCAAGTTGGCTGTCTCTTTAAACAGTCTTGAAAATGACAGAAATGTGTGTAAAGCATTTAGGAAGCTTCTGATCGACCAGTTTTAATAATTAAAAGTAAATTCTTTAGATTTTTTTAGATTTCAGATTCTTTCTTAGGAATTAATTTTGTGGTAAGTGTTTAAAATATAACTGTTGATTTTATTAAAATAAAAAGAAATATTAATTAATAATTAAATTATTAATAACAAAAACAGTGTAGAATTTTTTTTTTTTACTGCACTTCATGGTGCCATCTACAGGCAAAACAGGCTGGACCTTTTAAGTGGAACAGAAGATCTGAATAATAAACTGATGAATAAGAAGCCAACTCCAGCTTCATCACTATTCTAAAATAAGTTGAATATAACCTTCAATTGGAAATAAATTGGAATGCATCTTTAAACAGTTCAGTAACAAGTCATTATCCTTTTCAATGCAAATACAATGCATCTTGCTTGCTGCTGAGCTCTCAGCTCCATGCACTCTGTCATGTCAGAGGATTCTCCACCGTTATGGCATGTGCATGGGATTTACACATTTCATACAAAGTTAAATCATTCTTTTGATTGTTTAAAACTGCTGAATTTAACTGAAATACATTCCCAGTGCAAGGATTGAGTATGTAAGTTATTTTGTTTTTTTCATTTATTTGAAATTATTTAATTGACATTAAATAAACTTCATAAATGTAGGGTACTTGAGGTGCACATATGCCAGCTCATATGCCATCCAATATTATAAATATCCAATGTAAATACTGGTATACATAAGAGTCTGATAATGAGAACAGTCGTGATAATGATAAGGTGTGATGAGGAGGAGGATGAATCATAATACACTATGAATGATTTTCAGTAGTACATGTGTACAGTATATGTAAGGAACAAAACACTTCTAAAGTGAAATTGCCAAAGAAGGTGGGTTGCAATGCAACCTTCTAGTTCCTTCATTATTTCCATTCTGACACTTTGACATGATTAATTGCCCCACAAGAAGGCATGATAGACATGGCATGCAAATGAGTGATAGAAAATCAATAGTGTAAATGTCACTACCATTCTGTTTTGTGTGTGTGTGTGTGTTTGTGTAGGGGGTGGGGGGTGTAGTGCTAGATCACTTAGCTTCTTGGTGAAGTTATATCATCATAGCATCATAAAACACAATCATGTTTATTAGTAAGGCACCACTCTGGCCTTGCATCTCCTCGGTCAGGGTTCGATTCCCGCCTTGGATTAGTGTGCATGGGTTTTGCATGTTCTCTGTATGTGCTTGGTGGGTTTCCTCCTGGTTAGATTCATTGACATTTCCACATTGTCTATTGTATGTACAAACAAAAAAATCCACAAACAAAATATAAGAAATACATTCCCAGTGCAAGTATAAAAAATCAGAACAAAACTTTTTTTCATACTCTCATTTTGTCAGACTTTGTTTTATTTGGAAATTTTGCCCATGATTTTTTTTTTTTTAATTCTTTTTTTCAGTCTTCACAGTCTTTGCCTGGGATGGATTGGCACCCTGTTCAGGATGTACCCTGCCTTGTGCCTTAGTCTCCTGGGACAGGCTCCAAGCCCCCACAACCCTGTGTAGAGGATAAAGCGGTATAGACCATGAATGAGTGAAAAATGTTTATTAGTGAAAGTAAGAGCATTCCCACATGCACGGTGTGGCTTGAAGTCAGTGTGGGGTTAAACAGTTGTGTGGCCATAAGAAAACCAAGAGAGTCTAATCATAAAAAATGCTTTGATTTGCTATAGAACATAAACATTGGACTTTGCAGCAATTGAAAAAGTTGATGTGCTCTGATGAGTCCATATTGACCCTATTCAAGAGTAGGGTTGGGTACCGAATCTTGGTGCCAATATGGTACTGGTACCTTTAAAACCTTTATGTACTAGAACTGAATCAGAGTGCCTCAGTTCAGTGCCTCAGTTTGCCTTTAGTTTCCTAATGTTCGATCACTTGACGCTCGGAACATTTTAAAGTGTGGCTGAATTTCACAACACAGAATTCCAACACTGTGACATGAAACAAATGTCTTTAATCAATTGCATGTGAAGGGGAAAACCTAACATTTGAGGACACACATGATGAAGTTAGAGCCGTGTTGAACAGCTTGCGAACATCAGCTGGCAGTGTATCCCCGGTCAGTCAGACCAACTCTAGCCAAGTCAGGAGGGGTGTCCTGTTTTGCCAGATAAGACAAATATGGTCATATTTCTGCAAAAGAATTGCTGAAATTTGAAGCTGGTTGGTACAGGAGCATACCAGGAATACCAACCACTTTGCTGTTACTGGTGTTAAATTATTGTAGTTGGGTAAGGTAGTATGTAAATTAGTTGTGTTTGGTATCTATGTATATCTATGTACAGTGGTGTTTGTGTCGGTGTGTGTGGGACACAATTATGCGCGCACACACATAGGAAGGAGAGGGAGATGTTGATTATACCACTAAGAGATGAGCACCCATAATTCCGCAGCACAAGAGAGAGAAAAATCATTGGCTCAGTTGTGATCACTTGACGCTTGGTGTCAAAATAAGAGGCGCATGCGTGATACATGATACACGGCACTCGTAAACCAAGACTTTCGCTCGGTTTCCAATTCAAAATGTATTAAAAATCTTTGCTCGTCTTGCGGAACACTCTTAAACCGTGTCGGAATCCGAGGTTCCTCTGTATATTTTAAACATATAAATGTTTTTTTTCCCAATAAAGTTATCATTTATATCATTCATAATCGTGCATTAATGTTATCCAACATTTTTTTATGTTATCTGTTTTAAACGTATCGATTTGGCACCGCCATTGTAAAAAATCCAAACGATAACCAACCCAATTCAAGACTAACGGGTAAATCAAGGCATGAAGGGAAGCGCATGAAGCAATGTGCCCATAATTCATAGTGCCCACGGTGCAAGCCTCTGGAGGCAGTGTTATATCCCGAGTTGATTCAACAGGCCAGGTCTAGGCTCAGCATTATGTTGCAATAAAAGAAAGTCAGAATGATCAAATCGATGGATTTTTCTTTCCTGATGGCACAGCCATTTTCGAGGATGACAATGTCAAGATTAATTAGGCTCCAATTGTGAAAGAATGGCTCTGGAAGTCCTGACCTTAACCTCAGTGAAAATCTTCCCTGTCATCAATACAGTACATGACCTTTCCCAAAACTTTACACTGCATAAGGTTGTAGAAATGATGCCATGTTGAATGTGCCCTGTAATCAAAGTATTTTCAATGTATATTAGTGTATTATGTTTTTTATGCATTTATTCATGTAGGGTGGGCAGGCAGTGTTTACCGAGCGTTGAAATCCATTACAAAATCCAAAATGTTACCAACATCACAAATTCTCAGGACGGGATCATAGCCAAAGAGACAGACTTTGTTCTTTCATGTGAAAAGTAAACGAGTTCACAATGCCAAAAATGGCATTGTCAGATTTATGTGATAAATATGTACAGAAAGACTTTTTAAACAATGCAATGGTACACACTAAAGAGATCAAATGAAAAACAGAATACAGTTGTTTCCTTCATGGATTTTTCTCCTACTCGTGTTTCTCCTCCCATCTTCTCCTTGACCCAATTCCTAAACATTAAACAACCTTTTATACCACCCTGACCCTCAGCATCAGCTGGCTTTTCAGTCTCTAATCACTATAGACATCTAAACAGACTTGTTTGTGCCCTGTAATCTCTTTTCTGATGTTATTGTCTTCTTTCTTGGCGCCTCAGGAAGGCTGATGAGCTGTGTTTATCAGGTCCCCTTGTGCAGAAATCACATAATGACCCTAGAGATACTGAGCAGTGGCTGATTAACGTGTATCTCAACATATGTACATGCTTTATGTACTTATTAATTTATTTAAAGGTGGCGCTGTGGCATAGTGTTTAGCATTGTGATCTCCCCACAAAACACACACACACACACACACACACACACACACACACACACACACACACACACACACACAAACGCGTATCACTGTGTTTCCTATGTTCCAAATGAAAGTTCCAAACTAAATTTTGGTAAAAATAACTATGATAAAAAATTATTAGATTTTTTTTATTAATATTTATATTACCATGACTGTTCACATTTATATTTGCGTCAAAATGTAGTCATAATCTTTTATATTTCATTACAAATAAAGATAATACATATATACTGTACAATCTTTAGTGTCCAGTAAATATATTCAGTGTGTGTACAATGCAGGCAATTCCACTTTAACCAGAGAACAATGTGACTGGTCCAGTGGGGTGAATGTGAAATGACAGGAATGACACGATCTGTTCTTTATATTATTAAAATTATTTAATCATCCTGCATCCGAATTGTGTAAAAAATCTATTTTACAACAGAGCTGTTCTTAATTTTCACTGGAAAGAAAGTGTTAACAAATTTTCTGTAACAGCAAATGGAAATCAAAGTTTTATATCAATTCTTTTCTATACAGAGGACATATGCATTGGACAGGACACATCAGGCTATTGATAAAAAAATCTATTTAAAAACATGCTAACAATTAGATTTTTTTACTGTACATATTGTATTAGATAGATAGATAGATCAGTAAAAGTATATACAAGTGCATCTTGCATTTCTTTCATTAATTTGATTCAAAAAGTGAAACTCATACAGTATAGATTTATTACACACAGACTGATATATTTCAAATGTTTATTTCTTTTAATTTTGCTGATATTGGCTTACAGCTAATGAAAACCCAAAATTGTGAAAAGGTTCATCATTGAAATCTCAATTGGGTACAAAATCATGGGGAAGTCTGCTGACTTGACAGTTGTCCAGAAGATGATCATTGACACCCTGCACATGGAGGGCAAGACATAAAAGGCCATTGCTCAAGAACCTGGCTTTTGCATGAAAGCTCATTAATGTAAGCCATAATCATGAAAATTTAAAGAAATAAACATTTGAAATATATGTCTGTGTGTAAAAAATCTATATAATACACTTTTCATTTTTCGCTTTTTGTATAGAATTACTGAGATCAATCATCTTTTCCGTGATATTCTAATTTATTGAGATGCACCTGTGTGTATATATGTGTATGTATATATACTAGAAGATAGTGGATGTCACATTTTTGTGGTTTTTCAGGAATAATCCACTTTTTCCAATACACTACAAGAGAAAGTAAAGTGATGACCAGATGAAATTATAGAAAAATAATCAGTGTGATTAAAAGTAGACAGCCAAAAGTGATGTTCTTTATATTTGCGTAATTTGTGTAAAGAAATGTTTTGTTTGTTTTAGTAGTTGATGTGTTAGGCGGCATGGTGGTGTAGTGGTCTGGGTTTGATTCCCGACCAGGTTGGATTCCCGTCTCTTCCTCTTCCTGAGCTTGGTGGGTTTTCTCCGGGTACTCTGGTTTCCTCCCACAGTCCAAAGACATGAAGGTTAGGTTAATTGTCGTTCACAAATGAATGAATGAGTATGTGAGTGTGTGTATCTGTGTGTGTGCCCTGCGATGAATTGGCACCCTGTCCAGGGTGTGTACCCTGCCATGTGCCCTAA
Organism: Clarias fuscus; assembly: GCA_030347435.1. Taxonomy (NCBI): domain Eukaryota; kingdom Metazoa; phylum Chordata; class Actinopteri; order Siluriformes; family Clariidae; genus Clarias; species Clarias fuscus. The sequence continues at coordinate 12,512,391 of CM059230.1, read as the reverse complement.
ATCTCCTGGGATAGGCTCCAGACCCCCACCACCCTGAATATAGAATAAAGCGGTATAGATGATGGGCTAGTGAGTGAGTAAGTGAGTAGTTGATTCTCTCCCACACTTTATTTTTTTCTATTTGCTAAGCTCGAACAACACAGCATCTGCAAAGAGATACAGTATAAGTACAAACAGTCAGAATGTCTAAGTTTAGTGTGGTAACTGAAACATTCCGGAGTAAATAAATTGTAAAGATCCTTGGACATTACCTGTATCTATGAATACAGCCATGATGACCTGCGTTGTACTCTCTGGTGAAGCACACACGCCGACAGAGTCCTCTGTAGCCACACATCCTGTTATGTATCTCAGCTTTATGAGCTGGCAAAGAGATAAGCTATTAAAGGGATTAAAAAAACTTTGGGGCATGTTGCTGTTAAAACATAAAATAAATAAATATGTGATGATCCAGGGTATTGTAACCCATCACAATGCGAGCTAATGTTGCAACCACAAAGTTTATTATTTAATCCTATAATAATCATATTAATAATATAAAAGTACATTTTAAAATGATATATTCTGTTTTAGATTAATTAAAGAATGTTTATCCATTTTAGTTATACAGTATCTATAGTCTTAGAACAATGAAACAAATTGACTGAAAAAAAAAAATCTAGTACATATAGTCCTGGCTCTGTGGTGCAGACCACACGGCACACAGCATTTTTTTTAAAATCAAGAACACGGGTTGTTCGTGCTTGTGCACATGAAGTGGGAAAGGAGCAGTATAAGTATGAACAGCACATCTGGCACAGGTTAACATGCTGGACTCACAGAAACAGCCAAAGAGGGGAGGTAAAGAGCAAGAATTTAAAAATAGTAATTACATATATGGAATCAGAGGTTTTTTTTTAATCTAATTACTTTTAAATCTTTTTTACATTACAGCATTTGGCAGATGCCCTTATCCAGAGCGACTTACATTTTTATCTCATTATACTGTACATCTGAGCAGTTAAGGGTTAAGGGCCTTGCTCAAGGGCCCAACAACAGCAAATTGGTAAAGGTAGGATTTGAACCTGGAACCTTCTAATCATTAGACTTAACCACTGATCCACCTGTAAATAGTGTTTTACCATCTCAGGCTGTGTTTTGCAGGACTGCCTAGTGGAATCTCAATTTGTGTGTTACAGCACACAGTGCACTACATCAGGCATTATGTAAACCATTTATATAGTGTGTTATTAAAGGGAGCACAACCGAATTTGCGAACTCCGATTCAATTTGTTTCTATTTTGATCGAGAGGTTCTTCACTCCAGTGTTTCCCAGATAACGAACAGTTATTAATGCAGAACTTAACTAAAGGACTGGGTAATGCGTGGATAGCCAGCTTGATAGGCTAATTTATTGAGGTCCTCCCATGATACCTTCCTTATTAGCTATAAACCTTGTTGATTAATATTAAAATAGTTGTGTTAACGTATAAACAATTAACTCTTGCTAGTTTTTTGCTCCACTGTTTCTTGGACGCGGCATGACATTTTCATATTAATATTGGTTAGCTACCAAATTTGCAAACAAAAAGCTTTGACAAAAATTGCAGCCTCAAATTTGGGAGGATGGAGCTTTTGAAAGAGCATTGAAGGAAGGGTGCATTTTTATTTGCTTGTGAGTTCAAATCTCAACAATCCTTCTCCAGAATCAATTACAACATCATTAAATTAACTTAAATAGCTAATGCTATTCTGCAATGAATCATTTTATTCCTGCTTTTAGAAATGTAACAATTAATGAGCGGAAATGGCTCACTCATTAGAGAGACTAAATGATATAAGTGAATAAATCAAATCAAAATCAAATCAAAATGTATTTCTTTAGCACTATTTGAATGAAGCTTTTACATAGTGCTTTACAAATAAAAAAATAAAAAACCTCTTTGCAGATAAATATCATTCTAAACACAATTTTAAAAAATCACCTACCCTCTATATTCATAATAATTAAAAGCCCGAGAGTTTGTAACAATCTCTTCAAAGTAACCAGACTTGAAGTCAATCCTATATTGAAACTGTTACACAATCATGAAGTAGCCATGACAAAAGCTTGATCACCTTGAACCTTATATTTAGTTCTGCTATTAGATTTGTGTTTAATGCAAACTATGAACAGACAGAGTCCTTCGACCCCATCCATAAGCTAGTGACACTAGAAAACTGTAGACAGCTTGAGAAGTTCCGTGTTCGTGCTATGCTTCTGTTTGTAGTCTTCTCATCAGCATTTAATACGATACAGCCGCACTTTCTAATTGAAATTGTACTTCTTGACAACGGAGCGAAGGCATTAATTTGGTAAATATTTTTCTCACCCCAGACATCACAGTCACTTCCACATGTTTACCACAAGGGTGTATCCTCTTGCCTCTGCTTTTTACCACGTATACTGATTAATGTAGGAGCTATCTGGTCAAATCTACTGATAACTCCACATTTCTGCTCCTTCTGCAGAGTTCATAATCTGTCCATGGCAACAGCCTTACAATTTTTTGTGTTGTTACAGCAACTTTTTTGGACTGAAATGTTTCCGAAACACAGGAAGTGGTTATTGCCATTGCCTTTTCCGTAATTTTGCAGGTTTCACAGTTTATTTCTGAATGAGGTTGAACAGTATTGTTAATATCCGCTCTAAGGTTACAGAAGTGAAACAGCGAGATCCTAGCTAAATTAAATCCTCACAAAAGCTCTTAGTATTTTATGTTTTGTTTTGTACATTCTCACTGTTGCCTTCAGGGTGTCATTTTGTTTTACCTGTTTGTAAAAGTAACTGGTACTTTATGTAGGTATGTCCTTTATTCTATCTGCCATATGACTAGTAAAGAGTCTGGAGGCCTCTGGTAAACCCTCGTTACTCGTACACAACCCGAGGTGCATTATGCATGTATCCATGTATGCATGCACAAATGCAGTACATGCATCCTCCCGCACTTATTTTGTTGTTTTAATGTGATCTGTATGTGTGTCTGACCCATAATTGTCCTGGTGAAATTAATTAAGTTGATTTGATTGATTGATTGATTGATTGATTGAGTTCTTGATTGATTTGATGAAGAATTAGAAATTACTCTGGTGGAAGAATAGAGTATAGTAATGACAATAAACTATAAAACATTATTATAAAAATAATAATGAACACCTTCTGAACAAGCAGACAGTGCTACTAATATGTATTAACATATTTCTTTAGAGTAAGTTACATATTTGCATATCACCTGAATTAAACTTTCATCACTCATCGACAACCATTCAACCAATGCCATTCTCACTGTCAAGTTAGAAAAATATATATATAGAGAACTCACATTTACAACCCCCCAACTACATGTTGCAACCAGACAAGTGAAGAGACAGTTGTAGAAGCTCAAACAGAGCTAGGCGGAAGGCTATGTTGGAATTCGCCCCGGGGTATTAAAGGTTTGTGCAAACCAGATATGTCTGATCCTTCAACATGTCTTCATCCTGAGACTTCATCAGGAAAGGGTGCAAGTGCTGTGAAAGACATTATGTCCCTGTTGACAGGAAGGAAGTGTACAGGAAGCAGATGAACAGATTTCACTTTCCGAAGGGATCCACTTTCTTTAATGCCTTCAGCAAAGTGTTGGAAATCTAGTCTCTTCTTGTAAGCACTGTGTTCCTTTGCGGCAATATTTAAGGGAAGCAGTATTAGAGAAGAAGGAGTAAGGAAGTTCAACAAACTGATTAAGAAGTCTGGCTTGGTCCTGGTTTGTTCCCTGGACAATTTTATCGAGGTAAAGAAAAACAGGAGACTAAACAACTAATCCTGGACAATATTTGACAGTCCCTCCATGATTTATTGGTCAAACAGTGGATTACTTTTTTGCTATAACCAGCAACTATATCTTTTTTATTTTTTTATTTTTATTTTTTACAAACAGTGATCATCTTATATAAGAGTTCATTAATGTACTGTGGCATTATTGTGCATTAGAGCCATGAACTTGCATAAGCATAAACAGCACACCATCCCAGAATCAGAATCTATCGGAAAGCTCAATTTATTATAATAATAACTATTTCTTTTCTATTTGTAATAATAACTCATGAGCTGTGTTCATGAGCTCTTACTAGACATTTCAAGATTTCTCACAGATCAATGTTGAACAGATCAAAAAACATTCCCATGCATAGACACACATCCGCACAAATCGTCTGACATTGCATTATACCAAATACCTACCCTGGCCAGCTGAGATCACCAATAAAATCAGCGACAGAATTAGGTCCAGTCTGCGCATGCTTTTTGCTGTGTAATGTCTTCAAGCTGTGCTCCTGTCATAACCCATTCTGCATTTATATAGTTTTTGGTTGGGGAATGGGGGGGAGTCCTGGGTAGCTTATCTAATCACATATGCACAGCATTTGTGAAGCATGTCTCACAAACAAAATGTGGTATCATTCAAGGAAGCACTGAAAGCATTCAAGATTAAGTGTTGACAGAAGGCATGCTTACATTTCTACACTGAAGCATTTCATCAGTATAATGGAGATGATTTACATCATCACACAGGCTTAACTCATTTTAAAATATTCTAAATATACATTTACCAACATAAAATGTACATACTCTTTCAGGTAGGTTAATCACATATAAAAATATACATATTGCACCAAAGATGAGCAGGAAGTTACTCTGACTTACTTTCAGTAACTGAGATTACTGAAGATCCACAGCCTGTTCCAGGAACTCTGAGCATGTGGCAGGACTACACCCTGGAATTACACACCAATTCCTTGCAGTTTAAATCCCCTAGAGTTGTCAGTTTTTTCTCATTAAATCAAATTCAGTTTATCTTAGTAAATCCACCTGCCGGCATGATTTGGGAGGTAAAATGACTAGAACAATAATATTCTGCAAGGGAACCTACAAAGATACAGGAAGAGCATGCAGAAAAACTGTAAAGCTCACCCAAGCCAGCAAATGGAGTGTACCAATTAAAACTAAGTATGGGCGATCCAAGAGCTGGTGCTGAGCAACCCGTCAGCCAATTACTATAGAAGAAACTTCAGGGCAGTATTGAAATTGTGAATAAAGAGTCATGTATTAACATTATACTTTAATGAGAGGTCTTCACTCTCGGTATATGCATAAAAAACAACAACATGGAAACCTGTTACCATCAAGGTAATTAAAGGCAAATCCATTATAATGTAACAGTTTCCATAGTTTCTAATCGTAAACCAAACCCTACGTAATACTTTTAACCAGGTTTTACAATGAACTGTGCATTCCCTATTATATGACAATACAATATAATCCTTTCAAGACAAGTAATGCATGGTAACTGGTTAATTAATAACACACCCTATATGACTTTTTAAATATATGACATTAGAATAGAACATGTAATGCCAGGGAACTGTAGATACAAGGTCTGGCAGAATTGCTAATCATTTATCCAAGCCCTGTCAAGGCAGTTTACTTAAATTTGTACTATTAATAAATATTTAGAGAACATATCCTGTTTGTGTAGTATAAGGTCACATAGCAGAATTGTAGCAGGGGTTTGTTCCTTTTAGAAGAATCATCAAGTCATCAAGATGTAGAGCTCTGAAAAGTCTCATCAGTAAATAACTATCCAGCAGATGTCACACTTGCTTTATGAGTACAGTATCATAGCGTGCCAAGCTCTGAAGACCATTTCAGTCTAGCCACCATACCACTAAAATGAATTCTTGTGGTCATAACACCTGACTTTATATTTCTTTCAACCTGTTTCGATTTATAGTAATGCATTTCTATTTTTATTCAGGGAAATGGCAAATAGTGTTGGTACCTCGCCACTCGAAAATCATCGATCCGATCCCGAGCTTTGTTAAACCAGTTGGTGGACTGGGCATTATAAATTGTTCTTATATGTGAAGGAGTGTGGGTGTTTTGTCAGAAATCATCACAACTGTGCCCAAATACAGTGATTAATGATGACAGTTAAAGGAATTCTTATTTTTGAGTTTTCTTTTTTACTGAGTTATTATTGAATAATTATTCATGTAACTTCATAGGTTTAATATACAACACCATGTGGCACCAGTTTACATCCATTAATATAATTATTTCATTGTCATTATGTATAATTACATATAATTATGTATGTCATTTATTTTATTAAGTTTTTTTTTCCTCCTAGCATAGTGCATTGTTCAGTGTAAACACAATAAAAGTACATACCGTTAAGAAAAAGAGAAACTGAAAAGTTTAGGACAGCAGTTGGAATGGAACATGCGTCAAGATATCTTCTTTATGATGACTTTGCTATAATGCAAGTTGCTCCATATTACAGTATATAGAGTATATCTGTAGTTTAGCATGGTCTGGTTAAAATATAGTTAAAGGCAGTGAAATTAAATATTACTTTTTATATGTCCCTTTTTCTGACTTGTATTGTGTAGGACTCAGACCACCTGCATTGCACACACATTCTGTTCTTGAAATAAGAGTCTATGACAGTATTTTTGTAGCATATGGTGATGGTGAGACTTCTGAAACAGCTACTAGAAATGCACCAGGAAATTACATTAAACTTCAGATGTTTTTTTTTTAGTGGCTAGCAGTGGCAGAATGAAAACACTGCCCTTGTCATGGAAAATAACATCATCACACTCAGTAGCAAGGTGTTTGAATTTGCATGGCATAAAATAACATGGAAATGCACTTTGCATGGAATAAGTCTTATCAAACTAACAATATTCTTCAAAGAAATTTCAGCTAATGGCTGCTTTCTAAGATCTTGTACTTAGGGGAGGAGATGTTTTTTCTTAAAACATCAAAGATTTACTAAGATTGTTATCAAACAATGTGTCATTCCTTTCTTAGAAATCCATGTAATAAGCCTTGGGAAAAGGTGTGGAATAAAAGTTCACATGCAAAATACCATTGTAGCAGATTTGAGGTCAGGTTTGTGGTTTTGCCACAAGAAGTTATAATAGTTGATAGACCTGCCAAAGATGATGCTTTTTGTTTAAAGTCAAATCATTGTGCAGAGGCTCTACATAAATGCTTGGCAACTGTAGAACCGGTGTTGTGTAACCTCTCTATCTTTCTTGCTGACAACCTTTCCCAAATTGACTATTGATCTGTGAGAGCTAAAGTATTTGTGCCATTTGCACAGAAGAGACTGTTAGAGGCACCTTGTAAGTCCAGACATGTGATTGACTGCATTGCTTTGAACTCATTAAACTGACTTTCCCATCTCTAGTGAGGCCATTTGCAACCTGCATCGTTTCAGTAAATTCATTGCTTTCCACTGGTGCTAAATAAAAACAGACATGGAACTGTCTGCAACTCTTCATTTAAACAATAGACTATCGGACTGATCTATGCATGTGGACCATTTTGTTAGCTGTAAGGACGGGTCAGTCTTAATTGAGGTATGCATAAAGGTATACTGACAAATTTAAGGTCAAGAGTTGGTTTGACATCTAGTATATTGTCTTTAAAAAAAACAACAACAACATGGAAACAAACAAGGTAATTAAAGGCAAATCCATTATAATGTAACAGTTTCCACAGAATATATCATTAGTTATTATTAGTAATGGTGTATTTGTAACTATGAAGACTACTGTACATTTTAATATGTGAACAGAATTAAACATTAAGTCATCAATGATTTGGTGTTGGCATAATTGCAGCCCTGTACTTCCTGCTGTGGCAAGAAAACAAGAAAGCACTTATGTATAGCCCTCACTGTTAAATAGAAAGAATAAGTAAATATTCATTAACATATAACAATGGTTTAATTAATTGCACAGTAAAACAATGAGTATGCTCAGTTTGAAACAATTAAAACAATTAGCATTATTTGGAAAATGAAAACTATCATGCAAATGATTCTTATTAAATAAAACATCTTAAATACTTAAATACAATAGGGTTGCAGAACTTTGCAAAGAGTCAGTGGTTAATGAGACTAATAATTCGGGACAGCAGAAAACACTCCTGAGACATTTTCTGGATCTGCTGTTGATGAGAAGCTACATTCTCAGGTCTTTCATCATTAGACATTCATACTCAGGCTAGTTAGCTGAATTGCCTCATTTTAAAGTGGCCAGAGTATTTGAGGAGGATAACCAGCCCATATGCAAGATTTAAACCAGATAAGTTAACCTGTTAAGCACAGCCATCGAAAATGCAGTTGTAGACATTGTCTGGACTCTTGACTGGCCTTTACAGTCCTAACCAAAAAAAAAAAAAAAAGAAGCAAAAATGGATTTTGCTTGATTTAACAACTTCTTTAGTTCAAGTATCCCACATTTAGCTTGATTTGGCAGGCCCAGGGCTTGTAAAAAATAGTCTATACAGCCACTATTAGAGACTCGTGATCAGCCTCTGCACTTGACCTTAGCTGCCTTTACCAGTATGTTAATAGCAATGGCAAGGAGGATGACTGGGATCAACATGCAATGATTTCCCCTCTCCAATCAATGCTAGTGGTATCTCGCATGCTAAAGCTGTGGTGATAGATCTTGATGTCACTTATTTTTCTGGGGACATGATGTTAGAGCTTATCTAACTTGATCCTAGGGGTATTGACTCCTATGCATTGGTGAGTTCTACTGTTACCACAGCACAGCCAGATGTCCTTTGCTCTACTGCTCTGATCAGACGTGTCATGACAATGGTGTGCTCCAAGCATCATGCCAAACCTGGAGCTCCCCCGTTCAGCACGGCTCCGCTTATAATGCATTCTAGAGAGAAGCTTTATCATCTATCGGCAAAAAAAATCCTGAAGAATAACTCTGAAATGAACAATGCTCTAAAAGTTCTCCTCCACCTGCATGCTTCTACTGTTTTTGTTAAGTCTCCCTCCTTCATTTGTCAGATTTCCCTCAAGATACAGCACAAAAGACCAACTTTGTTACACTCTGGGTGGTGTTCCATTGGTTCCTAGCTTAAGTTAGTTAAACTATCTCTTTACCCTGGATGGTTTATTAGAGATGAATATTTAAATATAACAAAGGTCGTTATATACATAAAATTGAAATCACTTTAAATCACTCTTACAACTTATTACTAAACCACCAGGAATCACTATAAACCATTCTTTCTCTTTCTTATCACTTCTTATAAGTGATAAACTAAAAACTACACAAAAAGCAAAAATTTAAAAGGATATATAAACAATATAAACATAACTGAAGAGGAAATGCAGATCCATTTGAATGTTATAGCTTTTTTTTAATGCAAATTATAAGAACTGGATCAAGCCAGAAGGTCAAACTAATTAGACAAGGCTACATACGTGTATGATAGATTGACAGAAACCATCACTGAAAATGAGATCAATGAAATGTCAGGCATCAAACATCCTGTGGCAGGGGTGTCATGCATCAATGTCTTTTTCGACACTCGCGCAGACACACACACACACACACACACACACACACACACACACACACACACACACACACACACACACACACACACACAGTAGTTTTGTTTAGTGTCTATCTCAAAGTCTAACACATTCCCTACATGGTCTGATTTATAGGCTTCAATTTAGTTGGGAGTCTATGCTTTTTATTTATTTATTTATTTATTTATTTATTCTTTATTTATTTATTTATTCCAACCATCTATTTTGATTCTGGACTGTGGGCCTGGGTCAACAGAATGCTTCATTGATCATGAAAAAGAGAGTTTGCTGACAATTATACAGTTTTCCCCATAACCGACTGCATATTCACTCGAACCATAAAAGTCATTTTTAATATCACAACATTAAAAGTTAAAAGTAACCTGCTATGGAAAAGTAATAATAATAATAATAATAATAATAATAATAATAATAATAATAATTATTATTATTATTATTATTATTATTATTATTTAAAGCAGATTACCCTGGGTCCATCACCAAGCACAAGCAGGAAATGGCCTACACCTCATATCTGTGGACTATGAAAGGAAAGCAGAGTATCCAGGAGAAACCCACCAAGCACAGAGAGAACCTCATAAACACAGACCAAGGATAAAATGCAAATCTTCATACCTGGAAGAGCGAGGTGATCTGGCTAACCACTAAGTTACCATGCTACCCTGGTTGTTGCTGTTGTTATTTATTTATTTATTTTGCATAATAAAAGTAGTAGTATGAGTAGTTATAGGAGGAGGAGGAGAATGGGTTGGAACACTTCCTACTATTAACTGCACATCTTCTTTTTATTATTATTATTATTATTATTATTATTATTATTATTACTATTTAGTTGCATAAACTTTGCCCTTATTGCGGCCTAAACTGCTGGATTTGCACTGCAATTATTTTTCTAAGAAGTAAATCCAATGACTTTCCTTCAATTTCTGGGTTTCCTGACAAATCTTCCCCACTGATCCCATTGCACTCATTTAAAACAGGTTTTTCTCATTAAAAATAATAGGACTTGCACTTGTACTTTTTCAAGACAGAAGGATGAGTGTTTCTCATTGCCATAATTACCGCAATTTGCAGTATAGAAGAACAATTTTATACCAAGGTAACTCAATCTTCTGACAATAACTGTAATAAAAGCTTAACTTTAGTCCTGAGATATAAAGACAAACATCACTCAAGCATCTTTATATACCAATCAGCCATAACATTATAACCACTGACAGGTGAAGTAAATATCTTTGATCATGAACTATACACCAGTAAACTGGTGACAAGAGCCAACAAGATGGCCACCCAAGGCTCTACCATACACATGTGGTCCAAAGACTAGCCCATCTGGTCTGATTCCATGGCCCCATGATTGTCAGCTGTCGCAGCCCTTGCTACTGTGTCTGCAGAATCCTAGGGACAGAACCTGATCCTCCATGGAGACGACCTCACCCAAAACAACATACAAATGCCCCAGGAGTGGTCATCTGGCAGAGCCCTTACCCAGCCCTGGAAGACCACTGTCATGCCATTGAAGCAGAGGTGGACAAGAGGCTCCCTTGGTCCAGCTGCATCCTGGTGGCAACCAAGCCCGGTGCCCATGGACAAATTCACCTGTGCAATGACTTCTGGCATTTAATCATATCTCCAAGTTCAGTGCACAGCCCTTGCCAAGTGGATGACCTAGCAGACCATCAGAGGAAAGTATGCTACATCTCAACCCTGGACTTTAAAAAAAAGGATGTTGGCAGGTAGCCCTCATGCTGGAAGCTAAAGCACAAATATCGTTCAGCACCGAATGCGGCCGATGGCAATACCTGGTACCACCATTCAGTCTGAATGGGGTGCCTACAACCTTTCAAAGATTATTAGACAGTGTCCTACGGCTCCACCATCCCTATACTGCAACCTACCTTGAGCACCAGGGAGGAAAACCTGTATCACCTCACCATCTCCCCACTCCTCCACAATCCAAACTTCACAATCACCTTTTCCTGCTTTACAAGATTCCTCTGAAATGGGCCTGGGCATTGTGCTGTCCTAAGAATTTCATAGCGTAGAACATACCGTCTTGTGTATGAGCAGGAATCTCATTCCAGCAATACACCACAGTAGAGCGAGGGGCTCTAGCCATCAAATGGGGCATTGAGGAGCTTATATATTACCTGGCTTGCTGGCACTTCACCTTGGAGAAAAACCTCACTCCTCTGCAGGGAATGGCAAGGGCTAAGGACCCCAACCCTCACATAATGAGATAGTTCATCTCACTGCAGGACTACTCTTTCACAGTCATTGATCTGGGGCCCAGCACGGGAACGCTAATGGACTCTCCTGCCTTTTTTTGCTACTCATTGCCAGCACGCCCACACATTCTGCCACTCCTTACTCATGCAGGAAACCAAAAGCACAGAACCCATTCAACACCACAGCCAGCTCAATGGTGTATGCTCAAGGGCATTGATTCACTCATGCACTATCCACTATAAAAGGCCACGAAAGTAGCAGTCCAGTGAGTTATGTGTGTTACGTGCTTCTCTCATGTACTGCTCTCTCAGACTCCAACACTGCTGAAACCTCTCTTGCTGCTGAGCAGCTCCACAACTCAGACTGCCAACCCGGCTTCCTTACCTTCTTAGTCCAATTAGAACACCAGTTAGCCTAATCTGTGGGTCTTTGGACTGTGGGAGGAAACCAGAGTACCCAGAGGAAACCCACCAAGCGCAGGGAGAACATGCACCTCCATGCACACAGAGACGGGAATCAAGCCTGGCCAGGAATCGAACCCGAACCCTGGAGGTGCAAGGCTAAAATAATTTCACATAATAGATAAAATAATTTCACATCTTTTACTTTAATCCTTTCAGATCATTTTAGTTTACTCCCAATTAGCTATTAACAGTTCCAGGCCATTTTTACATTAGCCTGTTCCCTCTTTCAATAATGTTCTATATTTTTGGTGTAATGTATTCCTGAGCACTGATATGTAAACTTTTGAGTTTTGAATTCTGTTAACGTATATACTGTACATGTATATATTATGTATATATTGAACTATAAAAACAGACACTAGAGACTAGAAATGTTTGATGGCTACAACTTAAATATTTCACTAAAGGGGAGGATAGCAAGATGAGAAAACTGATGGTGTCCCATGTTCTTTGATCTCTCTCTCTCTCTCTCTCTCTCTCTCTCTCTCTCTCTCTCTCTCTCTCTATCCACATATGAATGTGGGTATATTAGCTAAGTGAAACCTCCATTCCCTTATCCATTGAGATTAGCTAGTAGAATAATTCCCTCACTAACCCTACTTCTTTGAAGTCTCCTGCCAGAGAGCCAAGAGCATTTTTGCCTCATTTCCATAATCTAGCTGCTGCGTTCCATCTCACAGATGTCTATTTGAGGGAAATGCTAGATACTTTAATTTCCTATCAAGACAGCATTATCATCATCACCACTGATATAATTTCTGGGTAATCCCTGAGGACATTAAAATACACTTAGCAAGGCCTGAAGCCACTACCTACCTATCTATCTATCTATCTATCTATCTATCTATCTATCTATCTATCTATCTATCTATCTATGTGTCTGTCTGTCTAATCTAATGACTAAACATAGGAATATATTTGAACACTTGTTTGCACCAATTAAAGACAACACATGGTGGATTACTAGCTAATCACTCTTATAGAACAACAGCTCAAGAGAACAAGAGATGCTGTTACCACCCTGAAGTAGATTATTTTCTACATATGCCGAGGTGTTTTCATCCTGTAGCCGTAAAAACTCAGAGCATTTTAACCATTATTTGTTTTGTAATTTTTTTTTCTAATAGTCATATATAGGGGTTAGGAGTTTAGGATGACATATCCTTTCTTTAAACACAAAATAGGCAATATGATTTTAATGAACTGGATTTTATTGCTTTTTAACCAAAGATACAAACATGACTGAGCAAAAAATGAAAAAAAAGGGGGGTCACATGGGCAAAGGAATAGTACAGTCACGCATGATCACATTTTCGTGGTTGTTTTTGGTTGTTTACAAACAAAAAAAAACAACAAAAATATGCTCATTTTTAAAGGCTCTTCATGTTTGCAATGTCAATTCACTATTCCAACAGTGGTAAAATGTACACATTATAAAAGTAATCATAATAACTTTTGTTCTACTTGATATATCAAAAAACCCAAATGCACAGTTTGATGTCTGAAGCCTCCCCATTAACACACACCACCGAGGCTTCCATATAAGCACACATAACGTTTTTATTCGTCGTTGACCTACTCTATGCTGTGTTGCCAGCACAGATCTGTGCCGTTTGGGCTTTTAAGGGGTTTTAAGTGCTGCAAGTCACTAAAGTGCTGACGATATTCAGTACAGCACATTTGTGAGTGTCACAGTGCTTTCATACAACAGTTCTACTGTATAAACAAGTAACTTCCTCTTCAGCCCAAAATGGCCAAATGTTTTGTTTATTTTTTTTTCTTATGTCAACAAAACTATTTCCCAAAGAAGTTACAGACAGATGAAGCTGAAATATAGTGTGTTGCCATGCAATGACCACCGACTGACTGACAGCTCATAGTAAATGTAGCAATGGTTCCAGTATAACAAACTATTGCTAGAAATGGAATTTTATACAGAGACAAACAAGCAGAGAGATACAAAGGTTGTTCTGGCCCTGATGCTGCATAGTCTTCCTCCCCTCAGGAAAAGTCTGCACAGCATCAGGGCCAAAACAACCACTAAGAAAAACAGCTTCTTTCCAAAAGCGGTCAGACTCTCAAACATTGCTTCACACTAGAGGCATTTTTTCTCATGTGCAATAACTTTCATGCACAAGTGACTCTTTTCAAGTGCAATAATTAATCACACAGTATAGACTCTGTCATGTGAAATAACACTTGAATACTTAAATATTTATACTAAAATAATATTCATTTGCAGCTTTGTATTTGCACTGTTTTATATTTGCTCAGATTTGAAATTCCATTATTGTCTCATTTTATTTAAATGTACGTAGTCAAATACTGATTACTTTGCATTTCATTCTCATAGACTCTCATAATTTTTAAATACTGTGCATTGCAAGATAATATTATTCAAGGGGGGGGGGGGGGGGGGGGGTTCAATCTCTTTCCATAATGAATTATATTCTATAAATAATCCCACAATGTGCCTGTTTGGAAACAAATAACCTAAAAAAAAAAAAAAAAAAAGATCCATTAAGAGCTCTGTATGTGAATAGTTGTAAATGTGGTTTGTAAAACACCTAGTTCAGAAGGTTCAGCTTTTGCTCTCTGTCTCCACTATTGTTTGTTAAACATTGCTTTTGTACTGCAACGTGAGTTGAATTTGTAATCAGAACTGTATAGCACTTTATCTTCATTTGCTAATTGTATCCTTCGGGCCTTGCATGCCTGCTGCATGGTTATTACTATGTTTGCACCATCCCTCCCCTGCTTCTGATCCCCATCCTTTTCCTTTCCTATACATGTCATTCAGGTCTATGTAAGGAAGAACCACATGTGCAGACTATCACACTGGACAATCTGCATTCAGTGAAATGTGCAGTGCGGTTAAAAATAGATCTTGTCGTGAAGCAGCGTTATAGAAATGAAGAAAAAATTGAAAGTTTTAATTATATAAATTTACAGTGTTAAGTTATCCTAGTGACAAAAACAAATAAACAAACAAAACAAACAAACAAAAAAACAGAGGAATGACATGAGGAAGGAACCTTGAGAGGAGCCAGAGTCAGAAGGAAACCCATCTTCATTTGGTTAATACAGAATTCAGAAATCATAAACAAATTCCTTCTCTAACTGTTTGCTATAAGGTCAAAAGTGCAATTGTACAAGAGGGAATGCATTTTAGTTAACATGAAGCCCACTTTGCTGAGGATACCCACGGTTTACTGATGAGTACTTCAGAATACAAAACTGTTTCTGGCAGTTTCAGTCCTGAGACTCTCAAAGCAATTCAAATTCAAAATTCAAAATTCAAATTCAAATTCATTTCATTCTCATAGACTCTCATAATTTTTAAATACTGTGCATTGCAAGATAATATTATTCAAAGGGGGGGAGGGGGTGTCAATTGCAGCCAAAATCCAGGAAAACTGTTTGCATCAAAGGCAATACAAAGCCATTTTCCAACCGTTCACAGTAGTCACATGTACAGTATCACCCCTGAACATGTTTCAAAAGCCTAGAAAAGTAACTAGAACTAAATATTGTGCAGAGTTGGCCACACTTCATAAAGAATGAGTTTTTTTTATTGAGATGTGTAAAAAAGAAAAGAAAAAATGTCAATGCCCTGTAATTTGGTGCATTTCTAAAGGTAATGGAAAAGTGTTCATGTAAATAAATGACATTAGGTCATATTATATATCACATGCTTTCTTTTATAATGCATAGCATAAGACAAGACATAGTTTATATATATATATATATATCAGGAAGATATTATTCATTTGCTACTGGATGTTTCATATTCCCTTTGTGTTTAATAAATTATTTATCTATCTATTCACCTGCCTACATCATATTACATTTATAGGTCAAACATTTCTGCTTTTTTAAGTTATTATCTATAGAAAAAAAATACTTACAATGATTTAAAAAAACAACTTTCACTAACTATCTTAAACAGGGAACAAGTCTAAATCTACCTCTGTTCAGTTTTGTGATAGTACAATAAATATATCTGACTTCAGGAGAATGGCAGAACAGTTCCTTGTTGTCTTGTCATGAAGACTAAGTAACTGTCAATGAAGCTTTAAAGTTGTTAGTAATAAGAAGGATAGAAATACTATTAAAATCTTTGCAAATCTTGGAACCTTCTTAGGTGCACTGCTAAAACAATTTTTAAAAAGTGTGAAAAAGTTCAGGCCAAAGTAGTGCTTGGGCAAGAAACACAATTGTCAAAGAAGTGTCCAAGAGTCCAGCTATACAACAGTGAAGGGTTTGCAGAGCTGATGATAACAATATCATGATAGCAGAGAAGGGGTTATAAAGCTGATGATAAAAATTTCATCAGCTCTTCAAAGATCCAGCTTCTTGGGGAGAGTGGCCACAATATGAAGCCACTTCACAGAAAGGTCATGTTAAAAGTCTGAGTGCATTTGAAAAAAAAAAAAGTGGTCTGATAAGACTTTTCGGCATAAGGAACTTGAAATCTTGTTGCCATCACATACTGTACAATTGTTAAAAGCTCTATATAGATAAAATTTAATTAAACTGAATGGAATGCGATTTTCAAGTGAAACCTTTCTGAAAAAGCCAATCACACGGCTTCTTACTGTTTCATGAGTAACAAAGCAATTTGGGTAATATTAAACTGACTGTCAGTGACTATATTCTATGAAATAAGACATTATGTGATTTGGTTGTTGCAGGATCACTATATTATAGACTTAAAGATATGTTGGATGCTCTATTGTAAGCTCTGTGGTAAAGATTACAGTTACATCTCAGTGAATGTTTGCTGAAGGTGCAGTCATGATATTTTCAAAAGAACATTAAGCACGGATATAAAGTAACAGTACTACAAGGACACGTGAACCTTGTGTACACGAGACATGAGATATGCATACTGTGTATCAAGAGGTGTTATGTTTGCTGCATCTACTTTTGTCTAGTACTCTTGTTCTGTATTGCGATTTTTGAATCATGTTATAAGGGGCATGCTAGAGACATTCCCCTATTATACTATGATACTGCGGTCAACAACTGCTGTTAAACTGGTGGCTGAAGATGCCGTAATTAAGGTTTTTGTATTGCTTATAATGTTTCTCATAATCTTCACCAATCTTTGTAATTAAAAAGGTTTTGTGAGTTTTGTGTTTTCCTTAATCTAATCCACTACATTTTGACTGTTTGACTCATTACAAAATCACAATCAAAGCATGAATTTGCCATATCTTTAATTAAAACTCAACCAACATATTATTGATACTAAACAGCATACTTAACCACTAATACAGCTGCAGGATGATAGATCCGTTGTGACAAATCTTTGCAGATGGAGTTCGAGCTTTTCGTAGAAGAAAAAAAAGAATCATGTAAAATTCTGACTTTTTTGACAAAATATTTTAGAATTTGCACAAACTATTCTGAAAAAAGGGGGTTTTCTCTTTGTGCTGTCAAACCGTTTAAATATTCTCCATCTAACTTGGCAGCATTAAAAAATGCATCAAGGAATAGAAGAAAACGTGCAAAGGTCATAGAGACGAAAATATATGAGGAAAAATTCGATCTCTTATTGCAAAGGAATCCTTCAAATTGAGTGGGTAAATATTTGAGTCAAACTTAGTCAATTAAATGGTTTTATTATTAATACATCTTTTATTTCTCTACAGAGAGTCAATTCAAAGTCAGGTTCGGCAGTCATTTGTGTGGTGTAATGTCTTCTCAAATCCAATTTAATGGTCTATAATATTAAACCTAATTCTAAATAAATGATGCATTATAAATATAATGTTTAAAGTATTATGTTAATTAACAAGAAATTGTTGAAGCTGGTGGTATAAGAGCAATAAAACATTTTGCGCTGTTTATTGAAAAATATCTTGGAGTGGTATAGCAGTATCTATTCCTTCCGTCACTATGTTGTCCTTTTTTATCCTCTAACAACATTGCCCTGGTTGTTTTATCTTTTTTAAAAAGCTTGCAAAAGCAGATATTATGGTATGAATAGTAGAAATTGGTCTGAGATGGAATTTTGAATGGAAAACTCTCTTTGCAGACCGATCCTAGTATATGACAAAGTGCAATGTTTATTTTTTGTTATGTTTCTGACAAACTGATGCATAGATTTCATTATTTTGTGACCACATGACATTTCTATTATTTTGTGGCCACATGACCTTTTTACGTTGTTCCAGAATCCATTCTTTTTGCTTCCTAGCAATTTGAAGCCTTTTTTTCGGGCTAGCCTGACTAACAAGAGTGTTTCTTATGACCACACAGTTGTTTAGTCCCAATCAGTCGAGATCTTTTCACATTGTTTGTACATGTGGAAATGCTTTTACTTGGCTTATAATAATGTTTTCAATAACAATACATCTTTATTTTAACTATATATGTTTACATTGAACAATACTGTATCACACATTGTGCTTGATGGAATGCACTATTTATTAAAGGCCATAATCCCTGCGATACCTGTCTTTATGTCCATTTTGCTGTTCTAGCTTGAGGTACTGTATCAGGTTGAAATGTGTCTTCAGGATATGCGAGGCCACAGGGCCAGCTGCACAGGGAGAGCAGTGATGAATATGTGGGCTGACTGGATGTTCTTATTATTTACATCCTCTCTTTAATCAAGGCTGCATCAAGCAAAGCTGGCACAGGTTGGCGAAGCAGTCTCAGGACTCCATTGGGTCTGTGTCAGCATCTTGCAAAGTGCGCACTCCACATTTCATTTGTATCTGCTTTAAGGACACTGTTTGCACTTCGTCTCCAGTGCCGCTCTCATTGTTTCTGACATGGTGTTTGATTACCTGTCAAAACTGAAAAGGAGATGCTGTTTTTCATTACCATTTCAGAGGGTCTAGTTATTTCCAAAACCATCTTTAAGAAAGATAGGTGTCTCTTTAAGAAAAATGAAAGAGAGATAAAGCAAGAAATTGTCAGATTGAATTAATGTATATGACATATATAATGTATACTGAGGTACTGTTGGAATTCAAGAAGAGATTGGATTGTGGTAAAAAAAAAAAAAACCTTTAATATTCTTTTAATGAGGAATAACCTACTGTATGTCATTTTAAAACGCTTAACCTTTTTGAGAATTTATGAGAAGTGAAAAGGTCAAAGAGTTTAAGACATTAAAGACAGCATGTGATACCTATTTTGTACCAAGTTTAACTGTGGTACAATATACTACCACAAATTTTTGTAATGTGTTATAAGACCGATAGCCATCACATACTGACAGTTACTCATCACAGTAGCACAACACTGCTAAAAAGCTATACATTAAATGTCATCATAATTTACGACACGAGTTGACATTTGCCATGGCACATACCCCTTATCATGTGGTTATGCCAAGTTCTTTTCATAGCTCCATTAATTCACATATTGTAATTCAATTTAATAGTCCAGAATAATTCAGTATTATACAGAATAATTCTATTTAATAGTCCAGAAAAATACAATATGTCTGGGAAACAGTAAGAAAGACTGCAAATTGCTTTTCTTTGATAGCTGTGCTAACGGAGATTATTATCTTTTTTCAGTTTCCGGGCCACCTTTTTCCTGATTGGAAAACATCGTAAAGTCACAGCGAGTTGTGTATAAGTGATTTTACATCTTTAGTCCTGTTTCCTTTTTATATACTGGTCCATTAAGCATCATTATGAACAAAACGCAAGAGAATGGGAGAGGTGTGATGGGAAAGGAGATGTGGCTTTTATGTGTCAGAATGATGATGATGTACAGATGTTTTTTTTTTCTTCCTAGACAGACTCTAATGACTTTCGTGTGGACATAAATACTTGCTCGGTATATCTCGAATTAGAATGGCTACTTGCTGACGATAAGCTGTTCCTATACAGAAAGTAGAACTTTTCCCTTAAAACATACGATTATTAGCAAAGGCCATAAAAAAATGGATCAGACCTAACATAAGCTGTCATCATTTTGAATCCCAGTTACTTTAATTCAGGTCATATTTAGTCGATTTGTAGGTATGCTGAGGAAATTGAAAAAAAAAAAAAAGATCTGATAAAGAAGAAGGCCTACAGCAAATTAGAAGTAGCCATGTTTAATTTAAAGTGTGTGCCCACTGTGAAATCAGTTTCATCCTTGTGGCAGACGAGCTTTAAAACCAGGACAAATTGAGACAGAGTTGGCGAGCCTTGCCAGTCAGATTCGCTTCAGTTGCCAAGGCTTAGAGTGCAACATGTTGTTCTATGATTGAGGATAATTTGTTTTCTCAGTTGGTTTTTCATCTTCTTACCGAATTTTGCAACTGTCTAATGAAAAAATATACCTTATGTATACTTATTACTTTGATATGCTATTTTTCACCATATGGTATTATATATAAGAAACAATGTACTGCATGCAACAGTTTATTCTAGTCCAATGATTTGATTGTTTGAGCAGTGTTCCAGGAGTGCTTCTATTCTAGGACCCTAGGAGCTAAAACATAAATAAATAAATAAATAAATAAATCAGGCAATCAGAATTTTACTGTCATTGCAATGTGGTTACTGGTCACTAGAGGCGTTCTCTAAGGCTTTCCCTGAGGGCCTGTTGAAATGCTCCTGCAATGTAACTGAATGATGGCATAAATTAAGGTTGATTAACAAAATAATCAGATTTTGGCGTATCGTTAATGTGAGTATTCTTGCACTAGAATGGCACATCAACACACTTGCATTAGAATGAACAATATACCTACAGTACAGACGTAGTAGCAATATTACAATTGTAATGCATAGGTTTTTGTTTTAAGTGAGCTGTGTTTGATTTATGACTTAGCTAAGAGTAGATGGCTGAAGGAAAGGAAACTCTGGGTTTTTGAGTGGGTTTACTAAAGCACTATCCCATAAGAAGGAGTGCTGTTGTGCTAAATATTAGTACTGTTATGGGGTAGTAGGCACAACAACACAGCCTTGGGTGTGATATTGTTTTCATACAATAGTTCCTCAAACAACATTTATTATCTAAAGATTATGTTTTGTTTATTGGTGTGTTTAACCAGTTATTTTGCTATAGAAACAAATCCTTCTATGACTGGCAGAACTAGCATTGAGCCGGCAGGAGACAGTTAGTGACGGTGTAGTAAAAAGGGTGAAAGTAGTTTTGAATTCTTACCAGTTCTATTTAGCCAAAAAATATGCTAACCACTACGCCTTGGTTGGAACTATACTGGAGACTGTAATGGGTGAGAGTCCCCAAAGGTCAGCAGTTTCTGAAATAAAAGGATATCCTGCTGGATATATTAAAGCCAAGTCTTTTGTTATTTCTCTCTTTGTTCAGAAGGAAAGGTAGATGGATTCTGTTTTCAGTGATCTCTTTTTTAATTGCCATTGGTTGTTTGATAAAATTCACATGTAATTGTTTTGTCCTTGAATTCTATGATCTGCATTTTGAAATGTTTGTTAGTTTAGTAGGTCATGTTTTGGGTGTCCTCCGAATGGGTGATTTTTTTTTTTTTATGTGATTTTTTTTTATTTTGTATATTCTTTGCATTATAATCAGAGCTGTAGTGATATTTGTTGGTACTGGAGCATGGCAATTGTACACAGAGTATAATGCATGCAAAATGACACCTATCAAATAAGGTCACTGATTTTGTGACACAATTTACAGTTCAATAGATCAGTGTACTAAAAACGAAGGGGGAAAAAAATCTGAATTATCTCAAAACATAGTTAGTATCCCTACATGATGGGAACGACACTGGGATTAAGGCAAATAAATCATAACCAAGGTTTAGAGAAGAAATAAGACACGTGATAAAAAAAAAATATTTTGTCCCGGCAGCTTACAGTACACTGCTACTATTACTAGCCTACTGCTTATTATAGTACTACAATACTAATATTTCTAAACTGACATTCTACAACAGTTTAGAATAATATGTGGACTAAATTGCCCCTTTTGATTCTACAATCGTAATATTAATTTCACCTATTCATTTATAAAGGCTTGGGTAGAGACATGGTCCTACAGTACTACCACTACTGAATTCTAATTACTCTATTAGTACTCTAACTACAGTACTGGCTTTGATATAACATACTGCATTGGATAAACAGACTACACATTTAAATTACATTTTCTTTTTATTAACAAGCTTCAGTCATTGTCTTTTTATTTATATCAGCCTAAAAAAGCACAAGTCCTCAGTCAGAGAAACAAACACTTCTACTGCAAATTGCTATAATACTTACACCATCTCTAATACCTTATTCCTGTCATACATACAGTATTACTGTAAATAATAAGAAATAATAATAAAAGGTATGGTGCTGTGACATAGAGACAGAGTATATTAGCCTAACAAACATTTAACTATTTGGGTACACAATCTGTCTACCTGTCCAATTCCAGTTTTTGCCATCCTAAATCTTTATTCATTAGCTTTTTGATTTGAATTGGATTGGATAAAGACATCAACAAATCCTTAGTTCTTAGTTGAAGAAATGAGATTGGGGATTTTGATTAAAAATGAAATGGCTTGATTTAATAATTCATCACATGTCAGTATCAGGATGGGTTTGTTTATCCAGGCACTAGCTGATAAATTCTCATAGTCATCTCTTTTACTTTGCTTCCCAAGAAGCACTCTATTTGGATTTTTGTAATAGATTTAAATATATTCAGAGTCAGTGTCATCTTATTAATATTTGGCCTTAGCTCCTTATATTCAATTCAGTTTCAAGTGTGTGTCTGCAAAAAAAGATTCCAACAGTTATTGTGCCATAATTTGGGGGAAATTTAAAAATGAAGCTCAAAGTGCTTTACAGTAAAACTGATTAAATATCAGTGTGATGTATATAAAACAATATACAACCATTAATTTTTTATTTATTTTATTTATAAGGAGTAACCTGGTTCCAGATATTTGCCTACTGTACAAAGCACTGAGCATTGCAGCTCCAAAAACCCAAGCTGTTCACCCTGGGTTGATTCCATTGCCCAGCCATTTCTCACTCCAGTCAAGCTTTTACTGGAACAGCTCTTGCTCTCCCTGTAGAGACTTGATTGTGGATGCTTAGTGGAGCTGGTTTACCTGATCTGGCTGTTCCCTCTTGTGAGCACTGCCAGTATGTAATTGGTCCATCTGCTCCATGTGTTTGAGGAATTGGTTCACCTGGCAGGAGGTGCAGAGTAAGGTTTGTTCACACTCAGCTGGGCTTTAATGACTGACAGTAATAGTAACTGCAAGAGACAGAGCTTCCTTCAGTCATTCTCTATGCAATCACTTTCCATGTTGTGGTTTGTCTGCTGTTGCAAAAAAATGTAATGTTTCTTACTGAGTCCATAAAAGATTTCAGATGTGGTAGATTAAGCACGCTTACTTCCAACATTTGCCAAGGCCATATTGATTCCGCTTACTACAACTCACAGTCCATGACAAGGGCTAAGACTCCAGTGAAAGCTTTTAACACAGCTGGGGTGTGTCCATTCCTCAACAAATAGAAACTATCACTAGTTTGGAGGCAAATTCAGTTTTAATTCAATTTAATTTAATGGAATGAAACGGAATTGAATTGAACTTCTTTTATTTTTGCTTAAAAGTGCTCTTGAAATACTCCTTTGGCCTCAGCAGAGTTTAAACTGACTGAAAAAAATGTGCTAACCTAAACATAGCTGCAGCCTTTTAAATATTAAAAGAAATCAATATAAGGTTTCATTTTTGGCATCCAAATCAGATTATTTGCTGTTATACCATAAAGTATTTGAAGTTTTAAATTAGTATGCATTAATTTTCCTCAACAGCAGCTCTGACAGTTTTACCTGCAACATAAATCACAGAGTTATACTGTAATAATGCACTCGCCTAATACATTTCCTTTCTTATTGTAATAGCTCATACATAGGGACTTGTGCCACGGATGCTCCACATAATCTAAAGATAATAATAAACGGGAAAAAAACCCTAGAAAAGTGCAAAATCATGAATTCGGTAAAGTTTGCTATTAGGAGACTTTATGTAACATTTATGGAGGCCTCTTGAATGCAACTGCTTTTTAAAAGCTAGCAAATGCAAAACTGCATAAAAAAGGAGGGCTGAGGATAACAATGAAAGTAGTCCAGCATGAACATTCACATAGCCTATCTGTCACGAACTGTGGCGCAACACTAATAGTTCGGTCTGTATTTGACTGCCATGGGCACATGAGGGCGGGCATAAACGCATTTACTAGTCTGGAACCAGCAGAAGTTAGAACATACAGAGCTTAAAATGTATCCAGATCTTAGCACTTACCTCTATCTATAGCATACACAGGTATACAGCATGCACAGGTATAAAGCAGACACATGTATGTGGCATTAAGCATTTACTGGTTTCGAGCCAGCAGAAGTTAGAACATACCAAGACTTAGTTAGAACTACCAAGACATACAAAAACACTCAACACTAAACACAAATTCTGAAAGCATGGTTGAAAAGCAATGTCTGACTTTCATTGGTTAACATTCATAGAATTCTTATTATTACTTTTGTGAGATTAAAGTTATTTATGTGACCATTGTGAGTTTTTCTTTCATTGACCAAAGGGTACCAACAATTTTGTCCACGTGTGTATATCTTATTGCCCATCTTAAGTTTTCTTATGTTTCCTCATAATTTATGTGTTTGTTTTTCCTTGGCACTCAGCTTTGTTAGGATAAAGACTGCTTCTTATAAATTGTCACCCATTTCTTGTTTCCGTGCCAGATCATTTGTTTGCACTCCAGCCAATATTGTGTATCCCAGAGTTGTATCTGCCATGCAGCTGACCCGTGCCTACATCTGACTGCCTCTTAACGGTGCAATCCCTTTTTTGAATTAACCTTGCACTTGAACCAGCTGTAAGTATAATCTGTCTCTACTTCCTGCCATTGCTCACTGTCTCAGATTCCTTGAATTTTTTCCCTAACCAATTAACTGCAATCAGATTGTGCATAAATTAAATTGGACTGTTTAAGTTTTAAATACTGAACTCTTGTTTTTGCGCAAGTACACTGAAGAGGATATCCTTTTTCCCTTTAGTGGTAAACATTTGAGCATCATAGCCTTCCAGAACTGCTTGTATAACTTGCCTGTTTGTCTTTCCATGTGACACTATGTTTATCACCAGCCTTCATCACAATAGATCTTCAGTTCTGAGCTTCCTACCTTCTTGCACACTGTCTTCCCACATGCAACCACCTTCTGTCTACCTCTTAGCCTTTATGGTCAGGCATCTCCTGTTTGTGGGTTCACCATCCCTGCCTTCATCTCACCTCTACCTGTTTCTTTATTGCAGATTGTCACCCTGCTCATTCAAGAAAAGGTCCCTCCACTCCTGACCAGTGGATATTCAGTTCCAGAGACATTTTCCTGTTAAGAGACACCCTGAGGAGTTCTACTTCATAATCCTTTATTCATTTTCAATAAAAGTTAAAACTTACATTTTTGCTCCCTGTGTCATGCTTTTGGGTTCAGCCTAAAAATACCCCTGACAGTATGATCTGGCAATCCTTTTGGGCTTGTTGATCATTAGTCTTAGGTAGATTAAATTTTTCTGTCTTATTGTTTTTTGCCCAAGAATACTAAATCCAATGCCTTGCCCTGCACTGCACTACACAGCAGCCTGTTTGGAGATCCAGAAGCAGAACCTTCAGGGTTGGATACTTCCTTTGGAACATGACTGTGCCTGTTTAACATGCTCACTTTTTGTGTCCTTCCAAGTTTTATTTGTCATCTGGATTTATTACAATAACCCCCTGTTCTGACATTCCTATCTGCCGACACCCACTCTTGTTCATGGTCCATCATCTCCCATTGCGGGCTCACCTTCCATGGTCCATCATCTCACGTCCTCCCATTTCCTCTTTGCAGATCGTCACCCTTTTTCATGCAAAAAAAAGGTCCCCGCACACTTGACCCGTGAACATTTGGTCCAAGAGATGTTCTCCAACCCAGAGAAACCCCTAAGAATTCTACTTTATAATGCTTTATTCATTTTCAATAAATGCTCAAACTTTTTTTGCTCCCCGTGTCATGCTTTTCAGTCCAGCCTAAAACATACTGCTCATATTTTTTTTATTTTCTTACAATTTATGAGGTGTTTAACTGTCTGAAATCTAAATGTTAACAATAAGAAGTATAATAGATTTTGCGCTAATTAAAAATCAATGTCAGTGTTCTTGAGTATTTTGACTACAAACATCAAAATCTTGAAATTTGATGAGATACAGTACACTATACAGTGGCATGCTGGCTTAGTGGATAACCCAGCAACCTTGCAACTCTAGGGTTGTGGGGTTGGAATCTTGCATCTGAGGAGGGTTTCCTCCCATAATCCAAATATAACTATTGTAGACTGATTGTCTTTTCCTCCATGTTGTATTGCGTGAGTGTGTTCTGCTTGTTCCCTGTGATACGTTGGTACTCCATCCAGCGTGTACCCTGCCTTTTGCCATAGGATCCCTGGGCTGGGCCCCACAACCCTACAGGATATGTGGTATAGATATGGATGAATGGCTTAACTATTCACTCACATGTATTTTTAACTGGTTCCCAATTATTAGCGTTTTGGAGCATGATATACAGTAGTCCCTGAATTAAAAATATATATATTGTGGCGAGAAATGATTTGCCAGTCTAACAAGATCATTTCAAGCTTGACATGTGTAAAATTGCCTTGAAATAGTCTTAACAATCATGTTTATCATAATCTGAATGAGAAATAAATGCTTAATATTTGTTGGGCTTGTCATTTAGGGAAAAAAAGCAATTGAATGGCAACAGCCTCTAATGACTTTGCCCCTTTTGGTAGAGTACATAATACATGGAGTGACTGCAAAGATTACTCGGCTTAGTCTGGATTAAATGGATTAGTTTTAGCAGTTCTGGTAGTTTGATTTGAACTTTAGTTATTTTTTTAGTTATTACTCCTCATAGCGTTTCCGTGTGAATATTTACCTTGACACACCTGCGACTCAAACAGAATGGGGTCTAAAAATAAAGCTCCCTGTTTCAGTAATGGACATTACTTACATCTTATGTACATCACAATTCCATTAGAGGAGCTGAATAGTGTGATGATTCCTGGGTTTCTGTCATTTCTGTCTTAAGCTTTAAGTGTATCTGCACCCAAGAAGCTGTCATTCCATCAGCCAGAGAACTACATAAGAAAACATTACTTTATAATTCCCCTCACATACATTTAGACAATGCTCCATGTGTGTGTGCATGCCTGCTTTGTCTTTTATAGAGGGTGCTTATTTTTTGCCATTATCAACAAAGATCAGCATTCATAATTAAATAAATGAGCAATAAAATAATAAATAAATAAGCTTAGTGGTTAGCACTATCATCTTGCAGCTCCAGGGTCCGGGTTAAATTTCTGCCTCGGGTCTGTGCTCGGTGGGTTTCATCTGGGTACTCTGGTTTCTTGCTACAGTCAAAAGACATGTAGATTTGGAAAACTGGCATTCCCAAATTGCCTGTAGTCTGTGAATGAGTGTTTGTGTGGCATCCCTTATTGGCATCCCATCCAGGGTGTACCCCATCTTGTGCCCTCAATCTCCTGGAATACAGGAGGCTACAGGCCCCCCATGACCCTGTTAAAAGGATAAAGCAGTATAGACGACAACAGTGAAGCATTTTTCTTTTAACACCACATTCCAACATATACAGTACAGACCAAAACCTTCTCATTCAAAGAGTTTTCTTTATTGTGTTCTTTATTGTGTTCTTTAGCCCAAACAAGTCTCTTCTGCTTGTTGCCTGTCCTTAGCAGTGGTTTCCTAGCAGATATTCTACCATGAAGGCCTGATTCACACAGTCTCCTCTTAACAGTTGTTCTAGAGATGTGTCTGCTGCTAGAACTCTGTGTGGCATTGACCTGCTCTCTGATCTGAGCTGCTGTTAACCTGTGATTTCTGAGGCTGGTGACTCGGATGAACTTATCCTCCGCAGCAGAGGTGACTCTTGGTCTTCCTTTCCTGGGGCGGTCCACATGTCAGCCAGTTTCTTTGTAGCGCTTGATGGTTTTTGTGACTGCACTTGGGGACACTTTCAAAGTTTTCCCAATTTTTCGGACAGACTGACCTTCATTTCTTAAAGTAATGATGGCCACTCGTTTTTCTTTACTTAGCTGCTTTTTTCTTGCCATAGTACAAATTCAAACCCTTTGAATGAGAAGGTGTGTCCAAACTCTTGGTCTGTACTGTATATATATAAATAGCAGTTTGCCAACAAATAAAATGTGCATTTTTTAAGATAAAAAAAAAAAAATCAGAGTATGGCATGTTATAAATGTATCTGTTTATAATGTGCTAGCATGTCCACAAAAGGTTTCTGTCCTCACTGTCATAGCAAAAAGAAATTGCCATTTGGCTGTAAAAAACAAAATAAATAAATAAACATAGGGCCATGATTGGATAATTACTGCAGTGATAAATAGATTTCAGCTGGCAACAATTCTTTTAGCTCTCACTGATGATTTACACAATCATTTATCTTCTAATTTCTTAAACATCAAAAGGAACATCTCTTGATGTTGGGGAGAAATAAGTATTATTATTATTATTATTATTATTATTATTATTATTATTGTTATTAATTTACTTTTTGTTATTTGTTCATCTTGTGGGTGAAACATTAATTCAGCATTAAAACATAAACAATAAAGCATCATGATGTCAAGGCTACAAAAATATTACAGATATCATCCAGAGACCAATTATAACACCTGAATAGGACTGATTATCAAGTGAGGCAAAAAAAAAAATCTAATAGCCGTTCTGCTGTTGTCTACCTGTCAGAATGTCCACAGTTTTTGAGACAGACTGGCAAGGACAAAGAGCTTCATGACTCAGGCTGTGAATGATTACAAGTTGAATGAGCACACATTCTATATTTGTCTGTGACGTGCCCAACCTACCACTCTGTCCAAGTGACTAAAAGTGTCTGTGCTATAGGGGGTAAAGAAATGTCAGCAACTCAGAAACTTTGTCAGTAACTCAGATATGACTTTTGGTAAAATAAATAAATAAATAGAAAACACTTAAAGAGTCAGTGAAACATGAATTTTTAATACTAATGCTACTCATATTAGGTGAAAATATCAGGGGTGAAAGTAGCTTTAAATGTTAATTTTTAATGATACTTTAAAATAAGTCGTTATGAAGAAGCCAGTATGTGCGTTATGTATGGTGTAGATTCCCCTGTTTCACAAAGCAACTCATTCAGGAGTTAGAGAAGGGATTGGGCTTTAATGTTAGAAGCTACAGTAGTTTGTTTTGTAGCTCTCATTAGCCTTGAGCATAGGAGTGAAGAACATGAGTGATGAAACCATCAGCATGTTGATGGAAGCTTGTGCTGACGTTAATTACCAGTGATGAAAAATTTCAACACAACATGAATAGTTCAAAGGCAATTCGAATCAACTTAGAAGCAGTTAATAAGGAGAGAAAGTATTGTTTAAAATGTTCTGCTGAAAGTGATATCATGATGATTTTGAATGTGGGGTTTAGCAGGCAGCTGCTCTCCCCTCTTTCCAGTACTGTGTATCACATACTGTATGAATATTTTAGTGGAATGTAGTACTGGCCTACAGGTACTGGCCTACTTTTACCCATGGAAGATATCCATAAAATAATAATTTTCATTACAGTGGAACCTCAGATTGCAAGTAATGTGGTTTGCGAGCATTCCACAAGACGAGCAAATTTTTAAAATTAATTTTGACTTGAAAAACGAGCAAGTCTTGGTTTACGAATCCAGAGTATCATGGAGCACATATCACACGTCACATGATATAATCTCACTGGTATAATCAACATCCGTGCGCGCGTGTACTGTTTACTATAACACTGTGACAACGTGTGTGACCGTAAAACATCTTTCATTTTGTGTTTGTACAGCGCGAGTGTACTGTGCATTATAACACACGTGTGCGCGCATGTAAAGCAAAAGCAAGTCTCATTAGAGAGGTTAAAGATCCTTTTTCTCTCTCTGTGTCAGCATGCATTTTATGTCTGCGTGCGTGTGCGTCAGTGGGCACCGTGCCCCTTCACACACACCCCTCCTCCTCTCGCCTTCACAAACACACCTCTCCTCCTTTAGTCTTCACACACACACACTCACACACACACACACACACACACACACACTTTCTCTCTCTCTAATGGAAACACTGCTCTGTCGTGATTCTTTTCAAAGGTAAAATGTAGGTTAATTTGTTTTATATTTACTTTACAGCAATGATTCCGTTAGTGTGTGCTCATGCGAGTGTCATTAACGATGTTCATTGTTAACTTTTCCAATAAAACATTCTTTCCGTTAATGTGTGTGTGTGTGTGTGTGTGTGTGTGTGTGTGTGTGTGTGTGTGTGTGAAACTCAAATAAGAGAGGAGGAAGAGTTACTGTGTAAGACAAGAAGAGAGAGAGGGGAGGGGCTCATTCCTCTTCTCGTTTTACTTTAGCTTTAAAGCTAACACACACACACGCATACACATACACACACACACACAGCTCCTCCACGCACAAAAAAAAAACACTTACCTGTCTGGATTTACTTTAATTTGTTTTATTTTTACCTTATATTTTGTATTAAATATTTTTTTATGTATTTATTTTTTTAGGCTGTGGAAAGAATAATTCTGAAATTAGAGGTAAAGTATGTCACAAAAGTGAGTACACCCTCACATCTCTGAAAATATTTAGTTATATCTTTTCATAGGACAACACTGCATAAATGGCTCTTTGACACAATGAAAAGTAGTCAGTGTAAAGTTTGTATCGCAGTGTAAATGTATTGTCCCCTCAAAATATCTAAAATTACAGCCAATATTAGCTGAACGCCTGGCAACAAAAGTGAGAGATGTGAGGGGTGTACTCACTTTTGTGACATACTGTATGTACTCACTTTTGTGTGTGGGTATATATATACACACGTGGACAAAATTGTTGGTACCCTTCGGTGAATGAAAGAAAAACTCACAATGGTCACAGAAATAATTTTAATTTGACAAAATTAATAATAAATAAGAATTCTATGAATGTTAACCAATGAAAGTCAGACATTGCTTTTCAACCATGCTTCAACGGAATTATAAAAAAAAAATGAACTCATGGAACAGGCCTGGACAAAAATGATGGTACCCCTAACTTAATAGTTTGTTGCACAACCTTTAGAGGCAATCACTGCAATCAAACGCTTCCTGTAACTGTCAATGAGACTTCTGCACCTCTCTGCAGGTATTTTGGCCCACTCCTCATGAGCAAGCTGCTCCAGTTGTTTCCGGTTTGAAGGGCGCCTTTTCCAGACAGCATGTTTCAGCTCCTTCCAAAGATGCTCAATAGGATTGAGGTCAGGGCTCATAGAAGGCCACTTTAGAATAGTCCAATGTTTTCCTCTTAGCCATTCTTGGGTGTTTTTAGCTGTGTGTTTTGGGTCATTGTCCTGTTGCAAGACCCATGACCTGCAACTGAGACCCAGCTTTCTGACACGGGCCAGCACATTTCTCTCTAGAATCCCTTGATAGTCTTGAGATTTCATTGTACCCTGCACAGATTCAAGACACCCTGTGCCAGATGCAGCAAAGCAGCCACAGAACATAACAGAGCCTCCTCCATGTTTCACAGTAGGGACAGTGTTCTTTTCTTGATATGCCTAATTTTTCCATCTGTGAACACAGAGCTGATGTGCCTTGGCAAAAAGTTCCATTTTTGTCTCATCTGTCCATAGGACATTCTCCCAGAAGCTTTGTGGCTTGTCAACATGTAGTTTGGCATATTCCAGTCTGGCTTTTTTATGATTTGTTTTCAACAATGGTGTCCTCCTTGGTCGTCTCCCATGTAGTCCACTTTGGCTCAAACAACGACGGATGCTGCGATCTGACACTGAAGTTCCTTGAGCATGAAGTTCACCTTGGATCTCTTTAGAAGTCTTTCTGGGCTCTTTTGTTACCATTCGGATTATCCGTCTCTTTGATTTGTCATCAATTTTCCTCCTGCGGCCACGTCCAGGGAGGTTGGCTACAGTCCCATGGATCTTAAATTTCTGAATAATATGTGCAACTGTAGTCACAGGAACATCTAGCTGCTTGGAAATGGTCTTATAGCCTTTACCTTTAACATGCTTGTCTATAATTTTCTTTCGAATCTCCTGAGACAACTCTTTCCTTCGCTTCCTCTGGTCCATGTTGAGTGTGGTACATACCATGTCACCCAACAACACAGTGACTACCTGGAGCCCCATATATAGGCCCACTGACTGATTACAAGATTGTAGACACCTGTGATGCTAATTAGTGGACACACCTTGAATTAACATGTCCCTTTGGTCACATTATTTTCAGTATTTTCTAAGGGTACCATCATTTTTGTCCAGGCCTGTTCCATGAGTTTATTTTTTAAAATAATTCTGTTGAAGCATGGTTGAAAAGCAATGTCTGACTTTCATTGGTTAACATTCATAGAATTCTTGTTTATTATTACTTTTGTCAGATTAAAGTTATTTCTGTGACCATTGTGAGTTTTTCTTTCATTGACCGAAGGGTACCAACAATTTTGTCCACGTGTGTATATATATAACTTTTCTCTGGTATGATCAAGCAGCTTATGTTCCCTTATTTTTATTGTCATATTTGTGTCGTGTTCTTATCTGTCTTGTTCTGTTGTTAGCCCAGTTTATGTCGAGATCTTTACTGATATTGTGCTTTTGCTAAGTAATACAGTACATGTTACAACCACACACATTACTTCACAAAAAAAATGTTAGGAGTTGGAGTCAACTGGTTTCATAAAGCTAAACATATTGTTCCCTGACATTTTTTTCCCACAGAATCAGATTTGAATACTATTTTGCATCGTCTGATAGATGATTATATGTATTATAAAAGCTTTTTTGTTTTAGTCAAACATAGCAAAGCATTAGGTTTTATGGTGGTCTGTGACTGAGTCAAGTAAAGAATGGGCGAATCAGAAAAAAGAACAGCGGGAAATAAAGAACTGAGTGAAAGAGGGCAATGGAGCAATAAAGTGGAGTTTTTCTTGGCTGTAGCAGGAAATATTATTGGTCTGGGCAACGTTTGGAGATTCCCATATCTGTGTTTTAAAAATGGAGGAGGTAAAGACCAGAAGAAAGGGAAAAAAAGAAAAAATCTAAGCTATGGGGAAACATGCCTTTTTTTATATAATCTGCTTGTGTACATTGTTTGTTTAGGTGCTTTCTTAATACCTTACATTCTATTTGCTGTGACGTGTGGCGTGCCGCTCTTTGTGCTGGACATTTGTATCGGCCAGTACACAAAACAAAGTCCAGCAATATTCTGGGGAAAAATCTGTCCATTGGCTGAAGGTAATTAATTCACTGCATTTCTCCATTTATTTTGCAAAGAATCCAGGTAATTAATAATTAATAAATGAATAACTAATAAATAATAGAAATGTCTGGTCTCTATCAAACAATAAACATCATCTGAGTTACAGGCTTTTGACTTGAATGTAATATGAGCTACTACTGTAATGAACTACTCTTGGCAGGTTTTGGTCATGGAGGCTATGTAATTTCACTGTACAGCGCTATTTGCTACAATATGCTCCTGGCCTGGGCTCTTTTCTACTTGATTGCATCTTTGAGTTCCCCGTTACCATGGACTACTTGTGGTAATCTTTGGAATACAGGTACACAAATGGCTTATAGATGCACATAGACTGAGACTGGATACTCAATAGTTAAAAATGTGTGCAGTGACCTGGGAAAATCTTTTGACATTTTATTATTTTTTAGGGCATTGCAATCTCTTGGGGTCTTGTTTATGGCATAAAACTATGGCGTTATATTCCTGCCACAATTCTGAGCGTGCGGTTCGACATTTTGAGAGCAGACAAAGCACTCTATGCGCGTGCAGTGTCTCCGATGCGCACTCAACATGTTCTCCGCGCGCGCTCGACTCTGCCCGTACGCTCGCTCAACTTTGTCCAGTGTTACAAAACTGCCACAAAACCAGCCAATCACAGACTTCCACACACGGCTTCTGATTGGCTGTTCCTTCTCTATCAGCTGGCACTATTGACCATATAACGGAAGCGTTCTAAATAAAGGCTTATAAGTAAAGAGACCGAGTTGTGCGATTTGAATTTTAGTCAATGTAGTCTAACGATGAGCTATATGGATAATTAGATAAGTACATTAAAACACACAATGGACAAACGAAACTGGTTTATAGTAAATCGTCATTGAATAAAAATAAATACTATAATATTTATTTATAATATTTATGAATAAATGCAACTTTATTTACAATGCTTCCCTTATATAAATTCCTTTCAGTTGTATATAATTATATATAATACTATAATTTTAATTTCTTATAATTTTCTTGTGATTTTGTAAAGGTACTTTGAGACAATGGCCATTTTAAAAGCACCGTACAGATAGAGAAGGAACAGCCAATCAGAAGCCGTGTGTGGAAGTCTGTGATTGGCTGGTTTCGTGGCAGTTTTGTAACACTGGACAAAGTTGAGCGAGTGCACAGGCAAAGTCGAGCGTGTGCAGGTAGAGTCGAGCGCGCGCGGAGAACATGTTGAGCAAGCAGGGGAGACACTGCACGCGCAGAATTGAGCTGTTGAGCGCGCATGGGAGACACTGCACGCGCATAGAGTGCTTTGCCTGCTCTCAAAATGTCGAACCGCACACTCAGAATTGTGGCAGGAATATAACGCCATATAAAACAAGTAAGCACCAATATCCACAAGAACATTAGTATTTATCACATGTGTATACCTCTAAGTAATTTCCACTGACAAATCCCACGCAGTTTAAATTAATGTGCTTGTGCACAGTCATGCTCATTTGCATAAAGAATCCCCACACACATAGCCATACAGTATATATGGTAAGCAATTTATTTATTTATTCATTTTAAAGCCCAGTAATTGGCCCAAAAATAGCCCAGAGCTTGTTGTGGACAACATGTCAAGAGGTCCAAGAAAATGAACTTCAAGTAAAACAACTAAAAGTAGAGTAAAACAACTTTGGTTTATTTAGCAATGTTTGAGTGGTACTGTATTAAGTTGAGTAATAAGAATGAAGGTAAGATGTGTCATTATTGTACTTACTGTTGATCAGGAAATGCCAGACTTGTCTCCAGTTGTTCTCTGGAATGTGCTTGTACAGTATATAAAATCCAGGGGGGAATAACATTGTCATTCAGATCAATGGTATTATATGTAATGATGTACTTTTTGGATTGCCTCATGCTTTTTGTTCCTTTCTCTTTGCCCATTAGTGGACTGTGTAGAACTCATGCCAAACCGGGTCAATACAATTCCCAACAGCACTCAAGGAAATTTCAGTATTTCTTCTGCCATTGAATTCTGGGAGTATGTTCTTGAAAATAGTATTTGAAATATAACTACAGTAAATCATGGAGATTTGCCTAGTCCACTAACATTTCCTCTGCTGACCTCTAGGGCACGAGTGCTGAACATATCTCCGGGAATTGAAATACTAGGTATTTTCAACTGGGAGATTTTTCTCTGTTTACTGGTTAGTTGGGTGGCCTGTTACTTCTGCATCTGGAAAGGAGTCAAGTCAACTGGAAAGGTCAGATTTTGGTTTGCTAAATATTTGCACAAATTATTCTTTAAACATACATACATACATACATACATACATACATACATACATTTACAAAGTAAGAACCTTTTAAATAATTAGAATTAAATGAATTTCATATTTTAAATATATAAAAATTATTCAAACCCTTTGTTTATAAGCATCTTTGTTGAAATTGTAGAGACTGTAACCGCTATTATTAATTTTTATATATATTTTTTTATTTTACCAGGCAGTCTATTTTACAGCCATCTTTCCATATGTAATGTTGTTCTTGCTGCTGTTAAGAGGTCTAACTTTACCTGGTGCACTGTATGGTATAAAGTATTACCTATATCCACAACCATCACGCCTCACGGACGCACAGGTAGTGAAGTCAGGGCTGTCAAGTTATTTCGCCCATAGTTAAGACAAGACACATATGATAACATTCAGATTGTTCAAATTAAAAAATAATTGCTATACCTCTAAATTATGTAAATATCTTATAGGTTTGGATTGATGCAGCGACTCAGATTTTCTTCTCATACAGTTTGGCAGTTGGTAGCACAGCTGTTCTTGGCAGCTATAATAAATACAAAACCAACTGCTATAGGTGAGGTCTCCAAGGTAAAAATGTTCTGCATTTATTGGTTATGCTGAATAATAATTAAACTCTTGTATGTTTGTATTTCCTTCCAGGCACAGCATTTGGCTGTGTGTGCTCAATAGCTGTACTAGTTTTGTAGCTGGATTTGTAGTGTTTTCTGTTCTTGGGTTCATGGCAGAGAAATTGGGAGTTGACATTGAAGATGTAGCACGGCCAGGTGGTTTGCACACATATTACTGAATACAAGATTCACAGATATAGTTTACACATACATTTCCCTTTTCTAAAGATGTAAAGTGCACAATCATTCTGTGGTAGATAAAGATCATTTCAAAGAAATCATTGTGTTGCCATGACATTGAGGTTCATGAAGAGTGTATTTAATGCCACAATTGCATTACGGAAATAGCAAAACATAAAAATAAGCAGACAAAAATATGCAGCTTATTTCTTTCTAAAGGTCCAGGTCTGGCATTTATAGCCTACCCTCAGGCAGTGGCCATGATGCCTTTGCCACAACTGTGGTCAGCCTGTTTCTTTATCATGTTGATTTTACTGGGCCTGGATACACAGGTAATGCAGAATATTGTTGGTTTAGATCTTCTTCCACTATCTTGTAAAAAAAAAAAAAAAAGTACTGCTTATACTGTACATGTTTAGTTTGTAGGACTTGAGCTGATAATTTCCACTGCAATTGATACATTCCCAACTGTGCTGCGGAGGCCCTTCAGGAGGGAGCTCTTTGTCTTATTCTTCTGCACTGCCTGCTTCTGCTTTCAGATTCTAATGACAACCCAGGTAATAATGCACAGATGGTACACACGTACTTCAAACATACATTTCTTTATATTTTGCTTCCAAAGAGCCAGGCTATATATTTTTATTTTTAATGCAGTCTGGAGGAACAGTTCTTCAGGGATCCTAAAGGGTTTTTTTCTGTATAAATTTCAGTCCAGTCCCTGAACTTGATCATTTTCAGGGGATTTTCTTGTTTGTTTGTTTGTTTGTTTGTTTGATAAGGCACACCTTGACCTATGAATCATCTAAGCCCAAGAAACATTTAAATTAAGACATTAACCTGTGAGCATTAAGTGCATGTAATGACAGATGATCAGGTCGGTGAATAGTATACTGCTGACGCTGAATGCTGAGTGGTGGTAACAAACAAGAGGGGGAATGAGGTTGCTGCTGAAGTAGTTTTACAAACATTTTTAATTGTATCTTTAGGCATATGGCAACCACAGTATTGTATACATCTATCAGCCATAATATTAACCACACATAACATTAGAATATATTGACTGTTAACAACTAGCACATGAAACGAGACATGAGAAGATCCTGATTTACATGAAACACCCAATCCTTTGGAGAGCCATAAATAGATTTCGGAAATGTGGAGACCACCAACTGGGTCATTTCTTTATTGGTTCAAGTGCCCTACATCACTTGATATAGCCTAGTCCTATGATAAAAAAAAAAAAAAAGGGTGAATCAAATTTGGACTGGCTTTGTTGACCATCAATCATGCTCACTTGGTGAAAGATGTCCCTAAAAGTCTTGTCACATGTCTGTTTTAGGGGAAAGGTCTATTTATAGCCTGAGTCTGGAGGTGTGTAACATGTGTAATATACTGTAAATATACTGGCAAGGTTTTTTAATTCATAAATTGCAGTACTCAGTACTTTATTACTTTACAATAATTTATTATTTTCAAGATGTTTCTACAACACAGTGATTGTTTTCATTATTTTATTCTCTTCCTAGGGAGGAGTCTACATCTTCCAACTTATTGATTATTATGGAAGTAGTGGTGCTTGCTTACTTTTTATGTGTCTAATTGAAACTCTAGTAATTGGCTGGATATTTGGTATGTGTTATTGTTTATTTCATATAAGTTATACACACGTGGACAAAATTGTTGGTACCCTTCGGTCAATGAAAGAAAAACTCACAATGGTCACATAAATAACTTTAATCTGACAAAAGTAATAATTTAAAAAAATTCTATGAATGTTAACCAATGAAAGTCAGACATTGCTTTTCAACCATGCTTCAACAGAATTATTTTAAAAAATAAACTCATGGAACAGGCCTGGACAAAAATGATGGTACCCCTAGAAAATACTGAAAATAATGTGACCAAAGGGACATGTTAATTCAAGGTGTGTCCACTAATTAGCATCACAGGTGTCTACAATCTTGTAATCAGTCAGTGGGCCTATATATAGGGCTCCAGGTAGTCACTGTGATGTTTGGTGACATGGTATGTACCACACTCAACATGGACCAGAGGAAGCGAAGGAAAGAGTTGTCTCAGGAGATTCGAAAGAAAATTATAGACAAGCATGTTAAAGGTAAAGGCTATAAGACCATCTCCAAGCAGCTAGATGTTCCTGTGACTACTAGTTGCACATATTATTCAGAAATTTAAG
This sequence comes from Clarias fuscus, assembly GCA_030347435.1. Lineage (NCBI taxonomy): Eukaryota > Metazoa > Chordata > Actinopteri > Siluriformes > Clariidae > Clarias > Clarias fuscus. The sequence goes on along the minus strand of CM059230.1, from coordinate 12,473,656 downwards.
ATCCATGGGACTGTAGCCAACCTCCCTGGACGTGGCCGCAGGAGGAAAATTGATGACAAATCAAAGAGACAGATAATCCGAATGGTAACAAAAGAGCCCAGAAAGACTTCTAAAGAGATCCAAGGTGAACTTCATGCTCAAGGAACATCAGTGTCAGATTGCACCATCCGTCGTTGTTTGAGCCAAAGTGGACTACATGGGAGACGACCAAGGAGGACACCATTGTTGATAACAAATCATAAAAAAGCCGGACTGGAATATGTCAAACTACATGTTGACAAGCCACAAAGCTTCTGGGAGAATGTCCTATGGACAGATGAGACAAAAATTGAACTTTTTGCCAAGGCAGATCAGCTCTATGTTCACAGATGGAAAAATGAAGCATATCAAGAAAAGAACACTGTCCCTACTGTGAAACATGGAGGAGGCTCTGTTATGTTCTGGGGCTGCTTTGCTGCATCTGGCACAGGGTGTCTTGAATCTGTGCAGGGTACAATGAAATCTCAAGACTATCAAGGGATTCTAGAGAGAAATGTGCTGGCCAGTGTCAGAAAGCTGGGTCTCAGTCACAGGTCATGGGTCTTGCAACAGGACAATGACTCAAAACACACAGCTAAAAACACCCAAGAATGGCTAAGAGGAAAACATTGGACTATTCTAAAGTGGCCTTCTATGAGCCCTGACCTCAATCCTATTGAGAATCTTTGGAAGGAGCTGAAACATGCCGTCTGGAAAAGGCACCCTTCAAACCGGAAACAACTGGAGCAGCTTGCTCATGAGGAGTGGGCCAAAATACCTGCAGAGAGGTGCAGAAGTCTCATTGACAGTTACAGGAATCGTTTGATTGCAGTGATTGCCTCAAAAGGTTGTGCAACAAACTATTAAGTTAGGGGTACCATCATTTTTGTCCAGGCCTGTTCCATGAGTTCATTTTTTTTTTTTTTTATAATTCCATTGAAGCATGGTTGAAAAGCAATGTCTGACTTTCATTGGTTAACATTCATAGAATTCTTATTTATTATTACTTTGGTCAGATTAAAGTTATTTCTGTGACCATTGTGAGTTTTTCTTTCATTGACCGAAGGGTACCAACAATTTTGTCCACGTGTGTATGTACTATGTACTATGCATACAATGAACACACTATAGTAAATACTCCTTATTTTGTCAAATCAGGAACTGATCGCATGTTTGATGTTATTGAGGACATGTGTGATAAACCACCAAGTGCATTCTTCAAATACTGTTGGAAATATTTCACACCACTGATGTGCTTTGTAAGTTATATATCTTACATCTTTTCATGTGCTCATTTTATAGCTACTGTAAATAGTTGTTCTTTACCAAATATAGCACTGTTGAATTCATGTAGTTTATCTACTTATTCTAATATGTTATCATTTCTATTGTGTGGCAGATGCTCCACATAAGTAGACTTTTGGAAATTTGTGATATTTTTGTTTTCAAAATGTTCTTTACCAAATACAAAAACATTAGCATTGGCAAACTGCGGTGGTAGAAGGGAAAACTATTAGCCAAAACTTAAATTTTATTTATTGAGTCATCATCATCATCATCATCATTTTTATATCTTGCTTTCTCAACCTTTCCTTTGCTTTTAGGGAGCTTTCATTTTTTACCTGGCAAAATATAAACCTCTGATGTATAACAATGTGTATATATATCCAAACTGGGCTTATGGTCTTGGATGGTTCATGACCACATTTCCCCCTATTCTAGTCATTATATGGGGTTTGGTGAAATTATACACCCACTCAGGGACATTGAAACAGGTAAGTAAAAATTACACCAAGATGCCTCGCAGTTACTGTATATACATATATCTAATAGTTGATATTTTTTCCGCTTTGTTCTGTAACTTTTGTATAAGATATTGGTTGCATAATGTGTAGAATAAAATATATAATCTGTTGTTTATCTTAACAGCGTTTTAAAAGCCTGTGTACTCCAGATGATGAACTCCCGATGACCCAAACACAAAGAGCACAGCTGCAGATCGATGAAACTCCAACGACAGGAATCTGATGACCACACATTCATCAATGACTCCATTTAAATGACAAGAAATTCTCCATAAAATAATATACTGAGTTGCCATTTTATTACTACTTTGTAGGTGCATTCATTACTTCAGAAATTATACTCATCCTTCATTCACTATTTGCATTTATATTTACAGCATTTAGCATATACACTAAACCAGTGTTCTGTCAAGTCAAGTCAAGTAAAAAAAAAATCCTCATACAAGTAAAAAAATTGCTGGTGGTTATGCATGTAGCTTAAACCTTGGTGTTGAAAATACAGAATAAATATTTTAACACAACACTTGTTATGGCCTGGTAGTGTGATCCTGGTACGAAAATTGACCCAAATGCATCACTACAGCGTATCATTGAGGGAGAAAAGAAGGGATTTACAGGCTTGAAGTTCCGAAAAAAAAAAGTTTTAAAAATAAGTATCTCTAGGACAATCCACACAGACTCTTACAACTTGGCAAAATTTCTTCTTCGCAAACATGAACTAAGAAGAACCTGATTATGAAACCATAAGATCACCAGAATTTACAGCCATAGACAGTAGCAGAGTTCCAAGCACATGGCCACAAAAATCTGGCAAGGCCTGAACAGGAAGTTGTGTGATCAGAAAATCAAACAAAAGGAAAACGGTGGAGCTGATCATGGGGAGGTGGTGATCTGAAAAATAAAGCAAGGAAAGATACAGAAAACGAAGGTACACAACAACAACAAAAAAAATCATGACAGGTTCATCCGGTGCAGTATTATTGTTGTGATTCTTTCCATTTCTTTTTTCATTGTTGTGATTTTCTGAACACTGTGTATGCTTGTTTATAACATTAGTCCACTTTGCATGCATGATGTATGGTAGTTTTCCTAAAGTTTTTATTTCCCATTAATATGAGTTTCTGGCATTGATGCCACGAAGACAAACCTTACTGCTGTGCTGAGAATGATTTGATAAAATTAAATAACAAAATTAAAAATAAACCTTGGTCAATGGTGTCAATTTGCACTGAAGGTCCAAGAAGAAGGAAATGAAAACGTGCATAGTGGGTGATGGGTGAAACGTGATGGGTGAAAGTAATCCACAGCTGTACTTTAAAATGATAATTTCCACCTTGCTTTTCCCTATATAAATCTCCACTTGTTTTATATTTGCTGAACTTCATTCTTCATTCTTCTATTCATCCTTGTGCTTGAGCAGACAGTTTTAGTTAGCCATTTCATGAAAGCAATTTTTTCTAAAGCTTATTGCAGATGATGAGTTACTGTACTAACTGGCACATTTTAACAGGTCCTTTTTAATCTCAATGGCATTAATTAAGTCTGCGTCTAGTTAAAGACCTTGAGAACAAAATTTGCCGAATTAAGAGGAGCAAATTATCATTGTGCAAAGGCTAAATGTGCACTCTTAAATATTTCATTGTCGCTTCAATTGGTTTTTACAATCCTGAGAGTGGGAAATGAGTCTTCTAAGCCATGTCTCTAGAGAGCATGCTTAGCTTCTAGCAGAGCAAAAAAAAAAGATATTGTGAGCACTGGTGATGTGTGTAAAACTTTGAGAATTCTCCTCGTTATGACAGCACTATCAAGAAACAGCTCAACCTAAATCTTGATAAAATCATTCCTTATTGAAAAAAAACTGTACTGTATTCCTGAATTTACTGTTCCAGCCATGGGGGTTTTTAATTTTTTGTATTGCTGATATTATTATCGTTTTTCTAGAGATGTGTAAATTATTTATTAAACCCCTCAGGACCTGTGATGAAAGTAAAACCTCATTAGGTGAATAAATTTATTTTCGACTTTGTCCTTTAAATAACTTATTGACCATAACCAAAGACTATTCATCATAAACAGTAATTTTGTCTTGCATTGAACTCTGTGTTCAACACATTTTTTTAGCTTGAAATAATTTATAAACAGACATTGTTCATCCTCTCATCATTGCCTTTGCAGATGGGAGAAGTGTGGCAAATTTGTTCTTGACAGGTTCAGACATGTAATATACAGTATGTAAATGACCATATTTCAGGAATAACCAAAGCTACAATATTCTTAGCACGTTCACATAATTTTCTATGTTTTCTAAATTTTTTACAATTGAGAATTTTCAAAAAGATCAAAATTAGGAGTTGACAGTTAAAGCTTGAATATAAACAGGCTAGCAGATTTTTCTCTGTAGTATATAATACATATTGAAATATTATTTATAACACTGCATGTGGAAAATTAACTTCATTTATGAAAAGTAAACTAACATAGCAAAGAATTCAAATAGCATGCATATGATCATATACAGTGGAACCTTGGACTGTGAGCATAATTCATTCCGGAAGCGGGCTCATATTTAAAAACACTCGTAAATCAAAGCAAATATAAAAAATAATGGAAACTCAAATTATTTGTTCCACAAAAAAATAAATACATAAAAATATTTCACTAAGTGTTGTCCATCTTTAACCATGCAGAGTCACATGTCTTATTCACCAGGTTAATGTCTTTGTCAGTGGCTAAGTATGTCTGCTTACCTGAACCCCATTGAGCACTTGTTGGGCATCCTCAAGCAGAAGGTGGTGAAGCACTATGTGTCTAACATCCAGCAGGTCTGTGATATTATTATAGAGGAGTGGAAGAGATTCCCAGCAACAACATGTGCAGCTCTGGTTCCAGCCAGGAGGATTAGGCCATGCTAGACAGATGGGTGAACTTATGGTGTACAAATTTTTGTTGTCAGTTATTTAGACAATAACGTCTGCATGTTGAGTTAATATTAGAGGTACAGTGGAACCTTGGATTGCGAGCATAATTCGTTCTGTAAGCAGGCTTGTATTTTAAAACATTCATAAATGGAAACTCAAATTATTTGTTCCACAGCCCAAAAAAATAAATACATAAAAATTATTAGTGTGTGTGTGTGTGTAGTAGTAGTGATCGGTCGTTCATGAACGAATCGTTCTTTTTGAATGAATCTTTAACGTGACTCAGAAGAACGAGTAGTCTCGGAGAGTGATTTGTCCATTTTTTACTGGGCGCGCATGTTCAAAGCATTACAAAACCTCCGTAGGTTATGTACAGGAAATAGAAATGAGTAGTTACCTTTGAGTTTTTGGTCCGAAATGTCTGAGTCTTTTGTCACGTGACTCCCATAGACACTATGTAGTGCAATAGATTCAAAAGAACGAACAACTCAGACTAGAAGATATGACAGGTGAGCTGCTCATTCTGTTTATCATATGTCCTTAGCTGCATTGTAATATTTTAATTATTGGAACTATTGCCAAAATTTGTGGATGTAGACATGTTTTGTGTCTGTTTATTGAAAATGAAACATTTTATTTTATTTCTGATCAAAAGAACTAAATGATCTTAATGACTCGAAAAAAGATTTGCTCCTTTGATAAACAAGATTTAAAGAACTGAGTCACTAAAATGATTCAAACTTTCCATCACTAGTTTGAAGGCGAACGGAGGAGAGTTGTGTGTGTGAAGGCGGGGGAGGACCAGGGGTGTGCGGTGTCCAATGACGTGCGGCACACAGACACAAAGTGCATACTGACAGCCTGACACACAGAGAGAGAGAGAAAATGGATCTTTAACCTCTTTAATGAGACTTGCTTTTGCTTTACATGCGCTCATACATGTGTATTATAATAAACAGTACACACGCGCTGTACACACATGCATAAACACACAAAATATAAGATGTTTTACGCGCACACATGTTGTCACAGTGTTATAGTAAACAGTACATATGTGCACTGATGTTGATTATACCAGTGAGAGACACACACTAAGACCGAGGAGGGGAGACAATTACCCACAATTCCGCAGTGCACGCGAGAGAAAAACCATTGGCTCGGTTGTGATCATGTGATGCTCGGCGTCAAAACAAGATGCGTGCTTCATGATACTCAGGACTTGTCAACCAAGACTTGCTCGTTTTTCAAGTCAAAATTCATGAAAGAAATTTGCTCACCTGGTGAACACCTGGTTGGTTATTTTTACCCAATAAATATTACTGTTATTGTGTCACAAAGTATGTGAAAGAATGTATGTGTGTACAGCTTAAAACCTCCATCGGTTATTAAAGATAGCATCTATTAAAAAAATTCCCACAACGATTTTGGAGATTTGAGCTCCAGACAGGCAATACGGGTGCTCTGCGCTCATGTAGCCGCCCAACGCTGCCTCACCTTGGAAGGAACTTCTGAAAACCACTGCTGTGATGTCTCTGCGGTGGTTAAAACAGCGTATTTATTTCATTTTGGGTATTTTTAACAGACAATCTTTAATATAATATGGTTATGGTATAATAATCGCGGCTGTGGGACGCATCCTGTACGCTGAGTTCCATTTGCAATATACCCGGTGTCCTCAAACCCTCGCGTGTGCACTTCCAAGTCAAGTCTGTTCTTTGCGGTATTGGAATTGATACACACCATGACGCTGGCAGTATTTTTATGGTAAGTTAATATGAATTTTTACCTAAATTTTAAATGTTGTAGTTGTGGTAGGAGGAACATGTTTCATGTTTATTCGCTTTTCCACCTTTTAAGTCGCACTTTGATATGGGGGTGAGGGGAGTTCATGTTTTTATATTCTGTGTCAACAGTCGGTTATACTGTATTTTATGAGAAAGGTGCGTTTGTAGCACACACACACACACAAAAAAAAATTCTAAATGTAAACTTAAATAGGAGTGAACCGGAAACATCCTCAGATCTTTTTGTCTTCAGGACCGCTTTGTGTTTGCGTATGTGTGTGCAACAGAATCACGGTAGGAAAAAACTTTACTTACCGATAAAGTTGGTTGAGAGATGCGTGCCTCCCAGTGACAGATTTCTTTCGGAGGGCGAACTCCACGACTTTTTCTTTGAGTGCTTGGGTTTCAAGGAAAGTGCAAGTATTGTGATCTCCCTATTAGTGCGCTTTGTGCATATGAGACAGTCTCGCGTGCACGTGCGTATGAGACAGTATTTCCCCCTTTCTCTCGCGCTCTCCCCGGATCAGGAAGTTTTTAGCGTCCGCTTTTCAGGCGCGCTCCGGCGCTTCTTGTGAGCAGACGGAAGAGATTCCTCACTTCCATGGAGATAGCGTACCGATCTGGTAGACGCGCATGAGACAAAATTCCCCCTTTCTCTCGCGCTCTCGCCGGATCAGGAAGTTTTAGCGTCCGCTTCTCAAGCGCGCTCCGACGCTTTTTGTGAAGGGGCCGAATAGATTTCCTCTCTCGCCGCAAAATAAATAAATAAAAGAATAAAAAATAAATAAACACATTTTAAAAAATAAATAAAAAATCCCCAAGCGCTCAAAGTTAGACGACAGGTTTCTGTCGGGTGGCCAGGGGATGGGCCTCAACGAGGGTTCCTCCCCTTTTTTGGCGACCTCCATGATGAGTTAACTCTTTCATGGAATAAGCCTTATTCATTCCCTGTTTTATGATGATACCCCAGATTGAAGAGACGCTTGCGAGCTATCTCTATCCTGGGAGCTCATCCTCCATGAAAAAGACCACACTTCCCACCATGGCGGTTTTGCAGGCATACCAGGCTCACCTGCTGAGAGTTCTGAGCACTGGCGGGTCTATTGACTGCGCCGAGCCACATATTTATTTCTCCGTGCCACCAAGCAGACGGCCTGTGCTGTCGGCCGTTCTATGGCTGCCGCGGTCGCCACAGAGAGACATCTGTGATTAACCCTGTTCCCTAATAAAGCGGGAACGAGATGCTGCGTTTCAATGCCGCACTGCTGGACGTCCTTCAGACAAAATTGACCTGAGGATGTTTCCTGTTCACTCCTATTTATAACCTGCAGGTGCACCTTATTCGGTGACGTCACCTGGCAGAGGTTATAAGCCGAAGTATTCGGCAGTTTTGACATACACAGGCTTCACAACCGAAGAACAAAGAGATGTTCCCATAGCGTTTTCATGCAGAATCTCGTTCCCGCTTTACAAGGGAACAGGGTTACAGCTAAGTAACCCAAGACGTTGTGTTATTTTCACCCAGCAGTTGTTGTTGTTTTTTTTTGGCGAACTTTCTTGATTCTTCACTTCTGACTGGATCAGCACTCAGTAATTTATGGTACTTTCATGTAAATTTTTACTTATTTTTTAGTTGGTTGTGGTAGTAGCAAGCATATTTTATTGTTCAAATTAAATGCTTTGATATGGGGGTGTGGAATTAATATTTTTTCTCATTCTGTTTTTTATTATTTAAAAAATGTCAATGCGTCATTGTTAAGTCGTAGTTTAAAACGAGCTACATCTGCATCCTTTTGAAATATTTTTTGTACGTTAAATTCATCACTTAAATATCGTATTACTCTCGGAATTGTTGAGAATTTGAAAAGGGGTGAATGTTTTGAAATAAAATCCATATGAAGCGCCTTATCCTGTTATCCCTCACATGTTAGATAGTGAGGTAAATTAGTCAGAAAATTATGTTCACATTATGTATTTTTGTGTATTGACAAGAAAAAAAAACATTTTGCATTAAATACATAGTAGCTGTACATCCTTAACAAAAATGGTTGAAATAAATGTTAGTTATATTGCAACACTAAGTGATTGTGAGTAATCCACAGGTGGGGACCAACATGATAGGAATGATATCGGCAAAATATATAGCACAGGAGCATTGTTCCATGTTTTGTGCCTTGGGGACGGGACAAGAGGGACCTGACAGACCTTTCCTATTGTTGGAGGCAATGCTATTGAGACTCTTTGGTGGAGGCTGTTGATGTTTGTTTTAAAGTTTTTTTTGTCTTTGATGTTAACTAGACAAAACAGTGTCTTCCCACCTGGGATTTTTCCCCAGCATACTGTATATCAGATTGATGGACATTAGTCCTCATCTGTAAAAAAAATGTTTTGAAGACAACAGTGTTTTCAGCCCACATTTAATCAAGAATATTTGTAAAAGTTTTATTGTTTTTGTTTATAATGTCATTTTGAAAGAAATGAAATAGTAATAGTTAAATAACTAATAGTTAAAATAAAAAAGTTAAAATATTAAGATGGAGAATGTTTGATGTCATGTGGGGCATTCTAAGATTTATATTGAAACCTTCTATATAAAGTGTTTAAACATTATATTAAATGCAAAAAAATATGCAATTCAAATCAGATTTACAGGGGCCTCTTGTTTTTATTGTTTTACAGATTGTGTTTATGTTATATTTATTTTATATTTAACAAATGGTCACCATGGGGTTATATGGTTTTGTCTGACATTTTTGTCATAAGTGAGTTATTCACATTTTCTTGTTCTGTGACAATCTATTTACATTATGTGTAAGTTGTGTACGTTTTGGGTCTTTTTTGAAAATAAAAAAAAAATCATATGGAATGTGTCAACCCAGCAAGAGTGTTAATTTTACCCTCTGGTTGGGTCAAATAAAATAATTCAGCACTTTAACATTTAACCGAGCAAGAGTGTTAATTTTACCCTCTGGTTGGGTCAAATAAAATAATTCAGCACTTTAACATTTAACCCAGCAAGAGTGTCAATTTTAATCACTGGTTGGGTCAGATAAATAACCCAGAATTCTGGGTTTAATGGTTAAACCCAGCACTTGGGTCAAAACAACTCAGCGGCTGGTTTATGGTTGGGTTGATTTTTAACAGCAGTTTTTAGAGTGTATATTATCCAGTGTTCATTTCTATAGTATTGTCCCTTGAGAACATATAATAACTTTTGTGAGATACTGTACTGTATGTATGTAATATATTAAATTCAAAGTGGAAAAAAATAGTTAATTACTGTATAGATCTGTTACAGTGTACATTATTAAATGTTTATGGTTAGTAGCTAACTGGTACCAATCCATCTTAAACCCTTAAAAGAGACAAGCCCGGAAATGTACCTCCATATTAAATTAAAATGTCTAAATCAGTAAACAACACTCCAATTACTTAATACTCAGCTTAAAAGGGTTTACACAGTTTATCTGGTATATTGTGATTATTCTCAGATCACTATCTTGAAGATGCTTCAATGCTTCTACATGCAATACAAGCTGTTATTTTCAGCATCACAGTGTGCCTAAATTTAACAGAATATCTCAAAACAGTTACTTTAAAATAGTAAGTAACAAAGTTAGTTACAAAGCATAATGACTGATATACTATTATACTATACTATATACCACATACTTTGTGTGTGTGTGTGTGTGTGTGTGTGTGTGTGTGTGTGTGTGTGTGTGTGTGGTTTCAAATAAAATGAAAAAAATGAATTGAGCCCAAGCCAATTTATTTATTCCACATTTATTCCCCTCTTTTTCTATAATTCACTGAGGCCATCCAGCACATAATTCCACACAAACACACCTGTATGCACACAAAAAACACTCAACACCAGCCAACATCATACACAATGCACACAATACATAATACATATTCCATGATATATAAGGTATGCAGTATAAGGTATGGTTTTTACTGTATAGTAAGAAAATGGATCTTTAACCTCTCTAATGACACTTGCTTTTGCTTTACATGCATACACACACGTCTGTTATAATAAACAGTACCTGCTTGCTGTACACACACGCATACAACCACAAAATAAAAAAAAACGAATGCGCACACACGTGGTCACGGTGTTATAATAAACAGTACACGTGTGCACAGGTGTTGATTATAACAGTAAGAGACGCCCACTAATACCGAGCAGGGGAGTCGATTACCCATAATTCCGCAGGGGACGAGAGAGAAAAATCATTGGCTCAGTTGTAATCATGTGATGCTCGGTGTCAAAACAAGAAGTGCATGCGTGATATATGATACTCTGTAAACCAAGACTTTTCGTTTTTCAAGTCAAAATTGATTAAAAATCTTTGTTCGTCTTTCGGAACACTCACAACCGCAGTACGCACAATCCAAGGTTCCACTGTATGTATGTTTAAAGAATAATTTGTGCAAATATTTAGCAAACCAAAATTTGACCTTTCCAGTTGACTTGACCCCTTTCCAGATGCAGAAGTAACAGGCCACCCAACTAGCTAGTAAACAGAGAAAAATCTCCCAGTTGAAAACACCTAGTATTTCAATTCCCGGAGATATGTTCAGCACTCGTGCCCTAGAGGTCAGCAGAGGAAATGTTAGTGGACTAGGCAAATCTCCATGATTTACTGTAGTTATATTTCAAATACTATTTTCAAGAACATACTCCCAGAATTCAATGACAGAAGAAATACTGAAATTTCCTTGATTGCTGTTGGGAATTGTATTGACCTGGTTTGGCATGAGTCCTACACAGTCCACTAATGGGCAAAGAGAAAGGAACAAAAAGCATGAGGCAATCCAAAAAGTACATCATTACATATAATACCATTGATCTGAATGACAATATTATTCCCCCACTGGATTTTATATACTGTACAAGCACATTCCAGAGAACAACTGGAGACAAGTCTGACATTTCCTGATCAACAGTAAGTACAATAATGACACATCTTACTTTCATTCTTATTACTCAACTTGTAATACAGTACCACTCAAACATTGCTAAATAAACCAAAGTTGTTTTACTCTATTTTTAGTTGTTTTACTTGAATTTCATCTTCTTGGACCTCTTGACATGTTGTCCACAACAAGCTCTGGGCTTTTTTTGGGCCAATTACTGGGCTTTAAAAATAAATAAATAAATATATAAATTGCTTACACGCCCATGTGTGGGGGGATTCTTTATGCAAATGAGCATGACTGTGCACAAGCACATTAATTTAAACTGTATGGGATTTGTCAGTGGAAATTACTTAGAGGTATACACATGTGATAAATACTAATGTTCTTGTGGATATTGGTGCTTACTTGTTTTATGCCATAAACAAGACCCCAAGAGATTGCAATGCCAAAAAAAAGAATAAAATGTCAAAAGGTTTTCCCAGGTCACTGCACACATTTTTAATCTATTAAGCATCCAGTCTCAGTCTACTGTATGTGCATCTATAAGCCATTTATGTACCTGTATTCCAAAGATTACCACAAGTAGTCCATGGTAACGGGGAACTCAAAGATGGAATCAAGTAGAAAAGAGCCCAGGCCAGGAGCATATTGTAGCAAGTAGCGCTGTACAGTGAAATTACGTAGCCTCCATGACCAAACCTGCCAAGAGTAGTTCATTAGTAGGTCATACTACATTCAAGTCAAAAGCCTGTAACTCAGATAATGTTTATTGTTCAATAGAGACCAGACATTTCTATTATTTATTAGTATTAATTATTAATTATTAATTACCTGGATTCTTTGCAAAATAAATGGATAAATGCAGTGAATTAATTACCTTCAGCCAATGAACAGATTTTTCCCCAGAATATTGCTGGACTTTGTTTTGTGTATTGGCCGATACAAATGTCCAGCAAATAGAATGTAAGGTATTAAGAATGCACCTAAACAAACAATGTACACAAGCAGATTATATAAAAAAGTCATCTTTCCCCATTGCTTAGATTTTTTTTGCCTTCCGTCTGGTCTTTACCTCCTCCATTTTTAAAACACAGATATGGGAATCTCCAGACGTTGCCCAGACCAATAATATTTCCTGCCACAGCCAAGAAAAACTCCGCTTTATTGCTCCATTGTCCTCTTTCTGACTCGTGACACTTTCACTCACTTCTTTATTTCCCGCCATTTTTTACTTGACTCAGTCACAGGCCACCATAAAACCTAATGCCTTGCTAAGTTTGACCAAAAAAATTTTTGTTTTTATAAGATATATTTTCAATATTTGCATATATCATCTACAGTATCAGACGATGCAAAATAGTATTCAAATCTTATTCTGGGGGGGAACAAGTGTCTTGGAACAAGATGTTTATCTTTATGAGACCTGTTGACTTCAACTCGAAACACTTATGTGAAATAATGTGTGTGTTTGTCATGTCTCGGGTTACTTGGCTGTAACCCTGTTCCCTGATAAAGCGGGAACGAGATGCTGAGTGAAAACGCTATGGGAACATCTCTTTGTTGCCCGGTTGTGAAGCCTGTGCATGTCAAAACCGCCGAATACCTTCGGCTTATAACCCTTGCCAGGCATGACGTCACCGAATAAGGTGCACCTGCAGGTTATAAATAGGAGTGAACCGGAAACATCCTCAGGTCAATTTTGTCTGAAGGACGTCCAGGCATGCCAGCAGTGCGGCATCGGAACGCAGCATCTCGTTTATCAGGGAACAGGGTTACAGCCAAGTAACCCGAGACGTTCCCTTTCAAAAGCTACACTCGATGCTGCGTGAAAACGCTATGGGAACAAGAATACCAACGCCGCCGCACTGCAAGTGTTTGGACCCGTAGGTTGTGTAGCGTGTGCGCACAAGCCGAGGAGGTCTCAGACCTAGCTCTGGAATGCTGACTCAAGGATCCGCGAACCCGGAGTAGCATTGACATCCAGACTATAAAATCTAACAAACGTAAGAGGAGAGGACCAGCCCGCCACATCACACACCTGCTGCAGGGGGACGCCTCTTGCCAAGGCAATCGATGAGGCAATCCCCCTGGTTGAGTGAGCCCTGATTCCCAGAGGCGAAGTGTGACCACGCGCCTCATAGGCTAGGGCAATGGCATCTCTCACCCAGTGTGACAGAGTCTGTCTAGTGGCAGCCGCCCCCCGGTTGCGACCCCCATGGCAAATAAAGAGCTGCTCTGACTTACGCCACTGGCTAGTGCGGTGGACGTAGATCCGAAGAGCACGTACTGGACACAGTAAGTGAAGTCTTTCCTGCTCCGGAGCTGTGAAAGGCGGAGGACAGAAGGCTTCGAGAACAACTGGGTGCATGGTCAAGAATGGAACCTTGGGAAGATAGTTCGGGTGAGGATGCAGAATAACTTTGACTAGCCCAGGGGCAAAGTCTAGGCAGGATGGGGAGACTGACAGAGCCTGCAGATCCCCAATCCTCTTCAAAGAAGTAATAGCCATAAGAAAAACCATCTTAAGAGACAGAAGCCTGACAGGCGCTGACTCTAGTGGTTCGAAAGGGGTGTCGGCCAAGCCTTCGAGTACGATAGCTAAGTCCCATGAAGGGACTGTCGCTCTAGTGGGCGGCTTCCACCGTTTAGCTCCACGAATAAAACGGGCAACTAAATGGTGCTTGCCCACAGAAACCCTATCATTCAGAGCGTGACAAGCCGAAATAGCGTTCTGAGCGTACTAGGGCATAAGCCCGAGGACAACTTTTCTTGCAGAAACTCCAGCACTGAAACAATCTGGCAGTGAACTGGGTCTACATGTCTTGCCATGCACCAATTTTCAAATACACTCCATTTGAGGGCATAATTTCTTCTAGTGGAGGGAGCCCTGGCACTTAAAATGGTTTCAATTACGCTGGCTGAAAGCCCAGCATGTCTTAGTTGGTCCCGTTCAGGGGCCAGACGTGAAGGTTCCAGAGCTCGGGCTGGTGATGAAGTATTGTCCCCTGCGCCTGAGACAGAAGATCCCTCCTCATTGGAATCACACAGGGTGAGCCGTCGAGGAGAGATATTAGATCTGAGAACCACACTCTGGTCGGCCAATGGGGCGCTATCAATAAGAGGCGCAAACCCTGTTGACGGACCCTCGCCAGGACTCCTGGGAGCAGAACTATAGGTGGAAACGCATAAAGGCGTAATCTGGGCCACGTGTGGGCCATTGCGTCCAGACCCAGGGGAGCTGGAGGAGTCAGAGAATAGTAAAGGGGGCATTGTGCTGCCTCTTGTGAGGCAAAGAGGTCCACCTCTGCTACGTAAAATCTTTCCCAGATTTGATTGACTACTTCGGGGTGGAGTTTCCATTCCCCATGTTTTACAGCTTGTCTGGATAGCAAGTCTGCTCCTACATTCATATGCCTTGGAATGTAAATCGCCCTGAGGGACAGGAACTTGTCCTGTGCCCAAAGCAGAACCTGGCGCGCTAGCTTGTTCAAGAGGCGCGAGCGCAGTCCACCCTGGCGATTTATGTACGAGACTACCGCAGTGCTGTCCACCCGCACTAGGACATGGTAGCCTCTCAACTGCTGGAGGAAGTGTTTCAGGGCCAGACACAGAGCCATCATTTCGAGGCAATTGATGTGCCACGCGAGAAGATGACCTCTCCAGCTCCCTTGTGCTGGACGGCCATTCAAGACCGCACTCCAGCCCGTGAGGGAAGCGTCTGTCGTTAGCATCTTGCGACAACAAGACGGACCTAGAGTGGGACCCAAAGACAGAAACCGGGGTCTGAATCACATAGAAAGGGTACGAAGCCCCCGGCGCGTAACCCTTATTAGGCTCTGGGGGTTGGCCCTTGAATGAAACCCCCTGGCTCTTAGCCACAGCTGAAACGCTCTCATGTGCAGAAGGCCCAAAGGTATCACCGTGGACGCAGCTGCCATGAGGCCTAAAGATTTCTGAAAGTGATGAACAGTGACCTTCTGGCCTATCTTGATTTCCTTCAGGGTGTTGAGAATGGATTCAACACAAGCAGGAGACAGCTGTGCCCGCATTGTGACCGAATCCCATGTGACACCCAAATATGTTGTCCTCTGAACAGGAAGGAGAACGCTTTTTGTGGCGTTGAGTCTCAATCCTAAAGAATGAAGATGGGCTAGGACGACATCCCGATGTCGAAGCGCTAGCTCCTGAGACTGGGCCAGAATCAGCCAGTCGTCTATGTAATTCAAAATACGGATGCCCTGGAGTCGTAAAGGAGCCAGAGCTGCATCCATGCATTTTGTATATGTGCGGGGTGATTGAGCTAGGCCAAATGGAAGGACCCGATACTGGTAAGCTTCGCCCCCTCAGGAACTTCCTGTGCTGTGGCAATATTTCTATATGGAAATATGCGTCCTTGAGATCGATTGTCACAAACCAATCCTCTAGTTGGATTTGAGAAACAATCATTTTGACAGTCAACATTTTGAATCTGGATTTCCTGAGATAGCGGTTCAAGCCGCGAAGATCCAAGATCGGACGCAACCCCCCCCCCCTCTCTTGGGCACCAAAAAGTACCAACTGTAGTAGCCCGACTCTCTGTCTGGGAGGGGAACATGTTCTATGGCCCCTTTGCCCAGCAGAGTTTGTAACTCCTGGGCCAGCAGATGTGCTCGATCCGGTTTCACGGAAGTGGAGACCACGCCGTTGAAACGCGGAGGACGATGTGCAAACTGAATCCTGTAGCCTGTGCCTACAGTCCTTTGTACCCAAGGAGATACGCCTGGCAGTAGTTTCCATGCTGCCAGCTTCTCCGAAAGGGGCACAAGCTTTGACACTTCGGCTGGATGGGGGGGTGTTAGGTGTTGGGTATCCTGAAGTATGGCAGGAGATGCCCGAACACCCAACTTTTCGTTGGAGACCGGCGCTCCCCGAAACACCAGTGGTGGCGGGGATTGAACACCAGCCTCCCGGGAGTGCCAGGGAGGAGGCCCTGTTTTGTGATGAAAATCCAGGCGCCCCTCCCTGGGGGGAGACACCCCCACGGCCCCAGGCACACGAACCTCAGGGCTTCTTCTTTGAAGAGAGGAAGCTCCTCAGATCCGGTCTTTTCGAAGCAGATTTCTGAGAAGAGCAGCGAGCCCCACCCCAGTCTTTACGAGGGGGTGCGCGGCTGGTCACGCTCTCCTTCTGCACCTCACGCCTGATAGGGGCCAGACCTGGCCGGGGCCGGAAATTCTGTCTCGTGCGCGTCTGCCAGATCAGCACGCGAGCCCCAGGAATGCGCCGCGGCTCGCGGTTTCTCTTTAAAGGAAGCGAGCTGCGCGCGAAGCACCTTAATAGGGAGAAGATCACAGTACTCACAGTCTCCCTGAAGCCCGAGGCAAGCGTGTTCTTCCCCCAAGCACTCGAGACAAAATTCATGAAGATCGCCCTCCGAAAGAGATCTATCGCACGGAGGCACGCATCTCTTAAGCAACTCCGCCCTATCGGTGAGTTAATGCTGTTATTTTATTTTTGCTTTCGTTATGGCTTGCACATGCACACGCAAACACAAAGCGGTCCTGAAGACAAAAAGATCTGAGGATGTTTCCGGTTCACTCCTATTTATAACCTGCAGGTGCACCTTATTCGGTGACGTCATGCCTGGCAGAGGTTATAAGCCGAAGGTATTCGGCGGTTTTGACATGCACAGGCTTCACAACCGGGCAACAAAGAGATATTCCCATAGCGTTTTCACGCAGCATCGAGTGTAGCTTTTGAAAGGGAACATGTATTACTTAGCAAAGATTACTTAGATCTAGACATAAACTGGAATAGCAACAGAACAAGACTGATAATAACACTACAAAATATCACAAAACTACAAAATAAAAATAAGAACGGGAATGAGAAAATAAACTACTTGATAAAACCAGAGAAATGTTTTTTAAGTGTAAATCTATCTGTGTTGAGTACTGTATTTTAGGGGGGACAAAGAATTTATATATATATACTGTACATCCACATACAAAGTGAGATTACACCTCTAATTTCAGCAAACAATTTCATATATCTTTTCAAAGAACAACACTATTAACAATAAAACTTGTATATAATTAGATATTTAGATATCTATTTAGAGTAGTCTGCAGACTGATTTAAGATAGATGTTTAAATGTGACAGCACCTCAATATACATTACAGCCACTATTGTCAAAATGACTGGCACCAAAATGAGTACACCCTAAGTGATAACAGTTGTACATCTTAAACTCTGCAATGTCATGTGACCTATTCATCATGTTCACGTGTTTCTCAGTTGCCTTACCTGAACCCCATTGAGCACCTGTAAGGCATCCTCAAGCAAAATGTGGCAATGTGGCTAATATCCAGCAGCTCTGTGATATTATTATGGAGGAGTGGAAGAGATTCCCAGCAACAACATATACAGCTCTGGTAAATTCCAAGCCCAGGAGGATTAGGCCATGCTAGATAGATGGGTGAACTTGGGGTGTTCTAATTTTTGTAGCCAGTTATTTAGACAATAAAGCCAGCATGTTGAGTTAATATTAGAGGTACTGTAAGTACAACTGTACAGGTATACAAGCTGCACAGTGACTACTAAGTATATTATCCAATTTCCATTTCTATAGTATTGTCCCTAGAGAACATATAATAACTTTTGTGAGATACTGTACTGTATATATGTACAGTATGTAATATATTAGAAAAGGAGTTAATGACTGTTTATATCTGTTACAGTGTACATTATTTAAGATCGTAATGTTTTTTCTGCACCCTAGCTCTCCCCAATAGCCCATAAAGTAGCCTCTCCAATTCAGGTTCTGCCTGTATTGAATATACTGTGCATGTTGCACTCCAACAGACCAGAAATTTCCCTCTGTATTTGAACTTTTATCTCAGATGTTAAATTGAAGATGGCCAAGCTACTTATAACCACACAATAAAAACTAGATTAGGTGTTTGTGGTTAGTAGCTAACTGGTATCAATCCATCATAAACATTTTTTTTTTAAAAAACAGACAAGCCCAGAGATGTACAGTACCTCCACATTGCATTTTAATTTTTAAATCACTAAACAACACTCTGATTACTTAATACTCAGCTTAAAAGGTTTTACACTGTTTATCTGGTATATTGTGATTATTCTCAGATCACTGTCTTGAAGATATACAATGCTTCTGCATGCAATCCAAGCTGTTATTTTCAGCATCACAGTGTGCCTAAATTCAACAAACTCTCAAAACAGTTACTTTAAAATAATAAGTAACAAAGTTAGTAACAAAGCATAATGACTGGTATACTATTATACTATATGCTACATGTGTGTGTGGTGTGTCTGTGTGTCTATGTGTGTACATGTGTACGTGCGTGCGTTTTCAAATAAAATAAATAAAATGAACTGATCCCAAGCCAGAGAATGGTCTTACCACATTTATTTTCCTCTTTTTCTATAATTAATTGAGGCTATCCAGCCCATAATTCCACACAAACAAACCTGTATGCACACAAAAAAAACACAATACATAATACACATTCCATAATATATAAGGTATACAGTATAAGGTATGGTTTGTCTAATGTCTGTGAGCTCAACATGTATGTAATATAACAATGTTTTCAACAATATACAAAAGTAATAATAAATAAGAATAAATAAATAAA
This sequence comes from Clarias fuscus, assembly GCA_030347435.1. NCBI lineage: Eukaryota > Metazoa > Chordata > Actinopteri > Siluriformes > Clariidae > Clarias > Clarias fuscus. The sequence goes on along the minus strand of CM059230.1, from coordinate 12,454,561 downwards.
TAATAAATAAATTAGAATTCTATGAATGTTAACCAATGAAAGTCAGACATTGCTTTTCAACCATGCTTCAACAGAATTATTTAAAAAAATGGACTCATGAACTCATGGAACAGGCCTGGACAAAAATGATGGTACCCCTAACTTAATAGTTTGTTGCACAACCTTTAAAGGCAATCACTGCAATCAAACGATTCCTGTAACTGTCAATGAGACTTCTGCACCTCTCTGCAGGTATTTTGGCCCACTCCTCATGAGCAAGCTGCTCCAGTTGTTTCCGGTTTGAAGGGTGCCTTCTCCAGACAGCATGTTTCAGCTCTTTCCAAAGATGCTCAATAGGATTGAGGTCAGGGCTCATAGAAGGCCACTTTAGAATAGTCCAATGTTTTCCTCTTAGCCATTCTTGGGTGATTTAGCTGTGTTTTGGGTCATTGTCCTGTTGCAAGACCCATGACCTGCGACTGAGACCCAGCTTTCTGACACTGGCCAGCACATTTCTCTCTAGAATCCCTTGATAGTCTTGAGATTTCATTGTACCCTGCACAGATTCAAGACACCCTGTGCCAGATGCAGCAAAGCAGCCCCAGAACATAACAGAGCCTCCTCCATGTTTCACAGTAGGGACAGTGTTCTTTTCTTGATATGCTTCCAGTATAATTGGCAAAATTTGCCTTGGCAAAAAGTTCCATTTTTGTCTCATCTGTCCATAGGACATTCTCCCAGAAGCTTTGTGGCTTGTCAACATGTAGTTTGGCATATTCCAGTCTGGCTTTTTTATGATTTGTTTTCAACAATGGTGTCCTCCTTGGTCGTCTCCCATGTAGTCCACTTTGGCTCAAACAACGACGGATGGTGCGATCTGACACTGATGTTCCTTGAGCATGAAGTTCACCTTGGATCTCTTTAGAAGTCTTTCTGGACTCTTTGTTACCATTTGGATTATCCGTCTCTTTGATTTGTCATCAATTTTCCTCCTGCGGCCACGTCCAGGGAGGTTGGCTACAGTCCCATGGATCTTAAATTTCTGAATAATATGTGCAACTGTAGTCACAGGAACATCTAGCTGCTTGGAAATGGTCTTATAGCCTTTACCTTTAACATGCTTGTCTATAATTTTCTTTCGAATCTCCTGAGACAACTCTTTCCTTCGCTTCCTCTGGTCCATGTTGAGTGTGGTACATACCATGTCACCAAACAACACAGTGACTACCTGGAGCCCTATATATAGGTCCACTGACTGATTACAAGATTGTAGACACCTGTGATGCTAATTAGTGGACACACCTTGAATTAACATGTCCCTTTGGTCACATTATTTTCAGTATTTTCTAGGGGTACCGTCATTTTTGTCCAGGCCTGTTCCATGAGTTTATTTTTTAAAATAATTCTGTTGAAGCATGGTTGAAAAGCAATGTCTGACTTTCATTGGTTAACATTCATAGATTTTTTTTTAATTATTACTTTTGTCAGATTAAAGTTATTTATGTAACCATTGTGGGTTTTTCTTTCATTGACCGAAGGGTACCAACAATTTTGTCCACGTGTGTATGTGCATGTTCTCCCTGTGCTTGGTAGGTTTTCTCGAGTTTCCTCTCACAGTCCAAAGACATACAGATTAGGTTATTTGCTGTTCCCAAATTGCACATAGGGTGCGTGCGAATGCATGTGTCAATGTTGTGTGTGTGAATGCATGTGTGAATGTTGACTGGAGGTTCGACCACAGTCGTAAAAAATGGGAATAAATAGAATGTGGCCTTCACAGTCCCTAAGTTATTTAAAGAAGAAGGAGATTTTTAATATTGCATGGAACCTTTCATAAACATAAAACTTAAAACATCCCTCTGGGTGAAGACACCAAGGCAAACCCAGGACACACTGGAACCATTACATATCACCATTGGCTTAGGAACACTTATGGATTCCCTCAGGAGAAGCCAAAATCTGTATTTATGGATAGTAAATCTGGGCAAATCTTAGGCTATTTCCATTGGAACCATTACCAGACACAGAGGAAGAACAATTGGAAAGCAACCTGAAAATTGTTTAAACAATCGATGTATAAGTATATACTGGCCAAATTGTAGCATGTGCAAATTGTTAACACTCCAATGACTCAGTATATAGTAACACCCCTTTTCCCTTTTCATAGATTTTGAGGTATGTTATGGCTCATTGTCAGGTTTTAGAAACCAATCAGCTTTTCTTTTTTAGAAACCATCTTTTTTCCTGACTGTTTTTCGTTTGCTCCCAGATTTTGCCGCTAATTATTGGAATCCATTTTTTTTTATTCTACCTGTTCCATATGTTCTGTGCCACTTGCTGACACGTAGCCCCAAAGCACAATAGATCCCTCCCCATGCTTACACTTGGCAAGGGTTTTTTTCTTCCCCAGAAAATGCAGCTCTTTTTGTCTCCAAACATTTTTTTAGGGGACTGAAGCTCCATTTTTACTTCACCAGTCCAAGCACTTGTTTTAAAAATGCTTCTGGCTTATCTAGATATTTGCTTTGCATCAGACATTTTTGTGATGAGGTCATAGGTTTCCATCCGACAGCTCTTCCCTGCAGTTGTTACATTTCACACAGTGGAAATTGTGAGCTGTGAACACTTTCATATTTTTTCCTTTGGAAAGACTATGAGGAGAAACAATCATTATTTTACATCAGCAAACATCTCAAATATTTTTTTTTTGGTCAAGAAGTGGTTGCATGCTGGTTTTATTCAGAAGGGTAAGGCAGCTGATATACTGTGCATAGCAATTCAAATGCTACAGAAAGTAAGAATATATGTAGAAGTATGTGTTAGGTATGTGTTAATGATAAACTCTAATCAGTGTCGGAATGGGAATTGTAAAATTTCTATACACTTTTAGATTTGACTTTTTAAATTTTATATATAAATGATTCCCCTCCCCTGCAAAATGCAAAACTCGGAAATTAGTATCTGAATGAACCATTTAACTTATGCCTTTAATGTTTAGATTTATAATTAGAATTTAGCTTTGGATTTAACATTTACATTTATATTAAGCATTTGTATATATATTTAATTAATGCATATTAGTTATATTAATTGAAAACTAGTTATACACTTAAAAATATTTCCTTTATATAAATGTATTTGACTCACTATGTAAATGTATTATGTATCATAAATGTATAGCCTCAACTGTTCTAAAAACATAAAGTAGAAAAGAGTATTAAAACCTTTACAGATCTAAATGTTAAATTTAAACATCGGTAAATGTAAATGTTAATCGAATCATTATCTACATAAATATACAGTACATGTCTAAATCTCTCCATTTATCCATTGTCTATAGCACTTATTGCTTATTGCAGGGCATAAGCATACACTTCATACCGTTCAGGCAATTTGGAAACACAGCACATCAACCTACACAGCATGTATTTGGATGTGGGAGGAAACCAGAGTACCTGGAAGAAAACCAGCACCACCAGGGTCTGGGTTCGATCCCCGGCCAGACTCGATTCTCGTCTCTGTGTGCATGTTCTCCCCGTGCTTGGTGGGTTTCCTCCGGGTACTCCGGTTTCCTCCCACAGTCCAAAGACATGTAGGTTAGGCTAATTGGCATTAATAGGCATTCCCAAATTGCCCGTAGTGTGTGAGTGTGTGTGTCTGTGCCCTGCGATGGATTGGCACCCTGTCCAGGGCGTATCCTGCCATGTGCCCTAAGTCTCCTGGGATTGGCTCTAGGCCCCCGTGACCCTGAATACAGGATTAAGCGGTATAGATGATAAGTGAGTGAGAGATACAAACTGAAGATGAGATTCAAACCTGTAACCTCTGAAGGTTCAAGGGGATAGTGACAACCACCAAGCCAGAATGCCAGCATTCAAGCTTTTGCATTTGTTGTAAAGAAAAAATACATTTGGTCCCCCCATAAGACATACAGTACATAGTGCAGACATATAGTATATACAAACATTTCCTACACTGGCCCCCTATATTTAATTTTTTTTTTTTTTTAAAACCTTGCCACACCCCTCAGGCACTGCTCAACTGGTCCCACCACCTTTCATGGTACAGGGATGGCATCCACCTACACTCTTGACTATATTGGCACTCATGGATGAAATGAAGAATGAATAGGATATAAATATAGGATACATATACAGCTTTATTTTTTATAACTTTGTCTTTGCATAAAAAAGAAAACATACCATATCAATATGGGTCAATTGACTGCGACTCTTATTGCTATTTTACTGCCTTAGTTATACAGAATACAGAAAGCAATTATATTAAAATTTCAGCATTTTTGCTCAATGTCAGAAGAGATTTCTGACTACCTGAAAGTTATTTTCTGTAGTTTCTAAACCATTAGCTTCTGTTGCATTATTTCAGGCACTTTTATTCCTCTCTGCAAGCAATACTCAGAAAATCTCCTTCTTCAGCTTGATTGCTTCCCCTGCCACTGGTGTCTACCAGCATGTCTAAGGGCCAGCACATATAAGCAACTTCTGGCCACAACTTTGTGCAGCTGCCTCTAGGGACAATGTGGTAAATGGTCTGTTCCAATTTCTCATATAAGAAAAATGGAGAAGGTACTTCAGAGGTTGTAGTAAAAATAATCTCTCAGCATAATCACTTTCATCACTCACTCACCGTCTATACCTCTTTAACCTGTATTCAGGGTGGCGGAGGGGCTTGGAGGAGCCTAACCCAGGAGACTTAGGGCAAGAGATGGGGTACACTCTGGACAGGGTGCCAATCACACTCACATGCTCATTCACACACTATGGGCAATTTGTTAATTGCAATTAGCTTAATCTGCATGTCTTGGGACAGTAGGAAGAAACCAGAGTGCCTGGAGGAAACCCACCAAGCACAAGAGGAACATGCACACTCCTTGCACACAGACCCCGAGTCGGGAATCGAACCTGGACACTGGAGGTGCGAGGCAACAGTGCAAACAACTACTACCTTTGGCAAAAGGGTGTCTGGTCCCAAAATACACCTTATGTTCAATATAAGTGTTTAATAATATTTCATTGCTTAGGTTCAAATCCAGAAGTCCATTTCTCCTAATCAAACTCCTGTCATTGCAATATTTACATCATTTCATCATTTTTCTGGATTACAATGCTATTATCAAGTCAGGAAAATCGTCTTAACTGCTTTACATTCTCCAAGAAAGCATAATACTTCTAACCATTATTGCTTCGTATGCATAAGCCATAAGAGCTTCCAACATAACACTTAAAATCTTATAAAGGTAACGTTCTTGGATACTGAAAAAATGATTCAAGCATAGGGCCTTCATTCTGGAACTACTGAGTACTCCCACATGCAGTATACCTCAGGCCTGTGCTCCTGCAGAAGGCGGAATGAAACCACCTTGTTTAAGAATTTACTGGAGCCCTTATTGGACACATCCATATGCATCCATGCTGCTTTTTTGATCTCACACAACTAAGGTTGTAATGTCACACAAGATGCCCACTACAAGTACTGTACTGTATGTTACCTCTTGATCACCTCATTTCCAACAATCTAAGCAGATGTAAACAGATAAACACACTGTATTTAAAAAAAAACTTTGCATTGTTGCATGTCTTGTGGTATCAGTTCATTTGCATCCATCTATTGCTCAGAACTAAATCTTCTCACAGAGTTATAGCTACGGATGCCTCTGCCATCTCCTAGATAAGGGACCTCAGATGTTTGACTGCCTTCATTTTTGTAAACTGAACTCCAAGGTTGTAGGCAGTCATTTGCAATTCATCAGTTGGAAGGATATTGCTTTGCCACACGCTTTTATATTCAGGAAAGGCTGTTAATGATCTGATTAGTTAGATTTGGTGTGCAGGGAACTGAGAAACATTAACATGTGCAGGTCCAGGGTTGGGAAGAACTGTTGTAGAGGGTGATTGAGGCCCCAGCATTGGATTGCAATGAATTGGATATACTGTCTACAGGAAATATCAGATAAAAATGTATGTCAAACTGATATTCTTTCCTTCCTTTTAATTCTGCAATGAAAGCACTGAACACTCTGGTAACCTCTGGTTTAGATGCAAATTTCCAAAGACACTTTATTTTGAATGCTTACTAAGCTGCTTGAGGCATTATATATTGTAAATTACAGTAAGACACATGCATATTTTTTATGTTTTACCTAAAGTGGGCCAATGCACACAATATAATCTGCTCTGAAACAGAAAACTAAGATTTTTTTGTTGTTGTTCATAAGTTACCTGGTCTGATAACAAGACTAAGATATCAATATCAATAACAATATAACAATGTCTGATACCAAGACCACTAAGATTGTAGTAGCATTTAAGGCTGTAGATATGTCTAACTTCTTAATACACATATGAAAATTTGGGGTAATAAATTACTTCTGAAAATGCCAGTCAAAGCAGTCTTGTTTGAGAGTTTCATCAGGGTTTTGGGCTATTAAATACTGTTGTTAAGTTGTGTGTGTGAATGTTGATCAGAGGTTCTAACATGGTTGTTAAACCATCACAACTAGTTAAACCATATCCAAGGTCAGGAAGCGGATCCAGCTACATATGTTGGCTAGCTAACAAAAACAGAGAAAGCAGAGTCCATTATTCAGTGGAATTATTACCATGTAGATTTTTTATTTCATTAACAGTAAACGCAGCGTAAGCTACAGAGAAGGAAGTACACTGAAAAATAACTTCAGGATGATTTATCTGGCTAGCACCACATCGGTAATGCTCTGCATTCTTTCCTCAGTGAGAGAAGGAAAACAGTTTACTTTCTTTTGAAACTGCTTGCAATTACTCATTTTGCAGTCAACATCTGGGAGGTCTGGAAGGAAATGCCGTGTGCGCTGGTGAATGTAAGTGCTGCATGCGTGCATTTTCAACCGTGTAAATGTGAATATTAATGACATGCATGCATGTGGATGGAGAAAGAGGTTTGATATCGGAACAGCTGCTAAGCACTAATTTTTCCTGTCTGGTTTTATTTATGAATCCTAGAAATATGTCCATCACCTTAAATATCTGTTGTTTGGTAGATCCAGAGTTTTAGTGAAGGCAGGAACATTTGCATTTGCCCTTGAGAATCTGCCTTTGAATCAACTAATGTGTATTCACACACTGAAAATGCTGACATTACTTAATCGCATGTCATGGCAGTGCATTTAAAAGAGCTGCCTTTTAGTAGTTTAGTATTTATTCAAATTTACTTTTTTTTTTTTTTTACTTTTCAATTTTGCATACTTCTGTGTAGTGCCCTGTACTGGATAGGTTACTGGATGTGATGAAATGCTAAATAAAGCCACTCCTCTCACTACAGGCCTAGTTGGTAGAAAGCCTACTACCCAAATTACTTTTCTAGTTCTACATTTTCCTTGAACACAAGTTAACCGGAGTGGCACAGTAGTGCACTGGGAAGCATTGTGGTCTCACAGGCCGTAGGTCCCCATTTCATTCCTGAGCTCAGATTACTGTCTGTGTGGAGATCGACATGTTCTCCCTTAGTTTTCTCCAGGTACATTCTACCTGTGATTTATCTGGTTTACTCCTCCCGCCAAAAAACAAGCTGGTAGGTGGGTTGTCAATATTTTTAATACTTCTTATGCATAATATGTTCAGATGAGTTTTGGACACTTACAGACAGGTTCTAGCTGGTTTAAGTTTGTTATTGGCAGATTCCATTCTCCTGAGTCTAGAGCCTTGTACCATATATAGACTCAGGAAGGTCCACAACAACCCTGACTAGGATAAAGCACTTACTGAAAATGAACATGATACAAGCGTAGCTCTTTTTAGATTCAGCACTTTGGCTATTAGCCCCTAGGGGTACTGTATCTGCCTACCCTCAAGGGCAACTGTGGGCCTACCTAATCACCTCCTCCACCCCTTTCTGCCATTTGTCTAATTACAGTAAATGTTGGGAAAATGTTGCGAAGTTAACAGACACTATTGAGGATGTTGAGTTTAAGATGTTGATTTAAACGCTTGTTATGGTCATTCAAGCAGAAAGGACATTACCATTTAAATAGAAGTATTTTCTGCAAAGCACTTAATCGTATTCCCATCTTCTCTATCAATAAGTCAAGTCAAGTCAAGTGGCTTTTATTGTAATTTCAACCATATACAGCTGTTACAGTACACAGTGAAACGAAACAACATTCCATGGTGCTACATAAAACAACACCGGCCCACAAAAGTCTACAAAAAAAAAAAAAAAACTATAATACAAGACTATATAAAGCATGTGCAGTAATGCCAGACAGTAGAATAAGGCAAGAAAAATGTACTAGGCGCTGGTTCGTGAAAATACATTGCATAAACATTATGCTGTTATTGTTGTGACTGTGTCAGTATTGATTAGTGCTCCTTCTTCTTGTCAGCCTTTTTACTGTACTGGAAAAATTTAAGCCGGACTGTATGAATGATAAGAAATTAATGACACCCTCTCACTAACAATGTCTTCTATGCTACTATTTTGACAACATACAGTAAAAGGGATATAGTTATACTGTAGACAAAGTTATTAAGGAAATAAAACATGAAAAAGATACTGTAACATGTTGCAAAATACCACAATTATATAATTATATATATATATATATATATATATAATTGTATATATACTGTATATAAAAAAGTGCGAAGCAAGTATTTCAAAAAAGGTCATCATATAATTTAGGGACTTCTTTCCCATATGATGCACTAAATAACGGGAAGTCAGACGACAAAGAAAAAAATTACTCAACAAATCCCTGAAGGAATAATTATAGGGTGTCGCAAAAAATTCCATATGTTTAACAGTTACATGCATCACACACAGATGTGTTTACACAATTTCATCAAAAATCAAGAGAGATTACTTTCCTATTTCTTCATTAAAAATGTTTTAGACTGAGCTGAGAGCCACGAATATACTGCTATCTTCACTTCATCATTAGAAGTGATTTTTTTTTTCGTCCACATGAAAGGGCTGCTTTCAGGGGACCAATCAGATGAGGGTCCAATTAAGTGAAAACAGGACACACACGCGGATAAAATTGTTGGTACCCTTCGGTCAATGAAAGAAAAACTCACAATGGTCAGAGAAATAACTTTAATCTGTCAAAAGTAATAATTTAAAAAAATTCTATGAATGTTAACCAATGAAAGTCAGACATTGCTTTTCAACCATGCTTCAACAGAATTATTTAAAAAATAAACTCATGGAACAGGCCTGGGCAAAAATGATGGTACCCCTAGAAAATACTGGAAATAATGTGACCAAAGGGACATGTTAATTCAAGGTGTGTCCACTAATTAGCATCACAGGTGTCTACACTCTTGTAATCAGTCAGTGGGCCTATATATAGGGCTCCAGGTAGTCACTGTGTTGTTTGGTGACATGGTATGTACCACACTCAACATGGACCAGAGGAAGCGAAGGAAAGAGTTGTCTCAGGAGATTCGAAAGAAAATTATAGACAAGCATGTTAAAGGTAAAGGCTATAAGACCATTTCCAAGCAGCTAGATGTTCCTGTGACTACAGTTGCACATATTATTCAGAAATTTAAGATACATGGGACTGTAGCCAACCTCCCTGGACGTGGCCGCAGGAGGAAAATTGATGAGAAATCAAAGAGACGGATAATCCGAATGGTAACAAAAGAGCCCAGAAAGACTTCTAAAGAGATCCAAGGTGAACTTCATGCTCAAGGAACATCACCATCCATCGTTGTTTGAGCCAAAGTGGACTACATGGGAGACGACCAAGGAGGACACCATTGTTGAAAACAAATAATAAAAAAGCCAAACTGGAATATGCCAAACTACATGTTGACAAGCCACAAAGCTTCTGGGAGAATGTCCTATGGACAGATGAGACAAAAATGGAACTTTTTGCCAAGGCACATCAGCTCTATGTTCACAGACGGAAAAATGAAGCATATCAAGAAAAGAACACTGTCCCTACTGTGAAACATGGAGGAGGCTCTGTTATGTTCTGGGGCTGCTTTGCTGCATCTGGCACAGGGTGTCTTGAATCTGTGCAGGGTACAATGAAATCTCAAGACTATCAAGGGATTCTAGAGAGAAATGTGCTGGCCAGTGTCAGAAAGCTGGGTCTCAGTCGCAGGTCATGGGTCTTGCAACAGGACAATGACCCAAAACACACAGCTAAAAACACCCAAGAATGGCTAAGAGGAAAACATTGGACTATTCTAAAGTGGCCTTCTATGAGCCCTGACCTCAATCCTATTGAGCATCTTTGGAAGGAGCTGAAACATGCTGTCTGGAAAAGGCACCCTTCAAACCGGAAACAACTGGAGCAGCTTGCTCATGAGGAGTGGGCCAAAATGCCTGCAGAGAGGTGCAGAAGTCTCATTGACAGTTACAGGAATCGTTTGATTGCAGTGATTGCCTCAAAAGGTTGTGCAACAAACTATTAAGTTAGGGATACCATCATTTTTGTCCAGGCCTGTTCCATGAGTTCTTTTGTTTTTTTTATAATTCTGTTGAAGCATGGTTGAAAAGCAATGTCTGACTTTCATTGGTTAACATTCATAGAATTCTTATTTATTATTACTTTTGTCAGATTAAAGTTATTTCTGTGACCATTGTGAGTTTTTCTTTCATTGACCGAAGGTTACCAACAATTTTGTCCACGTGTGTATGTGTCGACAGACGTGTGCAGACATGTAACGTCCTGCAAGACACCCTTGGAAAGAAATAACACTCACTCACTCATCATCTATACCACTAAATCCTATATTCAGGGTCACAGGGGCCTGGAACCTATCCCAGGAGACTTTGGGCACAAGGCAGGGTACACCATGGACAGGGTGCCAATCCATCACAGGGCACATGCATATACACGCATTCACACACTATGGCCAATTTGGGAATGCCAATTAACCTAACCTACATGCCTTTGGGTGGTGGGAAACCCACCAAGCACGGGGGGAACATGCAAACTCCATGCACATGGAGACAGAAATCGAGCCTTGCCCGGATTCAAACAAATTTATAAGGCTTTGCAACTTCTTGGATAATAAAAAAAATAGCTGGGCAAGGCTTTTATGAATCTTTTGGGACCCTAAGCAAATTACTTCATTATTGCCCCCTTTATATGCTGCATACATTCAAACACCCATTCATACAGAGCCCCCTTGTGGACTTGGGGCTGAATGCTTATACAATGCCTGTGTATTCTCTTTAACCAATTTCTTTATTTTTCTTTTGTTCTGATTTTCTTCATTAAAAAAATATATGCATGTTTTTTTAAATCTTATTTCAGGGAGATTTGGGGAAAGGTGACAACCAAATACTGTACATGTACATGGGATATAGGTATATGGGATGCCGGTCCATCTTGGGGCACAATGCACACACGCATTTCTACAGTCATGTAGAAATGTCTAAGGGCAATTTAACCATTTGATCTAAGTGAGAGAAAACTAGAAATCCAGGAGGAAACCCAAATGAACACAAAAGAACATGCACAGACTGTAACCCAATCTCAGAATCAAACAGTTCCTGGAAATGTGAGGTGAATTCTTGCTCAACCATGACTAGTATGAAAAAAAAAAAAATCAACAAATAATCCACTTCTTGGGAATAGAAAAAAGCCAAGAGCACAAACAAACAAAAGTGCCATAAGGAAGTAGTTTAATTGATGTAACTTGACAGCTAAGTTATTTTTACAGCTGTCACATTCTAAGGAATAAATGCTTTAGGGTTCTCTTGTGGCTATTTTCTGAGAATCCCTGTAGTATGTAATACTTTTATATTCTCTAACGGTAAGATAAAACATTTCTTGTTCAATAGGTCTTGTTCACTTATCATTAAAAAAAAAAAAAGACAGACTGAAGTTTTCCCTACACCTAGATAAAATCATTGGACAATGAATGTATGAAGAAAGCAATACAAGGAGAACAAGTAGGTAATGAATGGCACAAGCTCTAATCACAACACACAGAGGTGTAATTTGCGAGTTGTAGGGTGTCAAGTAAAAATGATAAACATATGTTCCATTTTAATTCCTTTAATTGTAGTGACTGCATGGATGTACTGTATTCTACACTGTTAGCTGACACGTAGAAGCAGCAGCTCCAGGAAAGCTGCTCTCCACTGCAGTCTACAGGGAGAAATAAAGAGAACCAGCATACTGTAGCAAAAATGCACTGTCAGTGTATCATGTTTATTCCAGTCTCTACCCTCTCCCTTTCACATCCAGCAAAGTCAGAGTTCTTTAGTTGACCTTCTGGATGAACACTTAGAGGTTCTAGGTAGAACTCTACAACAAAGTCATTTCTCAACGGAGGCTTCCAAGCTAAACACATTCTTGCAAGCTAATAAACCAATAAAGACTTGTGCAGATTTCACTTCACGACCTTCAGGTAATAGAGACGACATCATCATAATGACTAAATCACATACAGATGCAATGAACCATCAAGGAGTTTTCAGTGTCCTTCTCTTAAGTACGAGCGTAAGTCAAAAAGTATATACAGTACACGCTGGCTGTCATTTTAATTAATATTTAGAAAAGACTAAGACATAATATTTAAACGTAATCGACTTGCTTTTCAATACACTTTGTCTATCTGTAACCAAGCTTTCGTATTTCCTCATTAAAAATGTTTAACGCCGAGCCACTAATGCACCGCTGTCTTCCCTTCATCATTAGTAGTGAATCTTCATCCTCATAAGGCTGCTTTCAGGGGACCAAACAGGTGAAAGTCCAATTGAGCGAGATCAGGACTATATGGACGATGCTTTAACACCTCAACGTTTTTGCAGAGTGGGAGGAAGTGTACTTGCCATGCAGGATCACAACGTCCGTGGATAGCACTCCTCTGTGTTTAGGTTTCAGCTGTTCAGGAAGCATCTCACTGTGACTTTAATGACCGCTGTTCATTGTTGAGTCTTTTCCCTAATAAAGTTCCAATAGGGCCTTTAAGAAACGCAGAAAACTATAGGCATAATTTTTCGAGCTGATGATTTACTTTTTTTTTTTGGTTGCTTTTTTTCACAAAAACTTGCTGTCTTGATCACAGATGCGCCAGCGAGACGCTCACAAACAATTTGTCCTCTTTTGAACTCTGAGACGTCACCCTTAATGTTGTGTGCATTGCAATATTTTCAGCAAAACTGTGCTATTACTCTGCTAATTAAACCTTCACGCTCTGCTCTTACTGGTGGAACGTGCAAACAATGAAGATTGTGCACAAGGCTGGTCAAATTTAGCCATGAAACCGCCAAAACTAAATTGGTCAGTGTTTCAGTTTCATTGTCCAACCCCCTGTATATACTGTGTACTATATAAAAAAAAATTTCTACCATTGCGATTGAAAGTTACTCAGTACTTTAGTCTTTTCACCAAATACTTTTTCTACTAGAGTAATATTATTCTGAAGTACAGCTACTCTTACTTGAGTACATTTTTTGGCTACTCTACCCACCTCTGCTCATCACCAGTGATTATTCTCTTTCAGAAACGTTCACCTTCCTTAGAGGATAGGTCCAAAAAATAATTCTGTTTACTCTCTTCCATGAGTTGTTTCGGCACCAGGTACACCTTGAACAAACGAACAAATCAATGCTCAAATTTCAAGTGGGGCATTTATTTTTGCTCGCACTGCAGTTACATATAAACTAATGCAACACATTCTCACCTGCAGAGCAGCGCTGAAGGCAGTGCAGCCAACAAAGGTTTTAATATAACCGGAGCGCAAGTAATGTTTGACTCACCCGCGTATATGGATTAATGAGTGGAACAAACTTACAGTAGGTTTTAAGAATCTTAAAACCTACCTGTAACCTACTTTTACAAGGTTATTAGCTATTTTTTTTTAATTTTATTAAATATTTAACTGAACAAGCTCTTTACAGTACTTTGTGCACACTTGAAAGGTTCATTTCAGGTACTTAGCTTGTGAGAGGGGTTTTTCTTTGGAGGTTTTTCGAAAAGGTAAACACTGTTGGAACATAACAATATATGGTCAACCGAGAGAGAGAGAGAGAGAGAGAGAGAGAGAGAGAGAGAGAGAGAGAGATGCGCCTTCATTACTGGTCTGGCACTAACAAAGGTTAATGCATTGTGCTGCAGTATGCCACATGCCTGCCACATTCTCCTCCTGTGCATTATCTTCAGTCCTCAGAGGCATTAAAGCCTGTAAGCTCCTCAGGCTGATACACACACACACACACACACACACACACACACACACACACACACACACACACAGGCACACAGAGCCTCCAGTTCCTCTCGTCAAGAAGAACAAGGGCACAGAGTCGTATGCAAATGACAATCTGTAAATATGACTCAAGAGCTTAGGGCCCTGCTGTAGAGGAAAAGCACAGTGGAAGCTCTGTGTGTGTGTGTGTGTGTGTGTGTGTGTGTGTGTGTGTGTGTGTGCGTGTGTGTGTGTGTGTGTGTGTGTGTGTGTGTGTGTGTGTGTGTGTGTGTGTGTGTGTGTGTGCCTGTGCGCGTGTGTATGCACCACTAAGAAACATTGAGAACATTTAAGAGAAAGAGAGTTGTGACTTCAATTAAAATGTTCTGCTAGAAAGGAGAGCAGAGTGGCAGTAAAGCAGGTGATAGCTGGTGGGTGTATGATAATCAATGAATCAATAAACCTTTAAATACATTTGCCAAGTAAGCAGTATGCGATCTCTCTTCCACTATGTTTATTGCCTAGAGGTAGGCCCAGTGGCCCAGCGGTGGAGGATTTTAAATACTTGGAGTTTGCTCTAGTGACAAGAGATAAAAAAAAAGAACAGAGGTTTTTTTTTTTTCAATATTATCAGTAGCATACCAGTACCAGTGACTAATTTCCCCCATCATCAGCTTGCATGTGATTTCGAGCCAATCATGTTGAGTAGAATTGATCGTAATCTCATTTATATGCATGTATAGAGTAGAATCAATATTTATTCATTCCTTCATTTTCTGTAGCACTTATCTTGTGGAGGGTTGCAGGAGACCAGGAGCCTATTTCAGGGAACTCTGGGCAGAAGGTCGGGGACACCCTCTGGTCCACTTACACATCTCTGATACAGCTTTAAGGCACATCTGGATTGTTGAGCTCCTCGTCTGGAAGAAATAGACCATATGGCCGGCAAGAATCCTGATTTCTGCCCTGTTACCCGCACAATTATACATTTCCATCACTACACAGCTCATGATTTTAGGTGAGAATAAAGGAGGTAGTTTGAACAGTATATAGACACACATTACACACATTTGCATATTTTGCACACCTCAGAACTGTGAACTTTGGACTGCGACCTTGCACATTATTCTGCACATTCTGCACATTGTCCCACCCATAACTGGACATGGTTTCTAGATTCTAATTCAACTCGTCTAAATTTAAAAGTCTTTTTACAGCTAAAGTGTTTTTTTCCCATATTTTTCTATATTTCTAATTTGTAAAATTCTCTTATTTCTCTTATTTCATACTGAAATTTTTCTTTTGAATTGAGTCAGGAATTATGCTGAGTGTTTGTAGGCGATGGTCTGATGACTGAGCCCTCTGATAACCTGGTCAAGCTAGAACTGCTGACGTGGAGCGGTCTTGTGTACGTGCCACCTGCATTGCCAGGTGCTGTGGCAATCAGGCTGTAGGCATGAGATGGCAGTCATACTGTACATGGGATATTTTTTTAAACCACCATACAAATTTATACAACTTTGTTTGCAGTAAGTGATGTTATTTACTGGATTAGTTATCAATAAGAAACTTTTACTTTAGCATTCATGAACTTCAACACAATAAGTATCCTTAAGTGTAAATGTATTAATTGACACTGTTAATCCGCTGTTCTTTCTAAAGTATATTAACAGTACAGTAATATACAGGGACGTATATACTGCAAACACTCCAATTAATCTAAGATCTAACAATTCAAACAATTGATTATTTTATTATGTGACATTATTATTAGGAGACATTTATTTAGTGTTTATGGAATGGGTTTTGCATGTTATATGCATGACTTGGTGATACTGTATGCATGGATGTGCACAGGGCAAGGCTAAAACAACTGCCAGTTTGGCCTCTTTGAGTTGAATAATTGTTTTATAGTTGCTGTAGTGGCTGCATAAATAGGAGAAGCCCATCATTGCTAAAATTAAACCAAAATAAAGTGTGCTTTTATACAAACTTATAGTATTTCCATAGGAACGCCTATAAAAAAAAAATCATTCATTCATCTTCTATACTGCATTGAGCATATCCCATGAGACTTTAGGGCTCTAGGAGGGATACACCTTGGACCAGGTGCCAATCCATCTCATGGCACACATATACACACTACAGGCAATTTGGCACCATCAATTATCCAAATCTGCATGTCTTTGCACTGTGGGAGGAAACCCCACCATTCATGGGGAGAACATGCAGACTACAAACGCGAGGTGGAAATTTATACAATAGTGTTCAAAATGCTGGCCCCAGAGGAACTCCTTTAAAAGCCTAAACATGTGGAAATCGCTTGGAGAGAGGTCAAAACAGTGCAGGCGATGAGTGGGTACAGTTCCCACAGACACATGCACGTCTTCTACCAGTTATCTGTCGCGTTTCAAGGATCAGGTGTTCTGGAACTACAGTATCAATCAGTTTTATGCCTTCCTTCATGAGAAAGTTCACCATAAGTCCCGGTTTGACTTGAACACCCTTCAAAATATACTGTGTATTCTCATGTGCCCTTTCACTTTTATGTATTTAAATGGCTTCATACATATTAATATATTTATTAGGTCTAATGGCTAGTATAGAGTAATGAGATGAGCTGGTGTGTGTACAGTATGTGTTACAGAGTTGGGGGGGAGGGGGTTAAATAATATCTAAAAATACTTCCTATGTGCCTCCTATGAGTCAGCTCACCTCTTGAAATCGCCAAACCAGAGAAGGGCGAGAGTGAGGGAGGGTATCACGATGGACATAAAGGAAAATTGCCTGGGAAAATGTCATGTGTTCACTTCTGCTCTGACTGTCTGCTTCAGTGAACACATTCCAGAAGAAGTTTGATTTTGAAATGAAAGAAAATGTTTCAACAGCCCAAGTGAAAGAAATGCTGACATGTTCACACACACACACACACACACACAGACAGACAACTTTCATTACACACACCTTTCATTATACAATTCCAATATGAATTACTGCATTTAATTTTCAAATGTTGCTTATAATTAATTAAATTTCATTTTATTTCTTTTGGATTCTCACCAGTGATCTACATCATTAAAGTACAATCAGAACTTGTGAATGCCGTGATTTGAGTCTACACTCCTGCAGCTTCGTTATCTATAGTAATAGTGAATAGTGAATTCCACCGGTCAGACCAGATTAGACCTGATTAGATAACTGCATGAATGTGCAACGTGCAATAAAATGAATAGCAAATGTATACTCAATGGCCACTTCATTAGCTAAATCTGTTCATCTGCTCAAATATTAGCACAAATATTTAGTCGGCCTAAATTGACTGTCAGCATTTAGACGTGTCGTTCAAACCGAGCATCAGAATGTAGAAGCAAGCTTTATGATTTGGTTATGGCATGATTGTTGGTGCTAGACAGGTCGGTCAATTGCTGATGTACTTGGATTTTCACATGCAATCATCTCTAGTGTTCATTGAGAATGGTCTGAAAAAAGAAAATATCCAGAGAGCAGCAGTTCTGTGGGTACAAATGCCTTGTTGATGCCAGAGGTCAGAGCAGAATGGCCATAGTCGTTCAAGCTGATAGAAAGGCAACAGTAACTCAATTAACATCTCGTTACAACCAAGGTTTGCCAAGAGCATCTCTGAAGGCGCAACACATTGAACCTTGATGGAGACCACACTAAGTACCACTAATGTTAGATAAGAACAGGAAAGTGATGCTACAACTGGCATGGACTTACAAAAACTGGACAATAGAATATTGGAAAAACATTGCTTGTGTCTGATCAGTCAGACCTGATTTTTGCTGCAACATGTGGATGATATGGTGAGATCCATCCTGCTTTGTAACGATTCCAACGATTCAGGCTGCTGTTAATGGTATAATAGTGTGGGGGAAATTTTCGTGGCACAGTTTGGGTCCCTTTATACCATTAGATCATTTTGTAAAAGTCACAGCCTGCCTGAATATTGTTGCTGACCAGATCCGTCCTTTTATAAGTCAGAATAACATTCCATGTCACAAAGCTAAAATCATCTCAGTGGCAATGAGTTCACTTTACTCAGATAGCCTTTCGTAGTCACCAGTTCTCAACCAAGTAGAGCAATTTTGGGATGCGGTGGAACGGGAGCTTCGTATCATGGATGTATAGCCAAAAGATCTATTGCAACTGTTTGATGTTCTCATGTCAATAGTAACCAAAATGTCTAATGATTGTTTCCAGCACCTTGTTGAATCTACAGTATACCATGAAGAATTACGACAGTTCTGAAGGCAAAATAGGGTGCTGCCCAGTACTAGATGTACCTAATGAGGTGGCAAGTGAGTATATATGCTTATTTATTCCTTAAATCAAACAACACAAATTAATAACTTAGAAGCCTTGGGTGACATGGATTTTCTCTGGTTTTTCAACCCTTGTAAAAGTGCCGAGGAAGCCAGCATTGACGTTCTACTCAGTTCACAGTTATTGGGTTTTGCTTTGCCGTTGGTCATGTCATAGCTGCCTGACCAATTGACCCAAATACACCTACAGTAACTAGCAACATCTAAATTGATTAGTTACAGTATATGCTGGACTTTCTAATCTGGCTGACACTGATTATTGTGATTCTATAACATCTCGAACTGTATAATTTAAAATCAAGCATCTTGTATCAACCTGAAGGTAATCAACTGTTCATTGAGAAGATGTGAGTGTAAACTGTTCTTGGCAATTGCTGTCTTTAAGATATGAGGTGATAGTCTTCGGCTCTTCGGAACACATGAAGGCCCCTGATTTTGATCTGGGTCCTCTAACAGCCTTTAGGTCCTCACAGGTTCGGAACTTAGGTTTCCTGCTAGATGACAAATTAAAATTTGATAAACAAATCTCTACCGTGATCGGATCTAGTTTTTATCAGCTCCGTACACTTGCAAAAATCAAACCTTTTCTCACTTATAAGACTCTAGAGATGGCGATTCATGCTTTCATTACATCTCGCCTTGACTATTGTAATTCTCTTTATTCTGGTATCTCTAAATCCCAAATCGCCCGTCTTCAACTGGTTCAGAACGCCGCTGCTAAATTTCTCTTGAAAAAGAAAAAAAGGGATCATGTGACTCCGCTTTTGAAGGCCCTTCACTGGTTACCTGTTCATTTCAGAATACATTTTAAAATGTTACTATTTGTTTTTAAATCGCTACACCAGCAAGCGCGCATCTACTTAACTGAATTGCTGCACCAACACACCCCCCATGGGAAGTTTAAGATCCTGTGACCAGAACCTCCTTTTAATTCCACATTCCAGACTTAAGCGTAGAGGTGACCGTGCTTTTTCAGTAATTGGGCCTCGTCTTTGGAACGGCCTGCCAATCAATATTCGAATGGCTCCTAGTCTGACTTCTTTTAAATCCCTTTTAAAAACTCATTTGTTTTCACTGGCCTACTAGGCTTTACTGTCCTTTAAGCTTCTGTGTTTATTTATTTATTATTTAATTTTTTATTTTTCTTAGGCTATAGTTGTATACTTTTATTCTTTATGTTGTTTATGTGGATGTACAGCACTTTGGTCAGTCTTGTGGCTGTAGTAAATGTGCTATATAAATAAACTAAACTAAACTAAACTAAGATATTCAGGGAAGAACATACAGTATACAGAACATAAATTAAACCATAAAATCCATAACATAGGTTATTTTATATAATCTTGCATGGTAATGGTTTAAGAAAATATTTTTTAAAAATATATATGCATACTATAAAGAGACTAGCACTTAGGCACCACTGAACTGCATTTGGTGATTTCCTTCACTTTTGAACAAAGTGCATGTTTCAATTCTCTAAACGATTTTATATATATATATACGTTTTGTCTTACACTTGATATGCACATACAGATGGGTCCAGTGGATTATTTTGGAAGAGGTGTAATATGCAAATAATAAAACAATCAGAGCTGGAAAGTCACTTTTTAAAGTATTTACCCTGCTATTGTACTTAAGTACAGTTTTCAAATCTGTAGTATGTACAAGACCATTCCGTACAAAATAAATACACTCAACTTAATGAATAAATAACATTACAGAAGAATATTTGCATGCCTGTAAAGAAAGTGACATATTACATGACAGACCAGTTTTCAGATGGGAAAAAAAATAAAATCAATAATGTAGACTCCTGGGTTTTGTATGAAAATAGAAAGGAGCGAGTGTGACGAAGTTACCAAAAGAACTCATATTCTCCAGCATGCTCAGTAAAACCTAACAGCTGTTTTATTTACAGTACAGTGCAAAAGTCTTGGGACCATCCAAACAAAAGCCATATGCAATGATTTCTACATAAAAGGAAATCTCTATAAAAAGCACTAAGTAATAACATAATAAACGGTCAATATTTGGTGTGGAAACTCTTTGCCTGAACATACAGTCAGGGGTAGTGTTCGATACAGATTTGTGCAGTATTCTAAGTAAAACAGCTGTTAGGTTTTTACTGATATATTGTAAAACCTACTATAAGTATATATATATATATATATATATATATATATATATATATATATATATATATATATATATATATACTTTATGTGTGTAGTTTTTACGTTTACTCAACTACATGCTACAATAAACATCTGTACTTTCTGCTTCACTATATTTGTGTATGGTATTGTGTTACATACATTGTGTCTATTGTTTCAAGCAATTTCAATATCACCATCTGCTGACTATTATGAGCAGCTGAGTGATTTGCCTTCCCACTGTAATACACTCAGTTATGTAGGAGGTGTTTGAAATCAGAAGTGGAGGTGGTTTAAGAACTTTCACAGTTTGGAGAGAGAGAGAAAGAGAGAGAGAGAGAGAGAGAGAGAGAGAGACTTTTTTACTAGGTCTTAAAGGCTACAGTGAGCTAATACAAGCTCAATACTTTTGATACTTGAATAAATTCGGAGGTGTGTACATATGCATTTCTTTCTCAAGGAAAAATTTTAATATTTTACCTAGTGTTAAAGTCTTTGGACTATGGAAGGAAACCGGAGTACCTGGAGGAAACCCACCAAGCACGGGGAGAACATGCAAACTCCATGCACACAGAGACGGGAATCGAACCCGGACCCTGGCGGTGCACTACACCACCATGCCGCCTTGTTGGTAAACATTTAGTGAATTAAGAAAGGTTAGAAGTGGCTTCGTGCTCAGCACTGTCGCCTTGCACCTCCAGGTCCTGTGTTCGATTCCCGTGTCGGGTCTGTGTGCATGAAGTTTGTATGTTCTTGGATTGTTTCCTCCCACAGTCCAAAGGCATGCAAATTAGGCTAACTGACGTTTCCAAATTGCCCATATTGTTTGAATATTGACTCAAGGTCCTACCACGCTCATACAAAATAGGAACAAATACAACGGTCACTACTGGCCTCCATGGTCCCTAGTTGGCCTACAGTGGTTCCTGGATGGATAGAAAAATGACTTCTAGACAATCTAGATCTAATCTAGAAAAAAAGCCCCAACTCATTAGCCACATCAGATATTTCTGTTTTCTATTTATTACTAACGCTGGCCATGAGTCTTTTGATAAGCTTAACAGCTCCATCGTCTAAGTGTGCCTTCCTTTATTAAAGCGCTCATTTAGAGTCCCATTAGGATCTGAGAGCAAGCAGTTAATAAGTTCCACAAAGATTTAGGTTTCCTGATTTAATTGCTCTTATGTGTCATTTTGTTTAATCTTTGCCAATAATAGTGATTAAACTGCAATGAAACATAATCTCTGGAGGTTTCGAAATATTTTCCACAGGCAGTGTATCATTAAAAGAAAAATCTGAAATTTTGCTCCTTGGAAAATTTAGCATAACGTATCATCCTTTTGTGTATATCCCCAAAACTCTGATATTCGGTTGTCATAAAACGAATTTTTATCTCTTCTTACAGCATGTATTTTCACATATATTCAGTCTAATCCAGGAGCTCTGTTGTGCTGTAAAATATGTCTGCAGGAAACCAAAGGAGTTATAGAGCCATTCTGTCCTTAAATGTTTGCCATTGTGTTTTATAAAAGATATGTAGAACACACACTTTAGGAGCCATTCTTTAAAACAGGGTGTTATGGAAATCTTTGCCTTGGTTTTATTGTATATATCCAAGGGTGGTTTGAAACAGTTTAAAATGGTTGTTATTTTCAATCCCCACACTACGGTAAGACACATATGCCCTGGTTTCACAGTTTCCATAGCAGAGCAGAATGCTTTTTGGTTTGTGTTATTTCCTCTTGCTACTACTCAGAGGAAACCTCAATTAACTATGACAAGACAAATGCCTGCAACAAATTGACATCAGTAATGAATTCAGGCAACACTTTACAATCTTTCCCATAGCTCACCCAGTCATAATTCTACAGAATGAGTAGCAGTGAGATTAGATCTTTCAAGTCATTGATTTAAGGTCATGCTAACTGGCAGGACCATTTTTTCCCCCTCCAACAATGAAGGCTTTCAAACTCTATATGACTATTTAAATGTCTGATCTACGGGATCAGGGGTTGCTCAGTAGTTAAGGCGGAAGGTCCTAGGTTCAAACCCCAGCACCACCAAGTTACCACTGTTGGGCTCTTAACCCTCAATTAGTCATATGTAGAAATAAAATATAGGGATAAAATATAAGGTGCCCTGGATAAGGGTAGGTTTATAAAAGATTGGGCTTCATTTTTAATTTCTCTAGATCTATTTTAATAGTTTAACTTACACATGCCAATTTTGCCATTATTATTTATTTATTATCTGCCTTCAATTTAAATATGTTGATAGGTTAATCTTTTGTTTCAGTTTATTCAAATACATGTATGTATGTATGTATGTATGTATGTATGTATGTATGTATGTATGTATGTATGTATGTATGTATAATTAATGAATTTGCTCAGAAATATTCCACTGAATCCACAAGATATATAGTGTAAAGAGAACACTGGAAAGTCCATGCCATATGGAGGTTTTGCAAGGAATGGAACATGACAGGTGCGCTGTTATAGAGAAATCTGTGATGGGGTGATGTAATGAGACTCATTGCCTGAGTATTTTGCAATAACAAAGTCTTCCACGGTGCTTACTTCTTCTCACAACGATTAATTGTTTAATTACATAATAAATGCCACCACTAACTATTCTTTATTAAAGAATGACACTCTTTAAATTAAATTTTTGGAAGTGTCTGTGAGTCAAGTTAGTTCCTGTTTTCACTATTATCCCAAGTAATAAAAAAAAGCATATTTAAGTGTACTTAAATTAACTGTATAATTAAGTGTACTCCAGACTAATGACTAGTATACTTGCTTGTTTGGTACTTTGGAACAACTAAGTTTGTACTAAGTGTATTTAAGTTGTAATTAAATTGTACAGAAGCACAATTTTAAATGTATTAAGTATACTTTTGTGTGCTAAAGTGGAACAACTTTAAGTATACTTAGTACACTTAAAGTATATAGCTGTGTTTGCACTAGTGTACATACCTGAGAGTAATTAATTAATTTAATGTATATATTTAATGTATTAAAGTACATCACAGCAATTTTAACTGTACAAATATACTACATATAACATTACATAATTCACCATGGTTAGCTAGCTAGAACAAAAGACAAGCATAGGGGTAATCACAATACATAAAGACATGGGTATTGCTCTATCCATCAATCTAGTAACCTATGTAGTACAGCTAGGGACCTTGAAGGCCACTGGTGATTACCAGTGTATTTATTCCCATTTTACGACTGTGGTAGGACCTCCGGTCAACATTCACATGCGCTAGACCACTTTTAATGGGGCATGTCCCACAGATATATTTAATGTATTAAAGTACATCACAGCAATTTTAACTGTGTTACACATAAATGAGTAATATACTCTGAATATATTCTTATTGCAGCAGTAGCATGCTGTTATACTTCTGGCCAATTCTAAATACTAAAAAAGTACACTGTGTGGTTAATACAAATATACTTTATTATATCATACAGTACACACAGTCTTCTATAATACTGAATGGAAAATGTGTTACCAGTACACTAAAGGTGTTTAGGATAATTTACACATGCTGAATGCATTTTCTACACTATAACATGTTTATGAAACATTACATCAGTAATAATGAGGGAGATTTTATTCATGAGTTTAATTTGCACAGCGTTACAAAAAATAAATAAATTAATTAAAATTATAATGTATACTTTCTTTAAATTGTTACAACGATTATTTGGAGAATATTTTTTTGCAAAAATATATCAAAAATAAATTGAAATACAAAGTTTAAATAAGTGTGCTTTGGAAATTTCACTGACCTTTCACTTCATGTATATTTTCCTATAATATATTTTTGGAAAGTGTACTATAATACAATTCTTTTGAAGTATGTTTAAAGTTTAATTCCAAAATTTGGTAAAAGCATGATGTTAGTATACTTTTTATATATTAACTGATGGTACAACTTTTTGTTAGTATATTTGCAATGTACTATCGAAGATAGTACGCTCATTTGTAAAACACAAAGTGTTTTTTTTTTTCACTTTGGATCAAAGGTACAAAAAGTCAGTCCCTCAACAGCCTGTCTTGTTGTCTTTCTTTATAATAAGACATTTTTTTTTTTAATGCAGGTTGTCATGTTGCCAAGAAACAGGAAAGTGCAAACTCCTCTGTCCTGAAGACTTTTCAATGTTAACTTAAAAAAAAAAAAACTAAAGCCTTACCCCAGACTGTGCTAATATTCTCTCTTTCTCTCTCTCTGTCTCTCTCTCTCTCTCTTTTTCTCTCCCACTGTTACCTCGAATACCTTCTCCGGATCTCTGAAAAACGTCCCTCCTCTTTGTCTCTCCAGAATTTCCACAGAACATACGAATGGCTCATGCTTTCTGATATAGTAGATGTATATGACACATATTTACTCTGAGCATTTAGGCTCCAGGGCGTCAAGAATTTTGTCTATGAACAATTCTATCAACATTTATTAATATCTGTAACATACGTTTGTGGAGAGTACATCATTCACAGTGAAGTTCATAGTGTTTAATAATAACATATTAGAACAAGTGCATTAACATTAACAAGTGCTGTTTTACCACTGCACTACTGTCAGAGCAGTTATTATAGACGATCAATCTTCTGAAGAATCCGAATTAAAATTCAACAGCAATTATATAAATTATTTTAATCTATGTTGAATTATTGTAGGCGATCATACAAAGGCTTCCTTACCTTATATCATCACCAGCTATTTCATTGCCTGATGACATCAATAATCAACTATGATTTGTTTTCTCTTTTCAAACACACTAAAGTCAGCATATGAAATGCATGCTAGTTCTAGCTGATAAGCTGACTAAAGTGTTGAAACGAGACGGAGTGCTCAACACTAATTTTGTGGCTTTCCAGGATGGCAGTTTAATGGCAGCCCTGATCAAAACAAATCATTGGAGCTTAATACGCCAGGCTGTGTATTTTAGCTTCCACCTGTCAAGTTTCCAAATTCAAAGTGCATACTGTATATACTGCTTCTATAAACAGAAGCTACTGTATACACTATATTAAAAAATATGTAATAATCCGTTTGCTTTGATTGTTAAGCATTATAATTTTACATAATCTTTGCACATCCTTTTAAATCAGCATTTCAAATATACTACATATAACAATACATAATTCACCATGGTTAGCTACCTAGAACAAAAGACAAGCATGGAGGTAATCACAATACATAAAGGCATGGGTATTGCTCTATCCATCAATCTAGTAACCTATGTAGTACAACTAGGGACCTTGAAGGCCAATGGTGATTACCAGTGTATTTATTCCCATTTTACGACTGTGGTAGGACCTCCGGTCAACATTCACGTGCGCTAGACCACTTTTAATGGGGCATGTCCCACAATATTGCTCTGCTGTGTATATTTTCACTTTTAAGTTTTATCCACCTTTATATATCAGTGGATTAATCTGCATTGATAGTAACAGTAATTTACTAAATACGCTCATTGCTTTTTTTTTTTTTTTTTACTTTTTTTTTTACTGTGGAATGCATAAAAAATGCAAACGTACAACAGTTTCAGCAGCAGCAGAGTGGCATGGTCAGGACTAGTGGGCTAAGCAAGGGTAGTTCATATAACGCATTAGCACATTTTGTATACACAATAAACATGTACAAAATGGTAGCAGGAACTGTGCCCTGGAAGAGCTTTATATCTAGCAATGCCCCTGCATTGAGGTTGATCATGACATAATTCCGATGATTCACTGCACAATACTTGTTATTATCATGTGTTACTGTCACGCTATTATTGAAGCTTTATTGTCATACAAAAATACAAAAATACTGGTACAAAAATAGTAATAAATGGTATTACAGTAACTACGTGATTAGCAAGCTACAAATAGGCTAATGCAAGGATTGCATACTGTATGTTTTATGTTTGATATATATATACAGTGGAACCTTGGATTACGAGCATAATTCGTTCCAGAAGCGGGCCCGTATTCCAAAACACTCGTAAACCAAATCAAATCTTCCCATAAGAAATAATGAAAACTCAAATAATTCGTTCCACAGACCAAAAAAATTAATACAGAAAAATAATTAATACAATATATAAAGTAAAAATAAAACAAATTAACCTGCACTTTACCTTTAAAAAAAAGTTCAAATAAATCCCAACAGATAAGTGTTTCCGTTGTATTTGTATATATGTGTGTGTGTGGAATTAGCCCCTTCCCTCGCCTTGTCTTACACAGTAAAACTCCTCCTCCTCCTGTGTGTGTGTCGTTGTCAAAAAACTCAGCACTCGTAAACCAAGACATGCTCGTTTTTCAAGTCAAAATTTATTAAAAATCTTAGCTCGTCTTGCGGAACACTCGTAAACCGAGGTACTCGCAATCCAAGGTTCCACTGTATATATATATAAAGGCAGAAGGTTCTGTGGCTGATATATATATATATCAGCCACAGAACCTTCTGCAACTTTAGAACAGAGAATTCATAATGAGCCATCCCTTTTATTATTTTTTTTGCAGTGGCTAAACAAACAATGTTTTACTGTCACAGTAAAAATTTCTTCCCATTTCTTGCATTAAACTACATTTGCACAGTACTGCACAGATCTAGATATCTGAAGTGAAAGGGGTTTTTGAGCCTGTCCCTTTGCATTCTTTATAAAAAAAATAAGGGTTTTCCTAATGGTACAGTTGTAATTAGCTATCTGCTTCTACATTAACTTTCAGTGATGTTAATGATGTTACATTGGTTTAATTTAGATGCTTTTTGCGAATTCAGGGCATATGCATGAAATGCATCTTGAGATTTTATTTTTATTTTTTGTATGGGATCACATTTTACACACATTGTCACATGTTAAATGTATATGGCTTTTCTTTAGAGATTTTACATATCAGTGATCAAGTCGGTAGTTTTGCCTAATTGTGAAGGATTTTAACAAGTTATGTCACTGAAGTGTAACATACATTAATGACTTCAAATTGTAATGACTTGCAAATTGTTGTATTAAATATGTTTCGGACTAGAATAATCGTTTAAGATCAAATACCCACACATTAATTTATAATTCATTGGTTCTTAATATAAGATGGATTGGTAAATATACAGTATACATACATATACAGTTGGCTGTAATAAGGCTGAAGGTTTATTCATTGTCGTCTGTTCAAAAGGAACATTGATATGCATATCTGCACAGATACAGCACATCATAAATGGCCTAAATGAAGGTCACACTGCAGATGTTTCAGTGTACTAATTAGGCTAAGTTAGATTTATGGTCCTATGGGATATGGCTACCAGACAGAGGTTAAAAGTTAAGAATCCTTAATAATGGGGGACACAGAAATCAACCTGAATAAATATTCACTGTTTAGATTAAATAAAAAGTGGTTGCTTATATAATATGCTATTTCCTTTTCTGCAATACAAATATTTTTTGTAACAGTTAATTTTTGTGGTGGAATACCAATGTTTGAAAATCACAAATGTTGTAGTACTGACTCAATAATAAAGTTATAAAATAAAAAATAAAAACAAACTATGGCAAAGTTTGTACTAAATATACAGGATGTGCAAGACTTTTGCACAGTACTGCATAATAACTGTTTCCTGATATACTGTATGTAATCTACTGTATATACATCACAAGCCAATTAGATTGCTTCATTGATTTTCAAAGTTTATTTGATGCATTAAAAGATGCAATATCTAAAGAACAAATGCAGAGAGCATATACTTATAAACAGTGTGATGTTATTTATTTTAGCATTGCTTCCCATTTTGTGAAATTAAAGGTGAAATTGTTTGCCCTCTCTGTGGTCTGTTCTTGACCTAAACCTAAGTGCATTCTTGTACATTATGAATTCACAGAGGTAAAGAGGAATCTGGTCAATCTTACAGCACCATGGACAGCACTATAGATATTCAAGCACACACAGCTCTTTAACCCTTAAACAGGAAAACAATTAAATAGGTATGGGAAATTTATTTTCATGGGGAGCTTGAAGCCTATCTCAGGTGAATTGGGCACAAGGCAGGATACACCCTGGACAGGGTGCCAGTCACAAGCATGTACAGTACACACTCACACACTATAGGTGATTTGGAAATGCAACATCTTACCAGGGAGAATATGAATACTCGACTCAAACCAATGATCCTGGAGGTGAGAGGCTACAGTTCTTACCACTATGTCACATTTAGTGTATATTGATTGTTTAGGTATGCAGCATGGTGGTTTTGGTGGCTTAGCACTGTCGCCTTTAACCTCCCACCTCAGGTCTTTGTGCATAGAGTTTACCGTACATGTTCATCCTGTGATTGATGGGTTTCCTCCAGATCCTCCGGTTTCCTGCCACAGTTAAAAGGCATGCAGATTAGGCTAATTGGCATTCCCAAATTGCTCATATTGTGTGACTGAATGTGTGAGTGCACATACAGTACATGTATGTCTTGTGATTGATTGGCACCTCATCAAAGGTATACCCTGCCTCATGCTCTAAGTCTCCTGGGATAGGCTCCAGACCCCCTGTATACAGAAAAAAGCAGTATAGTCGATGATGAGAACACACACACACACACACATACACACACACACACACACACACAAACACACACACATTTTGTATGTATGTTTAATTTATTTTTTATGAAAACAATAAATAAACAATAAACAGATCAACAGACAACATAACAAATCAACAAAAAAAAAGGTTAAAGCTAATTTTATTGAGACAGACAAACTAACAGACAATTACATACAGAAAGACAGACATACAGACAAACTGACCAAAAGGAATACAGCCAGACAGCCAGAAAGATACTTAGGCCACAAGCAGTCCAATATTTACTCGCAAAACACCTAACCAAAGATGGATTTGTGTGTGTGTGTGTGTGTGTGTGTGTGTGTGTGGCTTTAGTGACATTTAAAACTAATTTTTCATTTAACATGCTTCAGGCTGTGTTTTGAAAATAAAAGTCATCTGTGAACTGCATTTGGCTTGATGAATATCCACTGAGTGAACCGTGAACCTCCTCCTCGGTGTTTGCATATTGACTAAAGCAAAAATCAATGCCTCCTCTATAAGTGCTGCCAGGTCACAGTGGGACATTGAGTGAAGGGTAAAACAGAGAAGTAGGTGATGGAAAATGCAGTCACATAAGGTAATTGAAGGAGGAAAGGTAGATGTCTCTCTTTAAAATTCTATTAATATCCTGGTGATAACAGATACTTTCAATAGATATCAGAACCATGTTTTTACTTTGCTATACATCAAGATTTTGGACAGTGTGACAGCCTTTAATATGTCTGTGAGCAGCTGAAGAACACATTTTGGTTGCCGGATATAATTCTTAAATATTTATATGGCTATAAACCAGAAATTAAATTTCATATGAATAAAAAAAAATATTGTAGTTTTTTTATGGAGTCATGTGACATATGGATGCACACAATCTATTTTATTTTAGTGTAAAACAAAACCAGGCTATCTACATTTTTATTCCTTATCTCCTGGCTTGAGCAAGAAACAGGCTGTGCACAGACAGTTTTAGCTCCGGGCAATCCAGAGAGGAAATCCCATGTATATTGCATGTCCTGCATGTGACCACAAAGTATATCGCTGTACACATCTTACCACATGTTTGCCTTCAGCTTTTCTTTGGTGTAGACTCTTAAATTGTCTACCAGATAGCTATATATTTTAAGCTGTTTGATGGCTGGCCAGAAGGCCAGATTGTCTGCCTCAGCACATATAGATCAGATAGGTTTACACCACTGCTGAGAGGTTATTTATTTTTTGTATTTCTTGTATTTCGCAGACACTGAAATACCCAACACTGAGATCTTCTTGTGTAAACAGGCTAACTACTGCAGCTAGTTTGGCTGCTGTTTGGCTTTCTGTCTATTTCTGTATTCATTGTCATACATCACATTAATTCTTCTAATTTGTACTTTTTTATCTAAGGGGTCATCACATCAGATCATTTGATCCACAAAATCTGGCACAGGTTTTTTTTACACTGGATGCTCTTCCTGTCACAACTTGCCCATTTTCTAACCGGGCTTCGCACCAGCACTGCATGCAGGGACTGGGTTGCGGGTTGCAGGGTTATGGGTCTTGCCCAAAGACCCAACAGTGGCAAACCAGCGGTGATGGAGTTCAAACCCCTCACCCTCTCATCAGCAACCCGAGAGCAGAGCCTATCAGGGTCAGATCTATGGTGCCACTGAGGTCATATGATGCTAAACATTTGTTATTATTTTGAGGGTTATCAGTTAAAAATGTCCAGACCACAAACTGCATTACATGGTCACCAATTATTATAATGTGGTCATGAGAAACTAAAATCAAATCCTTGACTTGTGTAGTTCACAATTGAATACTGTAAATCCTACACACACAATTAATTTATGGCATGATGGATGAAAGTCTATTTGCGTTTGGTAATTTTATAGGCTTATACATGCTGAAGTGAAAGTACATGCAATGCAATCCTGAGCTGGCATACACACTACGGGCAATTTGGGAACACCAATTAGCTTAATCTGCATGCGTTTGGACTGTGGGAGGAAATCTGTGGAGGAAACTCACCAAGCACGGGGAGAACATGCAAACTCTACACACACACACACAGGCCTTGTTTGTATTCCTGCCTTAGACCCAGGGTTCCCAAGATAGGCTCTGAATTCACTATGACCCTTCCCAGGACCAACTGTTTTCTAAAGATGAATTAATAAATCCCCATACTTGTGTTTCTGTGGTCTCAATGGTCTAGACTTATTTATTTTATATAACAGTTCCCATAAATTAAGGATTTCTTTGGCCACAAAACAGATACCAAGGGATGGAACTCATGGTCTAACCAAATCATCTTAGTGGTTATGAACCAACTTAAAGCAGAATGAGAATATCCCCTCAGAAATAAATGTACTGGATTTTGCTTTTCCATTGTCCATGGGGTGATAACATCAAGGGTGCTTCTATTGCATTTTTAACCCAGAAGGTATTTATAAGATATTTAATTAGACTTTAAAGACCATTGATGTATCTTTAAAGCTGTACTCTATACAGTATAAAGCTAATTAAATGTACAGTACATGCAAAAGACCTTTGGTGGTAGCAAGCCAGCATCGAAATAACAGGCACAGTTTTACTTGCACAGTACTTTTACTTCTAAGAGACAAGCCAAGGCAATGATGGACGTTTCTGGGAAGCATGTGTCAGCTGCATTCAAAATCACACAGATTAAACAGTGGTGCACCAACGCAGTCTGTTCCCCGATCAAGTCTTTTTTGTTCTGTTTTGCTCTCACATGTTTAGGTTCTGCAGCAGATCATGGGGGCTGCAGAATCGTTAAAACCAGCACTACAACTTCGAGCCTCGAGCTCCGTTTAAATGCGCAGTATGGCTCTTAATATATTGTGTTACAGTATTGAGACCACTAGTACAGAGTCAAACGCGATTGCCTACTTGACCATTAGTCTCTGAAAACAGCGTAAAAAAAAAAAACGCTCGATGGTGGATAAAGGCGCATGGGTGCGTGCAGTTCCCGGTAGACGCTCCCCTCCACATTGCACAGGGTTGCCAGGTTGGCTCAAGAAACACAAACCATTGTTAAATTTTTTTTTTTTTTAATAAGAAGAATTTTTTTTTTTTAATGCACTAATACTGGTACTAGTATTGAGTATTAGTTGCATTTCTATTTACACATGTTTGATAAAAGGTGCAGTCAGTGCTCCGTAATACTGTAAGGACCTAAACCTAGTGTAAATTGTCACTTTAAGTACGCAATATTGCACAAGTATTGAAAAATTTACATTTACATACATTAACTAACTATTGGCCTAGTGTCAGAGCTAACCACAGCAGTGCAGAATGATTGGTTTTATACAACAATTCTAGAAACACTCACTCACACATTCAATCACTAACTCATTGGCTATACCGCTTTACCCTATGTACGGGCCTTGAACCTATCCCAGGACACTTACAGTAGGACACGGGGCAGGGCACTCCCTGGACAGAGTGCCAATCCATCACAGGGCACACACACAGTCATTCACACACTACTCGCAATTTGGGAACGGCAATCACCAAGCATGGGGAGAACATACAAACTCCATGCACACAGACCCCGAGGCGGGAATTGAATCCGGAACCTGGACGTGCAAGGCAACAGTGAGTGCTAACCACTACGTTACCATGCCTGCCCCAATCTGGAAACAATAATTTGATATTCCGTAAGTGACGTTTCAGACATTGTATAGCCATGCAATGATTTTTGTGATTTTTGCTCTGTCAGTGGAACTCCAGAAGATGCTACACTCACTTTAGCCAGTCGGCTATCTGGGTAGCTAGCTCATATGGATGGCAAAATGAAATGACAGCAATCTAGACATTTTTCATAAAAAGCAAAGAAGACTGCAAACTGTGCTTTGTAGAAAATAGCAAGAGGTTCTACAGCATTATTGTACACTATGTGTAATCTGATAAAATAGTTTATGGCATATAAAATTCTTCTTTAATAGAGAGAACAAGGGCTACTGCAGTATGTGTGTAATGCAGTATCTGTAAGCATGGTCATTAAAAATCAACATAAACTGCTGTGAATTGCCTGAAGCTATTCCTGAGCACGAAGCAAAGACTTGCCCATGTGAGAGCACTTCAGTTCTGCGAGCACTGAGCTCTGAGTCAGGCATCCCTTCACCGCAGTCACTATTACTCTAGGTTCTTCTCTACTCTCTATTAAAGATACAATCTAAATGGAATAACATACACAAAAAAAACATATTAAATTCTGCCTAAAGCAAGGGTGTCCAGTCCTATCCTAGAGACCCAGTGCGAGTGCAGGTCTTTATTCCAGACAAGCAGAAGCCACATCTGATAGTCCATTATAACAAAAGATGAACTCATTATACAGATTTTGTTTCAGTGGTTAAGGCATTGGGTTATGGTTCAAAAGTTCAAAACCCCATCACTGCCAAGTTGTCCATGTTGGGCCCTTGTGCAAGGCTCTTAACCCTTAATTGTACAGATGTATAATGTGATAAAAAATATAATATGCTCTGGATAAGGGTGTCTGCCAAATTGGGCTCAGTGTGAGTGCAGATTTTCATCCCAGAGAGGAATGAACCACACTTGGTAGTCACGAAAGGCTTCTGGTCTCACACATGGATGGAGCCGTGGGTTTGAATCCCACTTCTGACATGGGATTTTGTGGGATAGGTGTACAGTAGCTCAGTGGTTAAGGCATTGGACTACGGTTCAGTAGGTCACAGATCAACTCATTATCCAGGTGTCAGGATGGCGGGGTGGTCTAAGCTGCCAGACTCAAGGTTCAGATCATTCTCCTGTGTGAAAGAGGATCTTGGTCTCCAGTTGGTGGTGTGGTTTCGAATCCCATTTCTGCCATGAAGAATTTTGTGGAGTAGGTGTAGCTCAGTGATTAAGGCATGGCCCAGAGTTTATAAGGCCCCTTTCCCCCTTAACCCTCAACTGCTCAGATGTATAATGGGATTAAAAATGTTCTGGATAAGGGTGCCATAAATGGTACTTTATTTGGAATGAAATCCTGCATTAACAATTGCTGATTTATAGAAGCAAACAAATATATACAGAGTTTTAAATCTTCTTTCCCTATTAATGCGTAATATAGAGTAGGGTATTCATTTCAGTATTGGTACTGGAAACGACGAGTTTCCAGTAAAAAAAAAAAAAAAAAAAAAACGTACTATGAGCTATGCATCTCCATTAGTATTAGAGCGTAAAAGCACGCAATCTGGCAACACAGCGTGCCGAGGTCCCCTCTCCCCACCCCTTGTCTTGCATGTGGAGCGTCTGCTGGCGGACGGACTTTCTGCACCAGGATTCGCGCCACTGCGGGGGGAAAAGCAGCAGCAGCAGCGGCGGAGGAGATGGAGATGGATTGCTGATATCTGCCTTTTCCCGTTTCCTTTTTTTTTACCCCACCCGGCTGACGTCATGCTCCGCGTCTCTCCATAGTTTTAGCCGAACAAAATGAGGATTTCTTGCCATCAGCTTTTACTGATATTTTCCTGCGTCCGCGGACTCGCCATGGGGGCTTTCCCGAGCAGCGTTCAGATCGGTGAGTTGCGGGAAGCTTCCCGAGCGCTTCATCCTTCATCTCTCCGCTCATCAAGTGTACATGACTGAATGAATGCGTGCGCGTGTCAACTTTGAAGCGAAGCCTCGGCACGTCACTTGTGCGTGCTTGAAGCCTGCGCGCGAGTGCGTGCTAGTTAAATAGTAGAGTCTGTTTACTAATGTTAATCGATTGCCGTTAATCCTGTCATCCGTTCGCTGTCACGTAATCCGGAGCGCGCGCCACTGCAGTGCGCCCTAAACGCCACTAACCGGGATGCTCTACTTGGATAGAGCGGATAGGATGGTGTTATAGACACAGAACAGCGAATGGACATGACGTAAAACTTTAAAGCTTTCTTTTTAAAATCTTTTTTTTCTTTTCTTCCCCTGTCATGTTGCTGTTTTATTGCGCAAATTCCTCGTTTAGAATTCACCACGCGTTTTTGCGCTCCGTCGCGCGCGCATTCCTCTGTCACCCCAAAGTGCCTTCCTTAATTGTATTCCAGCACTGCATCAAGCTCTGTGTCACGTTCTTTACATCCTCCACTCTGGCTTAATAAAGATATCAATTAATATATATATATATATATATATATATATATATATGTATATAAATGCATGAATGAACGTTTCGATCACTGGTCTAATTCAGTTTGATTTGTGCTCACACAAGCATATGCTTTAGACCTCTGGATCAGCTTGGACTTTTCATTTCCATTCACGCTTTAGATGCCCATAATTAAGCCATTTTCCCCAAACCTATAACCAAATAACAGTCCTCATATTTGGCACTGAATATAACATATATATATGTATATCTCTCTCTCTGTCTCTGTCTTCATCCTTGCGTCTCTGTCTCACCCCTGCAGGCGGGTTGTTCATCAGAAACACAGATCAGGAGTACACTGCCTTTCGCTTGGCTATATTTCTGCACAACACAAGCCCCAATGCATCAGAGGCGCCCTTTAACCTGGTGCCCCACGTGGACAACATCGAGACAGCTAACAGCTTCGCCGTCACCAACGCCTGTGAGTCCTTTGCTGCAATTGCTTTAAAATGATTAACAGCTGTGTCCATTCAGGCTGCTTAATTAGCCAGGGGAAGAACTGAAGAAGTGTCACTGGGGGAGGTCTTGTCAGAGGGTAGGGTGGTGGTGGTGGGGATGGGGGGGGGTGGTTGTGCGGAACTGAGCTGTTGTTAAAAAACCTGAGACTCATTAATGGACACTGGTGTGAATGATCGAGCTGATAATGAGAGGTGTATGGGGCAGAGCAACTAGCAGAGAGCAGTACGTAAGCAGTAAGTGGTGTTACGGTGGCAATACACATGCTGTACTGTGATGAGCCACTTCCTGGCTTTTGTCCAGCCAGTGCTTGTGCCTCTATGGGAGACCTGTCCTCCGGCTCTTTACTGACACAAATACAGACTAAATGCACTCACAACCGTGGCATTACTCTGTGTGTCTAACCGTATGTGTGTGTGCGCCCTTCCCTAGTTTAAAAAAAAAAAATTACTGCTCTTGTGATGTGATGTGAGCTTAAACACTGAAATTTGCGTTTGCATGGTGTATATTTGTTCTCGTCCACATTAGTTTTTCCACTTGCCTCAGTTTTGATGTCAAGGCAGGTCTGACACAGTTTGTCAGCTGGTATGCCTCGTACATGCGTACTCAAGAAGAGAGAAAACGGTGCATGGCTAAGAGAGCTGCACCGCACCCGGGGGCAGTTTAGGCCAGCAAAGGCCTTTTTCGTGTTGCTTTCACAGCAAGGCTCCCGCACCATCCTCTGCAACATTCAGGCTTTTGTCACTTCCAATCAGGATCAGACACACTAGCGTAAAGTAAGAACAGAGCAGGGGCAGCCATCATGTCAGCCATTCACAGTCTGCTCTGACCCACGCGTCAGCCTCGGCTCGTGCTTCTTCCCCTGCGCCACACTGAGCTTTGCTTGCCTTTTTTTTTTTTTTTTTTTTTGTTCCCTTCATCTGTAGTGGAATGTTCAAAACCCAAGGCAGTGACAAGCCTTTGCAGCATCCTGGCTGTGGTGTGTAGTAGAGGTGAAATCCATGGAATGGACTTGTCCGTTTGTGTCAGTAGAATAGACACATTAATTTATCAAAGCAAGACTTCTTTATATTGGTAAATACTTACTGCGGAGGTGCTACAGAAAGGCCTGTCTTGCATACTTGAAACCAGCATCTGAGCACGATAAAGGTTGGCTTATGCTCCCTCGTGATGCCTTCATAAAGTCAGAAAAGAATCTCGTTTAGGGAAGTTGTGCAAAGCAGTTCTCAAAAGTCACCCGTACTCCCAGTACCTCCATACTGATTAGCCAGAAACGCACTGTAAATCCACCATTTCACACCACCGCTCCTCAAGCTCATCTCCTCATGAGCATCTTGTCAAGGATCATGCCAATTTTCACCTCCCTCTTTGTTATACAACAAACGCAAACAAATTCAACTAGGAGGTTGTGAAGGCTGTGGTAATAAACCAGTGTTCTAGAGCCACGAGGAGACGCCGGGTCCCTAGAGTCATGAGGAGGTAGGGGTCGTAAGGTGAAGGTAACAAAAATTCTATAGCAAAATGCATTCCCACTTAGTGTATTGTTGTCAAGACATTTTATCAGGGGGTGCTCATGCTACTCTACCTAAATAAGTTGGGCATATTTTGAATAATTGTATCTTATTTGGACAAAAAAAAATCCACTTTTTTACACATACCAATTTAATGCACAAACGGTTTTTCATTGATCTTACAAGTCAAGTCTGATGTCATATACATATACAAAAACCACTAAGTTATCATCCATGACTTGGTAAAAAAAAAAATAGATTAAATAGAAAAAAATCATTTTCTATTTCTAAAAAAAATAGAAAATTTGATTTTCTTGCAAGGCATGGACATCAGTAATGATATTGGTATCATATCCAAAATAAAAAAAACATGGTTTTGTTACCACCTGACCAATTACAATCATCGGCTGTATCAGTGCCATTACCACTTCAGACATTAAGATAATATACCACGTTACTTCTTTCCCACTGTTCTTCTTATGCCCTTTGCTTTATACCTTTTATATCCCAAGCACTGTCTTCCATTCATTCATGGGACTGTTCATAAAGATAGGAATCCTTCCGGGCAATAAGGACGGATATGTCGGAAATTTATGTGGCCCGTTTAATTTGCTTGTGAGATTAAATGCACATGGTGTGCTATCAGTAATTCACGACAGCCCGATAAGTGCTGGTGTCATTACTGTGTATGAACAATCAGTTTCGGTTAAGCAGATTAGCCGCTCAGTCAATTACTCGCCATTTTGGGACCTATGTAAATCACAGTGGAGAAACAGCAGTGTTTGCCTCGTGTGAGTAGGTGTGATATTCCAGCAGCTCGGAGTAGTAAGGTTCATCCTCAACATTCCACCTTTCCTCCCCTCCTCATTTCCTCTACCGGGAACAAATCTGCTCGCAGTCTGTTGCACACAGGGGCTTTTATTCCTCGCCGGGGAGCCGTGGCTTCCATGGTGGGATGAGCAGAGGACAGATTATTCGTTTCCGATGATCCCTGTGCCTTGTGCAGTCTGCTTTTCCAATTCTTCCCTCAATTTCTTCTCCCGTTGATACTCCCTTATTTTGTTCAATCAATCCAATCAATGGCTAAATTAAGCAGAGTGCGCCGAGCATGTGCAGTGAGGCGTGACTGAGAGTCGTTTGACCGCAATATCCCAGTAGCCGGGGGTTCCTTTGACCTTCATGGGGAAATTGTCAGATTTGGTCATGGTTGGAGCTGTTTTCTGTATAATTCCTTTGTATCAGCGCTACAGCGCTATCAGTTTCTGATAGCAGCATCTCCACACTGCCTTTTCCCTCTCTCGCTGAGAGCAGTGCAGTCACAGCATGGGAGAATTCAACTGCTCTTCAAATGGGTGGTTTCAAGGGCTCCACTTTAGAGAGGTGATATTTGATATTTGTTCCTACAGTAGGTTCAGATGATATTCAAGCACCCCAAAATTGAGCTTGAGGTTTTTGTTTGTTTTATTATAATGCATTTGGATTTAGGTTGTTGAATCAGCTGAACTAAATGGAGAATAGCAGGAACACGTCGTATTTGGACTTTTTAATGTACAGTCAAAAGTTTGGATTTATTTTTTACCTTCTTTGCATGTATTCAAAACTATGAAATAAAGCATATGGCATTAGACAATTTAGTATCAACAACAACAACAACTTCCACAACAGTCAGTTGTTATTTTAAACCATGAAGTTCAGCTGTTCTGTACCAGTTCTTTCAAGAACAGTGTTGTCAAGTGCATTTGCAAAACCCATCAAGCACCATGATGCAACCGGCTCTCATGAAGACCTGCCCAGGAAAGCAAGATCAAAATGTGCATATGCTGCAAAGGAGAAGTTCATTTCAATCATCAATTATGCTGCTATGAAGGTTTTACAGAGCATAAGTAGCAGACACCTCTCAACATCAACTGTCCAAAGGAAATGGAAAGAAAAGAAATAAAAAGGAGGAAAGGCCATGGAATTAT
This sequence comes from Clarias fuscus, assembly GCA_030347435.1. NCBI lineage: Eukaryota > Metazoa > Chordata > Actinopteri > Siluriformes > Clariidae > Clarias > Clarias fuscus. Next base: position 12,415,280 of record CM059230.1, on the reverse strand, counting down.
AGAAGGTGTGTCCAAACCTTTGACTGGTAGTGTACTGTACATGCTTGGCACCATTTCAAATCCATTTCCAAAATTGAAGAACACAAATGCAGAGAACGTTCTTAAAATACCTTAATATCAAGAATGCATCAAATAGTGGCAAGGCAACAAAAAATAAAATTTGTAGGGATAACTTAGCCTCAAATTAATTTCTAATGTACTGTAAGACTGTATAGTGGAAAGGCCAGTTACAGTAGCTGTCTGCTTCAAGCTCTTTTAGTCGCTCTGTGATGTTCACAAAAGTTGTAACCTTTTGGCTTCCAGGAGTCAACATATTAGCCTCTCAGACAGTTAGGTCTTATGCACTGGGAGAGATCGGCAGTAGATAATAGGTGGGAACTAACAAAAAACAGCTAGAATAAAAGAATCTATTTTAACGATTCCGAGGCATGGATAACATTTGATCATTTCATACAATCACTCACTCGCTCAGTCGGTACAGGTTCGCAGGGGGCCCAGAGCCTCTCCCAGGAGACTTAGGGCATGAGGCGGGGCACACCATACTGTAGACAGGGTGTCGATCCATCGCAGCATTTCATACAAGCACTTTATAAGATTTTTTTAATCTATTGCACTGTTTAGCTTTCCTAGCTAGCAACAACCTTATGTAGTAACTTTACACTAATTGTTTCTAACCTTATTATACTGTATCTTAAACCCTTATAGGAGATTTCTTTGTACTGCTGTAACCCTGGTTATTTCCAAAACCAATCTCCATGGAAGTGTAGTTCTGGGAACTAGCCATTCTGTTTCTAAACTCTTTACTTATGTGCTAGTGTTGAGGATTGGATTATGAAAATGACACCTTTTTAATTAATTCCCAGCATCTCATCTTGGCAAATTAGCACTAAATAAATCGAGACAAGGTATAATTGCAATGTACACCATGGACTTTCCTCTCAGCTATTTTATAAACATATTAAAATGGCTTTGTGCTCACTTACTTATCGTCTATACCACCTTATCCTGTATACAGGATCCCTGGGGACTTAGGGCACGAGGCGGGGTACACTCTGGACAGGGTGCCAATCCATCATAGGGCGCATACACCATGTGCAATTTGGGAACAAAAAATTTGCCTAATCTGTACTGTATGTCTTATCCACTGAGCACAGGGAGAACATGCAAACTCCATGCTTCCAGACACCTGAGGTGGGAATCGAACCTGGAGGTGCAAGACGAATTTGTTTGACTCCATGACATCCCCTGTACTGCAGTGCTACTCTCCGTTGTCTTGCGCACAGTTTGGCTAGCAAAAATCAGAAGCAAGCGCTAGAGCCAAGAAGTGCTGTGCAAAGCCCGAGGCTTCTGGGTGACCGTTTCTGCAGATAGGAACCCTCTGTGAACAGTCTTAGTCTTTTATTTCCACAGTGCAGCACCCTATCTCTTCTGGCTTGTCCCTCCTCTTACATATTCATTATTGTGCAGGAATAGTGTTTGCATAAGTCGATGGTAATTCGTCTTCCGAAAGAGCCATCATGCAATCGTCTGCAGTAGGAGTCAGTGGTGAGCTGATGCGGTTCGATGAAGCAGAGGAGCTGCGTGGTGGGGGAGGAACGAAATGGAATGGGGTATGTGATTGACACGAAACTATTCGTAACAGATTCACGAACGCTGATTCATTACCATAGCTTTGATTTCCAAGTGGGACTACTGTCAAAGCTATCAGCAAAAAAAATCTGACCAGTCAGATTCGAGAATTCAATGGTGCTGTTGTATAAGAGGATAAACGACAGACACGGGCATGACATGAAGCACAATTGTGATTAGTCACACCAAAATGTGACATCAGTATTGTTTTGTATTGACATCAGGATTGTATTGTCATTCTTATTATCTAGCCAGAGCTAGCATTAGAGAGCTGTGGAAGGAACGGTGTCTAAGCAACACTGTCAAGTGCAGAAAAACAATCGCAGTTTTATCTCTCAAATAAATTTGAAGTATTTAAAACCCTCTTTGCTACAGTTGGTAACTTAAATGTTTTTTATCTCATACGAACAAGACGTTTGGTTTTGTATGTGTTTATGTCTATATTCTTAAATATCTCTGCCTTGGTTTGCGAGATCCCTTCGATTTCAATTTATCCGAAAGTCCGAGCATGTGTCTCCTGCTGTTCTTCACACTCTGCTGAACCGCTCTCTCTTTCTCTCGCCCCTTGCGGCATGACTCTGAGCAGTCTTTAAGTGGTTGGGATTCTCCTTCTGATTAGGGCTCTCTGGTGGCCGTGTCTCTGTGGGTCTAGTGTGAAGTTGGGAAAGGCACAGATCATCTTCGCCTGAGAAGGTCGAGGCTAAGACGAGACTCTAGGAACTGGAGGTGGAGGTGGAGGTTTGTGCTGCTAAGGGCTTGTTGTGTGGAACAGCGGTTCTCTCTAATGAGAGATTAATGCGGATGGAAAAGTCACGCGCTCCATAGAGTATTTCCCTCATTCTGTTTTCACACACATCTCTCCATAGCCAGACAGACATAAAAATTCATTGACCATTATTCCCTTCACACTCATGGTTTTATTTGAGCCCTTTGTGTAGCTGCCTATTTTTTTCCCCTCTCTCCTCTTATTCCAGTGTGCAGTGATCTTTGCAAAAACTATATTTCTTCCAGTGATTAAATGCATTTGGATGTCCTTCATACTAGCTCTCCATAAATCCCTGAACCAGGAGCGAGATATTTTCTATGAATTTTATTCACAGTGCTTCCATCGTTTGGACCAGGCGAAACATCACCACTGATAAGGGCCACCACTGATAACGTGCCACTGAGCAGCTGCCTCTGTCACGGTCACGTTGATTTAGTCGACTCAAACCCACTCTGAACTTCTTTAAGAGGCTCTCGCCAGGACAGCAAGACTCCTACCACTTGCAACATCACAACATCTTGAGAAATCAGCAAGACCTTGGCTACAGTATGCATTAAGACTGCAGGCAGGAAGCAATGAGCAACATTGACACTAAACAAAGAAGCTGGCTGTCAAGCTTCCTGCAGCATCTCCATGCTTTGTCAGCCTTCTGTTGGCATTTCCAAATATGATTACAGTACCTTAACTGTCATTGTGCAAGAAATTCAGTGAGAAGAGGAACATGGCCTAGCAGTAGACTGAGAATAGATAAACATACTAATGTGTGTAAATGGAAAAAAAAAGTCTTAGTGAAAATCATGATGGATGAGTCTTGTCTCTTCATAGACCAGGCGTTAACAAGGACAAACCTTGGACTGCTTAGCCTGTGCTTGCCCCACTGATGTTCCTGACGGGTGTATAATATGTGTGCAAGCCCTTCATGTATGCAAAAACACACAAAAAGAGAAAAAAGGGTCAGTTCAAGCAGATTTCTTGAATAGCCGAGCGGTGAAAATAATCACTTGGCAACCAAATTTAACGAACAGCTTTTGGAACAGCATTTTCTGAGTGGCCAATCATCAGACGATCCCAAATTTGAATCTGTTTGTCAAAGGTCCATGCAGGCATGATTGAACCTGCTTTTCAGGACCTCTTGTTTCCCGCAGAGCAGAACAACTCCTAACAATAGAGCAGTAGGGAAAATGTTAGTGTTTAGCCGCAGCATTAAAAAAAAAAAAAAAAGACTTGCTTACTTGTTTCAGTTGTATTCCAAGAAGCATAGAACCGCATATTAGCCTCCTATCCTCTAGACTGATTGTTATTGTATGTTAGCGGTGAAGTGGATGCTAAAATGACAATGACAAAATTGGAAATGAAAATAAGCGTAAACAAGTTTTATGTGTGGAGCCCTAGTCCAGGACGGCTTGAATTCCAATTTCAGATTTCTCCCATAACAAGCAATTGAAATGAAAGTCGTTGGTGCTATTTATGAGTGAACCCAGTTTGAATCCAAAATACTTACTTACCAGACATTAATGGCACTGTAAAACCTAGATTTTGACTACGCCACACCAACCAGTCCAGACCAGTTAACAAAATTTTTTATATTTTTAGATATTGATATTTAAAATATGTTGGGAAAATATATTCAGTAAGTTTCCGTATACGGTACTGTGCAAATGTCTTGAGCCTCCTCTCATTTTTTCATAATTTGCTTCCAAAGAGCCAGATTGTTTTTGGCGAAGAAGAATTTTTTTGACTCCCTATTTTGTTCAGTCCCTGTAGATGAGAAATTTCTACTGTATTAATGTTTTTGTTTCTTAAGCCACACAGTAACGAATCATTTAAGCATAAAAAAATGTTTTAAATCATATTTAAGGCATGAACCAGTGAGAAACAGGTGCAGATGATGATAGATGATCAGGCCGGCGATTAGTATACTGGTTATGCAAAATGCTGAGGGGTTGGGACAGATGAGAGGGGAAATGAGGTTGCTGCTGAGGTTGTTACTGTCAGACCCAGGACTACTACGAACAAGAGCTACAGCTTCCAGCGCCTGCCTGCTCCAGTGTCGTTACCAAGCCTTTCTAAACCTGCATATACTTACGGATTTTGACCTGTTCGTTATTAAGATTAGCCTGGTCTAATTCATGCCGATTGTAGTATTTCGCCTGTTTCTTGGACTTTCGATTTTGGATTACCCCTGCCGGTTTTAATTACCATTAATAAATATCTCACCCCCCACCCCCTGATTTTCTCCCTAATTTATTCGTGTCCAATTCCTCCCCGTCACTAGGGCGCTCCCACATTAAGGCTGTTACTATCTTTTTAAACTGCTTGCACATTCACCATTGGGTCTGCGGTACCACTCGGAGGACAGCGCTATCCGCTCCTTCCGCTTGCGTGAGCTCATAGACGCCCCTGATTTGCTGTATAGCTGTGATTAATGTGGGAGCACTAAGTACCTCTCATCCCTCCCCTCTGAGAGAGCTCGGCCAATCAGCTCTCTCTAGACCTCCGGCTGCGAGAGGTTACAGCATCACCCGGGAATCGAACTTGCAAACTTCTTTAGGTACTTTGCAGCCTGTCGCAATAAAACATTTGTCCCAATTTCTTTAATATAATCTGCATTTTTTTTTTTTGTAATTTAACATGAAGAACTGACGGGTGGTTCAAGACTTTTGCACAGTACTATAAATAAGTAAAAAAAAAAAAGAAGTGGGCCTTTATTTCCTGAGCTGTATACAACATCTCTGTCTAAAAACAGGGAGATACTGAAGGAAAACTATTGCAATGTTTTAGACATTTGACCTTGCTGTTTGTATCAGGTCCAAAATCTAATGAGCTCAGCTGCTGCTTATCATTCTTTAGACAATGTGCTAAGGAGATTTCTGGAAGGATGCACATCCTCCAGTCAAGCTGAAAACATCATGCCCCTACCATTTAGTGTCAGCGGATAAAAAAAGATGTGTCTGTAACCTTTTTGACGTTATATAATATTTCTGGTGAGATAGTGATTTATCCAATAGCAGCCAACTATGAATTGGTTACGACTAAAAAAAAGTAGAGCGGAATTAAATAAAATGTCGAGCGCTATTTTATTTTTGGGAATCAGAGCTACTTCTCACCAGGCCTGAGGGTCAAAATATTGATGTTTCTTCTTAAAGTCTATCTAGATTCAGAGTAATTTAAACCCATGGTTGTCATCTGTGAGGTCATGTACATATTAAGTATAAAACGTCCTAACCGTCCTCTGAGTGTGTGCGTGTTAAAAAAATGGAAGGTGTGGCAAATTTATGTGACTGAAGTTTGTGCTGCATTTGTGCTTGTTACACATTCAATAATTCAGTTTTTATTTTTAGTATCATGGTGGCCCCGTGGCTCATTTTGCAGCTTCACAGCTTCAGGGTTTGATCCTGATTCTGAATTAGTGTGTGTGTGTGTGTGTGTGTGTGTGTGTGTGTGTGTGTGTGTGTGTGTGTGTGTGTGAGTGTGTGTGTGTGACATTTTGGTGAATGTTCTCCTCATTTCTTCCTTGGTTGCCTTCATATCTTCCGGTTTCCTCTCACCTCCCGGAGCTATGCTAATAAGTGGACTTGCTAAGATAAGTTGCTAAGATAAACTGTGAATAAGCGTGTGAACGTTTGTGTGTGTGGCGATCCACAGATAAAGCAGTTACTAGAAGTGAGATTGGAGTTTTTTTTTCTTCTTTTATTTCATTTTAGGGACCCATTTAATGTTTCTAGCTATGTAGCTTAGATTAGATATGCAAATTGGAGAGCTAATTTCAAGCTTCTTGTACGAATTATGTGTTTATCAGTTCAAATTTTAAGACAGTTATCTGAGCAGCAATCCTAACGTTGGACGACTTTTAAAACATATTTGTAATATAGTAATGTAGTTGCTGTGATGATGTCCGTGACGACCCAAACGCAATGGTGCAAATACAACCTCAAGACAATGAAAATGAAAAAAATGTCAAAATCTTTGTCTAGCGCAATTATGCTGATTAACATCTATTCGCACAATGTCTGACCACATGGTCCCTTCAGTTTCTAACAAGGTTTAGGATAAAATTAGATTTGGATGGACACAACAGCTTCCCACACACAGCGTGCGTATCTCATGTCACGCATCTCTTCTCTCCATTTAAGTTTCTTTCAGAAATATTGCTGTGAGATGCAGCTTAGCTTCGGAATTACTGTGCCGTCATATGGTGTTTTTGGTGCTCGTTGTTATGTACACACGTTTACAAGTTCCAACAGCATGTCCCCACCATGTGGTCTACTGGTAAGCATGCAGTGTTCTCGCTGCAGGAACCAGTGTTTGAATCTATCTCATGCCATTGGTTTAATCGGTTAAAATGTTGTTTTCAAGTCACTTTTGCACAAATGTGTCATGAGCATTTGTTCAACACTATCCCATTCTCATGAAGACAACAGTTCTGATGTCATCTCGTCAAATAACAACCAACATGATCAACATTGTCCCAAAGCATTTTGACATCCTGTTTATGAAAGAATATAGGATATGACATCTCTGTCTAGCCTTATTAATTTAAGTCTTCCCAGGTCATCATCGTCATCTCGTCGTCTATACCGCTTTATCATGTATACAGGACCTGGAGCCTATTCAAGGAGGCCTTAGGGCATGGGGTGGCAATCCATCACAAGGCATACACATACAAACACTCACATTCACCCAATATGGGCAGTTCGAAAACGGTGCACATTCACACACTATGGGCAATTTGGGAACGCCAGTTAGCCTAATCTGCATGCCTTTGGACTGTACACTGACCCCAAGGCGGGAATCAAACCCATGCGATGGAAGTACAAGGCAACTAAGCCACCGTGCTGCCCCCAGGTCATCAATAAAATAAAATGCCTTGTTTGTGGACATCTGATCATCACACCCATGGGTGCTATTTGAAAATCCGGTCGCAGATATAGTCGCCCTTGGATGTTATAATAACCTCCAGTCTGTGGGTAAGCTTTCCACAAAAATTTGGAGTGTGACAGTAAGGATTTGCTCACTCAGCCACGAGAGCATTAGTGAGATCAGGCTCTGATGTCAGGTGAGCAGTCAGAAGCTCCAAAGCGGGTTCAGAATTGAGGTGAGGGCTCTGGGAAGTTCTTGTAATGCAAACTTGGCAAACCATGTGTTTATGAACTTTGTGCATAGTACCAATGTCATACCGGAACAGGTTTGTGCTTCTTACTTCTAATGAAGGTCAGTTGTCCAGGTGATATCAGCTGGTTTGCGTGAGATAATGGAATCATTGCTTTAATGTTGATGTAGGACATCTGCAATGTCCTTGACGTCTAAAGCGGTCATAGAGTAAACTCTTACACCCGTTGTAGTGTTTAGCAACAAAGCAAAACCTCTCTGCTGTATCAATCACCTACTTCTTTTTGAGTGATGGCCTGAAGCAGGATGAAAACCGTTGGATGAAGAATGAGAATGTGTAATGTCAGAAAAACTGACATGGGAGGGAGGGTGAATAAAAAGCCTTTGCTGAGGGAGAGTGTGGCTAACCACACCAGACAGGCTTTTGACTCGAGGCTTTGTTTAGAATGGATCTCTTGTGTGCTTGAGAAATACAAATTTTCACTTACCACAGCAATGTTGAAAATTTTTTTATTTTTTAATTAACATCAGTATTTCTGACTGCAATATATATATGACCACTGAGAAGTGGTGGGTCAAATCGGTTAAGGCTGTGGGTTACTGGCCTACCAATTGTAAGGTCGGGGATTCAAGCGCCAGCACCGCCAGGATTCCACCGTTGATCCCTTGGGCAAGACCCTTAACCCCATCTGCCCTGAGGGTGTAGTATCCTGGCTGACCCTGTTCTCTGACTCCAGCTTCCTAACTGGTTGGGGGATATTTTGAAAAAATTATTTTACTGTGCTATAAGGTACATGTGACAAATATTTGAATTAATGAATTAATGTGCCCTTAATGATATGTTATACTAATTCGTATACTTTTTCAAAGTAGCCTCCAGTGTTAGCGGTGTTTTCACTACTGACAAGCTGCTTAACACTGCCATAACATACGTAGTAATGGTACAGAATTTATTTCACACAGATTCCACATCATTAATTGTAACTAAATCAATAAAAATTTAATTACTGGTGTATAAAAGGAAGCCACTGGAAGTGCCATTATTGTAAAATAATTAATGTTTTATTGATGTCTTCTTCATCATACTGTAACACAGATTAGTTTTCTACTGTATAACAACACATCCACAATATTTTTTCCCCACCTATATTTCAAGATCACTTTTTTCCCCCACAATTTTTAGCAGAGATGGAAATCACCAGTCTCCAAATGATACAATATATCACAAAACATAGGTGCTGATACGATTAAAATTGCGATTTCAGAAGTATTGCAATTTTATAAATATCCTAATTTGATATTACATTTTGCAACAATTTTGTTACAATAAAAAAAAAACCTTTAAAAAGTTTAATATGTGAATAAATCTATGCCATTCCTTATAGTGTTCTCACTTAAAAACTATTTAACTTCAAATTCAATAAAGCAAAAAAAGCTACATATTAACTGAGCAGCCAATATCTCTGTCATCCAGCATAATTGTTATTTTGTGTAGCTGAACAAAGCTGCCACAATTTGCAGCTTAAATGAGTTTAGGATGGAGCGGCTGTGGGGGGAAAAAAAAACAGCAAAGCATGGCATGTTTGGTCATTATGTAAAAACGTATTAATCTTGTGAAGCAATTTCTAATCAATTTATAACGTTAGCCATTAAAATTAACTTCCAGATAATTGTTCTTTTAAATAACTGAGGAAGTGAAAAAAAAAAAAGTCTCTAATTAGAATATGATTTAATCCTGTGGAGATGTGTGAAAAGGTTACAGACATCATCCAGTAAAAAGTCATCCTTAGGGCTATGGTCTCTGGCTATGCTTAGAACTTAGTTTACATTATTTAAAGCATTTAGTGCTAATGTAACAGGTTGAAATAAAAATAATACCATATTATTGTCAATACAGAAGAGAAGAATGTGTTTAAATAGACAAACCTGACAGCCTTAACAAGCAACAGGTGCGAACAATTAACTATCAATTAACTACAATAGACAAAGGAAACGCTGACCATATAAGGAAGGCAACAACGTTAACCATGCATAAATAGAGAATCAAGGCAGATGTGATGCAGATACAGATCACATGTTAATGTATGGTGTAAATAAAGCCTATGTTCTGTGAGTCATACTGAGCAGTCTGACACAATGGGATGTGAGAATACAGAAGTCAAAGGAGTACAGATCAAAACTCAGGCTTCGACTTCTTCTCTTGTGTACTATTAAATTTAGTTTACTATGATGGCTTGATTGTTTCTTTACCCCACAATAACATGTTTCACAAAGTGCATCCACATCTCTTTAATGTTTATGGGGGAAAACAGAATCAGGAAATGCTGCCAAGAAATGAGAAGAGACAGAGAAAGAGAGAGAGATGGGCGAGGAATCGGACAGAGATTGACATGTGGCTGATTCAGACTAATTAAAGTTGAAGAAATTAAAGATTTATTGCAAACCTCTGCCGATGTGTGGAACCAGGCCAGGGGATTAAGATGCCAAGGGTGGCAGGTGTAAAGATATTTACAAAGACATCAAGTCCTACAAAGTAAATAAGTTTATTTTTTTTCAAACATCATATTTGATATTTTTGACGTGGTGCATTGCAATTTCCGTTTCAAGTTGAAGCATATAAAGTCTACAGTGATAATTTTTCAGGAGTGTCCTGAGTATTTCACACCTAAGTTTGTTTAAAAAAAAAACAATTTTCATTTACAGTATGTGTGTCCCGGCGGCGCGGTGGTGTAGTGGTTAGCACTGTCGCCTTGCACCGCCAGGGTCCGGGTTCGATCTCCGGCCAGGCTCGATTCCCGTCTCTGTGTGAATGGAGTTTGCATGTTCTCCCCATGCTTGGTGGGTTTCCTCCGGGTACTCCGGTTTCCTCCCACAGTCCAAAGACATGTAACACAACACAACCATCTCGTAGTGTGGTCGTTGTGTTGATGTAATGCCGCAAAATAGCTGCTAGCATTTTATTTTAATTTATTTTATTATTGCTGCTAGCATTGCCGCTAACATTGCTGGGAAAATAGAGACGTATGTGGACGTATACAGTGATGTAATGACGTGACTCTCTAGCCCATGAAAAAAACAAGCTAGTTCTTTGTAGTTTTGCTATTGAACTGGCGCTAACACCAGGCACGAACTAGTCACCTCAGTTTTTGGACAAAGTGATGAAAATAATTTTATTTTAACTTTATCTTCATGAAACTGTTAGTAAGAGAAACAAAAAACTAAACGTTTTTAAACAAACGGTTGAGTGAATACTTCTGGATTGCTTTCAACTGTGAGAAATTGTTCATGTACTATACAGTATTTACAGATCTTGGAAGGTCTAATGGCATGGGGAAATGATGTAGAAATCTGAATTTTCAGCAGTCAACTTTAGTAATACATGTTGAATTGCTTGAACACCAGTCAGCTTTTCAGACACCCCCACTTCGACAAGAACGTCTGAGTTGCTAGAAGAAGAACACATCCAAAGAAGATAAAGCCATTACTGCACTTTCCAAATGTGACCTATAAAAATGGTAAGCATTTATTGTGCAGTTCATTAATGTTATCTCTCAGACCTATTGTCTAAATTCTACAGGAAGCGTGAAGTTATTAGAGCATTACAGTTAAAATCATTCCACACTAACTAGTGATATATCTTTTTTTCATTATAAAGAGGCACAAGTCACCTATGAAATCTACAAACCACCTACATACTACTACAGTCCACCTTCAAATACAGTATTTTATGAACTGCCACAGTAATTACTACACCTTTATTCTGACAGAATAAACCTTTACTCTGTTATGTATAACAGAATTACAGACTACAACAATCATACCCACACTGTTACAGAGGAAAAAGTTTAGCGTGGAGATTAATTAGAGCAGCACCATGGACAGCACTCTCCTTCTTCAAGTATAGTTTACCATTACAAAAAAGGGGACGCCACCATGTGGCATTACTTGGCATTACCTTATATCTACATTACTAAGCTTTTGATTGTTACAATGTGTGCACAAAAAACCTATTCTGTATGAAATACACAAGAGCTGTAAAAAAAAAAAAAAAAAAAAAATGTCAGTATTGGGCAAATAATTGTAAACATACACGTAGCTGAATCAACCCAGAATTTGACTTTTGGTGCATTTATTTATTTATTTATTTTTTTTTACTTGAATTTTGTTAGAGATATATTACAATGAAGGCAAAAAATATCTGAGTCATATATTATGACAAATTTATGACTGCTGGGGAAACTGCAGTGGTAATCACCTGACTGCAAATGCTTTTTTCCTGGCTTCACCTTTCATCCAAAAGTCTATTCATTCACACTTAATTCATTCAAGCCAGATGCTATTTTGCTCAGCCGGGAGGCTCGCTTCACAGATCCCATGGCAAAAAGAAGCCATTTGATGTTGCATGTTGTTATGAAATGCAGTCATTTAGTATTGTGTTTTGCCAAAAACTGCGTGCATTCAGAGCATCTAATACAACACGCTTTGTGTGACTCTGTGTATTTGTGAGTAAAGAAAATATTTTTCCAGATTTAGAGATATTAATGTTTCATATCACATGACCCAACATTTTTGAGGGTTAATTGTGGAAATGCTAGTGCACTTCAGTGCAGTGTGTAATTTGACTGCCCTATGTACTAACTACACAGTACATACATACTTCTTATGTACAGAGATGTACAATTTTATGTCTGGAACTAAAGATGAGTCTGTGTGTAATGCCAAATACAATGTGACCGAATTTCTTGAATGCAGTAGGCACAGCTAGTTAGCAAGGTGAAATGTGTGAAGTCAGCCAGCTGTCAGCATAACAGAAGTCAGATCACCAGGGATTGTTTCATTACACCAGAATTGTCCATATTTTAGAATTTTTCCTAGGGCTCATATCCAGTCAAAAGACAGACAGATTACTGCTTGAGGCCAGTTGGCCAACATGATTGCAAATGTTGTGCGCACCGCGTGCATTTGCATTTCCTTGTGTGTTTAGTTTGCTATATTGATTTGTGGTATTTGCATTTTTTGCATTTAAATGAGATGAGATGAAAAGATTTACTCTCACGTACCTACTCACTCACCATCTGTACTACTTTATTCTGTATACAGGGGCCCGGAGCCTACCCCAGGAGACTTAGGGTAGGAGACAGGGTGCATCCTGGACGAGGTGCCAATTCAATCGCAGGACACACACTCACATACACACACACACACACACACACTCACATACACACACACACACACACACACACACACACACACACACACACACACACACACACACACACACACACTCATTCTCACACTACAGGCAGTTTGGGAACGGAATATTTTGCCTAACTTGCATGGAAACCCACCAAGCTCAGGGAGAACATGCAAAATACATGCATGTAGACCTGAGTCAGGAATCCGGACACTGGAGGTGCAAGGGGACAGTGCTAACCATTGATCACCTTGCTGCCGATTAAAAAGATTTATAAGGAAGATGTTTTTAACACCTTGTATGTAGGTCCTAGTTAAGTTGGCTTTTCTTTAGAGCTGTGCAAACAATTCAGAGCTCATTTTTATGTTAATGTCTCAGGTAAGGCCCTGATATCTATGATACCTATCATAGAATCCTTTTTGATGTGGTATTTACCAGCAAGGAACACATTTGTCGTAATGTTAGTACTGAATACCTAATGACCAATTACTGAACAAATGAGGACTAAGTGTGTTAATGAATGATTGGGGCAAGTAAGTCATGGGTGCACACATCATCTCACTCACAACTCACCAGTGACACATTATGCATACGAGATGTTTATCAAGACCAATGATCACCCACATGTGATTACGAGTTGTTCTAAGCTGAATAGCAGAGGCATTGCCAAATCAAATTATTTTCCAGCAATTCATTAATTTCTTTCTAACTTTGACAGGACACACTGCACACTTGTCACCCAAATATGATTAAAGCTATACTGTGGAGCAATTATTTTTGCTCAGGATTCTGGTTATTTCATTACCAATGTGCCAGTAAATCAGCAAGTCAAATTTCAGACTGACTATGATTCACAAATATTCACAGGGAAAATGTAGAAGTTTACTTACTCATCATAACCATGAATTTCATCCATGGTCTTTCAGGTCGTTTTCAGTGTCAGATTGATTGTACAAGATATATCTTTTATAGAAGAAAGCCCAAAGAGTTTAAGGCATAAGGTTTAATCCATTTCTGCCTTTTGGATATCAGCACAGGGTCAAACATATTACACTTATTATTAATTCAGTGGTGCTGAAAGTAAAATATATTTTCATTTGCCAGGTCCAAGGTCTATCAACTTTCATTGAGTGATGCTGATTGACTCCATCTGGTAGCTTCTGTGTGCCAACATGAAGACAGTTTGTTTGACAAGAGTCATTAGATTGACCAGCACACAGTACAGAGGAGCTCCGTTATGATCTGAAAAAGATGATGGTAGAATTACACAATGTTTCTTGGAGCCATTACTAAACAACTGTAGAGTCCAAGATGAGTTCAAACAATTGTATATGAGTAACTCGTACCTACCTGCAGTTGTTCTTGGAATCTGGAGTTGTTTAGGAATTATCTTAAGCTGCATGTCTTTGGACTGTTGGAGGAAACCGGAATACCCCGAGCAAACCCATGAAGCACAGGGAGAACATGCAAACTCCGACACAGACCCGCGACGGGAATCGAACCCGGAACCTGGAGGTGCCAGGCAACAGTGCTAGGTACATTTTGTTCTTTTAAAAAAAATGGTTCAGTATTACAAGTAAGAAACAATTCAAAGCAAAAACGAAAAAATCTTAATTAAAAAATCTACCAGTGATGATCTAAGGATGGAAAGAACTTTAACTAAGTAGCGTGTAATATCAATAGAAAATACAGCAATGTGATGGCTAGATCTAAACATTGGATCTGATTTCCTGCAAATTCCAAATTGGTTTCATACCAGTACTCCGTATTGGGCTGGTGTTAAAGTGCCTACACAGCATTTTACAGCGCTTACATGACACAAAACCACTCTGTTCAGAGAATACGAAGAAAATTGCATTTTCCAGTGTGGGAGCTTTAAGCACATTTTGATTACTTCACATTTGATATTAACAGGCAGTGCGTGAAATTAAGCATTCACATCATCTCTATTGAGTGAGTTAGAAGGCTTCTTAAACCCAGTATTACACACTGGGGATTTATCGATCGCGTTGTGCTGAAACAAAACAAAGAGTATATTGGGGAGATATTAGAGACGTATGGAGAACAATATTGAATAAATGATTAAGCACTCAGCCTTTATTTGCACTTTGCATTAATGTGTTTGTTTTTGGGGAGGTCTTAAGCCATGCAGCGGTGCAGTCTGTATTCTGTGACCGCAACATACTGAAATTAGCGATAGATATCCCACTTACAATATATATGTCCTCAAACTTGAAAATTTCTACAATCAGGTACATAAAGGTTTAGACATTATTGTTATTTAATGTTAATAGGAATTTATGAAGAAATGTATAATGTATATGTGTTCAGAGTGTAGCTTTAATTTCAGCATATTTACATCCAAATTTGGTGATTGATGTAGGCACTTTTTAAACGTAGCCATCTTTTTTAGGAGACCAAAAACAATGCAATAAAGTAGGTATAAAAAAGGGTTAAGGGTGCAAATGTGATTTTATACTAGCCAAAAGATGACAAATTATGGACATAATATTAATCAGATGGGACATAAATCATTCTACAGTAATGATTACATTACATCATCTCTCATTACACCAATCCTTAACGGCTTTACACTGAGGCATGTTTGACCTAAAAAGAATGTTTTTCATATCGGCCAAGACAGGGGGGGGGTGTCCAGTTGGTGTACTTTATTAGTGTTATTTACTAGACTTTAGCTAAGACTGATAAGACTACATCTGGGGTAAGAGTGAAACTGTAATTTTTTTTGTTGTTGTTTTTTTTACACACTGTTACATAAATAAATAATTAATGTTAACACTGGATAAAGACTTGTTTTACAGTATGACACATTGTAGCTTTTATATTTTACAGCACTGCGTGATGTGTTTTGAGAGGTATTGATTGACTGCTGTGACTAAATTATTAGTCATTATTAGTTCCAGACTGGATTAACCTTTTGGCCTCTGCTTTGTTTTACTCTCAGTCACAGACTTCACATCAGCAACTCATTTGAATGACAACTCATGTCCAAAATGCCACCAGTAGACATTAAGTACTTGGTCCAAAAATAAAAGACACGTCATCGTATTTTTAAGTCAAGTATAGAACTGTGTGTGTAAAATGTTACTGTTTGATAATAAGGCACTACATGGTTTGGCTCCAGAGTAATAGGATTAACATGATAGGGAGTAACATGAGTAATAGGATTAGTTCTTACATTTCTAGCAGGCTACTTAATAGTACTTATAACATACTAGAGGTGGGCGTGGGGGGGGGGGGGGGGGATTCAGTTATGAATTGTGAATTATTTGGCGGACTTTTTGATTTGTGAATTGCGATTCTTTTCGCCACTCTGTCTCCAAAATATATATTTTTAATAATCTAATAATATACAGTATATATACTGGGGTTGGACAATGAAACTGAAACACTGGCCAGTTTAGTGTTGGAGGTTTCATGATAATCTTCATTGTTTGCACATTCCACCAGTAAGAGCACAGTGCGAAGGTTTAATTAGCAGAGTAATAGCACAGTTTTGCTTAAAATATTGCAATGCACACAACATTATGGGTGAGATATCAGAATTCAAAAGAGGACAAATTGTTGGTGCACGTCTTGCTGGCGCATCTGTGACCAAGACAGCAAATCTTCCTGATGTATCAAGAGCCACTGTATCCAGGGTAATGTCAGCATACTACCAAGATGAACAAACCACGTCCAATCAGGGTGCTAACCCGGATTGTATCCAAAAAACATAAAACCACAGCTGCCCAACTCACTGCAGAATTAAATGTGCACCTCAGCTCTCCTGTTTCCACCAAAACTGTTCGTCGGGAGCTCCACAGGGTCAATATACATGGCCGGGCTGCTATAGCCAAACCTTTGGTCACTCGTGCCAATGCCAAACGTCTGTTTCAATTGTGCCAGCTGCGAAAATCTTGGGCTGTGGACAATGTGAAAGTGTGAAATGTGTATTGTTCTCTGATGAGTCCACCTTCACTGTCTTTCCCACATGGAAGAGTTGCGGTGTGGAGAAGCCCCAAAGAAGCGTACCACCAAGACTATTGCATACCCAGAGTGAAGCGTGGGGGTGGATCAGTGATGGTTTGGGCAGCAATATCATGGCATTGTGGTCTAAAACCAGGCGTTTCAGTTTCATTGTCCAACCCCTGTGTGTGTATATATATATATATATATATATATATAAAATAAAAATAAGTAAATAAATAAATAAAATAAATAAATATTAAACCTTGGATTGCGAGCATGATTTGTTCAGGAAGTGTGCTTGTATATCAAATCAATCATATATCAAAGCATTTACCCTGTAAGAAATAATGCAAACTCCAATGATTCATTCCACAACCCAAAAATATTAATATAAAATTTATTAAGACAAAATGTAAAGTAAAAATAAAACTGCAAATTAACATGCACTTTAGCTTGGAAAAGAACTGTGGTTGAAGTAAGAGAAAGCAGAGGAGGAGGTAGGGGTCTAGTGTGTAGAAGGACTTTCACACGAGCGCACAAACGCGCGTACACACACACCCACACACACACACACACACACACATACACACACATACACACACACTAACAGAATCGGCAAACAAGGAACCTCTCTAATAACGCTTGCTTTTGCCTCCTCCCATTTCACGTAAATGTGACATTGCATTGTCATTAAACAGATTCAATACACTTGGACACAAAAAAAAAAAAAAAAAGCTTTACATGCGTGCACTGGTGTTGACTGGTGGTGACCAATCCTGCAGCATGAGAGAGAGAAAGAACCATTGGCTCAGTTGTGATCATGTGACGCCCAGAAGACAAAGCGCGATTAATAACATGATTAATTAATAAATAGTGGAGAGTTTTGACTTGTACTCTGTTACATCCTACAGCAAACATCTGTACTTTTTACTTCACTACTATTGTGCACAGCATTGTGTTACATAACCAGAGTTACACAATGTGTAATATAACCTGCTGACTATTCTATACATGGTTTGCCTTCCCTCTGTGCAATGCTTAATCATGCAGCAGGTGTTTGAAATCAGACGCGACAAAACACACAGTGCGGGAGAGAAAGAGAGAGACTCTTTTACTATGACTTAAAAGCTACGGTGAGGAAATAGAAGCTCAGTATTTTTGATACTTAAGTCAATTTCAAGGTTAGTAATTTTTGTACCTTTTCTTAAGTAGAAACATAAATGGAGGACTTTTACTTTTTTACTTGAGAAATATTTTACCTGGGTTATCTTTACTTTTACTCAAGTAGAGGATTTGTGTACTTTGCTCACCACTGACTTTTCTTTTAGCGTGTTATTTCTATCCTGTCTCGGGCTGTAATGTACAGTAAATGTGCCCTAGAGATAAAATTGAAATATTTGATATAATAATGTAAAATATATACTAATGTAGTGCTGTGTATCTTCAAGTACTGGAGTGCAGGATAGGATGTACTTTTCTTTCATTGCTTACACACCCAACTGCATTACAGTTATGTGTACCTGCTGCTTTTGAATTCAGTACAGGCCTTTTAGAAACATTGACCCTCAATTTCATCACCCAGCCGTCATTTGGAAGATAGTAGCTGTGTTATTTATGAACTGTCTCAGGAAGCTTGTGTTTTCCTAACCGATCTCTCCCTCTCTCTCACACACATAAACACACACACAAAATCTTTCTCTGTCTCCCTCCATCTCTCACTCCTCTCTTTCTCTGTATGGCATTTATGTAACAGTATCCTACTGCCATTACTAACCTTTCTGTGTCTGCAGACGTCACGTGACTGAAAATATACACAGTGCAATTTAGTTAAACACCTCTTGGTTTCGAATCGTGCCCTTCGCCCTGCGTCTTGTCATATTTATCCTCTATCCTTTACCACTGCATCATAGCAATAAGAAGAAGCCTTTATTAACTTGGGCCTGAGGTCTAACCGGATCATTTTTTCCCCCCACAGCTCCGGTGAAGGAAGAGCTATATTAGTCTGAAGAACATTTCTTCATTTCCCTGGGGATTTTAGCTAAAAAATACTTTTCATTACATTTCACTGCACTCCTTACATTTCATTTTAATATCCTGGCTTGTTTTCATATTGTTGGTTATTCTAATATTAAATGGTATTAGCCCTAACACTATGGAACAGGGTAGATTTGTTTAGATAAGACATGACATGCAAAAATGCGTAATGCAAAATTGTTTGACTCGAAAAAAAAAAATAACTCAAGCACTGTAATACCACAAAAAGATTCAGTGGCAGAAAGAGGGCAGAGCAGGCGCCTGCCAAAAGCCACATTCGAAACCAGTCACGGCACCACTTTCAGCAAGAAGAGATTATGTCATCTTAAAACAACACTTTATCTCCTTATTAACTGCTTCTAAGTCGTTCTGAACCGTCCAAGCTGCGTTTTGATCTTTCATCACTGCTGGTTAACGTGAGCGCAAACTCCCGCCAACGCGCTGCAGCTGACTGATATCGAGGCAGACGCCGGCTGCAAAATCTCGCAAGTAAAATATGTAGCAGAAGAAGTTGTGATGGTTCATGACATTCTGTTTTATTCCAGCACCACAGACAGCAGCTCAGACAAGCTGTGTGCGAGATGACTCACACGGATTCTCTGTAAACGCTACGCGGCTGTGCATGCGTGTCCTTCTTTACTTCCAAAACACTGCGACTCCGAAAGGGTGTGTTTGATTTACTGTCCCAGGACATTGAATTCAAACTAAATAAGTTATACTTATATAGGGCTTTATAGATTTATATATATATATATATATATATGGATATTGTGCAATGCAGAGTGACATATCCAGCCATTTTGGTAATATTAGATTAGATTCAACTTTATTGTCACTGCACATGTAGTTACAAAGCAACTCAATACAGTTTTCACAGCATTTTCACAGATGAAAATTTGATTTTGATGAACTGATGCAACGTGATGAATTGTATTTTATTTCATCTTACCAACCATATAAACATGACAAATTAAAAATGTTAAAATAAAGTAAATGGGTCACATAGGCAAAGAAATAGCACATATTTATAAAATCGTGTTTTTTATGGTTGTTTTTAGTTGTTTCTGTGAGTAATAATAATTTTTATGTCGTCATTTCTATATTCTGGGAGCAGGACAGTGAACACATTTTAAAGTTAATGATTACTTTGGTTCTACATGGCATATCAGAAAACCCAAATGAACTGAAAGTGTGATGTCTGAAGCCTCCTCGTTAACACACACCGACAGGACTTAAAAAAAAAAGAGAGAGAGAGAAATCGTCCAGTGCTGTGTTGTAGCGCAGATGCTCGCAGCTTTAGTTTTAAGGGTTAATCCTCCTGTGTTTGTGTGTGTGTGTGTGTGTGTTTTAAGAGCAGCCTGTTCACTACTGAGCAAAACTGTTTCTCTGCAGAACATGTGCGAACGTCAGTACGGCCTCCTTAAACTTTTTACAGCAGATGGCATCTGCTGCATTTACCTCCTCTCAGTACACCGTTCTGTCGCTACGGCTCCTCTAACTGTTTATTCTGGTAGCGCGAGAGGGAACTGTCTGCTACTAGTTAATCAATCGTGGATGGCAGAGTTTTTAAAAAGGTGTGCAAATATAGTTGGATGTACTGTATACTTGTGCACATAAGCCAGTTAAAAGTTGCACGAATTGTTTGCTATACATAGCGTGTGCTGATAATTTCTTTCTACTCAATATACATGTATTAAAATATTGAAACGTTTTCTTTTCAAGGATGCATGTAACCGAGAGGAGAGAACAATATGAAGGTCGTTGTAGTAGCACCAACAAGAATTTAAAACTGCATCACCATTGGGTATGAGATCATTAAAAAACAAACAAACAAACAAACAAAAAAAGCAGATTCTAAAATGTCTATATACTAAAGAATAAGCATGAAACCTCTTTTCCAACAAAGCATGTAAATTTGGACATGATGTATATATATATTTAAATGTAAAAATGAAGTAATGTGGTAAGGTGGCGTAGTGGCTTTCACTTCTGCACGCACCTTTAGGGTTCCATTACCACCTCCGTGGTTGATGTGTTTCCTCTGGGTACTCCGGTTTCCTCCCACAGTCCAAAGATAAGCAGATTAGTCAAATTAAATTGCGTGTAGTGTGTGTCGTGTAGTGTGAGCGTGTAGTTTACGCATGTGTGCCCTGCGATGGATTGGGACCCTTTTCAAGCCCAATCTTGTGCGCGAGGTTTCCTTTGATGGGCTCCAGGCTCCAGCCCTGTACATGATAAGTGGTATAGCAGATGAATGAATGACTGAAAATAGGAAAAAAATTGAGCACTGCCTCTATCATTTCCTATTCCACAGTGTTTACTCTTTGCAGTAAAAGTATGTCACATGACACACCACAACATACTTTCAATTATTTGGGCCGTAGGCTGAGCGCCAGTCCGTGCACATTGGCATGCCTTTCAATTACACGGCCAGCTCTTCTTCAGTGTGAATGTAGAGAGCAGGGAGGAGCAGGCATCATGGAAAGCATGCACACACACACACACACACACATTTACATGCGCATACAGTACACACATGCTTTTATGTGAGCTGGCACACAAGGGCGTCACAAAACTATACAATATGTGCAACAGAAATATACGATCTCCTTTTCTGCTTTCATGTCTTTTTTAAAAATCATTTCCTTTTCTAATTCGACTTTCTCTTTATGTCCCTTTTGCTCGCTCTCGTTCTATGTTTTTCCCATAAGGGGAGCCATTGTTTTGTTAAATGAGCCATACAAGTATACCAGATGATGCTTGCTGGATAAAGAGGCATACTTTTTCAGTCGCTGGGTTAAGGAAAGTATGGTTTTGCAGGAAAGTAAATATAGTTGCTTGATTTGGGGCGTCACAGTGGGGCAGCGGGTAGTGTATTCTCTTTCCCGAGTGTTCCTGAGATAGGCTTTGGCTCCACCAAAACCCTGACCAGGATAAAGCTCTCACTGTACTTTAGATTCTGCGTATAAATCTGCAAAAAAAAACGACCTTCAGAACAAGCTGGGCAAGCCTTACACCAGGATCATTTTAACCCATACTTTTACATAGCGGTAAGTGGCAGCAGTGGTTTGAGAGAAATGCTTGATTATATCTTATCACAGTCTTAAAGCGCAACACACACGCCAAGCGCTTCCATTATGCATTCTAGAGATGAGACCTTTTCAGCTTTCATGCCACTTTCTGTCAGTTTAACAGGACACACAGGGCACAGCAGGGTACAGATCCAGTCCTTTTCTGTTTCAGCTCCCTTGCCTCTTTGCCCTCAGGTTATAGCTGTCAGTCAGAGTCATTTCAATACGCGTTTGCGCTCACGCGCTTGACCTGCGGGTTAGATTCTTCTGTACGCTTCCTACGTGACTCACCGTCATCTTACTGCTCACCAGAAATGACCCCGGTGTGTACAACAGCCAGTGTAAGTGAGCAGGGCACAACTGGTCATGCTTTCTCGTATATGAAAATACTATCAACATATTTATTTGGTGTCACAATGAGTTAGAGTAGTAAAAATAGATATAATGAGCTATGATATTGATATTCACGTGATTATGCCATGAGTTATTGTTACCACATCCTGGATTGTTACCACATCCTGGATTGTTGCATTTCTCTCATCCCACAGAAGTTTGCACATTATTATTATTATTATGTTTTTATTTATTAAATAACGAACGGCTTAAATATATAGCTTGCTCGTGCTTATATTTTCAGTTAAGTCGTTATCACTTGCATTATATGCAGTAAGCAGACTTACTGTACTGTTTGTAACAAAGTGCTATCTTTGGAGAATACTTATAATGTTAAAAACGTTTTTCGCTATCAACCATTATTATTTTCTGGCATACACGCTCTGGGATTAGATTATTACTTGTGTATTATTATATTATTATATTAGTTATTACAGTAAAAATTATAATGCATATGATGATAGTTATAATGTGATGACAGATGATCAGGCTGGTGAGTGGTATACTGACGATGCTGAACGCTGAGTAGCCGGACAGACGAGAGGGGGAATGAGGTTGCTGCTGAGGTTGATACATAAACTACAGATTTTTAAACTGTTTTAAAATCTTCAGGCACTTTTGTAACCTGTTATACAATAATTTGCAACATTTGTTTGCATTTCTATAATGTAATCTACATCATTTAGTTTCATATGAAAACATGATGGGTGGCTCAAGACTTTTGCCCGGTACTTTACGTTCACAAGAAAGGTCTCATGTGCCGAGAGTCAGGTTTCTTGATTTATAAGGGGAACCTGAATGTCTGTGAAACCTTTTAGTATACCGGGATGTGAAGACAAATAAAGCAGTGAAATCTGCCATTGCATCTGTGGCCTGGCATGATTTTATTGTGTAATCGGTCATTTAAATGATGGTTTTCTGGGGATTTAGAGCCGGCAAATTCAACTGAAATATCCGAGGGTTTATAATTACATGCATTTTTTATTTTTTATTTTTTTTGCTAACAAAGGTCTGGATAAGTAGAATAATGGTGACAACACTCAACTTTTAATGTTCAACCATTAATGATTGCAGCTATAAAAATACATCTGAGTTTTTAAAAGGGTTACGTTTTGTTTCACAGTGGAGCTTCTCATTACCACTTTGGACTAGGGCCATGGACTCAGAGCAGATAAGGATGCTGTTTTATACATAAAGTAGAAAATAATTGCAAACTTCTCTGTCCAGTCATCCTTTGCCATCTATGTTTTAAAAGCATTTCTTCTCGCCACTAATCAGACTAGAAAGGGAAGCCCATATGCAGTGGTCGCTGCTGGTTTCCATAAATTCAGAAACACACAGTTGTGTAGAACAACTTCATGTTCTGTAGCATTAAGTTCTCGATTCACTGGAGCTAAGACGTGTTTTAGCTCAGGTTTCGGTGTTACAGTGCCTGAATGAGCATTAATGACCCATGCTGCAAAATCTAGTGTAGAGTCTTCCCAGAAGAATGGAGGTCATTATAACCAGTGTTGGGTGTAACGCGTTACAAACTAACGCGTTAGAGTACTGTCATGATGAACCGGACTTATGGCCACCGCGCGAAACCGCGTAGGTGAAATAGGGATATTAGATTATGGGCCAAACTTCGCTGAGTGATGATGGTAGAATAATTATAAAGGTCTTGACTAAAACAACATGCATGAGGAAGCACAAAGGAGTTTTAATTTTCTGCAGTGGAAAAGTACACTAACTAGTTACTTTTATCAGAAAGTAACGCAGTAATGTAACGGATTACTTTTTGAAGACGGTAATTTCGTAATGTAATTAGTTCCTTTAAAAAGTAACGTCCCCCAACACTGATTATAACAGCAGTTCAGTCTGGAATGGAATAATTAGCAAAGCATGTAGCCCTTAAAGCTAAGAACAATTTAGCAACTATTTGTTTTGCTGTTTTTTTTTTAATTTTTTTATTTTTTTATAAACATATATAGCGCTCAGGATTGTACAGTATAGAGCTCTATTTACATTTTGTATAGCACAAAATAGGCAAACTGATAACTGAATTTTAGTTAATTTTAATCAACCACCTAAACATGACTCAGCAAAAAATAAAAACTTGTATCACATAGACAAAGAAATACTCTAGTACAGATACACAGATACAAGATGCCAAGTGCTGAAAAATCAAGTGCTCAATCTGCTGAAATATTTTGGGTACACATCCAGAGGGCAGTCCCTCAGTTGACGAGCAACGAGATCCTTGGCGATGCCCCGTTTTGGAACGTCACATGACGAGGAAATGTGTGCCACGACAGACTAAAAGTAGGACGTAGGGCATTCTAGTGAGAATGTTTAGCGTTTCTAACATGAAAATCCCCAAAAATGTTTGAAGAGTAAAATTTGTTCTTACAGCTCCAATTCACTCGGTTTGTACCCTGCTGAGTGCGAGTTTGATGTGATTTAACCCGAGGCATGAAACACGCTCAGCAAAAACAACAACAAAAAAAAAATCAGCCCAAACGTTTTTCGCTTGTTCTTTTCTGGGAATTCTGTAAAATGGATTTTAAATGAAAAGAGGGTTTGTTTACTACAATTACTTCTATTCCCAACTCAACTGCAGTGTAAGCTTCTTCGATATTGATAAACCCTTTAAAGTTGTGTGTGGCGAGAGCTTATTTGCCCGAGTGGTGCAGAAAAACTGAACTCCCAACTATCCCTGTCCCACTGCCTTCCACTATGATTTCCCCAATCTCATTTACTTACACACACGCGCAGACACACGCGCACACGCACACACACACACACACACACACACACACACACACACACACACACACACACACACACACACACACACACACTCTTTTTGTCTTAAACCTGGACATGGAGTTGGCATTTGTTTGTTGGGAAAACTGTCTAAAGTATTATTGAAATATTATTTATGCATACTGTGTATACTGTTAAGGGTGTTATATTTGAAGAGCTGCTTTGCACCATAGGATATTATATTACAAATTCTGTTGTTGTTGTTGTTTTTGACACCCACAACTCTTTTTCTAACTGATATACCTCATTTAGTCTCGTTCTTTTCTGTTTTCTTTTATTTATCTCACCCAGCTTGCTCTTAAATTGCCCCTAGGGGATAAATAAAATGATTTGAATTGAATTGAAAAATACATAATACAGGTAAAGACTTCTCAGATTCATTAAATGCTTTGGCGCCGTTTGTGTTCTTATGAGATAATAATCACAGCAGGGACGAGCACAATACATGAATGTTTTTGTACACTGAAAAATAAATTACAAACTACAGTAGTGATTTACTTAAGTTGCTAACACTCATATGAGACACAATTCTCAAACCGAACCGGAGGTCCACATTAATTAATGGACATAAACAAATTTTTATTTATTTTTTTACAGATTTTGTTCTTGATTTTTTTATGCACATCTTGTTGAACTGATATTATATTTCTACCTATATCATATTTCTAGCTAGCATAATGAATAATAAATAGAATCATTGATTAATACTCAATAATCATCATTATATAATAATATATACAGTAGGTCCCCAAGATAAGAACGTCCGTAAGTCCAGTTTGTTCGTACTGTAAGTCAAACATTGTCTAGGTACTAGGATGCTAACACAATTGGCTATACGCAGTATATCACAGTACAGTGTTACTCAGAATCATATAGATGGTTGATTTATTCATGTTAAAAGAACGAACAATGTCTGCCATCCTTTCAACTCGCTCCATTCTCTCCAATTATTTTCACTTCTGTCTCCATCGTTATTGATTGCCGCTTCGTAGCAGTACCAGCTTTATCGCCGCAGCTTTCACGCTTGCTTCCAGACATCCTGGGATGCCCGCTGCACGCATGTGACAATGTACACCGGACATGTGATCTAACTTCTGCGACTAAACATATACCGTTTGCTAATGCATGTTCGTATATAGGGGACAAAATAAAAAAATAAAAAAATCAATAACCAAAGCAAATGGGAAAAAAGGATAGAAAAGAGATTAACCAAATTTATATGCCCGTTAACAGGTTACATTAAGTTATAAAACAAAAAAATCTGAAACACAAAAAACTTGTCATGTTATGTTAAGTTTCATGTTATTGTTATTCTTGTTAGAAAAATGTCAAACTTTAATCACATCATAAATACAAGCTGTCCTAAACCTAGGTTTAACTGTAATGCATGTTAAAATCCTTATAATTCCCCCAAATAATTGGTGCTCATGTTCACCAAACACACAACTTAATGCAACTTGATAGCTCTCGCTAATCCCCCCTCAGCTGTAGAGCAGCTCTGATGCAAGTGACACACTTTTATCAAAATCAAGTGATTCTGATTCTCCTTGCAAATTCTGAGTTATACAATTAATAATGTTTTAATGTCTGCGAATCTATTCGAATGCAAATCAATTTGAACAGTCCTAAGCGTTTTTTTTTTTTTTTTTGCCGATTTGGAAAAAAATAAGTTTTTTCAAGCAAAACCAGAAGTATAGGGAACTGATAAAGAATATTTTCTGCATGCTTTATCTGAGTTATGAAAAGCTAAAGGTTAAATAGCTCAAATGGTTTAAGATATGATTTTACTAAAAACTCCAACTCTGTTTTGTCATGGATGCATCAGGCTACAGTGTTTATGGTTATTTAGGTATGCAATTAGGTATTAATAGTATTAATAGTATGTTGGTTGAGTTTGAATTAAAAAATATAGCAAACTCCTGCTTTGATTGTGATTTTGTTTGTAAATGAGATCGAGGAAGAAAGTGTTACGTTTCATTGCACACAAAACCTTTTTAATGAAAAGGTTACATGAGATCATGAGACATTTTAATGTAAAAACTTCAGTTTACATAATCATCAGCCTCCTCTACCAGTTTTCTTTTCACTTTAGTAGTTGAGATAAGAGCTCCCTATCATAGTACAAGTGTGCGCCGTTTAACCAACCGCCTGTCCATCAGTCGTCCCCTAGGGTTTATAACATTACAGTAATACTGGACGGAATCAGACCAAGCGATTACATCAGCTTTCCACACACACTGCGTCTTACAGTATGTTTCTTCTACACAAATTGCTCGTGTGCCTTTTAAGTGTTGTAACATTTTTTCCTCTGCTTCATTTTCTAATGTATTAATATATTCCTGTAAGTTCATCATGGCTCCAAAATACAGCAAACAGTACAATATCAGAAGTAAAATCAGAACAATAGAGAAAAAAGGACGTATCAGTTGGGAACCTTGGGACAACGTTGTACTAAAAACTTCATCTCAGTGATTGCACTACCTTATCTCACATAGCTTTTTTAGTTATACAACATGGCGGTTGTAGAACATTCAAGCCTCATTATGCCATATTTCATAAAAGACATCGTGGACGTTCAGCAACACATATCCGTCATTTATTACTGCTGGAGTGATTACGATGGCAGTAACAGTGTAGGTCACAGAAAGAAGCAATACAATTAACTGGCCATGACACACCGACTTTTGTTCATGGATGTTTACAGCTCTTACAATAAAGTTATACAGCTGTTTTCAAATTAAATATTTTGTTATAGAAAGTCTTGTATGCCAGAAGAAAATAATTGGTCAAAATGACTGAAAGTATGAGAATGCCATTTATTGCCTTTTGCTGTCAAACTGTTCTTGTTTTTTCTTTATTATTTTAAAGAATTCTCCCAAAACTTCCTACAAATACATTTAACCATTTACGGCCAACATGGTTTCACTGTTGCATATTTTAATAGCTAGTATTATTATTATTATTATTATTATTATTATTATTATTATTATATGATTATTATTTTATGATTATTATTATCATTATAACAAAATATGTTTCAATATAAATTATACCACATTGGAGTTCAATCATTGATCAATATCAGCTGAAGCTGCAATTCATGGGATTATATTATATATTATATAGGATTATATTTAGGTGCTCTTTCTAATATGCAATAATTAAAAAAAAATTCATATACTGAAGTTTTCTGGACATAAAAGGAATGTTTTTTTCTTGACATTTATGGAAGAAGTCACCAGGAAGTTACAGTGTGTCCTAATTATGTGTCATACTTTCTTGATAACATTACAAGCTGCATTTTTTAAAATCATTTTTTACCTATTAAGACACCCAGCTTAATACTGAATTAAGCACATTTTCGGGCCATATAAAACTTGCATATACAGTTCAATGATATATTTAGGAGCTTATTTAGGTTGGGTGATTAATGGACGTCCATGAACATTTTTAAATTTACATTAATGGCATTTGGCGGATGTTCTTATCCAGATGTGACTGAAGTCTTTTTCAGGAAATTCATCCTGATTCTGGTTCACTTAGTTCATGGACTAAGAATAACATGTCTAGCTATCCTATTAGTGATGTAATATACTAAATAAGGAAAAAGAGCACAGACAGCACACTTTTACTGTAGGTACTACAAAAAGATGTAGGTCTATAGACGTCCTTGTTCACGCTGAACACATTGACATATTGTATTGCCATGAGTCCGTATCTGTGTACAGTACTGTACGTGCATTTGCAGGTGATACAAAATTCTTTCCATTGAGATCTGAAAGGTATAACCAGTTACCAAGGAGATAAGGACATTTATCCAGGTTGGTAGAGAAAGCAGCATCCTAATGGGATGACTGGGTCATACTTGTGAACCTCGCGTCTGAGGCTATCATACACAGCATTTTCAACCTGAATAGCATTAGGTGTATATCACGCTCAGTAACATTTCGGTATCTACAGTAAATAACGCATTTTCCTTGCCATGCCATGTCTAAACCTTCAGTCTGAGGTTTACGAAGACGTGTGCAAATTTGTCCTCTTTCCGATTCCTGGAATCTCTCCAGGCTGTGCGTGATCGAGGTTTATTTTTAGTCCTTCTTGCTCGATTTAGATAGAGGAAAGGGCCATTTGGTATAGTTTTGTTAAATCAGGTTTAACAAAACCAAATGAGATTCGGCAGGGATGGATGCTCCGCTGTGGGCTTTTTTTGTTGAGTCGAGGGAGTTGCAATAACTCCACGGAGCTCCAGTAAATGCTGTTCTACTCTCTGCCCTGTGTAAAGCCCTGGTGTTATAGAGGGTGTCTGTGCGAAAGGGGAGACATAAATTCCAGACCCAAGCAGTGTCGATAATGCTCGTTATAGTTCGTAATGAGGTCACAAGCGCACTATCTGGCTCTGATAGAGATTTATAGAGGCTCTGACTCACTGGAGTGTAAGGCCACCACAAACCATCCTGTTGGACACATACATACACAGACAGCATACAGTACACAGCAGCTTCCCCCAAGTATTGCTACGAAAATACAGGCGACACCTTAAAGCTGGGCTTTTGTAGCTAAAGCAGTCCATTTGCAAATACAAACTGATGAATTTGCTTAAATTAATAGGGTGTGAAATATAAAAGATGCTGGAGGATCAGCTTCCAGGCAAATTTTATTCACATCAGACGAACTGTTTTCTTGCTGTAGCAAGAAAAAAAAAAAAAAAACACACACACATACAGTCGTGTGCAGCGCCATTTATAGTGACCTTGACAAGGATAAAGCACTCACTAAAGATGAATGAATGAATGACTGACTGAATGAGTGAATGTTACAATAGCAATGTTGACACCTCAGGGATATCAGATACGTCCTGATTTGTGATTAACTACACGATAAAATGCACAGGATGATTTTTTTGTGCTGTTTCTGATTTTTTTTTATCAACCAGGATCATGGAAACAGTTCTGCTTTAGATGGAGCTTTTTTTTTCTTTTCCAGGGGTCATCATTTTATTAGCATGCCCACTTGGCAAGGAAGCGTTTCGCTACCCAGGCCCATGTTTTTTGTTGCCTAGAAACCTGATTCAGCTAAATAGAGATCACGAATGGAATGCAATAACATACGGCAAGCCAGTTAGTTGTATTAAAATGCATTAAAACCACTGACAGATGATGAAAGTAACATTGATTACGGTATTACAGTGGCACCTGTCCACCTGTGAGATATATTAGGTTACAAATTTAACAGTCCATTCTCAAAGTCGATGTGTTTGGAAGCAGGAAAAATGGATCAGCCTGAGGATCTGAGTGACTTTGACAAGGGCAGAATTGAGATGGCTAGACAAGTGGGTCAGAGAATCACCAGAATATCAAGTCCTGCAAGGATTTTACACAGTACTGTAGTTAGTGCCTGCATAGGAAGGACAGCTGGTGAAACATAGATAGGGTCGGGGGTCGCCAAGGCTCACTGATACTGTATGTGTGTGGGGAGTGAAGAATAGACTGTCCGGTCTGATCCCAAAGAAGAAGGTGACTATGATAGAAAGGTGGCAGGACACACAGTGCATGGAGCTGGCATCCGCAGACAGAGTGCCCAGGCTAACCCATGTCCACCACTGAATGGGCCTGAAATGGGCATGATAGCATCAGAACTGAGCCATGGATCAATGGAAGAAAGTGGCTTGCCTTGATGATTTATGTTTTATTTTGCATCACGTGAATGACTGTGCCTCCGTGTGTGCGTCACTTTCCTGGGAAAAATATGGCACCAAGATACATCTTGGGAAAAAGGCAAGCGGGCAGAGACAGTCTGATGCTATAGACAATGTTCTGCTGGGAAACTTTGGGTACTGGTGTTCATTTGACATGTATCACATACATCGTTATACTGTAGATCAAGTACACCATTTCATGAGGGCAGTATTAATTAATGGCAGTGTCCTCGTTCCGCGGGATACTCTGCAAAACCCGTTTAGGAATTGTTTTAGGAACGTCACGAAGAGTTCAAGGTGTTGACTCTGCCTTCTATTCTCAAGACCTCCATCTGACATGGGACAAACAAGTCCATGAAAGTCCCAACCCCAAATAAAGCGGTTGAGACGCATGCCCTGATATGCCCCAGAGCTATTTTCTAAGCACAGGAGGGTCCTACACAAAAATCAGGCAGGTGGTTTTATGGCTGATCAGGGTGTTTTTTTTTTTTTTCTGTGTGCTCCAACATCCATTTCTCCAAAGTCCAATCTTTATCCTCCTTACTAAATTGAAGTCTTTTTTCCCCTATTAGCTTCACTAACAAGTTGTTTTCTTATGGCCGTGCAGAGGATTAGTCGCAATCCTGTGAGTTTCCCATCACATTGTGTGTGAATAGCTATATAGCTACTGTATGATTTCTACCTTATGATCTTGATGTGAACTTCACTGTTAAGCGTTTAAGTGATGACTTTTTTTTTCAGTCCACATTTCTTCCTTGAAGTTGACAAATCGTTTCAATCCTATTGGGTTTTAATAATGGGCTCTTAACCCGAATCCAGTCATTTAAAATCTACTTGGTTGTTTTCTTTGCTTGATGCAGACTATAAAGATTGACCCTGAAACAGCGTTTTTTTTTTCTGGGGGGCAGGAAGCGTATGTTGTATATTTTATATATACTGTAGATTGTCTAGATGAAAAGCAATGCAGTACAGTAAATCACATCTGTGAATCGTTACAGCTCTTGTGTGTCCCACTCTGAGAGTAAGCTTATCTTGCCTATGATCTCAGAGCTCTGCCTGTGTTGTGAGATAAGACGTTTCGGCAGCCAGACTCCGTCCGACTTAGCCGAAATTGTTCATTCACACAATCTTCATCAGTGGAATAAATGCGTATCCCTGGGACAGGTAACAAAACCCTCTTTTTGAGAGCCTTAATTATATTGCAGCGCAAAAAGGCCGCATAATGCCTCTTGAAAGAAAGACACAATCTTGTTCCCTGTCCGCGTCAGACACCGAGGTTTGTCATGTCAGCGTCATTTCTCAATTTTCTGCAAGAACAGTCAGTTCCCTGCATGAGTTTTTATCCCAAACCCACTGCCGCAGTACCGCCACTAAGGTGTTTCTTATCCAGTGCAGAAATAAAGCTTTATACATTTGACTGTCTTACTTTTTTTTTTTTTTTCTCCTTGCCAAATGCTGCTTTTTTTTTTTTTTTTTTTTTGCAGAAGAAGAGCCCTGAGCTGAGGGAAGTGACATTGCGCAATGTTGAGACATGTCTTCTCTCCCAGCTGGAGTAACCAGCAGGAGGAAACACACCCAATTATTCAGCCATGGGCCAAACCTGCTGCCATTCGCAGAAATCAATCACTATCGCACGCTACTCTTACAAATGTGCGCACATGCACCTCACACACACAGAACCAATTATTTACACACCAGTGCACACGTACGACAAATCCTCAAGGGAAAACAGACTCTATTTTAAGATGTGCATGAACTAAGGTGAGAACTGCTGAAACGAGTATACTGTTAGGCTTGATTATTATTATATGATTATTATTAAGCTTTCTGTGTCGTGGTTATTCCTTCGAGGTTGTTTTTCCTTCTGCATGGGAAAAAAAGGCAAGCCTTCATTACCACACTCATGTACAGTACAGTGAAATTCATTTCCCTTAGCCATGTGGAGAAACTTAAAGGCTGTTTCTGATCCATTAAGTCACCGCCCCTGAAAACGTCTGCCACGTATGTAGAATGTACTTCATTGCCAGGAGAAGAAGAAAACATGAAGAAATGGAGTTATTGTCTAATATTGTCAATAGTTCGCTAAGTTGCTCATTTTTAAATTGCAGTACACCCCGACGCATTTTATTGCAATTTGCCAACAATTACATACTTATAGTTTTATTTAAAAAAAGATTTGTATGATTTATTTTTTCATAGTTATTGTTAAATATTAATGAGGTTGTAGCAGTTACACACGTGGACAAAATTGTTGGTACCCTTCGGTCAATGAAAGAAAATCTCACAATGGTCACATAAATTACTTTAATCTGACAAAAGTAATAATTTTTAAAAATTCTATGAACGTTAACCAATGAAAGACAGACATTGCTTTTCAACCATGCTTCAACAGAATTATTTAAAAAAATAAACTCATGGAACAGGCCTGGACAAGAATGATGGTACCCCTAGAAAAAACTGAAAATAATGTGACCAAAGGGACATGTTAATTCAAGGTGTGTCCACTAATTAGCATCACAGGTGTCTACAATCTTGTAATCAGTCAGTGGGCCTATATATAGGGCTCCAGGTAGTCACTGTGTTGTTTGGTGAGATGGTATGTACCACACTCAACATGGACCAGAGGAAGCGAAGGAAAGAGTTGTCTCAGGAGATTCGAAAGAAAATTATAGACAAGCATGTTAAAGGTAAAGGCTATAAGACCATTTCCAAGCAGCTAGATGTTCCTGTGACTACAGTTGCACATATTATTCAGAAATGTAAGATCCATGGGACTGTAGCCAACCTCCCTGGACGTGGCCGCAGGAGGAAAATTGATGACAAATCAAAGAGACGGATAATCCGAATGGTAACAAAAGAGCCCAGAAAGACTTCTAAAGAGATCCAAGGTGAACTTCATGCTCAAGGAACATCAGTGTCAGATCGCAACATCCGTCGTTGTTTGAGCCAAAGTGGACTACATGGGAGACGACCAAGGAGGACACCATTGTTGAAAACAAATCATAAAAAAGCCAGACTGGAATATGCCAAACTACATGTTGACAAGCCACAAAGCTTCTGGGAGAATGTCCTATGGACAGATGAGACAAAAATTAACTTTTTGCCAAGGCACATCAGCTCTATGTTCACAGACAGATAAATGAAGCATATCAAGAAAAGAACACAGTCCCTACTGTGAAACATGGAGGAGGCTCTGTTATGTTCTGGGGCTGCTTTGCTGCATCTGGCACAGGGTGTCTTGAATCTGTGCAGGGTACAATGAAATCTCAAGACTATGAAGGGATTCTAGAGAGAAATGTGCTGGCCAGTGTCAGAAAGCTGGGTCTCAGTCGCAGGTCATGGGTCTTGCAACAGAACAATGACCCAAAACACACAGCTAAAAACACCCAAGAATGGCTAAGAGGAAAGCATTGGACTATTCTAAAGTGGCCTTCTATGAGCCCTGACCTCAATCCTATTGAGCATCTTTGGAAGGAGCTGAAACAAGCTGTCTGGAAAAGGCGCCCTTCAAACCGGAAACAACTGGAGCAGCTTGCTCATGAGGAGTGGGCCAAAATACCTGCAGAGAGGTGCAGAAGTCTCATTGACAGTTACAGGAATCGTTTGATTGCAGTGATTGCCTCAAAAGGTTTTGCAACAAACTATTAAGTTAGGGGTACCATCATTTTTGTCCAGGCCTGTTCCATGAGTTCATTTTTTTTTAATAATTCCGTTGAAGCATGGTTGAAAAGCAATGCCTGTCTTTCATTGGTTAACATTCATAGAATTCTTATTTATTATTACTTTTGTCAGATTAAAGTTATTTCTGTGACCATTGTGAGTTTTTCTTTCATTGACCGGAGGGTACCAACAATTTTGTCCACGTGTGTATGTAGCATTTCCCATAAAGTGTTGTCATTAACTCTTAACACATTAAGAGTTGTCATTAACTTGTACACAGCTCTGACAGATTTCTACTACATGTACAATATAAACATTAACCATCCATCCATCCATTCAGGAACCTCTGTAGTCCACTTAGGGACAGTAAAGGCCAGGGTGACCATTGTATTTATTCCCATTTTTACGACCGTAATAGGACCGCTGGGTGGAAGGACAGACTTTTTTTTTTTCTACGGGTAATTTGGAAACGCCAAATAGCCTAATCCGTAAGCCTTTGGACTGTGGGAGAAAACACGAAGACAACCCACCAAGCACAGGGAGAACATGTAAGGGGGGGGCTCGATCAATCTCGGAGGTACAAGGCAACAGTCCTAACCACTAAACCGCTTAAACATTAGCAGTGTAACAGAATTTTCAATTCTGTACAGGATCTTTGATTAGTTCTGGTCTCCGACTGAATACACTCCAGCTTTAACTATTGCTAGGTGATTTTCCCTGTAAATGTAGTACTTTTCATCTATATATAATTTAATTGAATGGTTGTATTTAAAGGACACTTTTTGCTTTAATTCCACTACATCATACGGCAAATATTGATGCTTTGTACTTCACTGCAGTTCTGCGTGGTGTCACGTTACATAACAACAGTGGTATGTGATATTCGAAGCGGGAATATCTCCACCTGTTGACTGTCATTTGTAATTGCGAGATTTGTTGTCCCCTCAGTGGGTGAGTGGGTGTTTGAAATCAGAGGCGGAAACAGTTGCAGACAGCGACGGAAACAACGTGTTTATAGTCACGAAGCACAAGCATACAGAGAGAGTGAGAGAGAGAAAGCATAAGAGGAAGTTTTTACAATGACTTAAAGGTTACTGTGAGATAATATAAGTACATTTGAAGGTGCGTGCTTTTGTACTTTTACTCAAGTAGAAATGTAAATAGAGGAACTTTACTTTTACTTGAGTAATATTTGACCTAAGGAGTCTCAGGTGCAGGGTTTGTGTACTTTGCCTACCTCTGCAGGCTGCACATTGACATGGTCTTGTAGCAAAATATTCACATTAAGGTTGATTTAAAATAGAATTCAACATTACATCCTAAGCACTAGTTCGTCAGTCATAATTACATCATTTCCGACAAAGTGGGAAACTGGACATTCTGTGAGCAGCCATGTTGATTTGGCGTCACGCTGCAAACTGGGAAAAACACAGTTCCGGAAATAAAACTGCGAGTTGACCTCTGTTGTGGGTTTTTTTTTGCCCTGAGAGACATGATGCAATTTTTTTTAAGAGCACAACGTGTGCTTTGAATGAATGCACATTCAGTGTATACATTCTATACATCAATTTCAGTGTAGCGAAAATAGAGTGAACCATGACTTCAAAAGTGAGGTATGTCCCGAATCGTAAGTTCTATCCAAGTTTTTTTTTTCTTTTAGTTAAATAACAGCATATGTTTCATCCGTGTTTAATTAAGCTTTTGTTATATTATGAAATGAAGCTCTTACTAAAGATTGATTTGCACAGTGGTCTACGTACAGTAAGTGGCCATATTCTATAATGTGCAGAGTCTGAATGAATAGCCATACACGAGTTTCAGTTTGTGTGATGTCACCTCGTGTGTGTGACAGCAATTGAATTCCTCTAAAAGTTTTTTTTTAAAAGGCGAGGCCCAGAGCAGACTTGGAGCTCTGAGACGTCGTGATAATAGGTAAGGGATCGCTATAACCACAGCCATGTCAGTCTTTAGCGATTTCATTCTGTCAGGGTACGTCTAGAGAACAAAAGTGTCATTTTTAACAGTTTAAAAGTAGCCATCTTGTAATTCGCAAAGGGGCCATAAAAGCCCTTTAAAGATCTAAGAGCTTTTTTTCCCCCACCCTTCATTAAAGCACAAGAAGATTACATCTCTCCTTGACATTTAAGGCAGCTCTTACAATTTACCTCGCCGCTTTATTTATGGAATGTACAACTCTCGGTGCATCTTCATTTTATCGGAGAGCTGGATATAGGTCTCTCGCTCGCTCATGTGTAACACATCCCGGCTCATTAGGACCACACTCTGTCAATAATGTGCATTCACTGGCGGAGATAAAAGGGTCAGTGTCAATGTTGTGGCTGCTTCAGTTCCAGCTCGTCAACCTCAGACAGGACGAATATGTTGCCTGTGTTCTACTGGATTAGGGTTTGACTCTGTCACATGGCTTTTATTGGTTTAAAATATATGATATATATAAGAGGGAGAGAGAGAGAGATTAGGGAGGCTATTGGACATGAACAGAGCCTGATTATTTATATTAGTTTTGATTGGGTACAGATGATTCTCCTATATTCATGATTAAGTTCATCACCCCATGTTTATCCTTCACTTCTTCAATTTCAATTTTTTACCCCATTTCATCTATAGATTAGTTGCATGATAGCTACCAACTGAGGATGGTGAGATCTAGCATGTTCTTCCTCCATGACACATGAGGCAAAAGCCATTGTATGTTTTCAAACTGTTGCTTACGTACCTGTAACAGGGCACTCAGAGCAACACCGGCACTGTCCTCACAGCACATTTGTTTGGCACTGACTGACAGGTAAGAGAAAACCACCACCTCCCCAGACAGAGTATATGGGTGATTTCAGAGTACATGGCCCAGTTCATTCCTTTGGCCACCATGGACCAATCTGTCTGGATTCAACCTGGATAGGAGGAAAACTTTGAACAATGGCATTCTACTCAGGCTGCGATCCATTGCACAATGTACTTGAGCTCTATGTAAGAACTTCCCTTAACAAAATGCCACCATACTGAGCAACCTGTTAAATCGCCAGCACAGACATCACTTCCTCCATGTGTTACCGTGGTAACGTAAGCACCATGGGTACCTGTTGCTGCTGCTGTGAAAATTTCAGCCGACTGAAATTAAGTATGGAATATTTATTGAAACACAAACTGACATTGCAAAATGTATAACGTTGAAACGTGTATAACCTGTTTTATAAATATATCAATTGTATAATAAAAGTACATTTACAAGATGTAGAAAGAAATTATTATTGTGCAGTTTTTTACAGTTTACTAGCCTATGTCATAGTAAGGATTTATTGATTTTTTTATTTCTATTCAAATATTACATCCATTACAAATTCTTACCGTCAAATGATCATGTCATCTTTAATAAGAATAATAATAACTTAATAATAATGATAATAAATATATAAATCCCTTTTTGAGCACCACTTATTTCCATGCTCCAGCAAGGCACAATGACTTGATTGGAAATTTTCCATGTCCACTTCCTGATTAGTGATGAACCATTGTTCACTCGTTCCCTCACCGTTCCCTTTGAACTGAGCAGTTTTGCTCCCTGCAGTTTGGAATCGTACTTAATTCCCCGAATAGCCTGTACAGTCCACTTCGCGGGGAACTACTTGCCGTTTCGAAGCAGCTACACTATAGGTTGGGCAGTTACATGACTTGAAAAGCTGATTTCAATTTTGATAATACTCAGTAATGTATTTGGTAATGCATTGGTGTTGTCACCATAGAATAACAAACATTTGTCTTATTCAGCTGTTGGCTCTTACTGGCTGGTGTAGGACAGAATTGACTATGGTTATTTATTTATTTATTTATTTATTGCTTGGTGCTGTAATTTGTGTGAGTCTCCGACAAAAGCTACTTGTATTAAAGACAAGTGTGGTTCAAATATTGAATTGTACTGAAATCTCTAGAGCTTGTCATTTCCCTTCAGGACAATCCTATCACCATCTTTAAGATCATTTATCCAAACGTAGCAGCCCGGAAAAGCATTTGCTCCATCATCAGGACATCGCAAATCCAAATCCTGGGTAATGAGTGACAACCGTCCATAGCTGGGATTCTAGGAAGCAGATTGTTCCAAGGGGAGTGAGGTGGTGCAGTGTCAATCATTGTCAATCATTGCAACACTGTAACCAATGTAACCTCAAGCCTAATTCCTTTTCACAACAGCAAAAAGAGTGAATGAAATAATTAGGAATGTAAGCTGGATCCTTAATATACTTGCGAGATAAATAGAACTCATTTTACATTTTACATTACACTCCACTCTTTCCATTTTGCCGCCTCAATCTCCGCTTTCTGCACACCTGTTCTCTGTCTCAGTTTATCACCTCTGCCTATTTAAACTCTTCATCAAGCAAAACCATTCTCTGCCGAATTATTGCATGCTCATAGCCCAGTTTTCTCGTGCCTCACGCCTAGTTTTGTCCTCGCCTTCACATTGCCGACTTCGTCCCCTTTTTCACGCTTCTCGTCTCACGGATCAGACCTGTTCGCTACGCTGATTGAACTCCCGGCTTTGATCTCCCGCTTCACGACCAACACTTTGTCTAGCCCGTAGGATTAATTGCAACACGGACTGCAGGTATGCGCTTCAGCTTTCCTCTTCAGCGCTTCTGTCCGCAACTGCCTTCACGCTGCACGTAGGATGCCGCACGCACCTTGTCATTCTGATCTCCAGTGCATTATGTACATTTAAACATAAGTTTTAATTAATAAAAACTTTCAGTTCAGTTGTTGTCTGCTTTTGGGTCCTCCATGCCTGCCTCACGCGGACCACCCGTGACAGGTGACTGTTGATATTATTACATGAAAGGGCAAAAATTCACTAATTATCTTACTAAAAATAGTTTTACAATGAAATTATTACTTAATATCTAGGGTCAGCAATATATCATTATTTTTTGTTATAAATGCTATATTGTGTATAAATGCTATATATCTTATCCCCCCGCCACCCCATATATATTATACATGGTGCATAATATATACTGTATGGGAGTGGGGAATAAGACCACTTCAGTTTGGTTTTGTTTGGTGATTCATCCATCACAACTCCAAAATCCATGTTTTAAAAAATATTTTTTTTACGTAGAGATGTGCCAGTCAATCAGAGAAGTAACAATTATGGCAGATGACATACAGAAAAAAGAGATTTAAATGCTGCCTTTTGGGTTTTAAGTGAGAAAATGATCTTTGAAGGTACAGTATAGGCAATATTCAGTTACTCTTTTTAATACATTAGTGAAGATTGTGGATAAAGCTAAGGTATAAAATTTTTTAGTTTTGACTCAATTTTTTTTTAAGGTTTAAGGATTTCGAAAATCGAATTGGGGCGTTTCTAAAATTGTGATGCTTACAGATGTAAATTGAATTGGCGCTTACAGTAGTAACATCGTATCAGGTGGTCCCTGGTGATTCCCGTCTCTAACATACTGTATGTGTGCATATTTGTTCTATAATTCCCTACTGGCTTAATTCAAGCAAACGGGATCAATTAAAACCAAAAAAACTCTATCCTTATAACCATATGACTTGTCCTTTTTTGTACTTTATACTTTTGTTTGATTAATTTGCTTAGTTTATCTAATTATACATTTTCATACAAAAAAATGCATTTTTGGTTAAAAAATTGGATAATGGCGTAAATAATCCAATTCATTCATGTTCATTACACCCATGACTAGGTTTGTAACACGATAGCAGATGATGTAACAATCACTATCCAGACATATTCTGTACTCACCTGTCATAACTGTCACTGATAGACTGCAAGAATCTACCGCACTGGGCTCATTACACCTAGCCCACAGTGTTGCTTCATACCATTCTTCATCCCATTTCTCTTACAAACACCTGTGGTGGTATTGCATCCTGTTTCACAAAAAGTCAAAGAATTACTCTTTTTTTCAAAGAATTACTCTTTTTTTTTTTTTTTTTACATTTTAACCACGAATATGATGTTATTGGTGGCACAAAAATAAAACCATGTAGTTTTTGTCTTTAGATGACAAAGTGTCTTAGCCCTGCTACTACCTAGGTATGTAGGTAGTCCTAATTTCTAATCCATGGGATGCTTTATACTGTAACATAGAACAAAACACTTTTCCAGTAGGAAACATATTACGTTGTCTCCTCCCTCTGGAATTTTGGTTTTCCAGGTTAGGAAAAAGGTGGATTGTGTCCAACAGTACCCTTGGAATTTTGGCCATGCACAAGGTGTGCTTGAAAGGTTTGCTTGAATCCATTTCGGCTAATATGTAACGTGTGATTCAGACCACCAGAAATGTATTAAATCTGTACACTAATGAACCGTTTGTTACTAGACTATGACGCGTGATGACGCAATGATTTCTTTAAAAAGGTGGTTCTCTGAGCTGTCACCATCTCCGGCGCTAGCACTAAAAAAAATGGGCATGAAAGGAATTGCTATAAAGCAGTACTATTATATCCTCAGGATCGAGCAGAGTGTTCATTGCCGTCTTCTAATTTATCTCTGAAAAGCAATTTATACATGCACAGAAGTGATGAAGCATCTAAAACTCGGCTCATGCTAAATCACTTCTAGATCAGTTATCTAATCAAAGGCAGTTGATTATTAGTGTGAGTTGGGTAAACTGAATGATGATGAACATTTGAGCCAGCATCTACTCAAGCTATTGAAAGGGGGGAAAAAAAAAGTAAAAAACAAAACAAAAGAAAAAATGCTAGACTAATCACGCTGTGTGAATGTGCAGAGTGATCACACGGGTTTGAAGAGCAGCAGGCTGTGAATGGGCCCATAATGATCCACACAGGAAGTGCGAGAGACCGTACTGGGAAGTTTTTAATGCAGCTAAAGCTGGCCATCGTCATCATGTTGTCTCTACTGCCTATCTTGAAGACACAAAAGTGACACATGCGGTATCAAGGGCTGGGCACCGCATGTGCCCAAAAGAAAATTCATTTAAACTGATATTCAGAACGTCTAATGGACATAATCTTACCCATGTAAATTATTCCATCTTCTACATTATATCACCTATCCTGCATACACAGTTGCAGAATCCCAGGAGACTTAGTGCACGAGGCGGGGTACACCCTGGACAGGGTGCCTATGCATCGGTGGGCACACACACACGCACACACACACACACACACAAACTATGGGCAATTTGTGAACGCGAGTTATCTTAATCTGTATGTCTTTGAACTGTGTGAGGAAACCAGAGTACTCAGAGGAAACAAAACACGCACAGGAAGAACATGCAAACTCCACACACACACACACACACACACACACACACACACCTTCGACCTGGGAGGTGCGAGGCCACAGTGCTAACCGCTATGCCACCGGTATCGCTGTTTTTAGTCTGATATTGCTTTTAAAAATACTAATTGCTTTCCCCTGTGTGTTCATGTACCGTCCCATTAAAAACACACGTGTAGTCACATGACTCTGCAACATGGAAGCAGCATAGAGGAGAACTACTGTATATCCCAGCATAAATAGCTGAACATATTTACAATACAAATCTCGTCAGTGAATTATGAGGGCAAAAAACAAACCAAAACTAAAATAATCGTTCATTAATCGCACTTCAGTTAAAAATGTTCAGTTAATGATTTGAGGTCATATGTTGGACACACAATTAAAATATAGAGAGAGAGCAACACCAATGAAAAGAGACACATCAGGGAATCAGAACTGTTAAAAAGGGCATTAAAAGCATAGAAGAAAGACGAATCTGACAGAAATGGGCCTGGGCTTATAAGCAGAGTGATGGAGCCTGGCTCAGAGCCTGCATCAAAAATGCTTCACGCCTCTTTGTTGTTATTTTTTGGCTTTGTAAATATCACAGCCTTGTGCTATTTGGATTCAGAGCTAATTACCATGACTGTAATTAGCGTGAAATCAAACAGAAATCCCTGGATGTATGTGAATTAGGGACACACAACCAAAATGTATTTACCTGATGGTATTTGTGAATAAAGACAGCAGAGACGAGACCTATAACTATCTCATACGGTAATAATTTTAACAAAAGATAGTGGTTTTAATGATACGGATTGTGTTTTTGGGTAATTTGTGGTCTTTAAACCTGATTAGGCTTGTGTTAACCTAAGAAGGGAATTTTCTGCTGCTGATGCAGACCCATTGTTCCTCATTATAATTAATATTTTACGATTCTGAGCTGGCTGAATATTCAATTCAGTACTTTTTTTTTTTTCCTTCTTCTTCTTCTTCTCCCTTATATCACATGTAACAATAGACATTGTCACAAAGCAGCTTTGTGGATGTCTGGATGTAGATTGAGATTCATAATGAACATGCCGGAGGCGACAGTGCCAAAGAAAACCTTGAGAGGAACCACACTCAAAAGGCAATTTGTACTCTTCTAGATGGCACCAGATAATGGGACTGTGCATAAATCATTATTGTGTACAGATGTAGAAAATTTAAGCCTAACAGAATTAAGAGAGTCGAAAAGATATTCAGGATAAGCAGATTGGGCATAGGAGTCCAGAAACAAGTCATCATGATTACAGCAGGTGAGGATCAAGTCTACAGTATGCAGGTGAGACTGTCCTCTGAAACCAGGGTGAGACTGGGGCATACACTGTTGCATGTCAACATGTTGTGGTTCATAAGAAAACAGGTTTGTAGCAATATTGAAGTCATTACATCTTCTTATTTATTTTATTAATAAATGTATTATTATTATTATTATTATTATTATTTTATCAGAAAGGGCTGTTATTTATTACAGATAATAACCCTATCATCAGGAATTTATGCAGAGTTTCTCTATAATCTGAGAAAAAAAAATAGTTGATAAATAAATTTTGGCAAACATCCTCTTAATGAAATGTATTTATTTATTCCGTTATTTGGTGTTAGCCTAGATGAATGCATTTGAATGCGAAATGCTGCATTTAATAGTTTAATATTGCAGTTTAAATTGCAAACACGTGTCAAAATAAAAAATATATATAATAAAATTTATGACCAGAATAAAATGGTTAAAAGAAGAACATGAAGTACGGCAAAAACTATTGGCCATCTATAGAGAAAATCAAAGCAAATCAAATTCTTTTTCTCGACAGGTTTAATAGATTCCCTGAAATGACCTGAAATCCACCATTGAAATTTAAATATGTAACTATTAAAGAGTCTTGTTTGTATAAGATGTTACTGTGTTTCAGAAGGGTCAAATTATTGGCCTTCATCGAGGAATGAAAACGACTAAGGATAGCAAAATCTTTTAGCAAAAGATTTTTTTTTTTGGTATCTGAAATTACTTCAGCACATTATAAAAAAACAAAAAATAATAATATATTTTTTTAAAATCATGAATGACTGTGATCGGAGATTGATAAAGTTGCATCATAGAGATCACAGCTATGCTCAATGGAAAGAGAGTTTGTGCAAGCAGATACAGTACAGTCAGAGAGAGAATGGGAACACAGGAAAAAATTCGCTTTGTTTTCTCTCAGGGATGAGGCCCAAAACTGAATTTTGCATTATTGATGCTTAAACATTGCAGTTAATCTGCGGTTCACATGTGCATTAAGTGTGGAGAGATCTGTACTGATCATGAATAAACAGGATCATGGTATCCGATGCTGTTTAAGATGGATGCAAAATTT
The DNA here is from genome assembly GCA_030347435.1 of Clarias fuscus. NCBI lineage: Eukaryota > Metazoa > Chordata > Actinopteri > Siluriformes > Clariidae > Clarias > Clarias fuscus. The sequence continues at coordinate 12,371,280 of CM059230.1, read as the reverse complement.
CCTAACAGACATAATTTAGGTGTGTTTTTTTAATAGCTTAACAAATATTCTCTTTACAATATTCTCTTTACAACGCTGTTTGTACGCAGACATGTCTTTCCTCTGCAGTGCTTTAAGAATGGTGTGTGTATGTGTGTTGTGAAGGCTTGCATCTATGAGCTTGACTACATCTGACAGCTTAGGCTGCAAAAACCCATCATCCTCAGACATAGGAGTATCCAGTCTTCAGAATGTGTGTGTGTGTGTGTGTGTGTGTCACAGTGCTGCGCAGACCAGTTTCCTCCGCCCTCATTTTAGATTTAATTTAAGCGTGGGTGGAATTAATCAGAGCTCCCCAAGGTGCAGCGAGGAGGCCATCAGGAGAGCCGTCCTTTGATTCCGGTTCATATGTTCGTCATGTTCTGTGATAACACCGCAGCGAGCTGGTCTACCGAGGTGTTTTGTTACACAATTGCTTCTCCCTGGCCCAGCAGCGCTGCATCCTCTGGGGACGTTTTTGTCCTATGATTTTTTATTTTTTTTTGGTTAACATTATCTGCCAAGGTTTGTGTTATTTGGATTACAGCATAAGCAGCTGATTGCTTCCATGCTGTTCCAACGCAGAACAGGCTTCAGATGTTTCAGTGAAACGATCCTCTTATATTGTGGTGACAGGGTTGTGTACTAGTAAAAACGACCAATCCTTTCCTCTATGTGTATCATTCATATTCATGTGTGTGTGTATATGTGTGTGTTTTGATCTTTGTTAGCGCTCAGCTATTTCAGAATTTATTGAAACCTCTTCTTGTCAATCAAATTTCTGGATAAATAGGCGCCTGGCATTTGCCAAGGTGGCGCTAAACTAGGCAAAACAAAACAGCTATTATTTGTCACATATACTTTACAGAAAAGTGATTTTCTTTCTTTGTACTGTATATCAAAGCTTTGATAGGAAGCTGGGGTCAGAATGCAGGGTTAACTGTGATATGAGTGGCACCTGTTTGGATCTGGGGTTTGAACCGCCAACCCCATGTTTGGTGACCCACTAAGCTACCACCACCACCCCAATGCGAAACCCTAGTACTGTGCGATTTAATAGAATATGCAATTTAAGTTTAAATTTAGTTTTTTGAAAAATTTAAATAAGTTGATTTTTTAAAACTATTTAGGTAAACTTTCAAATGTTAAAATCTCTAGAATTGTCAAATTTTTAAGGATAAAAATAGAATGGTCGTCATCTTCCATGTTTTGCAAGAGCATTGTTTCTTCTACTTTTGTGTTTATGGGCATTTGGTGCAGTACCGCCACCTACTGGCCTGGAGTGTGGTTTACAAGATCGGCAGGAAAAAAAACGATAAACGTTTTGTATGAGACATACCATACAAAGTTTTGCATAAGTTTTGCAAAATCATATTGCAGAAAACCTCAAATTGAATCAAATCGATACCGGCAGAAATCGATTCCCAGCCCATCGATTCTGTGTGCATGGAGTTTGTATGCTTTTGCCATGCATGGAGGGTTTCCTCCGGGTGATCTGGTTCCTTCCCAAAGTCCTACGATATGCAGATTAGCCTACTTGGCATTTCCAAATTGCCCAGAGTGTATGAGTGATTATGCCCTGCAACAGATTAGAACCCTGTCCAGTGTGTACCCCGTTTGTTGCCCCAAATGCTCTGGTATAGGCTTCAGGCCACCCTTCCTGCATAAGCGGTGAATAAGAGAGTGAGCAAGCGATGGCCTACCTATAATTCACAGCTCTAGCAGACACACTTCGTTAGATGGACTTAGCTGATATGTCATGCTCACAGCCTTTAAATAAAATGCTCACAGCGGTCCTATTAATGCTGCCTTTAAACATGACCAATTAAAATTCCAGCCCTGGCGCTCAACGCTTAGGCTCTTTTGAAAAGTATTAGAACAGAGCTGATTATTAAAATAAAAGTACATGATGCAATGAACCTCTGAGGCAAGACATGTGCATATAAACCAAAGGCCACCAGCTGACGTTATGAATGAACACTATGATGCAATTGTGGAAGTTGTTCAGAGATTTTGCTCAGCTTGGGGTGCACATAGCAGCGGGGTGACCAGTGAAGAACACGCTGCATGACCAACCCTGTAATTGGAACCAAAGCTGATTCATTCCAAAACTCATTTTTCAGTCTTTTTGCTGTAGTTTAGGAAATTGTCAGGAAATGTAATAGTACCACCTGCAGCACCAGAGCACTTGTACACAACATCTCATTCAAAACCGTAGAGAGTATGCAAGCTTTGAAGCTTGTGAAGGTGGTTTTATCTTTGCCTGGCCCTCACAGACATTAGGCTAAAGCCTTAAGCCTTAAGAAGGAGACAGCAGGAGAGGGAGAGGAAAGTTGTTCAGAGAAACTACTCAAATAGAAATGGCAAAGCAGAACAATATGTAGGAAAAGAGATATAGAATAAAAAATGGCACTGTGAAGAAAGAGATGGTGGGATATGATAAGAGGGCAAAAGGCATGGAGTGAATAAAAAGGCGAGATGGAGAGACAAAGCTCAGCGATAGAAAGACTAAGACTAGAGCAGAGATTTGAGCAAAGGTTCCACCTTACTAAAGGGACACAAGAAAGAGAGAAATAGAGGGAAAGGCTGGATAAAGGACTAGGTCTGTGTGATGGGTGTGTGTCTTGTCTTTGTGGGTATAAGAGAGAGAAATGGGCCAGTCATTTCGTGCAAGGCGCACCCTGTCATTCTGCCTTTTGGGAAGGCATTAAGGATGTTGAACCATAGAGACGAGTGTTTGTTATAAACCGAGGAAACAATGTCAGGATGTTAAAAAAAAAGAAAGAAAGAAAATGATGAAAGGGATGGCAGACTGGCGAGTCAGCGTAGTGTGCTTAATGATGTGCGTTTTAAGAACTCCGTGAGAAATGGAAATGCCGCTACTTCCGCTTCTGTTTATCCTTGTTCAGAGAGAATATGAATATGTATCATTTGATTATGAAGGCAAACATCCATGCACTGATGATCCACTTATTTCAGGATTGGCTGCATTGACACTGAACAGCATACGCATTTACGTTTATTGAAATAAGAATGCAGATCAGAGGATGAGGGCTTGTATGGATAGCTGAACAGGCTTATTAATTTTTAGGATGCACAGCTACGCTTTAAGCAGCATACTGTAGGAGGAACTGTGCAAAAGTTTTAGGCAGGTGGAACAAAAATAAGAATTGCGATTAATTTTTCTAGGTACTCTTTTTTGGAGTCTTGGAGAACTAAACACAGATCTTCTGTGGATTGAGGTTGCATCAAATATTTCAGTATCTTCATGTAATCCCAGACAGACTTGAAGATGCTCAGGGCTCTGTTGAGGTCAAACCATCACTTCCAGAACTCTTTGTTCTTCTTTACGCTACAGGTAGTTCTTAATGACATTGGCTGTGTGTTTGGGGTCATTGTCCTGCTGCAGAATAAATGTGGTACGAATCAGATGGCTCCCTGCTTGTATTGCATGATGGATAAGTATCTGCCTGTATTTCCCACCATCGAGGACACCATTAAATCTGACCAAATCTCCACCATGATGTTGCCTGCAGACATTCATTACAGTCGGCATATGAATGCTCCGGGTTAAGATTTTTCTCCTTAAGAACTGAAATTTTGCCTTGGCATGCGAAGCATTTTCGGCATACAAGGGACCAAACCAAATGCTGGCTTGCGCCTGTATCATGCCTGGTTATGCCTGAGCCATGTTCTTTGCTGTTTGCCTTGTGCCCTCCATTTCCTACACCATGCTGTGTAGGATGCTGCGCCATCTCAGCCAGGCCAAGCACTGTCCCAGCCAAGCCCAGGTGCCTCCGCTTACTGGCTTTGGAGATGTTATGCTGGCACCTTATCCTGGCTTTTACAGTGTGCTGTCTGCTTGCCACCACAACTTCAGTGAATTCATGCTTGCAATATGCTACTGTATATTCTTGCTTATATTCTCAACCTTGCTTTCTCCTCTGCCTTGGTTTGAGAATGTTGTGCAAAGGGAACAACCAAAGGGAAATAAAAATGTCTAAACCTCGCACTTATCATTTTGCAAACTTTGATAAGCAAAACTGATTGAAGTCAAATTTAAGAATTAGATCCAGGTATGGCCTAAGGCCTTTTCACATTAGGGCCCAAGGATGTTTACCTTAAACTCTGGTTTATTTTTGTTCAGTGAAAACACAAGTGTTCTGTGCTCTGGAACCATGCTGAGTTTGCTGGAAAAGGCGGTCTTCAGCACGGGACAGCATACACAGGCACAGATTGAATCAGATATAAAAGCCAATCAGACCTGAACATGGAAGTGAACACAATGTCATCAGTGCCATCTGTCTCCTCCAACATCTCCATTTGCACATAGCACACGCCACATCTGATAAAGCTGATAAAGTAGGAAGACACACAAGTCCGTTGCTCTTGACATTTTTTGTAAAATATCAGTATTACTAGGCATAGAACGAAGATTCACTTCTTCATTGTCTTCTTCTCTTTGTGTTTAATGGTGACTAGATGCATACTGCCACCTGCTGTGTCGGAGAGTGAAATACGCAAGTGTTCCCTAGTATGGACAAAAATTATTCATGTGAACAGTGATAACATTTTCGTCTGTACTTGGAAACACTTGCGCATTTTCACTCTCCGACACAGCAGGTGGCAGTATTAATTGTGCCTAGTGTAAAATGCTCTGAATGATCTGATCCAAGCATAAAAGCGCATCTGTCACTGTATGGTAAAAATCATCTGATCCTTGTGGGTCTTAATATTAGGCAAATACAACCTAATACGACAATACAACATATAACTTTTCCACTGTCCCATTATTTATGTAACGAAAATGAAGCAAAAACAAGGAAAAACATGTGAGAAATACTAAATAATAAGACTCCACTTTGATCTCATCTGTCCATAGAAGCCTTGTCCTTTGTAGAGATGTAGTTTTGCGAACCTCAGTCATCCTTCCATGTTCTTTTTTAGACAGAAGATGCTTTCTCCTGGCACCCTTCCAAATGAACTGTACTTGTTCAGTCTTCTTCTAATTGTGCTATCGTGGACTTGTAACATTTTCAGTGAGGCCTGAAAGGCCTGAGTTGTAGCTCTGGAGTTTTTCGTATTTCTTTGAGCATTGCACAGTTTGACTGTTTGCAAATGTGCTGAGAAGTCCACTCCTGGGAAGATTGACACCTGTCTTGAATGCTGTCCACTTGGGACAAATCTTTTTCAGTGTAGAATGCTGAACTCCAAATTGTTTGAAATTGATTTTATAACCCTTTCAATTGCTTCTCCAAGACCATTGCTTATGTCTCTCTCTTGACGTTGTGTTAACACACACCTGAATGTTTCCATGAAACTGTCAAAACCTCTGCTTTCATAGAGGTCTGCACACATGCTCAATGCATCAGTTAATCAAGGGTTGATGATTAGCAGCATCTCGCTGCAACCTACCCTCTTAAATTCTGTAGAAGCAGTAAGGGGATACTTAATTGAAAAAAAAAATTTTTGTACCTGTAGTGGGTCTCTCTAGCTCATCACTTCACCTCTTGCACCATGGATTGTCAAGGCTGGCAGCACTCCCAGTCGAACCGATTGTACACGCATTAAATATGTTTTTGCGTACTGCCTTTCGAAACAGTGGCAGCGGTGAGGAAGAGATTGAGGTGATTGTGACATTTAACAGCCAGACATAGAGACGTGGAGGTCGGAAGGGCTATGCAGAGCTGATGTGTACAGGTGTTCTCATTATGCTTTACTGACGTCTTTCTTTCATCCTCCCTCCCGCTCATACACACGCTCTTCTCACCTCCCCTCTCACCATTAATGCCTGTGATGACAAAATTTTCAAATGCCACTGACAAAGTGTTCATTTATTCATTTGCGAGCTGGAATTAGTCACACTGAATGTCTGAGTGACGTGTGGCAGCTCTATTGACTTTCTTCTCTTTGTGTTGGTCGTGTTCGCTCAACATTTTTTTCCGAGTATCTCTGCTTCCTGCTTGATTTCTAGAAGAAGGCACCCATATACTGTAGATTGGACATGAATGGTGCGTGATATGGGGAAGGATTTTTGTTACGCGGAAATTCTTGAAATCTTGATTATAATGACAGATTGTCTGGTGATATGAGAAGTCAAAGCCTTTAGTATAAAAGACATTTAAAATCTGTAGGTTTTTTAACAGATTTTCAAACCCAATCTCAAGGGAAATTAGACTGATTAGGTGCAACAGAAATGTGTTTGGCCTACCATTGTGAGATCACGAGTTTGAATCCAGATGATGCACCAGCCATCTGTGGCCTGCGTAACAGAAAGCAAAACTGGCCGTGCTCTCAGCGAAGGAGTTGTGGCATACAGTACTCTCGCTGCCAACCAATCACAGACATCTGTCAGCTCATGCATGCAGAAATGAGTGGATAGCTCTTTCCTCCCTGTGTTTTACGCTGTCCACTGATGTTGCATAACCGGCAGTTTCAAAAGTTGGATTCAATGTGACATTCCTGGTTGGTAGTTGTAATGTAAAAAAGAAAAAGATTGGTCAGTGATCAGTGGGAATTGGTCATGGAAATAAGGGGAAAATCCCATTTTAAATAGTAAAATGTAATAAAATTGTAACGAGATTAATTAATAGTAATGTGACTGCAATAGTAATATTGCATGCTATATAAATAATTCATTATTAAAGTCAAATAACAAAAGTCATTTTGGTGAATATACTGTATAAAGTGTCAAATGAATCTCCTCATTTCTTATGACACAAGAAAAATATGAAGATCAGTATTATTAAGATAGATTTTTAAAATGTTAAAGTAATAGTTTGATTATTTGGACAGCTAATGTCAAGCCTTACACAAGCTAATGAAATACACAACATCATTATACGGTTTTACTTCTTCTCTTCAAGCACCATAATTCCAGCTGCCACTATCCAGCAATTACAATACACAAATACACTGTCAGCTACCCAGCATGTTGAAAACTTTGGTTCTAACCTGAGTACTCAAATGATCATTTTTTCTTATTAACAAAACTAGCCCCGAGAAAATCCTCAAATACTGTCCCACATGGTGGCCTGTGGTCCTGAGCGAAACCTGCAGACATCTATCATCTGACATCCTGTCCCATAAGTGTAGTTTAGTTTTATTTCCCCCGAAAACAGGCAGAGTCGCTCTTAGCTCTCTGTAGCCCTGCTATGAGATCAAACAACAAAGAAAAAGCTCACATCACCATCGCACATTAACAGTCAGCCGAAGGCTCAGTCTATCTGTAATTCCCGATAAAGCTTTATGAAACAAAGCCATTCTCTCACCCCATATGTCCTTTGCACTTGCACGACTGTTTTTATATCATAATCTTTAAGATTGTATCTCAGTGGAGGGGTATGGCAGAGAGGGGAAGCCCCCAGAGGCAATGTGAGAAATGAAGTCAGGCGTATGTGAGCAAGGTTCTCAGCCTCGGTGATGCGTGAAGTCTGAAGCAGGGTTTGTTTTTACTGCATTGCATGGTTTATACAGAGTCGGGGAGCTGCCCGGCCCACACTTACATCCCTCACATTCACCGGACTATCAAATCCAATGACCACATAAAGGACGTAAGGGGCACTGACAGGAAACCAATAGCAAGAAACTGTGTTCAGGTCAGATATAATATTTTTGCCCCAATTACAGATCAGGCAAAGGTGAATTGGGAGCGTTTGAATGAAGAAATAAAAATATTAGTACTGTCCTTTTTTTTTCTACTAAGAGAGACGTTAATTATAGAGGTTATAACGACTCTTTGTGTTATGGAGGTTGGCAATTTTGCGCATGAACTACTAAGAACCTGCTTGCAAATTAACACCAGCCGTACTTTACTAATATTTGGGTAATTAAATTTTTATTTTAATTTTTTAAATTATTTTTATTACTAGACGGGCTAACATACATGCTTACAGTACACTGCATGCCTGACACACTCATATGACACGAAATTTGGTTTAAAAAATCATTAAAATGATAAAAAAATATAATAAAAATTCTTATATCGTAAGAAGCAACAGTAACGTCGCGGGTCGCGCGAGGGGCAGAGCTGCGCATAAACTGTTCAGAACGGGCAGCTTCGCAGGCTGCTACCACGCGGAGTTCAGAACAGGCAAAGGCGCGGCTATTTATGCAAGCGGTTACCAGGCAATCAGCTTGAACGAGCCACACCTGGCAGCGCATTTATATAAAGGGTCCTGATACTGTCGCACTTCGCATTTAGGTACCACCGGTAAGGTATCAGGACCAAGACAAGGACAAAGAAAGAAAAGAAAAGAAAAGAAAAAGACAAGCGCTTAGAAAGTAAAGAGACAGAGGCAAAGCCCCAGCCTCTGCCTCCCTAAGACGTCGTTGAAAGAAAGAGAGAAAGCAGCATGCATCAGTTCAGCGTGCGCCCTCAGTTTAAAACTGCAAAAGACACAAACCCCTCTCTCTCCCATAAATCCTCGGTAAAGCCCAGAGAGGATAAAGGTTTTTTGTTTTATTTTCCAGAGCCCCGTCTGTTCTCACGTAGATGGCGGAGCCCTGCTTATTGTTGTGTTTTTAGTTCTCATTTGTTTCCTTTTAAGTTCCTTAATTAATAATCCCACGCTATCTCCAAACAGAAAGGTCTTCCCATGCATATCATAAGCACTCTCACAAACTCCTATTTCGTTGACCCCCTCTAAAGCCCTGCGTAAGGGCTCTTACAATTAAAAGCATCTCGTAGTGCGGCTCTCCATACCGCGCCACGTAACAGAAACCTTTTAGAAATACTAGACTGTTAACAGCAATAGCATGAAAACCACTGACTGGTGAAGTGAATAGCATTGATTAGCTTGCTCCAGAAGTACATGTCAAAATTGATGTGTTGGAAGCAGGACAAATGGGCAAGTGTTGTAAGGATCTGAGCGACATTGACGAGGTCCAAACCGTGAAGGCTAGATGATTGATAAAAGCATCTTTAAGGATGACCTCTTACACCAAGGTAATGTGTCACACTGCAAAAATCGTTTATAAGTGGTTCTAGGAGCATGACAAGAGTTCAAGTTGTTGACTTGGACTTCAAATTTTCGCAAATCTCACTCATATCAAGTATCTGCAGGATATGCTGGACAAACAAGTCTGATTCATGGAAGGCCCAGCTTGCAACTTATGAGACTTTGTTCCTAACAGCTTGATGCCTGATACCCCAGCAAAGCTTCAGAGGTCTTGTGCAGTCCATGTTTCAACAGGTGGGACCTACTCCATAATAGGCAGGATGAATGAATTCACACATCACTTCAGAATTAAATATGCACTCCAGTGATGATGCAAAATTATAGTGGATATCAGAAAGCATAAGGCACAACTTACACAGTTTTCCCTCTTTTGGTCAGTGGCCAAATGCCACATATTAGCTGGTCCTCTTCTACCACTTGACAACAAGCTTAAAAAGTAGCATTCTTCTGAAACACATGAAGGCAATCATATCTTTTTAAACTCCTGCTTATACTACAAAACAGGCCGTGTTCTGCAGTGTTCTACAATATTGCACCGATTGATAGATGAGAAAATAAGACCATCTCTTTTTCCCATAGATCATGGTCAGTTATTGGGATTCTGCAGAATGGATGGCTGCAGATTTTTTTTTTGGCTGCCAAATTTTGGTGACATGCAGCTTCTAAGATCACACTGATCACCCATATCTTACACACCACACAAAATTAACATTAACATTGATTATCAGTTATATACCAGTAAACTGGTGACAAGTTTGTGGGCAACCAAGGCTCATTTACGCCTAAGGGGAGCAAAGGCTAGCCCATTTGTTCTGATCCCACAGAAAAGCCAATGCAGCAGTCCTGGCCATGATAGAAAGGCACCAGAACACCCAATGCAGCACAGCCCCCTGAGCACGTGGTGTGAAAGACAAAGAGCCCAAGGCCACAGACCCACCAATCCGGCCTTTGAACTCCCCAGATCCCACTCTGAGTGAGAACTCATGGTCTGCGCCAGACAAACAAATCTGGTCCACAGAGTCCCCACCCTGCAACTCACAGCACTCAAAGCATCCATTGCCAAAGACTTGGTGCCAGATATCACAGCACTCCCTAACGGGTATTGTGGAGTCATACCCGAAGGGCCAGAGCTGCCCAGGTGGCACTATGAGAACCTACACAATACTAGGCATAATAGTTTGGGTTGTACTGTCAGTGTACCTCAACTTAAATGCTGGCTAGTACCTCTGAAGAGAAACAACATGAGGCTTGTTGAAAGAAACCAAGGTCAAACATGTTACAGGACAGACATGTACTAACAAAGCAATATTAATCGGGTAAAGGACAGGATAACCCTTTTATTGTGTGATAGCAACCTATGAAACTGTGGCACCAAAAGCCAAGTTGATCACCAGTTCGAAAACTACAAAAAAATGTAGTGGTGTTTTTTTTTTTTTTTGATAATGTCAGATGGAAGTTTTCCTTGGGCTGTGTTTCATTCTATTCTGTAGGTTGGCCCCTTTAAAAGGGTCAAGCCTACTTGGAGCGTAGCTGAGCTGACGTTTGGGAAAACGTGGCTGGCGCAAGTGTAGTCAAGGTGATTGCTGCTTTGATTGCTACATGCAGCCAGCATGTCCCCTTTAGCACTTCCTTTCTCTCCGACTCTTTTCCTTCCCTGGGATTGGGCTCATGATAGTGATTTCAGCACAACACGCTCCTCCCAGCAGATAAAAGAAGATAGGAGATGTGTCTGAAAAACTGCAATGAAATGGAAGCAGACAGGGAATTGCTTCGGCTTGGCCACGAATGCTAAACTTAGTACCGCCACGAAAAAAAAGGTCTGGAAAGATCACTACTGTAGCGTAATTACACTCACGGTGGATTTTCCATTTAATGCTCTGTCCTTAAGCAAACGTAGGCAGTAGGACAACTAACAGAGAAAAGGTACAAGGGGGTGAGGGCCGGGGGGAGGGGGGGCAAGATGACAGTGCTTTTTGCAATTGTTTTATGTTGGGTAATCATATAAACACACTAGAATGACAAGCAGAGTAAAGAGAACCAATTCAGCATCACATGAAAGCATGTCGACTGTGGAAATCGGGTGAAATTGAATGACTGCAGCGTGAAAAGGCGGCTTGAGAGCTGCAGCACTCACACACTCCACTAGACTGGATAAGAACCTCTAGTGTGACAGTTCTGTCCTACTTGAGCAGGATGAGAACGTCTACGGTTGGTTATGTTGGGGAAAATATCCACGCAGGTGCCTCAAACTATGCCTGTCTTGCCTCAACATTACAGTATGTGCGTGATGTTCTTCGCCACCCCCCCCCCCTCCCCCCCCCCCCCCCCCCCCATCTATCCAGATGTGAGCTTTGCAGTCATTAAGATAACTGTCACGGCACATGCATTATCAGTGAGCCTGTATTTAAAGCACAATAAGACGTGGATAATAATCTACAATTATCCTCAGATGCACGTGAGCGGCAATCAGTGTCATTTGGAGAATTACCAAGACAAGTAGACAAAAGACACTTCAGCTGGGTCTATATTCAGCAAAGTATAATTGTGACAGAGACTGTCAAGCATAGCAGGAGTGTCAAGGTACCCGGTGCGTTCGTCTGCATATGCTTGATGAAATGGAGCACATAACAAGGCATTGTTTGGTTTATAGGTTTCTCAGATATATGGTCATCTTTTGGCACAGGTTTGGAAGGAGGGGGGAAAAACTTTTTTTTTTATGTGTTTATAAGGTGCCTTCTTGTTAGCGTAGTTTATTGTTTATTTGCAAGCTGTTAAAGTCACCCTTACTAATTCGTTGCAGTTAAAGAGAGATGCATTCATTAAAAATAAAAAAAAGACTGATTTCCCAAGGTATGCATGCAAAACCCAAGTCAGTGATTCTGTAGTTTGGTCTATAGAGGACAAGTGCTTTGATATCCAAAACCATAATTCACAGAGGGGTGATGATAAGACGTGATGATGAAATTCATGCACTTGTTCGTGTAAGTTACCCATTGGGGTAAACGACTCCCTCAGGCCCTCTTATGAATTTTTGAACAGTCTCTAAATGATTTCTACAAGCAAACACTAATCTACTTTGTTTTTAAATGCTATAGAGTGGCAGAATGAATGCATTCCCTCCCTTGAGGTACGTTGTTTAATTAAACTTTTAGGTACTTAACTTTCTCTTTCTCTCTGTTGTTTTCTTTTCCAGTCTGCTCGCAGTACTCCAGGGGCGTCTTTGCCATTTTTGGCCTGTACGACAAGCGCTCGGTACACACACTGACGTCCTTCTGCGGGGCACTGCACATCTCCCTCATCACACCTAGTTTCCCCATAGAGGGCGAGAGTCAGTTTGTGCTGCAGTTGAGGCCGTCAATACGAGGAGCTCTACTTAGCATCCTCGACCACTACGACTGGAACCGCTTCGTCTTCCTATACGACACGGATCGGGGTGAGCACATACGCACACACAATACAGTACAAACACACACACACAATACAAATTTCAGGGATTACAGTAGATAATGTGTGGTAAAGGTCAGGTTGTAGCGTTTACTTTTAGAAATCAAATTCAGTAGAAATTAGGGATGGGAATCACCAGTGATCAGCCAGTACGATATTATCGCAATAATCTACAGTAGGTGCTAAATTCAATGTGTATTGCGATTCTATTAGTAGCATGCTTCTATAAATATACTAGTAGCTCGGCATACAAATTTACAAGTTCTTAAGGTGAAATTTCGTATTGCGGAACGCATTTTCCCATAGGAAATAATGTGACTGCAGATAATCCGTTCCAGCCACCCGAACAAATATTACCAATATTATCAATTTTTAACACTATAATCATTTTTTGCACTTTCTGGTGGTTAGCACTGTCGCCTTGCCCCTCCAGGGTCCAGGTTCGATTTTCGTCTCTGTGTGCATGGAGTTTGCAAGTTCTCCCTGTGCTTGGTGGGTTTCCTCTGAGTACTCCGGTTTCCTCCCACAGTCCAAAGACATGTAGGTTAGGTTAATTGGCATTCCCAAATTGGCCGTAGTGTGTGAATGAGTGTGTGTATGTGTGCCCTGCGATGGATTGGTACCCTGTCCAGGGTGTACCCCGCCGTGTGCCCTAAGTCTCCTGGGATAGGCTCCAGCCCCCCCCCCGTCCACCCCCCCCCACCCCACCCCCCCACCCGACCCTGAGCGGTACAGATGATGAGTGAGAGTGAGTGAGTAAACCTCATTTAATGCAGAGGAAACCCACCACGCACAGGGAGGACATGCAAACTCCATGCACACAGACTCGAAGCAGGAATCGATCTCGATCTCGACCCTGGAGGTGCAAGGCCGAGGTGCTAATCACTATGTCACCGTGCAGCCACATCGCAATACATAACTGATACATTTTTTAACCCCATCTCTAGTATAAATACAGAGGAATTTAATAGTGCAGATTTCGGTAGTAGCTTTCTGAAGTGCTGAACTACTCCTCATGTAAAAGGATTTTTTCCCCCATCCTGCTAGGGTTTTCTTAAAAGAAATTGCTGCTGTGGTTTTGTTTCGTCTGGAACATACGCCAGATCCTGAGCTCCCAGATCCCAACAAACACTTCCGCAGTGAAGAATCAGAGCCTTGTCTTTCCCCCACCCTTGTCTTTTCTCTTTCCTCTCCATCAGTGTCTTTTCTTCTCTCTCTTCCTCTTCCCCCAGTGTGCTAGACTGCTACACTGGCAGGAGTCCCAGAGGAGAGTTGTGGCTTCTGCTCTGACACGTTTCGAAAAAGCGCACTCTTTCTGCGAGAGCCTGGCAGATGAGCTGCTGATACATCTGACTTTATCCTCATCTGTCATCACAGAATTTGTGTTTTGACTAGGTCTCCATTTGGATAAACAACTCAGTTACCCACAGGATCAAATCCAAGAAAAAAAGGGGACAGCTCCAAGTGATGTGAAGTGCTTACTGGTTCAATTGACAGTCTGTTAACATATGTTAACGTGGTATATGTACCATTTCATGGTGAGCGGATAGAGGAAAGCAATCAGCGAGAGAATGTTGTGATGCAGCTCAAAATGAAGAACAGTTCCTTTTAACACCTCCATTATACGCAATCATATAGACGTACAATGTTATTGACATGCTTTGAATATCGAATATGTGCGTAAATTGCTCCAGGGGGAAAAAAACAGAGACATAAATAAAGGCTTCACATGGTTGCTTTGCCCTGCTGGGATAGCTGGCAAATATACAAACACACAGACACACACACACACACACACACACACACACACCACACACATACACACACCTCAGGCTACAGATTTATCAGATATTAATCATGGCTCTGTTCTGTGTTGGTTATTTGAAGTAAATGCTATGACTGTAAATTGAAAATGAAGCCGATTCATAAAAGTATCCGGTGCAGAAAGCTGTAGCTATGCTGGAGTTCTGCTAGTATGATATACATGATGTACAGTAGAAGATACAGTATCAGAGAAGACTGATGATAAGCACCTAGTGCTGATCCTCGGTCAGAGTTGTGGAAACTCAGTTGCCCATACTGTATGTGGATAGAAAAAAACATACTAATATAAAACTAGAAAAGGCCACTTTCATTTCAAATGGCTTATTTGCTTTATTATTATTATATATGAAGAACTGCTCATCAGCTGTGGACTATAGGAATCCGCTGAGATGAAAACTACTTAATAATTGTATCAATGATTGACAATTACTACTTATACTCTTACTCACATCCATGTTTGGTTCAATACTAAGGCTGTCAATATTAAGCTTGTGATTAAGCTAGAAATGTTAACACATTACAATTTTTTAAAATGCTAATTAATCTCTCTCTTTCTCTCATCATCTATACCGCTTAATCCTGTATTCAGGGTATTCCTGTATTCCCTGGACAGGGTGCCAATCTATCACAGAGCACAGACACACACACACTCACTCATTCACACACTACAGGCAATTTGGGAACGGCAATTAGCCTAACTCCAAACTCCATGCACACAGAGACGGGAATCAAGCCTGGCCGGGGATCGAACCCAGACCCTGGCGGTGCAAGGCAACAGTTCTAACCACTACACCACTGTGCCGCCTGCTAATTAATAATTTGACCAAATTTGACCCTAATGGTTTCCCATAATCGCAGCACGGCTACCCGGCTGTGTGTGATAAGGCAGCTCTAGGTTGTTGATTTTTGGATCTAAAGATCCGTGTTTTGAGCCGCGCTGTTGACGTCCCATAATACCCATCCAGTGCATCCAGTGCCGGTTCCATTTCATAGATTTGAATTCAACATTTGTTAAATGTTAATGTTTGAGATACTATGAAACTGCATAATCTGTTTTATTTAAAGAGTTCATCATGCATTTTTTTAATTCCAAAATTGCTTGTTGGAAAGACAAGTAAATCTGTTTTAAAAGATTTAAAAGAATCGTGATTAATCACAGACTATCACAGATTAAAAAATTAAGTTAATTGACAACACTATTAAGTAAAAAAAAGCTTTGAAGCTTTTAGAAATTTTAAGTACTCATAGTACTAATAGTTTATAATAATTTTTTTTTCTACCCAGAAACCAATTCATTTAATTGATACACTGCATACTGTCATGGTCAAGGACTGTTTCCGCTTACAATCTACCCCGCCCGCCCGTGTCACTGTACCACCGTATATACAGTAGACTCAGTTCCGAGCTTTCCTGTACAGGGAACCCATGCACAACAACAAAGTTCCAAAATTATCCACACAAACTTTCTTTATAAATCCAACTTACTGTAAATATGCGATACAATAAACAAATATGTGTAAATATTTCATTTAACAATATTACTTAACATTAAATGAATTATGTAGTCATTTGGATTATACCCACAACATCAATACTCTTTCTATAAGATAAGCAGTTACAAACCTATCGTATGGAAAAGTGTGGTTGGATTTTGTCCAATTTCAGTGCCAACATTTACGATATAGCTTCTGCATTATTGATTTGTGACTCTTTGCTGCAGCAAAGTGGTAGACACCTGAAGAGATCTTTTTTTGTTCTTTAGCTAAAGAAGGATTCAGGTCAAACACAAATAGAATTCACCTCACAGAAAAGCGAATACACAGAATGATAAAGGACATGGGTCATGTACGGTACATGCAATTTCTTATGCTTTACTTTATCTAGGCACACTTTGACCTATAAATTCATAAGCCCTGGCATTGTATAAACGAAGTGAGCACGGCTTTGACCTCTTAGCTAGATAAAATGTTGTTAAGTCGCGGACAAACTCGATTTTTTACCGCACTGTTTTCTTAATACTGCTCGGTGCAGAAGACCTATATTTTGAGGGGTAACATGAGGCTTTCTTTGGCGTTGTGATGATTATATCCACATGCCTATAGACAGCTCATTCATTGAGGATCAGAGCAATATGGCCACCATATTGTTTTATATCATGTGGGATTCCAACCACCAACAAAAATATGAACCATGGCAATTGGAAGGTGCCCCATCGTTCGTCTTGTTCAAACTATTTGACTGATCGCTCCAGCTCAAGTCCCTCACCATGTGAAAATTTAGGATGGTAGAACACGCTAACAGTAGGCAAGCAATCATGAACAGACATGATTCCCAAATGGTGAACTGCAGGCTTGCCAAATTAGGCATAGGTTAATCCATTAATTATTGAAGCAAAAGGGAAGTGGTGCCAATTTATGATTGTGACCATAAGGGTCCGTTTTACATGGACATCTGCTCATCCTGGAGTCAAGTGGCCCTACGAGGCTGAGGGTGTCCTTGTCCAGCAGCCACATTAACATATCTAACACAGCGACGTGGCAGGCCAAAATTCGAATGCTACTTATCGATGCCTCGAGAATCTCAACAACATCTTAAAGCTGTGCGAACATGCAGCTCTTTGCGCCTGTTAGTGTGACTTAATGAACTCAGTATCACAGTTTTGCCTGTTATTTCAGGAGCCTGAGACAGCCAGGCAAGTGCTGATCTGTTTTATGGAGGTGAGAAGAAGCTTCCGTAAAAAGCAAATATTCACACTACTATTCAGAGATCACATGCTAGGGGGCTGTTTTGGGATGACTCACATGCTTAAAATGGCTTTAAAATGACAAATTTGTGTTGTTTGCCATCCTGGAAACACGTTTAGATTTTGCTATGTGACAGGCATCATGGGATCAGAGTATGTGAGATCTACCACTGCATGAAAAGAGGTGTATCTGTACTAGGAAACTCCCGTATACACCACTGATTTTTCGGAAGTATCTACAGTACCACTGACCGTATACCTCAAATTCCACCAAGCTAGGATACTTCCGGATTGATACCAATTCGGATGTATCTCGCTGAGGAATCCTTCCATGGTACAGCCATTTGTTGCCATGGCAAATAATCCACTCAAGGATTTTGTCAGGAGACCTTCACACCTCAAGCCCCATTTGCATTTTACACCTTTGCACAACTCTGCTCTTCCCTATTGGTTTATTTATCTCTACTTTGATTGGTTGTTTTTAAAACACTCCCAAAACCCTGACATCTATTGGGACATTACCCAGCTCATTTTTATTCAGCCCAGCCCAAGCCCTCAAAACTTAGTGACTTGATTGGTTATTGGGCAGGTATGTAGATATACCCTATCCACACACCCCTCCCCCCCCCCAAACAGTACTATACATCCCCCACATCATTTAAAAAATGACAATAGAATTGATTTATTAAAAGTAATAAGATTTATTAAAATCAAATCAAACACTAATAAATATACAAAGCAAGTAAGAATGAGGGGTAAAAAACTAAATATGGAAAAAAAATGAACAAATGTGCGTTTATGAAGGTGCAATTAAATTGAAAGCAATACTAAAACAAACATGCACCAGTGCTTGCTAGATGTACAAAATAAATGTCCTTCTAGCTCGGTCCCATTAGATATTACACGCTGACGGCATGGCACACAATGGCATCCCTTCATCGGACATCAGATCCAGGATTGCAGTCTGCCACAGTTCTCTCTCTGCATCTGTGTGAACGACCCTACACCTGGACTCCAGCAACTGCAAAACACACCATACGTTAACCCCTAAAAACACTCTGAGATGTAACAAATGTAACTTAATACATACAGTAGATGATGTACCCTTACTCATCTTTGTCGGTTTTTAGCCCCGTCTTAATGGAGTCTCTTAGCTGAGACTTTCCTGGCCGAGACAAAGAGCATTTGCAGTGTCTCATAGTAAGTCCTGTAAAATGCTGGATAAAAAGGGACAGAAACAATTCAAATTATTAGAGGGAAAAAAATTAACGGACATGAAAATAAATACAATAACAATTTCTGATTCCCCTTTATACACTCAGGGTTTGCATCTGCAAAAGTCATCTTTAATTCCTCCAGCAGATACAGTATGTCATCACCGTCTGATCATGAAGTGAACTTATTCTGTGTGGAAAGAGAGTCGTGTCATTAATTGCATTTAAAATGATTATGTAAACCCCATACATAATAGGTAAAGAAACAACATTCTTACCCAGTTTGTGGATCGTATTTATGTGGGTTGTTTTCTGAATAATGGACATTCCTTACAGCTTCCTGTAATGTTGAATTAAAAACGCTTTAATACATACATTTGTAAACAACATCGTATAATTCTGAGGTGACAAACTGTTAAATATTCTGGACACCTACAACAATGCAAGTAACAAAAAGTAGATGTGTAGCTAAGTGCTTAGGCTAACTTGGCAAGGTATAATTTACTACTATATTGTCAGCTAACATAAAGTTCAACTTACTGCAATGGCCACGTTATGCCGCTCTTAGCTCTTCTATTCACATGGCTTGACTCCTCCTGCGGTCTTCGCTCACCAAATTTGCGCTCAAATGCATCAAGATGCTGGATAGCCTCTTTGAGAAGAGCAGTGTGTGCAGCTTGCTTCTCCTTCAAACTCCCAAGCTGAAGAGACAAAGGCACACCATGGCAAATCCCCCCCACCCGGCTATGATAAGAAGGACAGCACCTCTTTCTGCTAGTCATTAACATACAAAAGGCCTTTACACCTCACAGCCACCACCTCTCACTGCTAGCTGTGAGGACTCCTAGAAAGTTTCAAAGATTCCCGTATACATCCACATACATGAGGTATCTGGTCGTTTCACAAAATTTCCTTTTGCATTCTCCCTTTCCAAGCACTCTGCCTCAGACATCTGGCAAACTTAAAGTTTAGCGGAGATTTCCCATACCATATTTGTCCGGATACAGCTCTTTTCATGCAGTGTACTGTAAGTTAAATCTGATTAAACAAATAAAAAAATTATCTGGCTTATATAACTTGAATGACATCATTACAAAGCTTGACACTAAAAGTATAAGGGGTGTTCAAGTTAAACCGAGACTTTTGATTATGCAGAATAACAGAACAGTTATGAAAGTAAAAACTACCTTTATTTTGCTATATAATCCCCTGCTACATTAATGCATTTCTAGTGCAGGATACCATCAAGGTAGGAAGTTGTATCAGTACGCCGGAGAATTTCTGTCTGAAATGATGGCCTTCCAGGAACTCTAATGGCTCAAACGTATGGAAATGGCTTACAGTGAGGTCAGGACTGTATGGGAGATGCAATAACTTCCAGTTGAGTTTGTGTACAGGTCTCACTGACAAATGTGCCTCTTCCGCAAGTTGATGACAGGTTATCTATCGATTTTCCAGGATCAGACAGTATACCCGCTGAATGTTCATGATGGGGTCTGAGCCAGCTCACCCCAAACCATCATTCATGGACAAACTTACTCTTTTCTTTTCCCAAAACTAGGCAGAAAAAAAAGAGAAAAAGAAACAGACAAAAGATACCAACTCAGTTTAGCTCAGAGGGACTGTAGAAGCTTCATATATACTGTATCTCAGCTGAACGTTGGAATCTGATTACTTTCATTGTACTGATGTTGCAGGTGACAAACTTCAAACTAATATAATGTACAATACTAATATGCACCTCAATTTTGAACAGATTTGAAGAAAAAAAAACTGAACTATTTCTAAACTGGTAGTACTGTATATAATGAGCATAGCTACAATCTTGTAAATGAAACTAGGTATCGAAAATATGTTGAGACAATTATCATGCATCTTTCAAATCAATAACCTAAAGATTTTACATAGATACTCAACTGAAAAGGGTTCCCATTACACTTCCACAGTTCCACGGAAATTTGTTATAAAAATTGGACTTTCTATCTCGGCTGGCACAATGATCAGCACATCACACCATTAAAATGTGCTAAATAAGATCACTATCCTCTCTCTGATGTATAATGACAGGCTTTTCATCTTTCCTACAGGATACGCCATTCTGCAGGCCATCATGGAGAAAGCAGGTCAGAATGGCTGGCAGGTCAGCGCCATCTGCGTGGAGAACTTCAATGACGCGAACTACCGGCAGCTCCTGGAGGACTTGGACCGCAGGCAGGAGAAAACATTCGTCATAGACCTGGAGCCAGAGCGACTCACCAACATGCTGGAGCAGGTACAACTTAGATTGCTGCACAGAAAGCAAATGAGAAATACATGACTGCATTTGTCACATTTCTGTGAAAGCACCCAAGACGCATCCGTAACGCATCTAAATCTGTTTGCCCGAGTCACATCGCAAGGTCAAAGATGAGTCAGACGTTGTACAAAGGCAAATACATTTCTCTCTTAGTCACTTTAGTTCAACTTTAGTATATCACAATTTTATGCGAACAGAACTAAAACTCTGGAGCCTCCCCTTATTTCTTACTATTTTGCTAGAAAAATGGGACAGTTGGTACAGTGGAAACATACAAGCAAATACAGTACAGTGTACTGCAGAATACAAAGAGAGGTTATACAATTCTAATGAGCTCAATATTTGGCAAGACTATCGATATTCTTCAACTCAGCCTGAGCTCTCTTAAGCGAGCTTTCTTTTTGAACTTTTTTAAGAATTCTTCAGGAATAGTTCTCCAGGCTCCTTGAAGGACATTCCAAAGCTCTTCTTTGGACATTGGCTGTCTTTTGTTCAGTTCTCTGTCAAGATGCTTCAGTATCCCACACCGCTTCAGTAATGTTGAGATCCGGGCTTTAGGGAGGCCAATCCATGACTGGTAGTGTTCCGTCGTGTTTTTTCTACTGAAGGATACTTTGACGGCATTCGCAGTGAAGTTTCTCATGATCTTCAATGTTCAATCTTTGTAATTAAAAGGTTTTTATGTACAACAAATCAACCTTTCTTTCCTTCTTTTAATTTGCTGGTAGTGACTCGCTACAAAAATACAATTAAAACATGAGTTTGTTGTATTTTTTAATTAGAACTCAGCCAAAATGTAATTGCTACTAAATTGCACTCTTAAATTGCCATAAATACAACTGCAGTTGGATGTATCCATTGTGTCAAAACTGGAGGTGGATTTATAGAGTTTTGCAAAATCACACAAAATTCACACAGATATAAGCTAAACTATTTTCACGTTATTTTGCCATGTGTGCTCTTGATTACCCTTGTGGCTTCAAGAAAACATGCGTAAAATATCCTCTAATAATTTGCAGTATGTCTTGCTTCATTTGAAGAACATGGTTTTTGCAAAACTGCAAAAATTTGGGGTTTTGTTAGGACAAATTTTGGTAGAATTTTTGTGAGATTTAAGACAATTTCACATTTTTCCCCACTTTACCGTACTAAAAACATGATGAACCATGACCTTTTGTGTGCGGTTACTCCCCTATACACCAATCACCCATAACATTAAAAACATGGTCCTCTCACCAGTTTACTAGTATATAAGTGATAGTTAAAAAAAAAAAGGCTACATAATGGAAGAAACATAAGAAACTGATTAGTTTGCAGTTTTCTCTTATTTTTTATATAGCAACAGAGAGTAATAGTTTGTAGTTTGTTGACCATAGTATCACTGGATCAAAGAAGTTGCAATCTGATGCCTACAGGGTTTGCTAGTGCAGTCGCAATGAAATATTAACAAGCCCTCCCCTGCCAATAGACATCACCTGTTTATTTAAACCATCTTTCTTTTTTAAAATGCATGGTATTATTAGCCTTAAATCAACTACTTGGCAAAATCTGACTGTTTATATGATTATTATTATTATTATTATTATTATAGGCCTGGAAATACGGTTTAAAAATAGCAACGCAACTGTTTAAAATATCTGCTTTCTGAAATGGAAAAGACATTGTACTCTGAGGACGTATGGAAATGAGGTCAACACAAAGTTGGTGGTCTAAATGTAAGAGCTAATTAGCATATTACATGCATTCAAAAATAAGGCTCCATTCTTGCTAACTAGACTCTGTGAGCATTTGCGGTAACTACAAATGAGTTCATGCAATTAGAATTCTACATCCTACAGTAGATACAATATCTGTAAGAGACAAGGTAAAAACTGTCTATGCTTAAAAAAAAACAGGTCATTTAAATCTGTTTGAGCGATAGTTTTTTTCTACAGAGATTTTCATGTGATTGCCTGTCATTTCCCTCACTGTTGCACATCATGAGATACAAGCGGCTGTATTTACTTAATATCTTTGCACTTACGGAACATTATAAGCCGAGGCATTCTCTATTATTACTTAATTAAAAACAGCAGAAGTCTGATTTCCCCCTCGGCTGGCAGCACGGGCGCTTCGTTCAGGTGTGCAGTGAACGGTGATGACTGTGCTTTGTTGTCTTTGCAGATCGTGAGCGTTGGCAAGCATGTCAAAGGCTACCATTACATCATGGCAAACTTGGTGAGTAAAAGTGTTTTTTTTTTTTTTTTCCTCTTTTCTTCCTTCCTCTCCTCTGTGAATTTCTTAATCTTTTTCCTTTTCAAGATGTCAGGTCTAATTCATATTCCAGGCTGCAGCGGCGGTGACAAAACAGAACAGGCTTGGGATTGGTTCACGAGGGCAAGCAAGGGGACGGGTGTTCATAGAAAAAGTCTTATCACAGGCCAGCTTGAATATTTCTATTCCTCTTTTCCTCGCTCTTTTGTCAACTGCAACAGGGTTTTAAGGACATCAATCTGGAGCGTTTCATGCATGGTGGGGCAAATGTGACAGGCTTTCAGCTGGTGGACTTCAGCAATCCCATGGTGATTAAACTCCTGCAGCGCTGGAACAAACTGGACCAGAGAGAGTACCCTGGCTCAGACGTCCCTCCCAAGGTAAACTCACTCACACCGTGATTTCAACGTACCAATTCATGCTTAAATATTTTCCTATCAGAATGCGGATTTCTCAGTTCTGCGCATTAATCAGATCAACGGTTTACATCGCAATAAAACTGATTTGTCCTAACAAACAAGAAACGCTATAGCAAATGTTATATTATAGGAAAAGTAGTGGTAACAATGGCAACACGCATCGTGCGACTCCATCTTGGTTCTAGACATGTCTTTGCTCTTGCCCTATTCGGGGTAAATGTTTCCATAGTTTTGACCCTACAGAAGTTCTTGTTCATCATTTCTGATTACGGATTGCCATAGCAACAGCACTTTGGTATGCGAAGCGCTTATTTTTTCCAGGAGTATATTTATTTAACAGTTCAAAACCACGTAATAAACGTCTAACTCGGCGCACTTCTGAAAACTAAAAACCGATTTCTTCGAAAGATTCAGGCAGCCTCAAAACTCACTAATAATAACAAGCTAAGCAGAATACTTTGGCTTGCTAGTGTTCAGTACACTTCATCACCCAAAGCACCATCTGCAATGTATTATTCTGTGTTTTATAGACCCGCTGTATATGCAATGATTAAGCTACTTTCAGCATCAGCAGTTTCCCATTAGCCATCCTGTGCGCAACGTTGCTAGAGCTGCTCAAGCCGCTGTTGCATTTCAGTCCTTTTCCTTCTATCGTGATTGCACATCCCCACGGGAGCTGATGAGGATGACAGTCTTGTAGAGAATGGTATGAGATTGACGTGCTGAAAGAAATCCTCTTGCCGTGACCTTGTGGGATGTTGCATTAGGACGGCTTTTCTTAAGCATACACCGCCGGCGAGGGCTTGGGACCTGGGTCCTCGAGAGGTTACGGGTTTTAATGGCTCACACAGGGATACTTCGCCAGCACTGGGTATGTGTGTGTGTTTGTGTGTGTCTATTTGACCACATATGTGATTCATACACATTGTAACTGTCTGCAGGAATAGCTTTCTCTTTCCGTGTGTGTGTTTTGTCTTTTTCTCAAAGCCGTGTTATTTGCATAGCCGAAGCCACACTCGATGCTCTCCTAGCACTTAATTGAAGCTCTTTTCGTGCCATGGCTATTCTCGGAGTCCCTAAAGTCTGCGCTATCCTCTTCATCATCTGAATCCTCAGCAGTTGCACCGGGCTCAGTCCTCTCGTTTAAAGGCTTAAATAAATTTGTGCCTCGCTCCCAACTGCAGAGGTCCAGATGAAACAGAGGACATTACTGCAGGATGAATGGTGCTGAACGCGTTCTCTTTAACCCCCCACCCTGGCGCTAGCAGCGGGCTGCCGTTCTCCTAGGCACCACCCCAAAGACCCTCTAATGAATCCAACGGAACGATGTAACATCCGCCTCTTGGACTGGAGGACATAACGAACTCCTGTCATTTCTGATAATTAATCCATGACTGCAGCACCCTGCCTGTCTCTCTCTACACAGCTCCTGCTTTCTTCATCCTCACCCCCTCTTCCTCTCTCTCACATGCTCATCTGTCCATCTCCCTCACCTCCTCTGACAAGCTGGGTTTTTTTTTTTTTTGCCTAGAGGTCTCTCCGTGGGTTTAGAGTTTTTGTTTCTAACAGAAAAAAAAAAAATCTGTGCCAGCAAGGCTTCACCTCTTGCACCTTTTTTTCCTGAGGCTTTGAACTACCTTCAAACAGATAAGAGCAGCTGAACAGTGTGGCATGGAAAAGGAGGGGCAGAAAGAAAAGGCGGAAATGTTATTCTCTCGTGAAGAGCGGATTAAAACTGAATTTAGTAGCAGGTCAAAGTAGCTGGTTTATGAAGCAGGCATGCACACTGAAAACAAATTTGTCCTCCAAAATGTCTCATTTGCTTCATTTTCAGCACAGCATTATAATGTACTGATTACCTAATTTCAATTTTGCTCTCATCTCCGACCAATCAGCACTTGTGGGGAAATAACAGTTCTCTGACAAATAGTTGCACCTTATTACAACAGTTTCTGGGGTCTCTGTACTGTATGACTCCGATTTGCATGATTATAATTATAAACATAGTTGTAAAAAGCAATTAGTGAGGTCCAAGCACTCTCATCATATAACATTCACATTGGCAATTTTTTGCCTAGTACTAATGCTGGTGGTTATGACCTCAAATCAGTATCATGGTTAATTTTACCTCAATCATGATTCATTAAAAAAAAAAAATTTTGTTTTTTGTTTGTTTTTGTTTTTGTCTCTTGTATTCATAGTTCACCAACAAGGTTTGTACTATAAATATGCTTAATTATTAAAGCTGGGGTTTTTTTGCTAATTGAATAGTGCTTACAGTGATATACTATAGTGATTAGGACTGTGTCCATGAGGTTGCATGTTCTACCCCATGCTTGGTGGGCTTCATTCAGATGCTCTGGTTTCCTCCCACAGTCCGGTGACATGCAGAGTAGGCTAACTGGCATCTCCAAATTCCACATGCTGTAGTGTGGGTGCGTGATTGTGAGCCCTGTGATTGATTGGCACCCTGTCCAGGGTGCACTCTGCCTAGTCGAGTTTTTGTGGGAGGATGGATTGAGTTATGAATCGTGATTTTTTGTTGTTGTTGTTGTCCAAAATCGTTTTTTTATATATATATTTTTTACATTTATAATAATAGAGATGAACCGGTCGTTCGACCAATAACCAGAAATTGATTGCCCCGTCACTGATGATCAACTGATCTGCCTCAGATATAAATGATTCTGCACAGAGCGCAGAAGCTTCCGAGTAGCGCAACAGAATCACAATTTTATGGTGTTACATTATCAAAAAATTGCACAGTTTAAAAGCCTCCGATGTGCCTTTTTCTCCAATTAGTCTTAAACACACTCATTAAAACATGCTTGCATCAGTCTCAAAACACAGTGAGCGCAAAGTAGCGTGTTAGAAAACGTGAGCCCGCGCACTCACTGTTGAGACCTTGGAGGCGTTGCAGGGGGTAAAACGTTGCTGTTCCTTTATAATCCTATAGGAGGCGTGCTGAACTATTTACACATTTTCATCCTGTGTGGTAGGAGTGAAATATTTGCCAAGTTTTTTTAGAAATAATAATTACGACGGAGGACAATTATGACAGAGATAAGTGCTCCTCAGTTAGTTTGCGTTGTTTAAATGCTGCACTTGGGAAAAAGAATGTTAGAAGGCGTGGGCTACATGTAATTATTCATTAAAAGTTTTTAAGGTTTAAAATTGTATTAAAATGGCGTGAAAACGTAATATAGAATCGGGATATTTATAAAATCGCTTAATACTTATATACGTGGCCTGGGCAAGATTATGCCGATTAAAGGTTCTGAATGCCGGTTTCAATTTATTTTACGATTAATTGTCAATCCCTCTGAAGTACCATAGATCAAATAGACCATCATGCTGTGTGTAACAGCTCAAAGCTAACTGCTGAATTCTGATTGACCGATTCCAGACATGTTATTGACCGCTATTTAAAAAAAAAAAAAATTATTTAGTGTCATTTACTGTATGCTTTATCCTGTTCAGGGTCTAACTGGGTCCAGATCCTATCCCAATAAGAGCTGTGAATACTCTTGGATGGCACGGGAGTACCATGCTCTCACACATCCGCTCTCACATTCATTCACCTACTGTAGGGACTGTTGACCTTTTTTCTCCAAAGAGGTTAAAACAACTCACAAATACTAATAGATTTTGCTTTTTGATAAGTCTCTTCGGGTTGGTATTTGAGGTGGCATTTAAAAGGCTTAAAGGTCACCATATTTTACTCTTTCCTTAACAAGTTAACATAGTTCTCAGAGCTCTCCCAAAGTGTGTGGTAATGCTCCAGCTGAAAGAATGCTTTTTATACACCGCAAACGCCCTTTATCGCACTCCTGCTCAAAAAGATTTCCGTATCTATGTAATTGAGCCACCGCCTGAGAACAAGCCAGGGAATGGGTTCTTCTTATATGAGGTCACTTTAGGAAAAATAAAAAAATCCACAATAAGCTAAAGTTCAGAGGTTACTTTTCTCGTGTTATACTGTATATGCACTCTGGAGACCCATCTGAATATTTATAAATGACTATAAAGTGAATTTTGCATAATAGGTCCCCTTTAAACATGTTTTGAAAAACAAATTTGCAGATAGCCTGTAACACATCATTTTCGTAAAAATTCACTTTAAAGACTGAAAGGTTCATTTGCGTACCGTGTCATTAACCTCCATGCCCTACAGACTAGGCTGCAGAAGAGCTGAGCTAAAGAAGAAGAAGCAGTCTTTATTTGTCATATTCATTACAGCACATTAGAATTCTTTCTTTGCATGTCCCAGCTTGTTAGGAAGATGGGATCAGAAAGCAAGGTCAGCCATGAAGCGAACAGGGTTGATTAAGGGTCCAACAGTGATATCCTGGTGAAGCTGGCGCTTGAACTGGCGAATTTTTGATCATTAACCCTCAGCGTTAACCTGCTGAGCTGAAACACTGGCATGTCAAATGAACCTCATGTAGTGTCCAAGTAGCTTTACATATGAAATGAGAGAGAGAGAGAACACAAAAGAAAACTTAGATAAAGTGAGTCATAACGTCATAATCACACATCGTACACAATGGCCAGGGGTCGCTCAGTGGTTAAGGCATTGGGCTACAGTTCAGACGGTCCCAGGTTCAAACCCCACCACCATCAAGTTGGCCCCGTTGGGCCCTTGAGCAAGGCCCTTAACCCTCAACTGCTCAGATGTACAGTATAATGAGATAAAAATGTAAGTTGCTCTGGATAAGGGCGTCTGCCAGAAGTAAATGCATACACCATTTTTTTTTATTTGTCAACAGTAAAGACTGCTGTATCCATGGTGTATCCATCATGTAATCAACAAGGTTCCTTTCTCTAGCATGCATGTGTTATTTACTTCTTTTTCTTCTTCATCTTCTTTCTGCTGTTCTCGTTAGGGGTCGCCACAGCGGACCATTTGTCTCCATCTAACTCTGTCTTCCTTCCACGTCTTCCATCCTCACTCCAACCTCCTGCATGTCCTCCCTCACCACATCCGCAACCCATGCGTATGTTGTTTGCCGTGCTCAAAAATGATCCAGCAGAGAGCTCATACAAGTCTAAATCACCGTGCAAGCGCTCTCTTTTCCCCTCTCCGTTCCCCATTAGCTTGTTTTTTGTCTTGTTCATGCTGACACACTCGCAGAATCCTTTTTCTTGTGCAGCAGAAGCATGACGTTATTCCTGTAATGCAGCTGTTCTTCATCTGAGCCAGCAAATATACGTGAATTGTCCTGCTCAGTACTTCGTATTTTGAAGTATTTTAAGCAGCCATATTTTAAGAGCCGTTGCTGTGTAGTTCAGCACTGTATCATTTCCTGAGAATTTCCTACAGTGATTATCTTATTTAAGGAGCTGTATATGTCTGATCGCTGTTGCTACAATAATTTATTTTAAAAAATAAAAAATTCTTGTATCTAGGGGATTTTGTGTGGATTAACAAATATCTGGCATAGCACATCTACAATAAAAAAACATTTGTAGAAAAAGGATATTCAGTGGTTTGTCTTCATTTTTCTGCATAATTGATGTTTTCACAAACCTTAGCATATAACCCCATCATTAATCGTTTCTATTTATATTTTTAATGATAGTGTACTATTTAGCATGACTTGTTTTTTTTTTATATAAACAATATTGCAGCATTAGACTGCTAGCTAGCAAGTTGCTCTAACAATTTGCAAAAAGATGATATGATGAAATGTATCAGTAATCCTCATTATATTAATCCTTTTTTATTTTATTATATAACGCGTTTGATTTAATACGCAATCTGGCTGAAATATGGAATCTGCATGTGAAATACAGTCAAACCTTTGGTGTCGGTTTCCAAAATACATTCATATATTCAGTAATACAATATTTGTGTTTGTGCATGTTTTTCCTTTCTGTAACTCTATGAAAATGATACTATTAGAGAATGAAGCAAAAAGCCCAGAGGTGGTGGTGGTGTGCATTTGAACGAGGGCTGTACAAGATGCTTGGTATTTCGGTGACCTTTACCTGACCTTCTCTCTATGCAGTACACCTCCGCTCTGACATACGACGGAGTGATGGTGATGGCAGAAGCCTTCAGGAACCTGCGCAGGCAGAAAGTGGACATCTCGCGCAGGGGCAATGCAGGAGACTGCCTGGCAAACCCGGCAGCTCCCTGGAACCAAGGCATTGACATGGAGCGCACACTCAAACAGGTATGCAGAGCCAGAAAAGGGAAAGAAAGAAAGATTAATGAGCATGTGCAGAGCGAGTGAGTGGTAAAATACGCTGCTTTTACCTGTCATACAATAATGGAAAATGAGCCAGTTGTAAGAACTGTACATTGTGGGAAAACTGGGTTAAATTCAGAAACAAAAAAGTAAGTAGGAATAAATGAGTCTTACGTCCACATAGTGTCCAACCAGAGGAAAAAAAAACAAGTCTGTGGATTTACACTGATAAGTGCATGCTTTACATAATATATTTGGACCCATATGGTCATAATATATAATAAAAATGCTTTAAGGGAAACTTTAAGTATCGTCGAAAAATGTTAAGCCACTATGGGTTAACCAGAATCATTGCTGCTTGACCACAAGTCTCTGGAGGAACTGAATGATTCTTTTACACGTCAATCCAAAATCTCCCAAAGGTGTTGGGTTGGGTTTCGTCAACATCTGGTGAGTGTAGAGGGCATAGCTTATGATATACATCAATTGCCATGCCCATCAAACCATTCAGTGATCCCTCATGTCTTGGGAATGGGGGTGAAAGAAAGAGGCCACGCTGATCCAGAATAGAACTGTTTAATCGCAGTCTTAAAGGTGATCAGACGTAAAAACCCTTCATTGATTTGCAGTGAGGCGTTCCTCTGAGGGTTGGAAAGACAGCAAAACTATTTCCATACCGCATAACAATAATAGAGACACTTGTTTTTAATTTTATTTATCACCTATAACAGATGTATCAGATCTATGGGGGAACACCTCAGTCCAGTGGATATACTGGGATGTCTTGGGCGTTAGCATGTATTCCCTGGTTTTTATCCCCACTGGAACTGATGTGAGATCTAGAAGGGCTATATATCTAAAAAAAAATGTAAAAAAAAAAAACTAAGAGACACCTAAACCAGTCTATAAAAGTGAAAAGAGAAGGTGATGAGTAGTGCGAAGTTGTGTTAGATAAAGAGTTGAGGTGTGAGTGATAGTGAGAGTGCAATGCGAAGTGTTAAGCTTGGAGAAGAAAATAATTGAAGAGCAAGCAGAAGCGGCAGAGTAATGAGAGTGTGAGAGGCAGCAGCTGGATAAGCAGTAATTACATTGTTTATCACCGCAATCCAGGTCCGGCTCCAAGGATTAACAGGAAATGTCCAATTTGACCACTACGGGCGCCGAGTCAACTACACTATGGACGTGTTCGAGTTGAAAAGCAACGGCCCCAGACGAGTAAGATCTGCAGCACGTCTCCGTGCCATCTGCGACATCACAGATTTGTTTTTCTCCATTTCCATTTTTAAAGTAGAATTCTCCACAGATACATAAAGATTTATTTAGCTTTTACCACATTCAAGTAAATTACACTATACCATATAAATTACTTGTATACATCTGGTGCGTTTGCAGTTTGTCTTTGATTGGAAGAAAGTGTTATCATGATTTGTCTTCTTGTCTGTCTACTTACATCTGTTCGGCGCTGGCGCAGTCGTATTCGCGCTCTCTTCTCTATCTCTAATTTGCCATGACTTGTTTGATGCAGTTGTTTAAGCAAGAACATTACAGATTATTCGTTTTTCATGCGGATTGCCCCCTTTGTGTGTCTCCAGCTCTGCTTTAGGGTTTCCCAGCATAGTTGAAGATATGGATCTCTTTATACAGCAAAGCATTTTATAGTCGCATTAGCATTTAAGTGACTCATTTAAATGGTTTAAATAATGTAACATATGATTTATATAAATGAAATACTTTTCAGTTTAAATGGTGTGTGCTGCCCTTAATCAATTTGTCTTTGTGAAAAGCCAAGGCTGTAGGAGAAAAATTTCTAATAATGTGTAATCGCCTCAAGGATTGCAAATTTACAGCTACAGACTGCTATAATCATATTCATTGAGGATATTTTGCCAGATGTAAGACATTTCAAATCTGTAAAGATGAATTATTATGCAGTTTCAAAGCAGGTCTCCGTTTTGGTTCTCTCGTAGGTTCTGTTTCTGTCATCTCTAACATCATTCCAATCCCCGTTTTTACCAATACGAGGCTTACCCCATTCACTCCTGTTCATGCTGTTCATCTTCTCACACCCTTGCCCATTCTATCTGCATGTGAATCAACGCCTTTCTAACTTATCTTCCAACCCTGTCACCATGTGCCAGTATACCACAACACACCACCACTCCAGTGCCATATACCCCAACACATCACCAGTCCATCCCTATATCCCACAACACACCACCACCACTTCATCCACGTACTGTATACCACTTCACACCACCACTCCAATTCCATACACCCCAACACATCACCACCACTCCATCCCCATATACCCCAACACATCACCAGTCTATCCCTATATACAGTACCACAACAAACCACCACCACTCCATCCACATACTGTATACCCCAACACATCACCACTCCAGTTCCATACACCCCAACACATCACCACCACTCCATCCCCATATACCCCAACACATCACCAGTCTATCCCTATATACAGTACCACAACATACCACCACCACTCCATCCACATACTGTATACCCCAACACATCACCACTCCAGTTCCGTACACCCCAACACATCATCACCACTCCATCCCCATATACCTCAACACATCACCACTCCAATTCCATATACATTACCACAAAACATCACCGATCCAGCCAAATTTACCACATCACCACCCCAATTCCATCCACACATCACCACGCCAATTCCATATATTCCAGCCCATCACCACTCCATCCCCATATACCCCAAAACATCACCAATTAATCTCCGCCAACCAATCACCACTCATCTCCATATAACCCAATATCACCACTCCATCCCCCATAAGCCCCCAAAACACCATTCCCATACTGTATACCCCAACTAACCCTTCTAACCCCATTCTTTCGTTCCAGAGCCACAGCCCACCCATATCTGTACAGTATGTCTATGGCACATCTTCTCGCTCCAGTTTTCGCCTACTGTTAATACTCAATCCAGATAGCGATTTTTATTTGGCCTTACGTAGACTATAAATCCGTATAATAATGGGAGGCAATGATGCCATGATTTCCACCATACAGAGTACAGTATACAGCACTGTAGGTAAATTCGAAAATTAGGTGTTATCACAGTAAATGTACTCACTCTGTTTAATAAAGGTAATGCTTGGTTTACTGTTTGTAAAGTTTTTGCATATGAAATATGGTTGTGCTCTGTACCCAAACGTCACAAAAATCTATTATTTTCATGTAATTTATTTTTTGTTAGGGGTACATTTTTCTCTGTCCCTCTTTGCCAGTTGAATATTTATAACGTGAGAGAGCAAATTAAGAAGTATTGCACTTTCAAAACTTGATTAGATTTTATCCCATGTCCACATAATTTCCCATGTCAAACACATTTCTTACACAAAGTGTACTTAAATTATTAAAGAATTGTTAATATATTTCTGTTAGCAGAATAATATCCAGATAACATCTGTTCCATTTTCATACCCAGGACAGAGCCAAGCTTAAACCAGCCAACTAGGCTACTTGATCAAGGACTCAATCAGATATGGTCAAACTTGGTCCTGAACTTGCTCCAAGCTATTTGTGCACATTTGGGCCATTAAAGGAGTTCTTGGTAGGCAGGCATTTGAGACACGAAGCAGGCAGTCCGATCGTGGCTCTGGCGTACTGAGGAAAACTTGTACAGTGTCCAATTACTAGTGAAAAGTAAGGGCATTAGCATTGGAGGGGATTATATGGAAAATGAAAGGTAGTCTGCACTTCTGTTTTCTTTTATTCTGCACAATGAAAAGTCCCTGTTTGATTTGAACACCCTTCATATTTTTGTGTGTGTTTAATTTACTTCTGAGAAAAGAAGACAAAACATCGGTAAAACAACATGTTGGCTCACTATGACAGTATGGGGGTCCCACTTTACCAGTATCCCGCAAGAAAGTTTTAATCTTTAGTCAGTAGAGGTTTGATGAGGCATCATTTTCTCTATGTTTGTTATTTTTTTTCCATTTGTATTTTTTAATTGTATAAAAGACAACTTAAGATTTCTGAAATCAGAACATTGTTTAATGTGGCATTAAGATAATAATAAAAAAATGACAGAGAACGTGGGCTTTCCAAAACTGTTACAAATTCACCAATATTCACCCTATACATTTATTTCTTTTACACTAAGCCATAAGTCAAATCGTTAGCAGATTTTCGTGCTGCATGTAAATATCGTGTTCTCTTTTTTGTAATAAATCAGTTACTTTAAACAGTGTTAAACTGATAACATGCTGCAGCATTGTAAGCAACGACAAATATGACAAGTGATTTGCTTACCTTTACTTCATTGTTGATGCACGTTTTATTACCACTCCTGCCTATGGGAATGCCATTAAGCTGACAGACCATGACAGGCGGAAATATTTTTAATCCTGCCCCCATCCCAGTAGATAACTGTGGAACATTGCAGTGTTCCAGCAGTCCCCATTTCCATACGGCTCTTTAGTAGGTACTGTAAACCTTCCTGTCACACACCTGTTCTGTGTCGTGTGGAGGCTCAGTGTTTGCACTGTTTTATGGTGTGTAGTGGCTTCTGGCTGTACCATGCCTGTGGAAGAGTGATCGAGAGTGATAGAGGGAGGCAGGGCAGGGAGGGAGAGGATGCATCGAGAGCCGTTCAGGAGCATCAATCAGGCAGCTGAGAGGATGCTGCAGGCTCCTCGAACTCCTCTGGCTCCTGTACGGACATGGGAGGCACGCCGCTTAAGCCTGCCCCCGCTGCTCCTTCATCCATCATCATTCGCCATGATCTAACACAAGGCGACATCGTTTCCGAGTTCAGCCAGGCCAGCCCCCTCCGTAGCGTCATTCGGAGTGGGATCACGCTTAGCAGGCGTGCACGAAATAACCAATCCACAGAGAGCACCTGTGTTCAGATGCAGGATCATGTTGTTCATTAGCTTAAAAGAACAAGCATGCACAACTTCTACACAAGTAAGGTGTCATGTTCATTTAGAATTATGGTCATTGCAAGTTTCAGTTCATTTAATTATACTGTAACCTGGGATAATTTTTGACACTTTCTGATATCATGTGATTAACACAATCTACAATAGCAGCAGATTTGAGATAAAGGCGTTTGCGTGTGTGCTATCAGGATTTCTACAAGACGTTAGCTTAAATTGGCCTGTAAAAGCTATTTAGAAACTAGAACTAGAAATGAAAATGTCCCTGTGGAGGTGATCGCATGATTCATCAGCATCAGTCACTCAGACATTTTTTTAGTTTTGATTAATAATAGTTTCCAGTCATATTTTATTTCACTCACTAATTATTATAGATTTTCATGTATATATTGTATTTTAGAATTTTGTGCTTTGCCACAGAAACAACCGTAATCACCACTCCAATTAGTCTAGTGTGAGATAAACACACTACACTATAATACTGATGTCCCTTCTGACCTCATGTGTGTCCCGTCCTCAGATTGGCTACTGGAACGACGCTGACAAGTTGGTCCTCATCCAGGACCAAGCCTTACTTCCGAACGAAACATCTGGAATGGAGAACAGGACTGTGATCGTGACGACTATTATGGTGAGTACTTGTTTTTTTTTTTGTTGTTGTTGTTTTTTAATCTTCCTAAACAAATCATATTCACACACAAGAACAGTTCTCAGCTGTACGTCTCTGATCCAAATGCTTCCATTTGACTGTTTGTGTAAATGCGTGTTCAGAGGCCACGATAAGCTAGCTCTTGCATTTACATGCACTTGCATTTTAATAAATGATGTGCACCAATTTAGCTTGTGTGTGTCCGTGTGTGTGTGTGTGTCTGTGTGTGTGTCTGTGTGTGTGTGAGACGTGTCAGTCACGTCACTGTCTTGAAATATTACAATGCCATCCTAATCAAGTCCCGGTGTCTCTCGATCTATCGTTCAAATATACATCCTTTTGGCCCATACATTTTGCTGAATAACATTTTTCCAACGGTGCAGGAATGTGTGTGTCGTCTGCCTCTTTCATGTGTCAGAAAGTGTCATGGCTGGCATACTGTACATGGTGCCCAAGATGTGCTGTTTTGGTTTGTTCTGTCACTGTTTTTTTATTTATTTATTTATTTATTTATTTATTTGATTGTTATTATTGTTCATTTCATGGAGATAACAGAGAGAACGCTGCATGAAGTGGATCTCATTCCACACGAACATGTTGTGGCTCTGCATTGCGCTTTTATATTGTAACTATTGTGTATAGAGTGCGATTGTGTAGTGTACACACTAGGAGAATTACAATATGTAACCTAAAAGCTATGGATTTTGATACACCAAGGAAATGGGAGAGTCACACCTGAAGCAAAATGCTCCTCTTTTCAGCCCGTGTTGAAGAATCCTTATTTAAGAAACTGAGCAGAGAGAAGAAAGGACACTGCTGAGCCGAAAACCGAGCCCCCTCTCCCTATATTAAGGCATGGACAGAAACAGACAGATCTGAAGCGACAAAAGCAATAACGCTGAGCCGTGGACAGGTGCTTTCCCAGTCGGAATGAGCTACACGATGAGAATCTGAGCCGTGGACAAACACAGGCACAGACAAAGCCCAGCTCTCATTAAGCAACCGAGCGATGGACGGACTCTGCAAGAACAGTAATGATCATGCATTAGGAAACTGTGCGTGGGATGAATCGGCAGGAGTGTTCATTTAGGGCTAAACAAATAGGTTGGATGTAGATGTATTGTAAATATACAAAGCATGCATAGTGTAAGCCTTTGACTGTTTAATGAAACTCTTTAGTATTTAGTATGTGTTAGGAGGCGTGCACTCCCATCATTAGGGGTTTTCAGTATTTAGTATTCATAAGGAATATAGGATCTATCCTCAGGAATGCAGTCACTGCTTCCTGATTGATAATGCTCTTTGGTTTCACAAAAAAATGTCACGTATTCAAGTTGTAGTAGATCAGTGAGTCTTTGGTATCAGGAATTTGCACATTAGACATGAGTCTGATGTAGCTAATAAGTAGTGGATTTCTGTTTTATAATAAAATGAAAATAAGTCCTTCCCAGATCTTTGTAAACACTGCTTCAAACAACATCATTAGCCTCGTCAACCACCATTCATATGCTGTAATTGCCCTATTACACTGTATTTACTAAAAACCTAAATGGAAGCTCTATTAACATACAGTACATTACATCCCATTTTGAATAGAGTCATTTTCAAAATAGCAGAGATCATCCACATTTATATCATTAGATTAACAAGGACTGGACATCTGAATCTAAAAGTATTTTTATGAACATTTTCAGCCCAAAAAAATGTATACATACTTCAGGAAATTGAATATAAGTATAAATATATTCCAATACTAAAAGTATTGCTATATACATTATATATTGATATATAATACTATTATGATAATAATATGATAATGTAATATTATTAACGTTAGATTAATATCATATACATCATAATATTTTCTTTCCTTAAAGTGTGTATATATTTTTTTTAGCTGACTCTGAGTATCTATACTGTATTTAGACAATGAAGTTGGGAGTTATAAAAGGACATTCAGGTCTCAAGAGGATATAGAGACTAGTACTTTATGGGGTTAACATCAAGTGCTGTCCAATAGTCTTGAGCCAACCCTTATTCCTTTATATATTTTGTATATGTAGATTACATTTTATTTCATATGCAGAAATGAGGGAGTGGGTCAAGACTTTTGCACAGTACTGGACACAGTTGAATTTGTTAATAAATTACTTAGCAAAATAGACGGGCACTTCCACAGAAATTCCACTTGTCACCAGTTACCAGACCCACAATTCCTTTCTGCAGTAAAGTGTTCTATAATGGACATGATGCTTATTTGTACTTGTAGACTACCCCTGCAATTTTACTCTTTTTTGTGTGTGTGTGTGAGGTTTTTTGTTTTTGTTTTTGTTTTTTTGCCGTGTCTACTGGGATGTAATTCTGCATGAATGACTATTCTGCAGTAAAACATATCTTGGCACTGCTGATAACCTGCACTAGTGGCACTATGCATCACTGATAATAAACTGTCTACCTATTTATTGTATCTGCCCCAGTGAACAACAACCGACTGAGGATGTCTATTATTCGGCCCACTGTAATTAGACTAAAACGTCATTGTTATTGATTTGCAATAAATTGTCTTGATCTTCTTTGATCTGGCCTCTAAATATTCAAAATATGTTTTATCCATGTTAAACAACAATCGAAGATTTTTTAAACCATGCCGAAGTTACAAATTTCCTATGAATTGTTTTCATTCCCAAAAGTCATCTTTGCTATCACTGAGAGAGATAAAAGTTGTCCAAGCATAATATTAAAAATACAGGAACTAGCAATAAAAAAAAGTTTAATAAATCCGTGGGCAAGATGACATGAATCATCAGTCTCAATTTAATGAAGAACGCTCTGTTTGCTGAGTGGTGGGGTGAGTTCTTGATTTGCCCTGTTGGGTTTTATGCCTTTCATGGTTCTGGGCCAGCCATATGGCTTAGGAAACATCTCTGAAATAGAGGCAGGTTTTTCAGAGTGTTTATGGAAATGTGCCTCACTTGGACAGATGTGCATTTCATGAATTGTAATGAACTTGTTAATTTGAAAGTTGTTTTAAATTAGACTACCTGGACTAAAACAAATGCAACCTCTGATTTTACATTGGATTGCTTTTATCTTTGTTATGGCACACATTCTCCATGATATTGTTTGCGCAAACCTATGCAACATCACAGCATTTATTTCCATCTAGAGTTGCATTACGTTTTAGCTGAAATCTTGTATCGATATGTTCTCCAGAACGTCCCAAATACTTGAAGGTTTTAACTTAAGGGTTTTAAGGTTAGGACCCTGTGGTGGCCAATTCATATGTAAAAAAAAAAAATTCCTTCTGCTCCCAGAACCACTTTTTAACATTTTGAGTTGCATTTGTTTTCTGAATAGCCTCACTTACAATTGGTTTTCTTACAGCTATATGGCAGTTTACTTCCAACCCTGCGAGTTCTCTCCATATTGTGCATGATAAAAGGTTCTTACTTCAACTATTAAACATAGCAGTGATTTCTCCTACCCATTATTTTACAGTACAACTTCAGCAAGCATTTAAGTGATGTTCAATCAGTGCCATTCACATTTGTTTCTAACCACATTTCTTCCATAATTTGACGGTTCAGTTTATCCTCCAACAATGCATTGGACATTTATTAACCCAATTCCTTTCATTTTAACAATATCCTTTCCTTGTTCCCTTTGCTTGATGCAGGCCAATAATCTGACCCTTCTGAAATAGATTTTTGGCCACAGTCATGGGATACGTCTTCTTACACGGTTGTTAAATAAATGAGAAGCTACTGCATCAGTTGGGGTTAAAGGAAATGTTTTCCAGCAGAAACATAGTAATCCTTGCAGTAATTATCCCATCAAAGGCTCTCAAGTATTTGCTTATTTAAATTCAAACAGCAATTTGTTTTTATGACAATGTATAATAAGGCATAGTAGTTTTTTTGCATCTAATGTCTATAAAATGTGTTTTTTTGTTGTTGTTGTTGTTGTTGTTTTTTTGTTGTTGTTTTTTTTCTACTAGGATTAAATGTAATTTTAGGTATTAAGCCAGTTATGTTTGTGTTTGGATTATGTAACGTAACATATTATAGTGCTGTAATCTGAAGCATTAGAAATAAATCAATAATAAAAAAGAATTTTTTTTTCGATGTTTTGCACAAAAATCATATTCTGCTGCTGTGTACTGTAAGTGGTAGTGAGTTAACGATCTACAGCTATCGATAGCCCGTTGTATTACTGCGCCTTGTTATAGTTAATAATGATGATGATGGCATTGGCTCTCTTGACCTTGTACATTATTCAGTCCTGGTTATGATTTTCTTTATTGATAACCTTTATTAACTGATTATGCTACTGAATGTTATGGTCTTCATAATGTGTTGCATAAAAGGTGTTTTATTATGTAGTGATTTTTATCACCTAGTAATGTTAAATGTAATAGATGTTCTACAGTAAAATGACATGAATTTCAGAAACCAATAAAGGCTCTTGGTGTGTTGCAGATATATTTCCTTTGCTGTACATTTTATTTTACTGTTCCGTACAAGAATGGCGCGTGTGGATCTTTATTAAATGTGTATTTCCTGTTTTCATGCGCCGTGTTTAGGATTTTTTTTTGTTCTTTGATGATAATCAGCAACTGTGCAGCATACTGTGCCACAATTTAGAAATGGGACACTTTCTTGGGTTGCCTGGAGTTGCCAGTTTGAACCTCTTATGTGGTTTGATCCTTCCAGGAAGGCCCATATGTGATGCTGAAGAAAAACTGGGAGATGTACGAGGGTAATGACAGGTATGAGGGATACTGTGTGGATCTGGCGTCTGAGATCGCCAAGCATATTGGCATCAAATACAAGATCTCTATCGTGCCGGACGGAAAGTACGGAGCTCGGGACGCAGATACGAAGATCTGGAATGGCATGGTTGGGGAGCTGGTGTACGGGGTAAGATTTGCATCTGCAAACTATTTTTGTTTAAATGCAGTTTGAAGCTAGAGATACAATACTTGCCACTAGGGTAAGGCCCTTCATTTAAAAATGGGAGTCATTTAATTAAATATTTTATAATGGAATGCTGTCGAATCAAAATTCATTCCCTTCAATATGTGCTTTTGAATAATGATTTACTTTTCATCCCCTTATATTTATATTTAATGCTGTAGAATGCTCAAAAGTCAAATTTGTTCCCATCATAACTAATCTATAAATATCTATAAATAGCTGTTCCTTCACATTTTGGTAAAGTATTGGTGACTTTCCCATGGAGGAAAAATTCACACCTTTACATCCAGCACTGACCACAGAGACTCCTTCCATAAATGTGAAATTAATGTCTTGTTCTTACAGAAATCATTACCAAATCAATGATACATTTTGTTAATTTGTTCGTTTCATCTAAGTTCAGACAGAAAATAAAAGTGGAAATAAGAGTGTCCATTTAATGAGGAAGCGATAACTTATTAGAACAAGCCAATAGATGTTCCCTGTAATATCATCTAGTTACATTTCATGGTTCAGTACAGTATATGCGGAATGAAATACTTAATAGCTCCGAGTGGGACCCAAGGGGAGTTAAGGAGGTTCAGGTCTATTTTCATACTCTGGAAAAACTGAAAGTTTCTACTACGAGCTAAAACATTAAGTTCAAGGGTAGCAAGTGTCCAAGTGTAATTTGCTGTAAAGGCCTTAGTCTGTTAAATAACATTCTACTTATATAGAATAATATGCTTACTTTATCTAGAGAGGCTTTGGCAGAGGCATGGTGTGGATTTGAGGCAGGACGTGTCAGCACTTTTCTTACTAAACCTTAAGTTGTGGCCAAGCTCACAGTGCAAGTGCGTGACAATCCTTCCACTTCTGAAAAGCAACCTTTAGCAAGCTGACGTATATTAACACTGTGCTTGTCATATGGTTGATTTTTTTCTTTTTCTTTTTTTTTCTGTGCATTTGCAGCATATCCCTTCAAATGGTTCCTTTTTCCTTTTCAGAAAGTGTGTGTTAGCCAATAATGATAAGCTTTAATTTCTTTTTTGGATTACTTTGGAGCTGTGCAAAAACCGGCCAAGGTTGAAAGTGTTGCTAAGTCACAGCCATTAATCAGGTTTGTGGATTTCCCATGAATGCCTGCGTTGCTCCTAGACCATAGCTCCAGCTATATATTTTGTCACATCTTTTGCTGAAAGCATATTTCTTTGAATTGATTGGATCATCCTGCTTGCTTAAAATTAAACCCCTCAGCTACGCGCTGTAGTTTTTTTTTTTCCACCATTGACTTGCAAAGCCTTGTCCAATTAAAGAAACTGCAAAATCATTTGAAAATGTAGAGATTATTCGTGAACATGTAT
The DNA here is from genome assembly GCA_030347435.1 of Clarias fuscus. Classification (NCBI taxonomy): domain Eukaryota; kingdom Metazoa; phylum Chordata; class Actinopteri; order Siluriformes; family Clariidae; genus Clarias; species Clarias fuscus. The sequence goes on along the minus strand of CM059230.1, from coordinate 12,330,013 downwards.
TTTGTCAGTGCCATGGGTTGAAACTGTCCCAGCTCCATGGCAAATCACAACTTTCTATTAACACAGTTTTTCATTTAATATGTTACTGTTTCTGTACTAAAAAGCTACATGGAGAGTCAACAAAATAGTAAAGTGATGCGTGTGGTTATATAATCGAATAACCATCAATGTTGTGCAGCTTTCTATAAGAAGAAATGCATTTATAATTTATGGATGGAGTATACACCTTTTCAGATATAAGAGAATCTTCACGACAGAAGACATCACATTTTCTGTGATGAGAACGTAACATTAGGTACATTCTGTATTAACAGTAAATTAACTGCTTTTATGCCTTGACCAAGTATTAAATGCATAAATTAACACTTTGCACAAGTTGGATATTTTTGAAATCTAAATCCTTTTTTGATTTATCTTAGAAAACAATCAAATATGTTGAGATACTGGATTTTTCAGAAACTGTAATCTCATCAAAAATGTCATTGATGTGTGATTAATCTAGGACAGAGGTGTATTTTTTTTTTATTTAATTACAAAAAAAAAATTCCGTGGTGCATTTCACATAAGAAAAAAGTAGAAAAACCATTTTCCTTCTCAACAGAAAGAAAAACTGTTAAATCCTTCAGTGTAAAATACAGTATGTGTTAATTAAAAAGCTTAACCATTTTTCTTTTTCTGACTGATGATCCACATTACTAAGAGACATAGTTGACAATTTCCTGGCTGACCATTTCGCATTTACATGAAAAGTTTAACATCATATTCAAACAAATAATTGAGTTAAAATCATAAAGAATCTGTAAACCATAACAGTTTATGTACAGTAACATACTGTAGTTGACATTTAATTATTATACTCAATAACAAGTTGCTCAGTTGCTTTAAAAGGTATCCCGAAAAGAGTTACAGGACAAAGTTGCAGTTGTGTTAGGAAATTAGTTGCTGCAAAATAATGAGAATAATGGGAATGAAAATATATAAAAATTTACTAGTATTTATTAAACACTTTATTAAATGTTACTGTAATTTAAGTAAAGCATTGGCACTTGTACTGTACATGTTGCTCAATTTTTATATGGACAACTAAATGTAAACCAAATGGTCTTTGTAAACCAGCCTACGATCTGTGGTGTATAGTCGTTTTTTTTTTTTTTTTATTAGCATGTAGAAAAAGCAGCTGTGAAGCATCATTCTGCATTTGTTGCAATGTCTTGGATATTATATATTAAGTAGAGTCTAGGCTTGGGATAGTTCAGCTTCTGCAGTTTGACACACATTTATAGCATGTCGAGATCTGATATAAATCAAGGCCAAATAATGAATGAACTACTTCACTTTCTGTAGTGGCTGCCAAGCAAGATGACTTGTATTTATCCCTCCCTCTAACAACTTCCTAATGTACTTCCTTGTTTCAGAAAGCGGAAATCGCTGTGGCCCCATTGACTATTACGTTGGTCCGGGAGGAGGTCATTGACTTCTCTAAGCCCTTCATGAGCTTAGGCATCTCCATCATGATCAAAAAACCACAGAAGTCCAAACCTGGGGTTTTCTCCTTTCTGGACCCACTGGCCTACGAGATCTGGATGTGCATCGTGTTCGCCTATATTGGCGTGAGCGTGGTGCTCTTCCTGGTCAGCCGCTTCAGCCCGTATGAGTGGCATACCGAGGAGCCCGAAGAGGGCACCGACGGTCCGCCCAGTGACCAGCCCCCCAATGAGTTCGGCATCTTCAACAGTCTCTGGTTCTCCCTAGGAGCTTTCATGCAGCAGGGGTGTGACATCTCACCCAGGTAAGCGTTTAACTCTCTCCCCTCTGTGCTTGACTGCCCCAGGGCTGGCATCTTTAAAGGAATACTGATTGGGGAAAGAAGTGGAATTAGTCTCTTAACCTCGAGTTAGCTCATGAAAAGGTCTCATTGAGCATTGATATGCTAATAAGAGGCACCTGAAATAGCCGTGCAGCTGTGTTGTTACCATGGCAATGTACCAAAGGGTGTCCGAACTTGCCTGAAAAGTGCATATTATTTGTAAAGAACCAGAGCTGAGAGACTCATAATCAGTATTCAGTCAAAGACTGGTCTTAATGCGAATGGATTTAACACGCTGTCCGTGGGGAGAGAGGAGCTACTGTCATTCTGTGCATTATGTGTCTCATCTTATTTAGACAGATATTCAGGGGTCTCCGAGTGGTCCCTAAGATCTCCCTGCATCATTTTGAAATAATCAGCTTGAACCGCAGAGACCCTACACCCATCCAAGTCCAGGAGTTTTCCCTGTTGATCGAATTGATTTGAGCTCATCTCAGATATACTGTATCTCTGTATTGGATCAGAGCATCTACTGTAGTTAGCTCTGTTCAGGCATGTTCAGATGTTCTATGATGTTTAAAAATGTTGCACTGGATGGCTTGAAAAGAGCATTTGTAACCCTGCATTCACACCAGCAGCTACGTAACAAAACGCCTATACAGTATATAAAATGTATTTCCACCAAATGGTCCAGTGAATTTCTATAAAGATAGGGGCTAATGTGGTTGGAGTCCCTATTAGCAACAAAAGCTGGCAAACAATCAAAATCAAAAAGTTTTACTTTGTGCAAATTAGAAGCATGGTTACATTAGAGGTACAGTGGCTACCAGTGGAGGTGATGGATTATGGTGTGCTGTTTTGCACTAGACGAGCCCTACCAGTGAAACCAGATGTAAGCTAAAGATAGGACATGCCCATTACCAACTAATGATAAAAGCAATGATGAAAGCAATTTTAGCAATGCAAGGTAAAAAAAAAATACTTATAATTGTAAATATAAAAAAAAAAAAAAAAAACTGCTGCCAGTGTGAATGTAGCTTTTGCTTTCCTCAGGTTATGATCTTGCAGGACCCATATAGCTCTCAGGAATTGTTACACACAGATACATGATATACATATATACCGTTTGCTGTGCAGCTGTGTCAGTCCATGTATATTTTTGTGCACATGCATACCGTATGTACATGTTTGTGTCTCAGTCATACATGCCTCACGTGTGCCTGTGTCCGCTGTATAGATTGACTGTGTTTTACAAATCTCTAGGATGTTTAGCAGTGAGGGATCATGGGAGTCATGGCCTATTGCTGTGTAGCTCACTGTTCTCATATGTTCATTTGTCCTGTGGAAAAAGCCTTTGAACTACATGGTGCACATATTCATTATTATGCTGCTGTGGGCAGTTGGCTGTTTTGTGTTATTTGTTTGTGGATAATTTGGTCACCTGCTGAGATGACCTCAGGCTTTTTGTGGCTATCTCTGATGCCAGCTCTCTCTCTCTCTCTCTCTCTCGCTCTCTCTCTCTCTCTCGCTCTCGCTGTCTGCATTGTCCATGATAGAGCATTTTAAGACCTTTTTTGTCAATTAAGGACAGAAAAAAAGGATTTTATTTTTCAGTCCCCCCCTCACCAGATAAGAATTGACTCACATATCAGGACCAGGAGAACAAAGGAGCATAAAAAAGAGCAGCACGTGATGGAATACAGCAGGTACTTAGAACGACATCAGAACCATAGAGCCCAAACACTCGACACTATAGTCTGTTTCATCAGTGCTATAGCGGGCTTATGGTTTTGATCTATCTTTGATAAGAAGACTCATCTAGGATTTCATTTAGGTCTGTAAGATTCATCACTGCAGTGCAGGCATAATACAGTTGCATGAAATGTTAAGAGGTAAACCTGCATTTATTGATCAACCAGATTGGAGAACCACAACGTTTTTTTTTTTTTTTTACATACCGCATATTAATATATACTTTAATCTGCTATCACTTTGATGTGTATAGACTATATGTAATATCTACTATGCATGTGCTATATGTGTATTTGTTTGAAGGTGATGCAATAACACTGCAAGGGATCCCAAGGTATTGTGTTGCACTACTATTTTTTTTTTCCCCGCATTACCAAGTTGCATACTAATAACTCAGAAAGGTGGGGCAGAGGAAATGCTCCTGATGCTTGTGTGCATTAAATGTGCGGAAGGAATTTTTAATGCCAGAGATTTGAGAGTCTGGGCGAATTTAAATTATTAATCACCTCTGGACAGAGAACACCAAATTAAATTATAGGACGAGGTTCTTATTGCATTTCCTGCACTTTGGCCCTTAACCAATTTAAGCATCTTATATTCATAATTCTCTTTTTTTTTGTCTGGTCTGTCAGCTCTGTGGACTTGCAATAAAAAGGCAACACTGGAACAAAACTGGATTAATAATAAAAGGTGTGAAGGATGTTCTAATGGGGTTGGACAGGATAAGAATTGTCTGTTTTTGTCTGTAAGTCACAGAATTTAAGTAAAGATATTGATGAGACATGCACAAAAATGACCGAAATCTGAAATTAAAGAAATGGAGGAATCAATTTCATGAAAAAAAAAAAAAAAAAAAATTCTTGCCATTTATATGATACACTTTTAAATGTAAGATACATAAAGGAAAAAGACGTAATACTTAAATCACTTACAATAAATAATGCTTTTTGTAGCATTATGGTGCAAATGTAACTAAAGCACTAAAGAAAAACATGTGAGTAAAAAACATTTGGTTGTCAGCCATGCATTTAAATGCATTACTGTACATCTGCATGGTACAGAGCCCTGAGTGAGGTCTGCATGCAGGAGTAAAGTAGAACACCATAGTGATTGTTAAGAGCAAGCCAGAAGTTGTTTTCTAAAATGTTGCACACTCAGAATAGTGTTCAGCACTTCATTAATTCTGACCACATCCTATCGAATCAGATTCCTTTTCAAGCCAGAAAAAGAAGGTTGTGTTCACAGGCAGTTAGGAGCGATAACAGTAGCTACAGTAAGTACAGTAGCTTGCCTAAAAATCTGCATTAGGTAACTACATATACAGTATTGCTCTATACAGTAGGTTGGTCACCTTCATACTGAGGAGCTGCTTATCATGGATGTTTTTAGTTGGCTAATTATGTTAAATGATGTTGTAGTCATAAATTATTTTAAATATGTATGGATCATAGTTCTAAGCATTAAAAGACTTGTATGGCTTTGAATCTGGTACTGAGATAATTGGGTAATGACACAGGAGTCACAGATCAGGTAATGACACAGGAATTATTGGGTAATGATTGGGTAATGACACAAGCGTTAGAATTCAGATAATGAAACAGGAGATACAGAACATGTAATGAAGCAGGAGTCAACAATTGGGTAACAGTACTAGAGTCCATAGATCAGGTAATGGCACAAGAGTCACAGTTGAGATAACTAGTGTATGCAAGCGTCACAGTGGGTAATGGCATGGAGGGTGCAGATCAATAGTGTAGTAATTACAGTTACTATACACATTAAAGATGAGATCACCAACAAAGTGGGTTTCAGATCAGGTCACAGTATGGGGCGAGTGGATTGAGCATAAACCCACAGATTGGGTAACTGTGTGTATATTGGGTATGACATACTGTAGGGAGTGTAGATTACTGTGGCCAGTGGGACAGGTGATGTATATTGGGTAAATAGAAGAAGTCACCTACAGTAGTAGGTAATGATACAGGTGGCTACAGTTTGGGTGATAACATGAGGGTATAGACTGGGTAATAACACAGGATTTAGTAAAGTTTAGTAATGGCCCAAAATGACATACAGGAATTCAATTAGATTTTATTTGTATAGCCCTTTTAACAATGGTCAGTGTCACAAATCAAAAGAATCAATAGAACATTAACCACACAAGATAATTTTTTTTCAACTCACTTCAATTTATTTAACACACAAACTCTATCTAAAACTAGCTCCTACTCCGAAACATTTATTTAGTTGCAGTAATAGTTGTTTGTTTTCTTGTTTGTTTTATCTAAGAACCAGTGCACAGAAGATTTATACAGTAATGTTCTGAAGTTTATGGTCCAAATAAATGCACTGGGTATCTGAGACTGAGAATATGTATTTTTTTCAAAGGCCCAGAGTGAGTATAAACAAGAGGGTGGCAGATCAAGTGATAACATGGGGAGCAGACTGTGTAACAACATAGGAGTTGCAAATATGGTACTGTATCTGCAAATTGGGTCACCAGAGCACATATGGGATGAAAAACATGGAGGATGCAAACTGGGTAATGATACAGGGTGCAGATCAAGAAACAGCACAAAACACAAAATGAGAAACATTGTGGCACACAGATCAGATTAAGACAAGGGTGGTGGATTGGCTACCAACGTGAGGTATATATAGAGGCTTGGCTGATGCAGCTTAGGTAAAAACCACAGGGATTCCAGATCAAGTAACAACATAGGGATTGCAGTCAGGGTAACAAATCAAGGAGTTCCCAGATCTAATAATAACACGGGACACAGCTTGCAGAATGCCGTATAGATAATGGCACAGTACAGGTAATGACTCGTGGTCTTCTGAACAAGTATCAGGGGAATGACTTGGTATGGTAATGGAAGGGGGCAGTAGTTATCAGATGGCAGCTGAGGAATCCATATCTGGATCGATAATACAAATATTATTCTGCGAAGCATGTCTGAAGCTGCAGCAGAAGATGGCAAACTGAGTTATGTTTATACAGCTACTCAGAGTGCTGTGCTATGCATTTTCTTGTTGCACCCTTCCTCTTATAAACCCCCTATAAAATTACATACTGTACAAAGGCTCCATCGAAAGTAATGCAAAAGTGGGCATAACTTATTTTTTTCTTAATGAACTGATATTTCTTATCTTTATTAATTGACATTTTTTATATAAATCTGACAAATAACAGAGGTTGGTAAAATAACTCTTCCTATATACAGATGTACTACTCAACGCGGTCTCCATCACGAATGATGCATTTGTGCCGTTCCAGGACCCAACTCTCGACTCCTCATTGAAAATCTCCTTTGCCGGAGTAGATGGTCTCATGCTGTGCTACAGCCAGTACCCCTTCAGTATAGCCCTCGCACTTTACGCCTCATTACCTTGCATTGTGTACTTTACATTGTGCACCTATTGTAAGCCAACTCTGGGCCAATAACCATATAGAATTTGGCTGATGCCGATACTGATGTCTTTTTTTAGTTTTGTTGTTATTTATTCTGCATTATTTTGTGCCAGACCACAAACTCTTTTCAACTAAAATGAATTAAAAAGTTTAAAAGATTTTAACCACACAATCACACAGTCTTTGCATAAATTCATTCATATAACTGTTGGGAATAACGTTTAATATAAGCTTCTTTCACAGAACAAATTACTTTTTCTAAATAATAACTGTTTCAAAGGCATTATAATATATAAATGTAAATGCAAAAGCCTCCTCTTAGAATGTCATTGAAGCTTGTTACAAACTGCATATCACTGATCTTTCTCAAAGAAAGAAATAATCCGGCACAGCTGACATTTTCATCGACTTGAAAACAAGCGTGTGCACGTCGTCATTGTTATGGGAGGTATTATAGTACCATCCATTGAATATTCCCAAAACTTTTAGCCATTGTAAAAATTGATACGACACAACAGATTCACATCGGCCCCAGCCATCGGTAAACGTCATCTTTTTTTGTCGATAGGCTTTTGGCAGACAACAAGGCGAATATCGGCCGATACGAGTGTAAGGCTAATAAATCTGTGCGTCAGCGGTGTTTACCTTGTGACAGATAGGGCCAATGTAGGGGAACTTAAAACACAGCTCCAAGTATATATGTGTGGATAGGGGTTTAAAGGTGGATGTATTTGGTAGTTGTGATGTTGAAAAATGTCAGTCCTTCCTCTTTTTCTGTGTATCACTGGATTGGATTTTTATATCCCACCTAGAACACTTTTATTTCTCTCTCTCTTTTTTTCTTCCCCTCCCTCCACGTTTAGTATTTGAGGGTCGATCATGTAATTGTAGTAAGTAATTACCTCCATTCAATAGCGCCTTTTATTCCGGAAATCACTAAGAAATGATTGCAGGACGAAGGGGAGGGAAAGATCAGGAGGAAGCCTGTGATGCTTATGAGAGGATATGATTCATTCATCAAGCCAGCGTTAAGAGTGAGAGAAAGGAAGGAGAGTGGAGATCACACTAGATGAGGACATTTGGCTCTCGCTATGCAAAACCACGAACATGGTTTTAGAAACTGAACTCGTTTATGTACTGTATAAGGAACTTGTGCAAACTCTTGAAACTGGAACTTTATTTCAGATATTATAATGCCGTAAATTAATGGCATTTGTCTTATTAAATTTGGCACTGTGGTTTCAAGGTTCATTTGCTTTATCCAGGTCAGGATTGCAATAGATCCAGATGTTGCAGGGTTGCCAGGAATATGGATATTGGAAACACGGGTTGCAATACAGGATTAAGCGCCTAAGGCCAATTTGCCATTGCACTTCATAAGAAATGGAGGCCTTAGTCAGTACACTTTACACAAAAACATAAGTTGGCAGGTAGTGTTAAACATTTATATGTGACAAACTGCTATCTAAAAAAGTCCTCATACGCAGCCTTCGAGACTGAAAAAAGAGGTATGAAAAATGCCGGAGGAGAAACATATTTCCTTGCTGTCCAATTTAATATACTACAGCATGAAAGCAAGGAAATATTTAAATTTTTGTAAAAAAAAAAAAAAAAAAAAGGATGTAACCTTTGTCAACACTTCGCTACCACACCCTCAGGCTGCATTTACATTACCAGTCTGAAGTGACTCACGTCCGATTTTGTACCCTAATGTCTTGAGTGTCTGCGGTCGGTCTGAACAGCCGAATCTGATGCTCTTCAAATCGATTTGAGTTACTTTCGTTTGTGGTCTAAGATCAGATATATATTCAGTATGCAGCCATGTGACACGAATGAGACAGGCTGATCTGAATTCTTGTGCCATTTGGCTTCTGTGCATTTTTAGTCAATCAGTACTGGCAGCATGGCGATATCATACAGTAGCAGTGCCAGTAATAGCGGATAAAACAGGCTGATAAAACAGCTAAAGCAAGGCATCTGGCTTTCTTTCTTCTTCTGGACCTCAACAACTAACTGCTTGCCATCCTCCAGATGAATATCTCAAGCCATTCATTGAAATGAATGAGTGGTCGCATAAATATGATGTTTTTTAACCCAGATATCAGAAGCAAAGATGCCTCATTCACAGATGCCCTTTGGTAACAAGTGCAAAAGACATGGTTTACAGTGAAAAAACTGCACAGATCACTGACCTCAACCAGACCAAACACCTTCCAAAAGAATTGTAACACTGATTTCACCTGACCTTCTCGCCCCGACATCAATACCCGACCTCACTAATGCTCATGTGGTTAGAAGAGCGCAAATGCCCACAGCTAGGCTCCAAAATCTAGTGGAAAGGCTTCCCAGAAGAGGGTTAGTTATTACAATAGCAGTAGGGGCGGGGGGACGGGGGGACGGGGGGCGGGATGGTCTAAATCTGGAACAGGATGTTTAAAAAGCACATATAGGTGTGATATGTGGTGTCGCTAAACATTTGGAATTATATTATATAGTGTATAAATGAGAAGAGTATATTACTTCTACTGTATATCGCACCATGAATATTCCTTTCAGATTAATTCCTGCAAACCTGCTTTAATGTAACAAGATAGCCGGTCTCCATTTGAGACCACATCACACAAAAAAATGCTGATAGGAGACAAGAAAAATGGCCTTAAGTTGAAGGTCAGAATTTTTAATGCCAACGGTTACATCTTGGTATTAAATTCTCACTTTGGAAGCGTGACCTGAATTCTGATTACAGCTGTGGTTTGGTGTCATGACATACAAGCTTTAGAGTGAGAAACAAAGTACAATATATACTGTAGGAGGTCATTTTTCTATCCTCATTATTATTATTTTTTTTTTTAACGTTTGAATAATTTTATCGTTTGACGTCCTAAATATTTTTCAGGTTTAATGAGAGTAGTGGATACTAGCTGTGTTGTCTAGAACTCCTTACCAGCAATTCGTGCCACTAATTATGGTGATTCTTAAGTAATTGCAGTAATGCAGAGTAAGCATAAAAAAAAAAGGCTAAAAAAAAAAGTTTGATTTCTCTGTTGCCTAACATACATAGCTTACTGTTCTGCAGTGTAATAGAGTGCCAAAAAAACAGTATATTTAATTTTTTTTCGAATTATCATCACTTCGACATTATACATTTTAACATCAATTTCTTGTTTTTATTTTGGTCGACTTGTGACACGTTACCTAAATCTAACCATACTTTGATATTTTATTTCACATTAATGAAAAAAAAAAAAACATTCTCCATTTACCCTGACACAATGTCATGAATTGACGAAGCAAGACACAAACACGGACTCTTTTATTTAACGCAAAGAAACACAAACGTAAAATTGTGAACACACTAACCAGTAAAGCAAACAGACCGAGAAGTAAACAGAGCAGAGCAGAACAGTACACAAGCCATGAACACAACAGATGCAAGACAAACTAAACAGTAAAAAGAAACAGTGGCTACAATCGAAATAACAGACATCTGTGAAGCATAAAGCAAAAGACTAATGTAAACACTAACCAACACTAATTTTCAAAATAAGAGTCTTAAAGTAACACAGAAAGTCATAGTGCAGCCAGGAACAACCATAGCATTCAGTCATAGACTGTATGAAAAGAAGTGGACCAACCTACTGTGATGTCACTCAGTTTTTTTCTTTTTTTTTCTGAAGAGCAGTTTTAAAACTCTGGTTGTCATTTTGCCAGGTGCTCACTCCACCTAAACCCTGGTTAATGGGCAAATTGTTTAAAATATGCCTCCTTACCTCAGTTACCACAAGCTAGCCTGCTTTAGCTTTAGCTGCAAGAGCTCTGATCATCCCATGTCAACTCCTACAGTACATTTATGGTGGTAAATTAAATTAAAACAATGACTTCAGCAACTTTATAGCATAAACATCTTTACAGGCCTTGGCATGAGTATCTATGGAGACCAGGCTGTAAACATGTTTATTTCTGTTGTTAAGTCGAACATTTGAACATGGGGCTCCTTGGGGATTTACACACGTTTTGAACCTAGTGGTCATTTGAGGAACTGCATGTTTTGGCACTTTGAGTTATTTTTCAAATAAAAGTTTAGTCCAGAGCATTTTCGACAGGAGGATGATAATGTTAGATTTCCAAGCGAGAATAACATTTCAAATTAATCATTTATTGGGAAAGTGCACTTTTGCCTAAGGTTTACGTAATAGCTCCATCTAGCATACTTCATTGCAGAGATCCTGTCAAATGCATAAAGGTGGGCACTTCTGGAAATACAATATAAACCACTCTTTTAATTATCTACATTTACTAGCCAGTTTATTAGGATCAACTGCTTATGCATGGCATTAATTTCCCAACCATGTGGCAGGAGTACCACTCATAACATTATGAAGATACAGGTCAAGGGCTTTAGTTAACATTCGCAGTAAACATCAGGATGGAGAAAAATTGTGATCTCAGTAACTTGTGATTGTGCCATGGTCATTGTTTTGCAAACTGCTGATCTCACATGCCAAAACCTCTACAGTTTTTTTCTCCAAATTTCTCCCTAATTTAATAGTGTGCAATTCCCATCCATCTCTAAAGACTCTCCCCCAAAAATGAGCCAGGGAGTGCGCAGGCTAGCATATTTCTTCTGCAGCACGTGACGCCACTGGCCACATCTTTTCGAGCTGTTTCTCATAGTGTTAGGGTGCGGCTAAACACACCGCTGCTTCCGCTTGTAGGTGCTCACAAAAGCCCATGATTGGCTGTGATTGATGTGGGAATGCGAGTATGCCACCCCTCCCCCTCTGAGAGAACACGACCAATCTGCTCTCTACGCTCTCGGCTTCGGATGGATGGCTATACCATCACAAGGGGATCAAACTTTCAATCTGCAGATGATAGGACAAACACATTTCTGTTACGCCACTTGGGAGCCCAGGTCTCTAAATTTTACACAGATTGGAGCAACAGAGAATAGAAACTCAAATAACCACTTTTTACAACCATAGTGAGGGGGAAAACATCTCTACAACACATGCATAGATTTATAAGGCAGATGGGCTACCAGAGCAGATGAATACATCAGGTCCCACAAACAGAATTCTGAGGATACAGTGGACACAACTGGACAGTTGAAGATTGCAAAATCTTTACATGGCAAACAGGTCTTTTTTCTACCTGTTCAATAAGGGTAACATTGTGTGAACTGGGCTGTTGGTTAAATCCTGATATTTGGAGTAATGATTGTGTCCTGTTAATGGGAATGCTTGCTGTTATTCCTCCCAGCAAAAATTTGAATTAGAGAGCGGTAATGTGGAGAGTGATGGTGTATGGCTTCGGTCTCATGCGTGAAGAAACTGATTTGCAGGTATTAAATCTTAATCAGGCCAGCAGAGAGCAAGCCATGAATAAATAAAGCACTGTAGGCTTACTGGGGCTACAGGCAGTGACCTTTCATTTATCTACAGTGTTTCAAGGTCCCCCCCCCCTCACTTCTCCCTCGATCCCTTCCTATATTCTCTTCTTTTCCCTCTACCCTTATTCATAATTTTATTCACAGTGGAGCGGTTTTCCAGATACAGATTAGAGCTAGCCATTGCCTCGAAAGCCTCTCATGTTGAAGAGCCTCCTCTGGGCTTAAGCCTGTTTTTTGTGTCGCAGGCAAAAATTGCAACATCAGTAACGAATTATTTGGTCGGGAGTTAAGATGAGGGGTCTTGGAAAAATAGCGTGCTGCTATAAGAGCGCTTATGTAAAAGCCACCAATAGGAGGATGACGTATCATTATTTAAAACTTATGACTGAGTAAGCGACCGTTTATAAAGCTGTCATGCTCATGATAATTATTATAACATTAACAGCCTACATGCCTGAATGCTTGTATAGTGCGTTGCAAAGCTATCACGTTCAACTGCTTTACTCAAGTGTGAACACTTTCCAACTCCTTTTAAAGCTTGCTTTATCTACGTATAGCATTAATACTATTATTATTATTATATACAAACTTTTCTGTTCATGTGTTCCTGTATTCTGATTAATGATTACATCCCAGGTCTACTGGATACCTAGAGGATTTTCAGTGCATGCAGACATGGCAAACACGCCATCAAACAGCCTTTTATAGAATTCGGCCAAGATTTTTTGGGGGCTCATCAATCACACAGTCTGACAAGAAATCGTTCTTTTTTTTTTTACTTTTTTTTTATGCTGAATCTGCAGAGTCTAAACTCAACTCTCCCAGTTTCAATCTGGCTTTATGGCACAATTTTACATAAGCAGGGTTTATTCTGTTTGACTGGAACATGCTTATGTTGGATGTCCCCTTGGTGCTGTTCTTTTTAGGCAGGTGAAAATAAAATTCATACCAACTAGTCAAAGAGGTATTGAGCAAGGTGGGCTCAGTTTGGTGCAAATTTCAATAACAGGACATGAACCAGATGTGTATTGTTTTTTTTTTGTTTGTAGATGAATGCAATACTGAGCCACAAAGACACAGAGGACACAGGTGCAGCGATGCTAGGTGTTCTCAAAATTTGACCTGGATTTGACACAATGTTTTTTTTTTCATGTAGTTATTTGAATACATTTCTCATTATTCTAATCTGATCACTGATCTGAAGGACTTTTTAGCTCTCATTTTGGCATATTGCACTATAGCAAGAACATAAAGCACCCATGAAGTCTGAAGTGTGCAATAGCAATAACATGCTTATCGTGAGCCACTAATTACTCTCTGCTTCTTAACCTGCCATGGTGGCAGGTGTGTACAAGTGGTACAATAACTTACTTAATAACACACTTTCATCAGTGACGGAACTCTGTAGTCTGCATTATACACAGCGGCGTGGGAGACATGTGGGAGAATGTGTGTTTGTCCCTGAATTATATGTCCTTATGAATGATCCCGTATGTCAGGCAATGGAGCAGTGGAGCGGTGCAACACTCGAGTCACTGGTGTCGTGTCCGCTCAATTGAGGCTTTTATTAAATCGACTTTGTCTCACAGGGTCAGATCGATTAGTCATGCTTACTGCGATCCCAGGCGAGTCTGTCCCTCAGACGTCACCGTGACGGACTGTGCGTCTGCATGTGGGAACGTGCTTAGCAGAAGACAGAACATTTAATATGGAATTTGAAAAGACTAGCCACCAACCTTTCTCTGGACATATGAATGTGTGTATATATATATATATATATATATATATATATATATATATATATATATATATATATATATATTGCACAATAAAAATATTTTTATAGATCATAAATCAGTAGTCAATTTCATTATTCTATATATTTGAAAAATATATATTTATAAATCTTCATTCTTATGTTATGGATTAGGGCATTGGGTATGTTTTGTAATTTCAACTCGTATGTCAACTCCCTGCAGCCGTTCAGACATACGTTTCGAAACCTAATATGAAACACCCTTTGCAGGAAATTGTAGCGTGAATAGGTTTCTGTATGCAGAAAAACAACACATATCCAAAATGTGTTTATTAATGTTTCAGAAGTATCTCTCACATTATGCATTCTTAGGAAATTCCTAACACATGGTTTTACAGTTTGAGGCTTTAACGCAAATGAGGCAATGCACCTTTGCAGAAGTTCATTTTTCTAGCCAATCAGAATGCAATAAATGGAATTGGAATATACAGGGGCTCCTTGGCAGTGAGCAAGAATAGGAGCTATGCAAACTGTGCCCCCCTTTCCTTTATTTCTTGCATGGAATGACATCATACCAAGTATGAAATTTGAACAGCGTGTTCAAACACATTTTTTAATAAAAAGGAAACAAGGTGGGGTTGTATTTTGCTTACATTATGTCAGCATGCAGACAAAGTAAATGTCTAAAAATTAGCAGAATATTGCATAATAGGTCAACTAAAATATACAGTATAATCATAAAAATGAGATCAACATTGGTGGCAATCTGGAATCACGCCTCCATACCGGTCAAGTGTATCAAGTGCTTGGTTGGTTTACTCTGGGGACTCTGGTTTCCTCCCATAGCCCAAAGACATGCACATTATGCTAATTAGCATTTCCAAATTGCTAGGATTTTGTGCCTTCAATGGATTGGCACCCTGTCCAGATTGTCTATAGGTATAGAGGTATAGTAATGGTATAGTAACCCCAAGGATCAACATACTGTATGTATGTTGTAGTGGTATTGTAGTGGTATAGTGAAGGATCAACATACTGTATGCAGAAATAAGTTTTGGGTCATTAAAATAGTCTTTGCAGTCCTTGGAAAATCCTGCTGGTATTTCAGCACCACGTCTTTATCATCGTCCTCCGCACTGATTTATATTAGCAGTGCATCTTGCACTAACAGCAATCTTTAACCTAGCCTTTCTGCTGCTACCCAGTAATTGCTGATACACATCAGAGTTGTTCAAGACCGTTCATTAATTTTAGCCCCAGAATGGTAACCAAGCAAAGGAGGAATATGTGAGCTTTATTATTTCTAGGATTTTTTTTTTTTTACTTTAAAACCAAAAAAACATGTTTTGACCATCTCATATATTTTTTTCTCATTTCTTTTCGTTTAGCCTTCTCAGACACAAACTGTAATGTTGTGTACCTTGTAATTTCTTCTCCCTGGTTTTTGTTATTAGCCGGTGCTAATTATTGGACGTGATCAATGTCTTCAAACTGAAAGAGGTTTGCCAAAAGAGTAATACACAAAGGACCTCATATGAGGATCTTACAAGACTATTGATCTTTTGCTGACTCGTGACTACCATAATGTCAGTCATAACAGTACTGTAGATAGCAGAAGTACCGTTAAGTGACATTAAGCTAATACAGTATGTATTTTCTTTGATAATTATGTTTACGGTGAATTTTGGAGCCCAAAAAAAAAAAAAAACATGATTATCTATGGGATTTCCTGATGCTTTATCACACCGATAAAAAAGTGACCTAGGAGTAATATTTTGTAATATATTAATATTTTAATCGGTTTTGGTGGACTTTGTCACTTCTTTAAAGACAAAAAAGTTTTAAAACTCTGTGAACAGGCCATTTGCAAATTATGATTATGTACTTCATTTCAGGAAATTACGATTTTTACATTTTCATTACAGATTTAAGAAATCCCTGAATGAAAATAAATAAATCAACAAATTAATGAATTTATAAACCCACATCATCCCTTTTGATTTTGCATAATCAACACAAGGTGTAAATGTAAGCGGTGCGATTTTTTGCCGCCCCCGTGGAAATTCTTGTCATTGACGTCCCCTCCTGCCCACCACAAACGCCGGTCTGTTACCATGACATCCCAACAAAGTATCCTTTTCAACAGAGAAGGCCTTACACTAGCCTGTTTCGCAGGCTATCACCAAGGACCTTAGTCAAGATTCTAAATTTGGAGCGGTGTTTGTGATCTGATGCTCATTCATCTAATGCTTGTGGGTTGTTTCTATGAGCTGGAACATGCCCTTAGCTCCGGGATATCGGATGTTTGTCAGGATTCTTGGCATGTTTCTTTCTCAGCACCGTGCCGCTCCAGTGGTCCACTGCATGTTTCATTTTCAGTTCCATGCCGAGGGGATAATCTGCGGTCTCATCATGCTTGATTGTACTGTAGATTTCTTAATCTCTGCTTGGTACACTCTGCTGACTGATCTTTCTTCTCTTTTCCCTTACACTGTCCTCTCTCTCTCTCTCTCTCTCTCTCTCTCTCTCTCCACATCGCCTGTCCTGCTTTTGTCCTCTTCTTCCCTCATTATCTTTCCAACACTGCAGGTCTCTGTCCGGTCGTATTGTGGGAGGCGTATGGTGGTTCTTCACCTTAATCATCATCTCCTCCTACACGGCTAACTTGGCTGCTTTCCTCACCGTAGAGAGAATGGTGTCACCTATCGAGAGTGCCGAGGACCTGGCCAAGCAAACTGACATAGCATACGGTACTCTAGACTCAGGCTCCACCAAAGAGTTTTTCAGGGTGAGTGGAGTACATGAAAAAAAAAATGTCAAGCTGCGATTGGGATTAATGTGCAGTGATTAACTTCTTGATTTATTTCATGAATAGGTGAAAAGATTACATTATTAACATTTATTTAAAAGAACTTTTCAGAAGCACATTCAGAACGACAGTAGTAGAACAAACCATTTTCAAAAAGACAAAATGATATGTAAACTGGGTAAGGTTTGATTTAGGAGAAATATGGACATAAGATAATCACAAGCACCGACCTAAGTTTCGATAAACATGCAGTATTGGCAAGATTATATAATATCACTTGTAAATTGTCTGGAAATGGCACCCTTCGTTTTTTTGTATACAAATTACATTACTTCTGGAGGTGTATATTACACACAAATGTATCTAGGACACTTATTTCCATATTTATAAGGCCTTAGTTTGAAGGAAATGTCCTCCGTGCAGCGTTGCAGGTTTGTTTGCGGAATTTCATCGCTTACAGTGTCCTCTAAAATTCCTATTAAAATTTAGGAGACATTACTGGACAACATGAATATGACACAACATACGGTACTTCAAAAATTTTCACTCAATCAACAGAAGAAGCTATTTATCTTTTTTAATGAATAAATAAATAATCAATAAATATGCAGGGAGCACGTGGCTTACTTGATAGCACTGTCGCCTTGCACCCCCATGGTCCGGGTTCGATTCCCATCTCGCGTCTGTGGATGGATGGATGCATGGAGTTTGCATGTTCTTCCCTGTCCTTGTTGGGGTTCCTCCAGGTTCTCCGGTTTCCTCCCATAGTCCAAAGACATGCAGTTCAGGCTAATTGGCATTAGTGAGTGTGTGTATGTGTGCTTTGCAATGGATTGGCACCCTGTCCAGGGTGTACCCCACCTCGTAAATTGGTGTAGACTATGAGTGATTAAGTGAATACTACAAATGTCTGAAAACCATTGACACCCTAAGGGATATTTGAAAGAACTACCAACACACACAGTCTTAGATCCCAGAAATTTTGTTGTTGCATTTAACCGCAAAGTACAAATATAATGTTGCACACACGTGAAATCCTTTTGCCATCCATAGGGGGAAAAAAAACTAAAAGCTATATGGCTGCTGTCTTGCACAATACATTTTAAAATACCACTTAACAAAATGAGGGCTGTAAGTTTCACATGTCTGAATCGGATGGAAATTTGCCAGGAATCGGTTCGATGAGCTCACTGTTCCACACACACAGTGAAGAATACGGTCAAAAAAGATCTCTGTTTTAGCAGTGTGCAGTTAAGATTCTTGTGTTTGTCAGTCGTTAAATGCCACCTTTACAAGAGCAAGCTGTTCGAAAACTTCACAAATGCGATGCTGAATTAAAGAGCATAGTCCACATGCACAAACCTAATACAAAGGAGCTTAAAATTTTCTGCATGGTGGATTAGATCAAGATCCCTTACAAGTGTCTCCAACCTTGTTAGACGTTACTGCATGAAACTCAGAGCTGTTCTTTCCATGAAGGAGTCAAATTAGCATAATAATTTTCATGGCGCAGGAATTTTGAAGCCAGTGCAGTACTTAAAACTGTAGAACGTTTCTTTCTCTATTTCTAGAAAATATTTTACCAAATGCAAAGATGTTTTTCAGCCCTTTCATGTCCTCATGTAACTAATGTTATTGCTTATGCCTAAAAGTCATTATGATTAGCTCTTCCACATAAAAAGCTATGGTTATTTCTCACTGTCTAGACACAGGATTTTGGAATCTGTCTTATCCACATCCTACCATAACATTTGACTACCTCCATTTACATGCCCTTATCTGCCATCTCCTAGAGGTCAAAAATCGCTGTATATGAGAAAATGTGGAGCTACATGAAGTCAGCTGAGCCCACAGTGTTCACCAAGACCACAGCAGAGGGCGTGGGTCGCGTGAGGAAGTCCAAGGGGAAGTATGCATTCCTGCTGGAATCCACAATGAATGAGTACACGGAACAGCGCAAGCCCTGCGACACCATGAAGGTCGGAGGGAACCTGGACTCCAAAGGCTACGGAGTGGCTACGCCCAAGGGCTCACAGTTAAGGTGGGTGGAGTAGTATAACAATATGTCACGTGTTGTTATGGTATTCCACCTTCCCTGGCGTGCCTACCTCTACTTGATTTTTGTTTTTGTTTCATTTTATTGCATTCTAAAGCATTTTAGTGTGGAGTTCCTGCTTGTTTTGTTTTATAGCATATGATTTATGACAAGCTTCACTCAGGTAATTGAGTTGCATGCAGATGTTGTTTATATGTAATTGACATTGCTAGAAATGTTATGTTGATGGCGATATGGATTTTACAACTGAGATAAGAGCCCAGCGAATACCTAGCCTGGTCTGACACTGTCTCCTATTCACACTAATGATAGAATTTACCATCTATGGTCAGGAGCCTAAGAGATAAGAGAGTGTAATTGGCCCTGCTGTCTGGGTAGGAAGAACGTTACGGTGGTCCCCTTGTGAGCTGTTCCTCCCTGACATTACAGATACTGTTCTATAACAATGCTGTATTCGCTCTGCCATGGACTTAAATCACCCGTATAGCTAACTCCAATCTTATTACACTTTATTGGAAGGGTCGTTTTACAGTTTTATACAGGAGTCAGCAGAGTTGTGTCAATATTTGTAACTCATACGGTACCGATCAAAAGTCTGCAGACATTCCATGGTCTTTCCTAATTTTTTATTCTTTTATTACATTATCAAAACAATGTTGTTAATTGGTCATTTCGAAAGCTGGAATTCCAAACTTCTGCTGGGCAGCAGAGGTTAAGTTTTGGTCTTGCTTTCCTTAGATGATCTTCATGAACGCCAGTTTGATCATGACACTTTGGATTTCTAAAATGCGCTTGACAATACTGTTCTTGCAAGCACTATTTCCCAGAACAGCTGACCTTGTTGTTGTTACTTAATTGTTAACTAATTCCATATGTGATTTTTAATTGTTTTGAAATCTCCAGTATTATTCTAGAATGTAGAAAATAAATAACTGAAAAAAACAACAATGAATTAGAAGGTTTGTCTAAACATTTGACTGGTATACTGGTATATACTGGCATATTATATATAAGATGCTTTTCCTTAGATTAAATGTACTTCAGATAAAGTGTAGCCTTCTCATCTCATATGCTTTCTAAAGTGGGATTATCCCAATAAACACCAAGACAATTGTCATGACATTTTCAGAAACCCAATTATTGGCCAGGGGTGCCAATAATTCTGGAGCTGATCATATCCCGTGGCATTAATCCTACAAAAGTACTTAGTTGTGCATATTAACCATTCCCAAGGACTTATCAAACATACATTAAAAGTTAACTATAATGAACGTTCTTACTCTATATTATTAATTATTAAACAGCTAAAGAATAAATGCCTTCAGAATGTGGTGCTTTAGGAAAATGAGAAACAACAAGATGATGTTTTATTTTTATTTTTTTTTGAAGAAGAAGAAGAAGCAAGAACGCTCAACAAGAAACCTGATAATGCAGACTTCTTCCACACCACTTCATAGAAAAACGGAAAACACAGAATCAACGATTTTCTTCGTTAAATAACAATGATATATGTTAAATATGCGTGTTAGAGCATATTTCAAGAGCATAATAATATTTGCCTGTGATTTACGCTAATATACAACTGGAAAAAATGCTAATTAATAAGTAGCTTCTGAACAATCAGATTCGAGAACTCAACACTGTTAAAGTCTAAAAGAAATAAGAGATAAGTCAAGAGGAACAGCTTAGCGGGGAGGACCACCTAGGCATCATCTTTTTCTCACCTGTCAATAAGATCAATACTAATCAATCAGAGATGCCTGATAGGTCATGTACACAGAAGTCGACAATTAGCACCCTCCTATACTGTATGTAGCTATTTTAGATAAATGGTAGGTCCATGCATTAGTCTTCACCCTCTGTGAATTTACAGACTGACAGAATGAAAAACATAAAGCAAATGCTGGAATTCTTCTCTTGCATGTGAATGTTCCGATATGTATGTGTGGGCATGTAGAGCAAAAGATTTACAGCGGAAAAATCCGAACGGAAGTGAGTGTGACTAATTAATCTTGTTCAGTCTGTAAACTCCCACATTTGGTCTGTTCAGGAAGTTGAACACTCAGTGAGGAGAGTCACTTACAGACAACGGTAGCCTCCTGGGTCAGACATTTTGCTGGAGTTACTGTTGTCTGCCTGTCACTTCTCCTGCGTGTGATCCTCCCACAGACAGGAGTGCAGTGTCAGAGCATGGCTTTTCAGAGGCTTTTCCTGGGCTCCGATTCATCAACGCTTTTTAACGCTTTTCTGTCTGTTCACTCCTCAGCTCAGACGGGCTTTACTGCATCCTTTCCCCATTTCGTCTCTGTCTTTGCTCCAGTGAGCTTATTTTATGAGTGTTGCACTCAGGATAAACCTCTCTTGATGATTAAGAAGAGAAAATTCCAGATTATAATTGCCTATTTTTAAAGCTTAATATGCAAGGTTAGATAGTGGCTGTCTTCAGGGTGGGAGGAGAGGTGGAAAGAAGTATGATGAATTTAATAATAATTAAATTAATATAAACATCAGAATATGAACAAATTCTGTCTGACTAGGGTGAGCACTGCTTGTCTCCCAAGCCTTATTTAGCTCATTAATTCCTCCTCTTATTGTTAGCAACAGTGGACCTTTGCTAATACCTTCTTGAAAAAGCTTTTACCCTATACTCAAGGCAAACAGCAAGGAGTGGTGTTAGCTAGTGGTTTTTTAGCGCCACATAGGTCCTCAACCAGGGTATGGATGGTTTTGGCCCATGCAATTACAGTAACTTACCGTACAATGCTAGGAGATTGTAGCATTGTGTTAGCTAAAGAGTTTTGTCAGCTCATTTTGGAGGTACAGTAAGGAACAGCACTAATAGCACTTTTTCACTGGACACATGGCCTCTAGCAGGGTTTGCCTGGTTCTGGGTTCAGAATCGATATCATACCTTCACAATTAGCTAATGCAAACAGCTAACTGAGCAGACATGGTGAGAAGGTAGCTAATCACCAGTTAATCAGCTTTTACAGCACAGTCTGGTTTGTTTAATGCCACCAAACAATCTTTTACATACAGTAGCTCTTTTGTTTTTTGTTACAATTTATCTATCGTTTAGCTAGTTTCCTTTTTTATATAGTTTGCTCATTTTGAAAATATTTATTTGATTCTTGTCACAGCAAGTTTGTGTTTGAACAATCAATGGTATTTTTATAACCTGGCAAGAAGCCTGCCAAATTCAGCACACTTGCTACCACTATATCTTTAGTGGTATCTGGCAATACAATTTTTTTTTAACTATATCTGGGAATTTAAAAAATGTCCAATAATAATTGTGTAATTTGACTGTGCTGTGCTGGACTGTGCTGTCTGAGGAAAAGCTAGCTAAACATACAGTACTGTAACTTAACACACCACTTCTGGACGATGATGTCAGATTAACATGTGGACATAAAATCCAAAACAACGCAACGATACATAAAAATAGTCACATACATACATTTTTAATTAATTATTCTTAATTATATGCAACATCTTTCACATTATGGCACAAGCATATGCTGAATGTTCAAAATTAATTGTGCTGTGTATGAGACCTTCTGGACTTGTTTTAGCCACGTAAACCAGTACCACTGCACAATTTAAATAAGATCAATGTGTAATAATAATTGTCCTCCCTTTTTCTGAGCATTGCCCAATTCATGCATAAAGTTTATGCTTTTTATAACATATAATTAGTCTTTCTGCATTGAAATTGATCCTCTTCTCTACAAAAAATGCAGTTGCTAGTCTCCTGTTATCGGCTGGTATGGCTATTTTGAATACAGAGCTTTTACCACTTCTGAAAATCCTAAATTACCATGCTGGATTAGGTTTATACTTTGTTATGCAAAGTATGCTTGTGCCAGAACATTGATGTTCAATGTATTGATGGTGCTGCAAACAAATTGCATCTGAACCTTTTTTTGCTATTAGACAGAGTTATTTAGAACTTCAAACATCCATAGCCAATGTAGGAATAGGAGGTGCAAACAAATATAAATAAAATTAAATTAAATAAACATCAGGAAAAACCCTTCTATAAGGCATTCCTTTTGATAATGCATATGATTTTTTGTGAATGCTTTACATCAATTTATATCAGAACCAACAGACACCAAGGGCATTGATGTACTACTATAAATCTCACATTGAGCAAGGGATCAGGCTTGATCAGCACTTCTCAAGATGCTCAGTTCATCTATAGACAGCCCAGGGGGACAAAAACAGGTTTTCAATACCGCAAGGTTCCTCTGTGTATCTCAAAGCAATATTGACTAATGAGGACAAACGAAAGAGAGCAGAAAATGGGGGGAGGGCCATGGAGTAAGAGAGAGTAAGACCAATGGAGATATCGATTTTCCCAGTTCTTATATTAGCGGTCCTTTGTCGTTCTTGTTAGAAACAAATTAGGCATATGTAATTTACATCAAAACATGGAAAAGGAGCAACACTGTTTGGTCATCAATCACATCTCTCAGTCCACCTTGCCTCTGAGACCTACCTCAGAAAATTTGATTCGGAGAGGAAAGCTGCATTTGAAAATTTTGCTAGTTTCACAAAGTCAAATGAAGCAGATACTTAAATGACTACATGTAACATAAATTTTTTTAGAGATTACATAGTCCTAGCCTTTTTATTTATTTATTTATTTTTATTATTTTAATTAAGGCAACGTGTAACTACTCTAAGTGCAATATCTTGTCTTAAAAAAAGCATTGAAACAGTGGGTATCTAAACAGTTATTTTAAAGTAAGCTGCAGGATCTTGTGCAATTTGCTAACAACAAGAAGAGAAGGGTTAATTTTAGCCAATTTTTCAATCTTTTTAATTTTACAATCAAGGGGACTAGCTAGTTAAACCAGCTGCCTAGACTGATAGCGCTATGTTTAAAGCCATTGACTTAGAGCCTTTTTAAACAAACTATTTACTTAATAATTATTAGATTAGTTGTAGTTGAATATAAATATAAAAATAAGTAATGGACAGCGAAAGTGAATATCTGTCTGCTAGCAGCTTGGCTTTCATATGCTATATGAGCTACCCTGTGCAAATGACACCCAATGATTACGCTCTACTGGAAACCGCAAATATCAATAATGGTAACAAGTATTCTTTCCTGGTTGGCTTCTTAGACAAGTACCACAGGTGCGGTGTACCTCAGAGATGTGATCTTGGTCCAAACCTTTTTTATGTATTTTTAAAGAGAGGTTTGTTCAGTGCATTGATGTAATTTATACGGGGAAAAGGGACTAAAACTTTCCACCCCTATAACTGCTTTTTTTCTTTCCTCTGATTGGATACTGTTCACTCTGACAAACTATGTTTTATCGTTTCAAGAAGTGCAGTTAACCTGGCAGTTTTAAAACTGAATGAACAAGGCCTGTTGGACAAATTGAAAAACAAGTGGTGGTACGACAAAGGAGAGTGTGGCAGCGGAGGAGGTGGTGAGAAGGTTAGCCACTATGTCGACAAACGTGGGTAAAAAAGATTCCTCAGCAACGGGCGCATCTGCCAGGGCCACATCACAGTCACACACATCCAAGCATTACTTTATAATATTTTCTAGTTTATAATGAGACGAGGAGGAAAGCAGTTACTGTCAGAACACAAATATTTGCTTTAGACTGGAACGTAGACAGCATACATGCACCGTGTTTAGAGGGGATGTATTGCGCTTTCTATTGCTTCTGCAATTTATCATGTAAAAAATGTTATCGGCTTCCTTTTGTCGTTCCTATTCTCTGCCGGAAGAGACATCCATCTTTTAGGATGAATAATGCAGCACTCATTCAGCCGTTTTTAACTGGAACTGCAGCGGACATGCTTAACACTGGCCCAGGAAACTAGTCAAAGCCTTGTCATTGTGAAGAGCTTAGATGAAGCACCATGACCGTTTCTAGAATATTTAGCAGTTTCCAGCTTCTAAAAGACAGCTTTGTGGACAATTCCTGAAAACAATGGGCTGGTGTCTATTCCCTGAAAGAGAATTTATACATAAAAAAGAATAGTAAAATACTTGGAAAACTGTCGTGGCCATTTGAAATTAATTTACATCGACCAGATATTCATCAGGCTTCTCCAATAATAGACATACACGACATACCAGCAAGGAAAACAAGTTTTTTTTTTTTTTTAATTGGCCAAATCTTTATAAGGTTTCTAGGGTTCTAAACCTTTATTAATCATATTACTTTATTAAAATTCCATAGATTTCAAACTTTCTAAAATGATTTTCATTTAGTCTAAAGAGAACTGTTTGGTTTGCCAATAATTTTATTAAAAATGTATTTTAGAAAAATGTCTTTAAGCATGATATCGCACAGATATGAAGCAGTTTTATTGTTATAATAGGAATTAAAGCATTTTAGTACTTAAATAAATGTAATGGAAACACAAATATATATTTAAAACTAATCCAGACAATTTTACAGAACAAAGAAATATCACCTACATAACGGCTTATGTGTTTTACTGCTGGTGTTTGCCAATAGTTGTGGGCCTACAGTAACTGCAGCCTGAGCTTCTTTTTTTGAACAAAAACCAATCCGTGGGAGTATGTGCCCGTTGCCTAAAGCGATGGAGCAGGGTCCCATGCACATGTCTGTAGCTACAGTGCCAGGCCTGGGCGCTTCCTGCTGAGGGAGCATAGAGACATGTACTCCAGTGGGACCCTGTACTTCATCACTTTGCCACTGCAACTGCTGTGTCAGCTAATGTAACTGAATAACATAAAATAACATGTCCTATGATGTTATTTATGTTATTTCCCCTGCGTGGTTGAAGAACTCCCGTAAACCTTGCCGTTTTGAAACTGAGTGAATCAGGCATCTTAGACAAGCTGAAAAACAAATGGTGGTACGATAAGGGCGAGTGTGGACCCAAGGACTCGGGAAGTAAGGTCAGTCTCCTCAAGTCTGGGACCATCACTGTTGTCTAATGCTCGTACGGACATGGTGACAGCCTGTGTGTCAGTGAGAACGAGTGAGAATCAGAGAAGAGAGAGATAGAACAATCATGCATTTAGATAAAGCATGCTGAGAGAGAGAGAAAGAGATGCCATTTTGACTAAACATCACTTATGTTGTAAATAAAAATAACAATTCAGCTATGTTTATCACTCAGTTCACAAAGGCTTACTGCAGCAGCACAGACCAATACTTAACTGGGAACAAAAAACTTTTACAAATTCCGGACTATAAGTCGCATTTTTTATAGTGTTGTAAATAGTTTTTCTTCCACAGCCTTAATACGTACATATCATACATATTTATACAAATACATCAATTAAACAGACAACATACTGTAATATTATAACAGTCTGAATAACAAACCATATGTAAATTATTAATAAATTAAAATGACTTCCCTAACGTGCTGCATAGAGTGAAATATAGAACCCCACTAGCCTATTATAATAACAATATAGCATGGCCCTGAAGTTTACTTGCTTTTGATTGGCTAGCAGCTGTCCAACATTGTTAAAGATTACCTGAAGGATGAGGAAATTTAACAAAATAAAATGGCTTTGCTATTTGCATGTCAAGCAGATATGCAGAAACAAAACATATTTGAGCTTCGTGATACCTGGATGCTTCCTTGGGCATTATCTGCATAATTTATTAATTATAAACACACACAAAACTGATAACCCAAAGGTAGTGGAGAAAGGGGAATATCATTTCTCAAGTGAAATTCCCATTTTTAATGCAAGAAGAATGTCTAAGTGATAAAAGTACGAGAATATCTAAATGGAATTGGAAAAAGCCTGATCTGCATAGATTTATGTTGAGTATACACTAATCAGCCGTAACATTAACACCTCTGAGAGGTGACTTGAATAACATTGAATATTCACTATATACCAGTAAACTGGTACCTTAGGCACCCAAGGCTCATTTATACCTTTGGGAAGGAAAGGCCAGTCTGTCTAGTCTGATCAAACAGGAAAGCCAATGTGTACAGTAGCACCAACTGCTGAAAAAAGTTTATTCTGGCCATGATAGGACAGTATCAGAACACTCAGTGCATCACAGCCTTGCTGCGCATGGGGCTTAGAAGGCAAAGAGTTCAACCCTCCAGGTCTCAGTCCAATTGAGCATTCATGGGATGTGCTGGATCCAAGTTTGATCCATGGAGGCCCCATCTTGCAACGTACAGCGCTTAAAGAGTTTGCTGCTAACATCCTGGAGCCAGATACCACAGCACACCTTTAAAGATCTCGCGAAGCCATGTTTTTTTTTTTTGGTGGCACAAATGAAACGTAAAACCCGGGTGGTTTTAATACTAATGGTTTTAATGTTATGGCTGATCAGGGTACATTTGAAGTATAAAAAATAATGGTACTTTTTAGAGTCCTGTTAGAATATGTGAGTGGAGGCCCTTCAAAGAATTAGGGATCTGATGGAACATTTATTTAATTAATTACGAGTATTGATTAAACTGCAACAGTTTAATAAAAACTGACTGGCAAATTATACAATTTATTTTTAAGCACGGTGAGCAGACGGAATCTATCCTCCACAGCAACTTATTGTCTGAAAAATATGATTATTGGCTTTTGATGTTAAGTTTAAATATGAGATTAAACAGGACATTACTATTTGCTCATATCACATTCAGAAGCATTTTATAAATCTTTTATGAATTAAGGTTGGATTTATAAAGGTTTGTGAGGTGACGTTGCTGCTTTTTATGGTATACGACTTTGTAGTATATGAATTGTATAGTTTCAGTATATAAATATTACAAAATACAAAAAAAAAACGATATACATTTTTTTTCTCTTAGGATTACAAATTCCTACCTTACAGTAATGTCATTTTAAGACATGTTTAGATGGCACGTAAGTTAAGGTACTAAGTTATGCATTTGTACTTATAGCAATGTCATAAACGGCATATTGATTATTGATCAATGATGATTATTAAGGGTGTGAAAATCATTAATTTGGCAGATATACAGTATGGGCATCACTGAGAACCACCTGCACTTAGGTTATTCATGATTTTATTTTATGCAATAACAATAACAATAATAATAATAATAATTTATTATTATTATTATTATGATGATGATTATTATTATTATAAATAGCACCAGCTATCAGTCTTCGAGGTTAGATAGAGCAATGCAGTTTGACCCTTTTACCTGCCTTCAAGTCTACGATTGTACCCTGCATTTATCTCCAAATAAACCGTAGTTCATTATCTGTACTATTGCTACAAAATGTTCCAACATGTAATTCCCTACCTACAGCTGGGAAAAGTCACTGAAAATGTAACCTCATCAAAATGAAATTTCAACGCACCATGGCCATACCTCTTTCTCGTACTTTAACAGTGGTTTATAGGCAGTATTACAGTATTTTGAGATTAATGAACACACTCTAAAGACATTGTACTTGGTTAAATCTATAAGATTGACCACGCTAATGGTAGATTTTTCACTAACATTTCCCAGCTAGCTTGCTGCTAAAGCTGCTTACTATTGCCTACTGTCTAGCTTGTTAAGGCTCTTTTGCATTTTCAGGCCATACTGTACAAACATACAGTATACACATTTTAAGGTCACTAGAATAGAATGGTGCCAGTTACTGCTGAGATCTGTAGCTGTAGAATTCTGCTTAAAGTAGCTGTTTATGAGATTCGATTTTACGGACAAAGCAAACAAAAGACACTTACCTGGTGGCGTCCTTGTTTATTTTTCCACTTCATGTGTCAAACGTTCTAACGTGGAAAGTGACGCTATTACAGCTTGGACAGACTACATCTCTTAGATTGTGCAGGCAATGACCTGTATTCTTGATTATGCAATACGGAAAAATAACATGTACTGTACAATGCAATGCTACCTCACAAATTTTGATAATAGGCAGTGCACAGAAAATCCACCAGCAGTTAAGAAAAGTAAAATAATTCAGCGCTTATGAATGTGTTATGAAGGTATCACAACTACAATGAAAAAAAAATTAAAAATAGGGTGAAAAAAGCAGTCAGAAAGTCTGGTTGTTTCTTCATCATAGCGTCAGACCGCTCATAGTGTGTAAGAGCAGGACTTAGTAATGCACACCAGAGCTGACTAACCCTTGTTCACACTAGCAAGCTTCAAGTTGCTCGTGCTCTTGTAATGTGCCTCTGATGGTAGTCTTGTGTTTGTAACTGATGTTACTGTGGACTTCCAATGAGAAGTCAAAGTAGCTACTATATGTCCAGCATTTACAGCTAACAAGTTAAAAATACATTTAATAATACACAAGTAAGAGCGAAAACCAGAGGCACCGACACGGTTAATGCCCCCCTACGGTTAATGCCCCTAGGTCATATGAGGGGCTTTCAATTCAAACCAGGACCTGAGATTACATTTCTCGTAAATTAAGGTAGAAAACCAATTGACATTTACAGTAGACTTCAAGCACAGTACGGTGATAAGACTTGTACTGTAGCTGCAGAAAGATGTCCGAAAGGTTCTGCAAAGGCCACATGGCATCCCGGCCGTGGTGGCTCGGAGCTCACCGCAGTCATTCCCATGAACATTCAGCGACCTTGAAATTCAACAAATAACCTGGAGGAGACACGCATCTGTGTGTGATAAATCGTTCACGAACATCACTTGCACATTACAGGAACTCGGCTGGGAGTTATTGCCACGTTCCATGTACAGTCCTGATCTCGCTCCAAGGATTAAAGGAGTTCCTGGGAGGCCAACATTTCAGACGTGAAACAGGCAGTCAGATCATGGCTCCTGCGTACTTTGTACCTTGATGGTATCCAAGCACTAGTGAAACTCTGGGATAACTGCATTAGCAGGGGTTTACTGTATATAGAGAAAAAAGCTAGTTTTTACTCTTACAACCGTGCTCAATCAAAAGTCCCAGGTTGGCTTGAATGCCCCTCATACAGAACAGGATATGACAAATTAAATCGAGGTTTCCTTTCATTTTTGTGCATTAAACAATAAATGAGGACTAACTGCAGCTAAGAAGGAAAGTTGTGAGTAGGGATCTTAAAAAACACAACGTTACGTTTATCAAATTTGTATAGGATTGAGAAATTTCTAATGTCTCTTGTCACACTGCGGCTTTGTAGCTTGGTAGTGTGAACATCCAGTAATTATGCTATAATCGTTCGAGGTTAAACTGCAGTCAAAGGATTGATGCCTGATTAGAATTAACAGATAAAAGCACGAGTACTAAAAGGATGCAAATAGTGTAGTCTGGAGACACATCACAGCAGTGAGAATCTATTTATGTATGCATTATAGATGTATGTTGGTGTGTGTATGTGTGTGTGTTCGTTAGAAAATGTGTTTGATAGAGAAAGAAAGATATACTGTAGAATTTAGTCTTGTTGTAATTATAACTGTGAGTGAGTAGATTTGTGAATTGTGTTTGAATGTCTGTGTCGTGGTTGCTTTTTTTAACATATATTTCATTTTTCTAACTTTATCCTCTATATCCTCCTGCCTTCAGGACAAGAGCTCGCAGGCCCTGAGCCTCAGTAACGTGGCTGGGGTCTTCTACATCCTGGTCGGGGGTCTGGGCCTGGCCATGCTGGTTGCCCTCATCGAGTTCTGCTACAAGTCACGAAATGAGGCCAAGAGAATGAAGGTGGACGCGCCTGAACTCCAAACCCCTCCCTCTCCCGCCCCTGTCCCAAGCCCCGCCCTTGCCCCTAGCCCCCGCCCCACGCCTCAGCCTAGCCCCACCCACAGCACCCAGAGCTTAGCCACATATAGAGAGGGTTACAACGTCTACGGGACTGATGGCGTAGAGATGTAGGCGATCAGGCGTACGTAGGTGTCCTGTCGTTGTAAGTGGAGCTCATCTGTGACACCGCAGTAACGCTTGCCGTGTTGAGCGTGTGGTAAAGCCTGCTTGTGTCTGTGAAGTCCTCGTTTCCGTTACGTGTAATTCAAGTGGAGACGTCTGCATTTGCCCATGTGTTATTGTTCCCAAAATGGAGGCACCCTGCATAGATCATAAGGCTGTCAGATTATGTCTTTTTTTATATTATTCAAATATGAAGAAAAAAAATTAGCATTTAAATTATTATCTACCACAGCAAGAATACGTTATCATCAGTAATACACTGCAGTTATATATATATATATATATATATACTTTTAAATAGATCATTAGCATCATATGACAACCCATCAACTCAATTGTTAATTATTTTGTTAATATATATATATGTATACAGTAGTATGTATATTGTGTAGTATAGTTAATGCATAGTATGCCAAAAGATGTACTTATTTAGGAAGAAGGGTCATTTAAACAACAAGAAATGCATGCATCATACAGATTTTATAATAATTAAAAAAAATTTAATTAGACTTCAAAAACTGCATTTTTTTAGTGCTAACCTGAAAGTACAAAATACTACTGTACTACTGTATTAACTGACTAACTTCAGAAAAAAAAACTCCTTACTAGAACACAAACATTTCATAAATCTGACATGATCATGTAAAAAAATGTCATTATTCACTGCCCAGCCCCAAAAAAGTCATTGTTTAAATTCACAAATTGAGGTGAGTTACAGTAAGTAGGCGGCTTAGCGGATAGCACTGTTGCCTTGCACTTCCAGGTCCTGGCTTCGATTCCCACCTTGGAGTCTGTGTGCATGGAGTTTGCATTTTCTTGTGTATATTGGGGGTTTCTCCCACAGATCAAAGACATGCAGATTTTCTTTTTTTTTTTCTTTTGATTCTGCAAAGCTGCTTTGCAACAATGACAACTGAATTGAATAGATAAGGCTAATTGGTGTTCGCAAATTGCCCATAGTGTGTGAATGAGTGCAAAACAGAGGTATGATTAATACTGAGAGTAAGAGCATGTCAGCACACAGTGTGATGAGAACTCATGGGACTGGGTCTAAACAGATGTGTAGCCATAAGAAAACCACTTGTTATTCAAGCTAATCAGAAAGAATTTGCTGGGGAGCATAAAGATTAGACTTCCGAGCAATGCGAAAAGGTCATGTTTAGATTAGATTAGATTCAACTTTATTGGCACTGCACATGTATGGTAAAAGGCAACGAAATACAGTTAGCATCTAACCAGAAGCGCATTTGTTGCAGGGCAAAATAATGTGCATATGTAAACAGTACACAGTAAATATGTGCAACAGTTAAGAATGGTAAGAATGGCAATCCTGAGTGTTTAAGTTTATGTACAGTAGTGAATTATAAGCAGCAATTATGGGCAGTACAGTGTCTGTATAGTAGTTTGTTATGAGTCGTGCAAAGTAAATATGGTTAGACAGAGTAATGGTTTTCAGTTCACTGTGGAAACAGCTGTAGGGAAAAAGCTGTCCCTGAACCTGCCTGTCTTGATCCGGAAGCTCCTGTAGCGTCTCTCAGAAGGCAGGATGGCAAAGAGCCTGTGGGCAGGGAAAGAGAAGTTCTTATTGATGTTGTATCTTCTGCTCAGACAACACTTCCTGTAAATGTCCTCAATCTTAGGAAGTGAATTTCCCATGATGCCATGCTTTCTGGTCCGACACAACAGTTTTTACATACCTGACTGTAATACAGCTGGTCAGGATGCTGTCAATTTTACAACAATAGACGTTCACCAGAATGTCTGAAGATAGATGTTTCTTTCTTAGACCCCTCAGGAAGAAGAGATGCATAACCATGGTGAGCCTTTTTGACCAGGCTGCAGCTGTTGTTTGTCCAGGAGAGATCCTCAGAAATTAAAACGAGTGACACAGTTCACTCGTTGAGTGTGTGTGTGTGTGTGTGTGTGTGTGTGCGTGTGTCAACTTTCTCCTTCTTGAAGTCCACTATGAGCTCCTTGGTCTCGATGGTCTGATGAGTTTAAACGGACCCTATTTCAGAGCAATGGGTGCATCAGAGTAAGAAGGAAAGCTCATGAAATGATGCACCCATCATGCATAGTGCCCCTTCAGTTGGTTATGTGGCAATAATATTAAGTCAGCTGATGACCTGAATGCACCAGTGTATCATATTAATTTAGTCTTTTTTTTTGTCTTCCCTGATGGCCAGGATTCATCAGGCCTTAAATTGTGAAAGTGTTTCTGAGAATATGAGGAATTTTCACACGTGAATCGATGACCACCGTACGTCATTAGGATGTGCTGGAGAAGACTTTATGGAGTGCTTTGTCTCTCGAGTTATCATTACAAGATCTCAGGCCAAAAATGTGTAACAAATTAACATGGCATCATACATTATATCAGCATGTCCTAGTAACATGAAGGCTAATCTCACTGGAGATCTGTCATGACAGCTCGTGACTGTGTATGACATCTGCCATGATCATGTCAGTTTCATGATGCATTGTTGCCAGGCAACCTCATTTGACAACTTAGAGTGCTCAAACTCAACTCACAGCGAAGCACAATCCCGTCATTAAGTAATAATTAGACGCCTTAATTAACAATCCATGCTGCTGTTTCTACATAACCATGATGGAATGTAACCATGACGATTATCAGAATCACCTCAGGATAGGCCTACAGTACATTAAACGCATCGCTACACCAAAGAAAAAAAATGCACCAAAGTAAAAGATAATAAATAACGGATGGAAGAAAGAACGATTTCATAGGAACTATGTAGTAAATTAACAAATCGACATACTATTGTTTTTCTTTATGTTATTTTCTGATGTTTGAGCATCATTTCTTACATAAGCGCTGCAGGGCTCGGCCAGACGCATTTGAGATGCTTCATCGCTCAACTGTGTTTAAATCTGCTGTTTTGTCTGTGCTTGCTAATAATGTGTGCTCACAACATAACCTTTAAATGCTCCTTTTTTTTTCTCTTGATAAATATGTGGACTTATTTCCTCTCTGTCTGTGTTTCTTTTTTTTTTTCCTGCATTTTTGTTCATTTCCTAATATAGCTGACCTTCACCGAAGCCATGCGGAACAAGGCTCGGCTGTCGATCACAGGCAGTGTGGGCGAGAACGGCCGTGTCCTGACCCCTGACTGCCCCAAGGCCGTGCACGCCGGCCCCTCCCTGCGTCAGAGCTCCGGGCTGGCTCTGGTCTCATCCGACCTGCCGTGAAGACCAAAAACATTCAAGTGCCTTAAAATCCCACTGACCCACAAATCGAACCAACGCAAAACAGCTCCGCTCACGATCAGAGGAATAAATGGCCCACTTCAGTCGCTCCATATACTGAAAATACGGAAAAGGACTCAAAACCTCCACTGTGTGGCCGTGATGAGATGTTTTCAGCCCAGCTGCTGAGAGACCTGTATAAAAAACTTGCGTTCAAGCCGAGTAAAGAGGACCAGAGGACCAGAAAACTGTCATTCAGAAACACACCCAGAACAGAGACATAAATATCAATGATATACTGGGTTGTGCAGGAGGATTTCAACTGTAACGTGAAAAATAATCATTCAAACGGTATTACTGATAAACACGTACTAAAAAACTGTGAACAGTTCACGTATATTCTAAGATCATAACTAAAAAGATTATTTACACTGCTTTCTCTGTAAATAGAACTAAAGACTGTACACACTCGCTTGCTTTTTAAACATGTGTAAATAGCCAGTTCTGTCGTGGACAAAAGTATAATTCTCTTTTTTTTTTTATTTCACCTAGTTAGAAAAATGCAATAAATGATAGAAAATTGTAAAGAAATAAAAAAAAAAACAGATTTATTTATATAGACATACAGTATAAAAAAATCTATAAACTGAATTCAACGGGCATGTTATCAACATCGAGTACGTCCTCTAGCTGACACTCGGGGAAAGGCAGTTTTATGGTATAACTAAACCTGAACGCCCATCCTCGAAGCCATGCCCTGCTTACTCACTGTGCTGTTGTAGACCATGGACCTTTACCGTATATTTAGAAGAAAAGAAAAAAAACGTTTTATGTCAGGTTTGAAATTTCCGTATTTGCCTCAGCGCAACCATGTGCTTATGAATCAGACAAGACTATGAGTCGGTGGACCATTTCAGAAAGTGAACTAGTAGTTAGAAAAGATGTTGAAGACACCGTATAGTCGAGAGGCGTGGTCAGAGCCCAGCTTTGGCCTTTTTGTTTTACAAAAACACTGTGTAACCTCAACCGGGCCTCGGGCATGTTCTCCTCCAGAACCTGTAGCAGAGGAGATGTCTTGAGACCATCAAGTGAAAATGTCCATGCTGGATTTCACTGGACATTCGGACATAAAGGACGCCCTCGATGCTTCAGGGCACCTAAACGGGACACTGAATGCTCAACTAATTCCTGCTGAATATTTCTGGAATATTACCTTAGAAAGTGCAATTTCAGGTCTCCTAATCATAAGCAACCACACCTACTGTACACTTCATCTCAAACTAGTTCTTTCTCCAAGTCTCTCTTTCTCATCATCTGTCTTGCACCCTCTCTCTCGTCCTCTCCCTCTCTCACCTTCTCTCTTGCACTCAGACAGACACAGCGAACTCCTAAATCTATTTAATCTATTTAATATATTACAACTGAAATGAAAGTGTCACTTCAAATTAAGTATCAAAAGGGTTTTTATGATTCTAACTATTTTTACAAATTACAATCCATTGCCTATACTTAATAGATTCACACACAATTGTTGCAACAAAAAAAAATGTTAAACAAACGTACATTTCAGTTTGAGTGAAAGGTTTTCACTTTTTTTTTTAACTACTGAACTGTAGAGTTGTGTTTTAAAATAAATTGCACCCAATTAGGCAAAAAGCAGTTTCCTTTCAAGATGTAGTAGGCTAGACGTTCCAGTAAGAAAAAAAAAAGAAAAAAAAAGCTACCTACTAATGCAAGCTACCTGTACACATGTGCACACACACACATATATTCATGCACACACAGAAAAAAGTGAGATACAGCTGAACAGTGAAGATTGTGTTACACTGCTCTTTGGTCTGTAGCTCTGTAAAGTTTAAACCAATTTAGTGTTCTCCATCATCAATTGTAAATATTTATTTTGATCAGTTTTTTTTTAGTAAAATACTAATGCCAAAAACTGTCCCTGAGTCTTTATTACAAATCGGATGAATTCAGATTTCCGTAAATGAATAATGTTTCTGATGCCATTGATGCAATAGATTGTATTTACACCTGGTCATTCCACACATTTTAAGTATCGGGATCATCCAGGATACACTTAAAACAGATTGAAATCATATTAAACAATAACGGTACAGATTGCTGGGATCAGATTAATCAGAAGAGTTTTATTCATTTTCTATAACAGCAGCACTGTCAGTACTGCAGCTGCAGGTTTATATTAATACGTGATAGTTTCTATAGTAACAGCTCATTCACAAGAACTGGTATGCCAGCTGCTCACATACTCAAAGTCTAATAATAAACAAATTAAAATGCAGTGTTGGTTAACAAAGAAAGGCACTTAATTGTTGATATTCTGCAAGGAGACATCTAGTTAACATTTATCCGAGGAATCTCCGGTGTCAGCACTCAGTAGGTCAGTAGGTTTTCCACCACAGGAAAGAAAGTTTTCAAGAGAAGACGTTGCCGTTCCTCAATAACAGGTACATTATTTTCGCTTCATTAATTTTACAATAAAGTCTGGGAATTATTTATACAGCTTTTATGATGTAAGTGACGACTTGTTTTGTACATACAAAATATATAAAATAAGTTCATAAAAATAAATAAGGATTGCTATGGTGTGGCGCGGTGGCATAGTGGTTAGCACTGTGGCCTCGCATTTCCACGGTCGAGGGTTCAATTCTTGCCTCAGTGCATGGAGTTTGCATGTTCTCCCCATGTTTGGTTGGTTTTCCCCTACAGTCCAAAAACATGTAGATGGCCTTCCCAAATTGCCTGTAGTATGTAAATGAGTGTGTGCACATGCGTGCCCTGTGATGTATTGGCACCCTGTCAAGGGCATATGCCGGCTCATGCCCCCGCAACCCTGTACAAGATAAGCAGAACAGAAGAGGAATTGATGAATAATGTTGAATAATGCTATGGTATAAGAGGGGAAAATCACTACAGGATGCATGGGTATAGGAAAACAATCAACTGCTGATTGAGACCATTATCTACCCTTTGCATCAGGCTGCATCCTGACAGTGATTAATTTCCTGTCATTGCACACCTTGGTGAGTTTTTTTATTCTGCATTTAATGCTTAAACCATTTCAGAAGATGGCACGCAAAGAACAAATCACACCGCTTTTTCCAAGCCAGTGCTTACAAGGTAAAAGCTATACATCACATCATAACACATTCATGCTCCATGGCCTCCATCTTAAATTGTGCGCTCATTAAGCTGTGTTATGATTTTAATCCAGCTAATGAGTGACACATTTCACACACTTCAAATAAGATATACTACAAAGATACAGTACAGTATGTCTACTAAAGTTGCCAGGGTTTGTCTTCAGAATTTACCACCAAGGTTTTAGGTTCCCTTTCAAAAGCTACACTCGATGCTGCATGAAAATGCTATGGGAACATCTGTTTGTTCTCCGGTTGTGAAGCCTGTGCATGTCAAAACCGCCGAATACCTTGGCTTATAACATCTGCCAGGCATGACGTCACCGAATAAGATGCACCTGCAGGTTATAAATAGGAGTGAACCGGAAACATCCTCAGATCTTTTTGTCTTCAGGACCGCTTTGTGTTTGCGTGTGCATTTGCAAGCCATAACAAAAGCAAAAGAGAAGGAAAATAACAGCATTAACTCACCGATATGGCGGAGTTGCTTAAGAGATGCCTCCGTGCGATAGATCTCTTTCGGAGGGCAATCTTCATTAATTTTGTCTCGAGTGCTTGGGGGAAGAACACGCTCGCCTCGGGCTTCAGGGAGACTGTGAGTACTGTGATCTTCTCCCTATTAAGGTGCATTCCTGGATAACGCGTGCGGTCGAGCGATTGCATATCGACTGGCCGCAGAAGCGAGATTCCCCCAAGCGTTCGAGATTGGACGACAGGTTTCTGTTGGGTGGCCGGGGGGAGGAGCCTCAACGTCTCTCTCTCTCCCCTTCTTTGGTGACCTCCATGATGAATTAACTCTTTCATGGAGCAAGCCGTATTCATCGCGTGTTTTTGTGCCATCGACTTCGACTTATTCGAATATCGTTGATGCGAAAGCACGCGGTTATATGATGATGCCCCAGATAGAAGAGACGCTTGCGGGCTATCTCTCTCCTGGGACATCATCCTCCCTGAAAAAGCCTACTCTCCCCTCCAAGCCGTGTAGATTGACATCTGCTTTGGTGAAGAAAGCTTTTCAGGCAGCATGGCGGTTTTGCAGGCCTACCAGGCTGACCTGGGCACCGGCGGGGTTATTGATGACAGGGCGTTTGCAGACCTGCGCCGAGCCACAGACCTGTCTCTCTGTGCAACCAAGCAGACGGCCCGTGCTGTGGGCCGTTCTATGGCTGCCATGGTATCCACGGACAGGCATCTGTGGCTGAACCTCACGGGCATCAAGGATAAGGATCATGCTGTCCTCCTTGATGCCCCCGTCTCGCCTTCCGGCCTCTTTGGCGACGCTGTTAATTCCGTCGCCACTAGGTTTCGGGAGGCGAAGCTATATGAACAGGCCTTTGGGAGGTTCCTTCCCCGCCGTGCTCAAGAACCAGGACCGTCGGCCACCCGGCCCCGGCCAGGTCTGGCCCCTATCAGGCGTGAGGTGCAGAAGGAGAGCGTGACCAGCCGCGCAACCCCTCGTAAAGACTGGGGTGGGGCTCGCCGCTCTTCTCAATCTGCCTCAAAAAGACCGGATCTGAGGAGCTTCCTCTCTTCAAAGAGGAAGCCCTGAGGCCCGTGGGGGTGTCTCCCCCCAGGGAGGGGCGCCTGGATTTTCGTCACAAAACAGGGCCTCCTCCCTGACACTCCCAGGAGGCTGGTGTTCAATCCCCGCCACCACTGGTGTTTCGGGGAGCGCCGGTCTCCAACGAAAAGTTGGGTGTTCGGGCATCTCCTGCCACACTTCAGGATACCCAACACCTAACACCCCCCCATCCAGCCAAAGTGTCAAAGCTCGTGCCCCTTTCGGAGAAGCTGGCAGCGTGGAAACTACTGCCAGGTGTATCTCCTTGGGTACAGAAGGACTGTAGCCACAGGCTACAGGATTCAGTTTGCACATCGTCCTCCGCGTTTCAACGTCGTGGTCTCCACTTCCGTGAAACACGACCGAGCACATCTGCTGGCCCAGGAGTTACAGACTCTGCTGGGCAAAGGGGCCATAGAACATGTTCCTCTCCCAGATAGAGAGTCGGGCTACTACAGTTGGTACTTTTTGGTGCCCGAGAGAGGGGGGGTTGCGTCTGATCTTGGATCTTCGCGGCTTGAACCGCTATCTCAGGAAATCCAGATTCAAAATGTTGACTGTCAAAATGATTGTTTCTCAAATCCAACCAGAGGATTGGTTTGTGACAATCGATCTCCAGGACGCATATTTCAATATAGAAATATTGCCACAGCACAGGAAGTTCCTGAGGTTCGCTTTCGGGGGTGAAGCTTACCAGTATCGGGTCCTTCCATTTGGCCTAGCTCTGTCACCCCGCACATATACAAAATGCATGGATGCGGCTCTGGCTCCTTTACGACTCCAGGGCATCCGTATTTTGAATCACATAGACGACTGGCTGATTCTGGCCCAGTCTCAGGAGCTAGCGCTTCGACATCGGGATGTCGTCCTAGCCCATCTTCATTCTTTAGGATTGAGGCTTAACTCTACAGCTGTTTCCCACTTGTGTCGAACCCATCCTCAACACCCTGAAGGAAATCAAGCTAGGCCAGAAGGTCACTGTTCATCACTTTCAGAAATCTTTAGGCCTCATGGCAGCTGCGTCCACGGTGATACCTTTGGGCCTTCTGCACATGAGAGCGTTTTAGCTGTGGCTAAGAGCCAGGGGGTTTCATTCAAGGGCCAACCCCCAGAGGCTAATAAGGGTTACGCGCCGGGGGCTTCGTACCCTTTCTATGCGGTTCAGACCCCAGTTTCTGACTTTGGGTCCCACTCTAGGTCCGTCTTGTCGTCGCAAGATGCTAACGACAGACGCTTCCCTCACGGGCTGGGGTGCGGTCTTGGATGGCCGTCCAGCACAAGGGAGCTGGAGAGGTCATCTTCTCTCATGGCACATCAATTGCCTCGAAATGATGGCTCTGTTTCTGGCCCTGAAACACTTCCTCCAGCAGTTGAGAGGCTACCATGTCCTAGTGCGGGTGGACAGCACTGCGGTAGTCTCGTACATAAATCGCCAGGGTGGACTGCGCTCACGCCGCTTAAACAAGCTAGCGCACCAGGTTCTGCTTTGGGCACAGGACAAGTTCCTGTCCTTCAGGGCGATTTACATTCCAAGGCATATGAATGTAGGAGCAGACTTGCTATCCAGACAAGCTGTAAAACATGGGGAGTGGAAACTCCACCCCGAAGTAGTCAGTCAAATCTGGGAAAGATTTTACGTTGCAGAGGTGGACCTCTTTGCCTCACAAGAGGCAGCACAATGCCCCCTTTACTACTATCTGACTCCTCCAGCTCCCCTAGGTCTGGACGCAATGGCCCACACGTGGCCCAGATTACGCCTATATGCGTTTCCACCCATAGTTCTGCTCCCAGGAGTCCTGGTGAGGGTCCGTCAACAGGGTTTGCGCCTCTTATTGATAGCGCCCCATTGGCCGACCAGAGTGTGGTTCTCGGATCTAATATCTCTCCTCGACGGCTCACCCTGGGTGAGTCCAGTGAGGAGGGATCTTCTGTCTCAGGCGCAGGGGACAATACTTCATCCCCGGCCCGAGCTCTGGAACCTTCACGTTTGGCCCCTGAAGGGGACCAACTGAGATATGCTGGGCTTTCAGCCAGCGTAATTGAAACCATTTTAAGTGCCAGGGCTCCCTCCACTAGAAGAACTTATGCACTCAAATGGAGTGTATTTGAAAATTGGTGCATGGCTGTTCACTGCCAGATTGTTTCAGTGCTGGAGTTTCTGCAAGAAAAGTTGTCCTCGGGCTTATGCCCTAGTACTCTCAGAACGTACGTAGCCACTATTTCGGCTTGTCACGCTCTGACTGATGGGGTTTCTGTGGGGAAGCACCATTTAGTTGCCCGTTTTATTCGTGGAGCTAAACGATTGAAGCCGCCCACTAGAGCGACGGTCCCTTCTTGGGACTTAGCTATCGTACTCGAAGGCCTGGCTGACACCCCTTTCGGACCACTAGCCTGTCAGGCTTCTGTCTCTTAAGATGGTTTTTCTTATGGCTATTACTTCTTTGAAGAGGATTGGGGATCTGCAGGCTCTGTCAGTCTCCCCATCCTGCCTAGACTTTGCCCCTGGGCTAGTCAAAGCTATTCTGCATCCTCACCCGAACTATCTTCCCAAGGTTCCATTCTCGACCATGCACCCAGTTGTTCTCGAAGCCTTCTGTCCTTCGCCTTTCACAGCTCCGGAGCAGGAAAGACTTCACTTACTGTGTCCAGTACATTTCGGAAAATATTATATTAGGTGAGGTTGTGAAAATTCACAGAACATCCTGTGTAGCTCAATCAACATTAGCTAAGGCTACAGAAGCTGACATATTAGCCAACACTGATAAGCTAGCTAAGAGCTTTCATAACCTGTAAAACAAAAACATTTGAATAAAATATAACCTAATATATTTTCCGTACACCACTTGTTCAGCCATTTTTATTAAATATGTGTTTAGTAATAAGTTACTGTAGTTGTTAAGCACTACTGTGTGATGATCAAAGCTGCCACCTCTCATGCACTGAGCTGGAAACCTCACGCAATCTCGCATCTTTTCAGGCTCTCAAGCCACAGATACACTTTCTTGTTTTAATATTCGAAATGATTCTCAGTTGTAGACACAAATACAATTTTAGAGCTCTAACCTCTTTCTGATAGGTCATTCAGAAAAGACTCCCTCAAATACACAGGTGCAGTGCGGCTGGAGCGCACCAGAACGACGCTCCACCTTTTTTGTTCTCTCCCAGTGAAGAGAAATATTATTCGCATAATTCAGTTGAAAAACACACATTTACAGCTGCGTAAATGCATCAATCAAACACATAAGGCATCAATTAAACTAGATAATATTGGTGTTGCAGTCGAGTATTGGTGTGTTTGGCTAATGTGTAGTTTGGCTACACTGTTGTTGACAACATTTTAAATCAGCATCTGTGTTTCTGCTCATGGGCTTGATAAAGCCTATCCTTTTTGTATTCCAAATATTCCAAATATTATTTGTCTCATGTCAGCTGTACAAATAATTGAGGACCTGCTATATTTTTACTGCATGCATTGTTTTTCTTTCTTTATTTCATTTCTATCTGACAATAGGAAATAAATACAACAGTAGCAGATTTTTTTACAATCATTTGTAAATAACCAGTAACATGATGGTATGAACTTTTAAATTACAGTAAACCCCATAGTTATTCCACTGTCATGTTAATGTAACCCAATACACAGTGACATACTGTTAAAATACATTGCGGTAGATGCACTGCAAAATAATAGACAAATGCTGACTTCTCTGTGTCCAATATTTTACAATATATTTTTTTTACAGTGGTGTATTGATGACATGTTCAGTAAATATCTTCTCCAGCCCATCACAAATACATTTTCAATGGGGTAATGGTCAGGAATCTAGTAGTCAATTTGTGTGTGGAAATGATTCCTCAGGCTCCCAGAAACACTTTCACTGTTTGAGCCTAATGAATCTTGGCACTGTCTTCCTGGAATATGGGTTTGCCATCACAGGAAAAAAAAGCCATAGATGTGATAACCTGGTCATTTAGCACTTTTTATTGCTACATAATGTCGCTGAGCCTAGACCTGTTCAAGTGAAGCAACCTCAGATCATAACGCTGTCTCCAGAGGCTTGTACAGTGGGCGCTATGCATGATGGCGGCGCTGCTTCGTGACATTCAGTTCTTACTCTGACACATTCATTACTCTGGAATAGGATCGGTCTGGACCCATGACAAAATCATTCATGATTTTTTTTTTTCTGACCTAATTTCCATGAAGCTGACGGTTAAGCACTATCTATTCTTGTTTTAATGATACAGTTCAGAAACAATTTCATCATTTCTTTCGTCTCCTCGGTTGGTTTCTTTGCTTGGTGGGCGAACAATCTGACCACTCTTAAACATCATTTGTACAACCACAGAACATAAATGGAACATAAAGTATAAATCCCTACAGCAATCAGCAATCATGATTTTCTTGATTTACTGCCAGGCAGTATAATGTCTCTAGCCACTGCTAAAAATTCAGTGGCTTACCCAAAGTTATTCAAACTTTGGCTTCTTTAAAATGCCATTTTAACAATGCTAGAAAAGTGTTGACTGTAGAAAAAATTTGTAATTTTACACCAAAGGAAAAGGCCAAAAAAACTGGGTTCTCACAGAATGCAAAGGAATCTTAACTATTAGATCAAATTGGAAATATATACAGTACTCATTGTCAGGTATATTTACTGTCAGTATTATTTTTTTTTTTCTGTAATTGTCCTGCTGTACCATCACAATAGATGCGAAATGAAGCAATCAAGATGTGATTGAAGTCCATACTTCAAAGGGTTTAACAAAAATGTTGAACAGCCATTTTTTTTTACAACGTATCTCTATTTCTACAGGCCTCAAAAGGAATTGGACATTATTATGTAAATATAATTATTAAAATATACATATTCATACATAATTATAAATAGAACAATTTTTTTTTATATATTGGGATGCAAAGCTTTGTAGTCCGTGTCTGTATACCGGAAGCTATGGATAGTTTCCTCACTTAAGATACTTTGCCAAGTCTTTCCTGTAGCCAGATTTACAGGCGACTTGTTTGTGGATCTTCCTACCCTCAGTTTTGTCCTCAGTAAGGTTGAAGACAGGCGATTGACTCTGGCTATTTAAGAACATTACATTTGTGTTGCTTTTGCAGTAAGTACTGAGTGAGTATCCATCAACACAGTGAATTTCCTTCTTATAGGTTTAGCAGCATTTGACTGAATCTGAGTAATAAAAAGTATAGTTCTATACACTTCTGAATTCTTCCTGCTGCTTCTCCCAGCAGCCACATGATCAAAAAACAGCAGTGACTCAGCTCCATTGACAGCCATACATACCCATGTCATAACACTGTTTCCTCTGCCATGTTTGACAGATGATGCAGTATGCTTTAGAACATTTCCTTTCCTTCTCAATATTCCTCTCTTCCTGTCATGCTGGTACAAGTTAATCTCGTTCTTGTTCCAGAACTGGACAGGCTTATGTAGATTATTAGTTTTTTTTTTATTTTTTTTTTTTTTAGATTTTTTTATATCAAAGTTTAATCAGGTCTTTCTGTTACCTGTGGTTTGCATATTTTGATCAATAGTCTGTACATTCATTTTTT
Source organism: Clarias fuscus (assembly GCA_030347435.1). Lineage (NCBI taxonomy): Eukaryota > Metazoa > Chordata > Actinopteri > Siluriformes > Clariidae > Clarias > Clarias fuscus. The sequence continues at coordinate 12,285,692 of CM059230.1, read as the reverse complement.
TTTTATTGCAGACACTGACATTGATATGCCTACCTCCTCCAGAGTGTTCTTGACATGTCTAGTTTTTGTGAAGGAGTTTTTGTTGTTGATGAGCTTTCTAGTACATTCTCTCTCTCTCTCTCTCTCTTTCTTTTTAAGAATTGTACCAAATTGTTTATTTTTCCCCTTCCTAAAGTGTATGCTATCTCTCTGATAGATCTGTTTTTGTGTTTCATTTATTTTAGCTTTATGAGTACCAGGAGGAAACGCACCAAGAACACACAAACTCCATGCACACAGACCCAAGGCGGGAAGCGAACCCAGATCCTGGAGGTGCGAGGCGACACTGCTAACCAATATGCCATCGTGCTGCCTAATTCCTAAACAACTAATCCAATATTTTTTTCTTAAAAGTCTACACTTAAGTTGCATTATGATTTCTTCATTTCAAATCCATTGTGGTGCTGTACTGTAAGTAGGCAAAAATTCTGAAAAGTGTGTTGCTGTCCAAATAATTATGGACCCATATGTATTACCAGAGAAGATTTCTGCTTCTCATTTTATAGAATATAAAACCCAGCATTGTATTTCCAGACGTGTACATCCCTGGTCTGTAAAAATTACTGAAACAATGGATTTAGTCAGAGCTAAAAATCTGAGAGATAAGCCAGTAGTAATTGTATTATCCCTCTTTGCCGGTCTGTATCTGGCTTCAGAAATGCATCTTGGTACGACCTAGAAATTTAATGAAGTAATTGTCTAATCATGGGAAATGCCTGGTTAAAAATGTATAAACTTATCATTTATAAAAGTTTAATTGGGGCATTAATATACTTTATTAACATAACATATGATATCATTTTTTTATTATTATTTACTAATACCCCATTAAAACGTCCATTCATAAATCCTCCAAGTCTGGAAATTGAGTCAAATTGATTGTTTGAAACCTTTCAGTAACCCAAGTGCCTTCTTCAGTCTTAGAATGGTTGGTTGAAGATCCTAAATACTGTAGATCCTGCATAGGCTGTTTCTCACCAGACCCGATGAACAATAGAAAGGTTGAGAAGGGGAAGATGATGGGATGTGATGGCCTTACTGTATGTCCTATATGCTCCCCTGTGGCCCTGATGGATATGTGAAGTTTTTTTGAATCTCCTGGGGTTGGATGAAAGGGCAGTATGGAAAATGGGAGACAGATCGTGAAGGGTTTTCCACTTTCAAACAGATTCTACCTTTAAACCCCTATCTCAAACCAGCTATCCTCTCTTCCTAAAGGAGAGGATGAGTGGTTTGAGAGAGGGTTGAAAGAAGCCATGTATATGAAAGATGACATGACTGAACTTCTAGATAGCTTCACCTGGATAACTATGTATCTTTATTGACATAAATCTACCAACTTATGCTGAAAATTTTATTCTTCAGTTATCACTAAACCAATGTTTAACACTAAATAATATTGTAAACTTCAGTTTTTTAAATATCAATCCAGTGTGCTCAAATAATAATATAATGATTGCTTATACAGTGAACCTTAACTGTGTGATTCACTTTAATGTTAAAGATGTCATCAAACAGAGTGGAAATCATGCCAGTCCACTCAGCATGAAAGAAGGCAAGGATTTGGCTGTGCTCAGTTTCCTGACAGCAAGTGCACACCTTCTATTTAGCACAAAACTCAAAGTAATAGCGATCACTCCTTAAAAATCATCAATATTTACACTGAATGTGTTCGTTTCGATTCGATTCAATCCACAATATGGTTGAATAAGAACATGGCTGATGAGAGGCGGATTTGTTTTGGACAGTATAATGATCAGGCTGAGAGGACATGGTAAAGACATCTTATTGCCTGGTCTTGATATTTCTGCATCATTTCCTTGGCAGTGTGGAATAAAAACAAGGAGGGATGAAGCCTGAGGCTGGTAATCCTTATGGAACTGATGTCGACAGCGAAGGATGAGTCATAGCCAAGGTTAACCTCTGTGATCAAAATTATTAGGAGCTATAAGTATTATAAGTGCTAACTGAAAAACATTATTATTCCCTTACTTGCTTTTTTTTTTTTTTTCATTTCTGTTGCATAACACATCTGCACGTTGTCAAGTTGTCTTTCCATGACATTCCCTAAGGGAGCTGTCAGTACAGGATTAGAGCTATGTCGAGTTTTTTTCTTTTTTCTTTTTTGAACGCCTTTTGTCTTTAACCAAGAGCCAATCTGTTCATTTTGGGATGAGTGTTTATATGTTAAGGATGAATCAGAATAGAAATACAATATTTGGAATGAATAGTTAGTGGGTCCTACAAAAGAAAAGAAAAAAAAAATACAAATAACAGTATCACTATTGCTTTGTTAAGAAAGCTTGAATGGGGATCCTGAAGGAAGGGGAAAAAAGCACAGGCAAGTAGTATTTGCTACAATGTGGGCACAAGCAAATATTTAGATATGAAGTGGTAGTTCAAACCCATGATGCCCAACCGGATGCAGGTTGTCTGCTGTGAGGCTGTGAGGTTGTAGGAATTAGATGAGCACATGTTAAATAGGATCTTCATAGAAAACAACTTAAAAAGACCAATTTATTATTTTGTTTTGTTCTTTTTTTTTTTTTTTAATGGCTCTCGTGTGCTGCAAAGGGTGCTCCAAGGAAAAAACGTTGGGAACCAGTGAGTTACTGTACTAGTTTGTTTATATTTTGGGAAATACATCCTGCTGAATTCATTGTAATATCATGGGTAGGTCCATGGAGTGGGCGTCATGTGGGCAGAATTATGAATTATGTGATGATGTTAAGGAACTGACAGAGCTGAAATGTACAAACCATGAAACAAAATCCTTTCATTTAACACATACTCTGGGTCCTATGAGTGAACTCCTCTCTGATTCTCTCTCTCACAAAGACACCAATAAATAACCTTGATAACAAGCCACAAGTGGAAAGCATTACATGTTACCTGCAGGCGATGTTCAACCAAGCCTCTGCTGCCACAATTAGCCGGGAAAAAAATCTGCCTAATTTAAACTTTAAGGAAAGAGCGATTTAAAATAATAATAATAATACACATAGAGCAAATGCTAACAGAATAACATGAGAAGTATAATAATGCTAATGAAAACATATCAGCAGCCGCAGCGCAATATAAAGAGACCAAATGCATTCCCGCTTCAGCTGAGACTGAGATGTTTACGTGTATGTAACCGGAACTATCCATATGGCTCTTTCAGGGGAAAGAAAATAGTTACATTTGTTTTAAATAATTTGAAAGATACCAAATCAATTTAGCTCATCCGGACTGCAGAAGCTTCTTATGAGGCATTTTTTGCATGGAATGAGGGTTGTGTTCTGGGAGACATTTTTCATACAGAGCATGAAAGCCTATAACAATCAAGAACTATTGTAATGCTTTTATATTAACTAGAATTTTGAGACAGACAAAAAAAAAAAAAAAAAAAAATCGCTTTAACCCCTGCACAATATATCATGTATTTTGAATTATTTACGGTGTAAACGTTACTAAACATTTATTTCATAATTATACTACCTGACATAAAATGGAGAAAAGAAAAGACTAAGGTAAATGGACTAAGAAAATGCCAGTTATCACCAACTGAGGATCATCTTTGACCAAGATTAGTCTTCACCGCTGAATACTGTAGCTAATAACCACAAACCGCTTTCATTTTGTCTGTAGGGAAACGAATAAAACTGTCTTCAAAGTTTAAGAACTCATATGTTGTGATATTCCTGCGCAAAACAACTGTATGACACGTTACACGTGCACCAGAATTGTAAGACAAAATGGTGGCTAGTGTAGTTTTACATCAGAAATGGCATCACATGCAAGAGCTTTATCTTGGCAGGGTTTCAGTATACAGTAGCAACCAATCTATTTTGTATGGATGTGAGAGTTAATTCATGATTACATCCTCAGAATTTATTTGGTTAGCAAAATAAAACTTAAAACATGTGGTAAAATCTCCTGGCCCCTCTGTTTCTTAAGAGCTAAAGAAATGTCAGTTAGCCATATTAGCCAGCTGCTTTACTATAACACAACATGTTGAAGCTACTGTACAGCAAAGTTTTGTTTCCTTTGGGGTTTACAATGGAGGAGTTCATTAAACAAGCCTCATGCCTGGATTATGTCTTACAAGCATAAACATTAGCAATCTCACAATAAGGTTACTAGCCATTTACAATACAGTTAGCATGATAAACATTAGCTAACTTGGATAATAATATGGCTAAATAATAGATCTTTAGCATTGGCCAGGAGTGTTAGCTGTTTTGCTGTTTAGAGTGATGTGTGTAGGCTATAGATGTTGATAAATCAAATTACACTAGCTCACAACAACTTTTGTAGTCACGGGTCTTTAACCAAAGTGCTTCCTGTGGGGTGGTCTAGAGTACCAGTCAAACGTTCAGACAGTTTGGAAATAGCAAAAATAAAGAAAGGAGTTTGTGCAAAAGCTGATGTCTCACAAATGGAGAAGGATCAAAACCCTCCAAAGGTGGTCCATTGATGCCTACAAATCAGAAGTCTCTCCAGACTCTCTTCATTCTTTGTTCCTTGTAGTTTAAACTCTTTCAAGTCCTTAATTGGCACTCTGGTTAGTTCACCACTCAACACATTGTAGTACAATATTTAGTAAAACCAACTTTGGCCACTATTACAGCATCAAACTTGCATGGATAGTTTTCAATCAGCATTTCACATCTGTACTCTGCAATGTACTCTGTACAGGTTCTGACTCAGCCACTCCAGAACATTCACCTTGTTATCTTTAAATCATTTATGTGTCACTTTGGCTGTATGCTTCCTACTCAAAAATAAATCTTCTCCCATGTTGCAGGTCTCTTACAGACTTCATTAGGTTGTCCAAGCAGGATTTCCCTGTTTCTGCTGCATTCATTTTGCTCACCATCTATACAAGCTTACAGTTAGAGGTGTCGTTATACCACAATCGCTTGTGACACATTCACTGCACTCCATTTCATTGACTGTGTGACTTCTATCACCAATTGGTTGCACCTGTGTTGAATTAGGTGAATCAATCTAACCCAGTTTATATGCTGGCACTAGAAACACTCAATCCTAATATTCCACTAAGAATCAGAATAATAGCCCAATCAGAATAAAAATGCATCATGTAAACACCTCAGTCTGAGCATTCTGACTCGATCCGACCTGACCAGAATGAATTTTCACTGGGAATGAGAGGGATGGAGGCATTATTAATCTATTCGGTAGGGAAATGTTAGCCAGAGCTACGAATTTGAGTTACGAACATTTGTAGATATAAACAAATCACGGAAGTAGATCATGTGAATATTTATAATTACTGTATATACAATATTTTCAGTGTGGAAGAAAGACTTTAATGAACCAGTTTTAATGAACCAGTCCGGGAGCACGATGATAGAAAATGGCAGTCCTGTAAAGCTGCCCTGATGGTGAATCCTAATTTCTGAAAGGTTCAGTCCAGTACAGCTCTGAGACAAAATGGCGTCTGTGGCGTCAAGTGTGCAGTAAACTCCATTTAGCGTTATACCAAATGGTGCGTTATCCTTCCCCTGACATGTCCCAGGTTCCCTTTAAACAAGGTCAGTTGTCCTTGCTGCATCACTGGGATTCCCTTCGCATTTTGGAGGAGCAGTCCAGCGAGAGTACTGTATAAGGCGGAACCAAAATACCAAACCTGTGTAGTTGTTTTTTAATGCTTTACATTGTATATTTGTGTCAAAGGTGTATAAGACTCACTTTGTCCGACAAATCCGAACATGGGTTGAATCACCCCGACATTAGGTGACTTCAGTTTTCAGAAAGGAAATTTTACTTTTATTTCCAATCAGTACACTCTTTATTTTCATCCACTGTCTGTGGAAGGCTATGGTATTAAAGCATCTAACCAATCATAAATGAGACATTTTAATGCAGAATGTGGGATTTATCATAAATGGTGGGAAGCCAAACCTAATCACAAACTTCCCCTTCTTTTTCTGTTATAACTTCACAGCATGCAGAACAACTTTGCAAATGACGTAAAATGTATATATTATATTCTGATTAAACACTAGCAATATAACCAGGGTGCATGTAAAGTTGGATTCTCTCATCAGGTTTTCTCCCCATGCTTGGTGGGTTTCCACTGGGTACACCGGGTTCGTCCCACACACCAAAGACATGCAGATTAGGATAATTATCAAGCCTAAATTGCCCGTAGAGTGTGACTAATCTTACATTATGTGTGTTTGCCCTGCGATGGATTGGCACCCCATCCATGATGTACACTAAGTCTCCTTGGATAGGCTCCAGGCCCCCACGACCCTGTATACAGGATAAAGCGGTATAGACGGTGAGTAAGTGAGTGTCATAACTATATTGAAATCTGTATTCACTTTGAGATAAACAAGCCTTTTTTTTTTTTAATTCAAAAACATGAAATTACAGTGAACATGATTTAATGTGAAAAAGTCACTGCATCAATAACTGATAAGCTAATCAATACATTTATTTTACATTGGGAATACCACATTTTAATTTAGCAATGACTAAATTTAGCAATGACATTTTTGTATCCTGTCAAAGCTCCATCAGTTGGATTATTGTGCAAAAAATTTTCTTTGAAGCCAGCTTCCTGTAAATCAATACCATCTTTCAATTCAACCAGATCTAGAAAATGTCGTCTATATTACCATCTCCAGTTACATCACATCTGATGAATACGATCATTTATTGTAGCACAAAAGCTATCCTTCCACACGGTCGCTTCCGCCCTGAGAGTGACGTCATCAACCAGCGCGACCATATACAGTGGAACCTTGGATTGCGAGTAACGTGGTTTACGAGTGTTCCGCAAACCGAGCAATGATTTTTAATGATTTTTATTTATTTTTAATCGGAAACCGAGCAAGTATTAATTTACTAGCGCCGAGTCTCATGCTTCACACATGCGACTCTTATTTTGACACCGAGCGTCACTCTCTCACCTTCCCCCCCTCCCCCCACTGCTTCGCAAACACAGAAACTCTGCTCTGTCGCAATTCTTTTCAAAGGTAAGGTGCTGGTTCATTTGTTTTTTTGTTTTTTGTTTTTTACTTTACAGCAATGATTCCCTTAGTATGCGCTCACGCCAGGTCAGAGAGATTTCTTTTTTTTTCCTGTTAAAATGGTGTTTCTGTGTTTGTGTGTGTCCGTTTGTTGTGAAACTTAAGTGATTCCTTTAGTATGCGCTCATGCCAGTCTCGCTTTTTTTCCATTAAAGCGGTGTTTCCACTGTGTTTGTGCGCTTGTTGTGAAACTTGTGTGAGTCTGTTAATATACACTCATGCCAGTCTCAGAAAGATTTCTTTTTTTCCTGTTAAAAACGATGTTTCCGTTGTGTGTGTGTGTGTTTGTTGTGAATCTTAAAAAGCGAGGTGGGGAGAGGGAGGAGGAGTGTTACTGTGTAAAACGACGCGAGGGAAGGGGCTAATTCCACACACACACACACGGCGCCTGCGCGCACCAACGGAAACACTTATCTGTCAGGATTTATTTGTACTTTTTTCAAAAGGTAAAGTGCAGATTAATTTGTTTTATTTTCATTTTATAGATTGTATTAATTATTTTATGTATTTATTTTTTGGGGCTGTGGAACGAATAATTTGAGTTTTCATTATTTCTTATGGGAAATGATGATTTGGTTTACGAGTGTTTTGGAATATGAGCCCACTTCCGGAACGAATTATGCTCGTAATCCAAGGTTCCACTGTATAAACCGAAGAGAGAGGAAAAAGATTGTGATTTTGGCGTTTTGATATTTGGTTGTGACTTTTTGCCTCCCATTGACTTTGATTATTTCTTTGCTTGGTCTTGGTATATATTTGAAGATAAATTCACTGTATGTTTGTGGGAAGAGAGAATTTAGTTTAGGGAGTCAGGGAAGGTTTTTTTTTTTTTTTTGCAGGAAATCTACCTACTAAATATATAAATACCATTTAGGTTATTATTTTGGCCTGGGTCCACCCTGAATCTGTTCCTCCTCCTGTGTGTGTGTGTGTGTGTGTGTGTGTGTGTGTGTGTGTGTGTGTGTGTGTGTGTGTGTGTGTGTGTGTGTGTGTTTGTAAAGCAATACAAACCTCATTATTTCATCAGTTAATGACTGGATCTAGTTCTTTCTGTCATATACCACCATTTCCATACAGTTTAAAATAAACCCTGAACCATTCTTTTGCTGTACGGCCCAACCCTAGACTGGGACATAACACCATATTTAAGTGACCACTTTGATTTTCAAGCACAAGAAAGACAACAGCTTTATTATGCAAAGGTGTTCCTTCAGTTAAAAACAACTAGTTTGAGATTTATATCTGCTCATCGTTTTTGAGCTACGCTAGAATGCCTCATCCCACCCCGCTGTTAAAAAAAAAAAAAAAGTTACTCAGTAACATTTACTCTTGTTTTTATGAGCTATTTTTTACTTTAACTTGAGTAGATTTTTATAATGGTAACTTTACTTGTGCTTCAGTAAAATTTCACTGAAGTAACAGTACTATTACTTGAGTACAAAATTTTAGTACTCTTTCCACCTCTGTCTAAATGCCAGTCATTCTTTTGCAATTGCATATGCAGTTCTGTTTGAGGTTGCTGTTTCCTGGATTAAACTTGCATTCATTTCCATCACTTTTTCATGCAACATTTCCTTCTTGCTATGGATGACTATTTCAGGAAATGTCTGATGTGTTGCGCTGCTGATCTTGGTAAAATTTCTTTGCCAGTGTCTTTTTACAACTATTGCCCACAACTCCATTGATCCAGTCATCAAAACAATGCATTCCAGGTTATTTGTCAGACAAAAACAAAGCCTTTGCATCACTGAATGAGCTGCAGCTTATTTTACTCCCCTTTATTTAAGGCCAAGGATCCCTGTCCTTTCAGCCATGTTCTAGCCACTGTTGTCTTGTCCAGCAATCAGGTGTTTGTTGTCTTGGTTTATGTAGTGAATCATTTCATGATGGATCATCTCCAGCTCATCTGGTCTTGATTATGTTGATATACTTATGCTGCCAAGACAGTCATGAGGATAAGACTACTTATTATGATTTCTTTGCTATCAGGAACAGTTTTTTTTTATTCAAAGTCCCATATTAGTTATGAATAGTAGAGTTTGACCGCTGTACAGCCCATTGTAAAGCCCAATAAAGTGCTTACTGCCTAAAATATCTTGCATGATGGTATATATCTTGAAATGTCCTTTATAACTAACCTTATTACTACTATGTCCCTCTTGATCACTGTCCTCCTGGCCCACTCCTGTCTAATGAGTATCATTTTCACTCTTCACTATCTTTAATGCACAAGCACATAACTGTAAATCTCACCAACAGCACCATTACTACGCTGCTCTTATTAAGCCTGCCTGACAAACACAGACAATGCTGGCTGGATTAACATCTTTATGTCCTAATTCCTACAAATTTCTTTTTTCCTTTTAAAGCACCAGAAAAGTGCTGGGTATCTCTTCTTCCTGCTTATGTTGACTCTGTGATTGAAATCTAATCTGAATTTAATATTTAAACTAATACAATTACTCATCCTTCAACACACATGGTTTTTAATATCGTTCAATTTCCTAGCCTGGTAAAACTCTTGAATTCCTGAATGAAATCAACAGGGTGCCTATTATAAAAGCTAATATTAAAATGACAAGAGACTAACTAAACCTCTACAGCCACAGAAAAGACTACTAAATAAAATAATAAATTCTATATTTATGTCAAAATGCTTTTTTTTTTTTTTTTTTTTACAAATACTAATCCCACATTGTCTCACTGCTCATGGCTGAGCACCAGTGTTAGCTAATTAATCAATATCTCATAAAAGGGAGTGCTGTTGTGCATGAATAGGAGCATGGCTGTGATGAGGTTGTAGGCACGAGAGTGCAAGCTGAGTGCCAAAGGCATCACAGCTGTCCTGATATTCAGCACAACAGCACAACCCTAAGTGTGATATTGCTTTTATAAAACAGATTCGCAAACAACATTTATTCTCAACAGATTATGACTCCTTTGTTTATATAACCAGTTAGTTTGCTCTGCCAACACATATCCTTCCACAACTGGTGAAGCTACATAAGTGTGACTGTCAGAATTGGTGACTGGCAGTGTTTTTTACAAGGGTGAAAATAGTTTTACATTCTTACCAGTACTACCCTATGTAGCCAAAGCGTGAGGAGAAATCACCTATTGTATTTGTTATTTTCGAAGTGCAAACACATTGGAGATTTATGTGGATCATACCGTGAAGGGGCCCAATCGCTAATCCCTGCTCACTTTTACTTTTCTAAGGAATCTGACCGACAGTTTCCCAAAATTCCCATTTTTCCACATTCCACAACTTTGAAACTTGTATAGAAAAAAACACATTTCACCATTTTCAAGTTATGAGGATCCATTTGGTATGCATGCTAAACCACTTTGCCTCCCAGACTCCTATTGTAGCTTGCTCACTTTTGGTCTGATCTGGGGAAACTAAATCCTAATTTTATCTATTTCCATTTATTCCACTTCAGAATATTAGTTCCGTTAACTTTCAGGTGGCATGGAGAGGTGAATTCCAAATGGCAGTAGAGGTACAATTACTTGTTTTCTATCCCAAGAAGGGCTCTTGATTAGGCGTTAGAGAGGAATTTGGGCTTCAGCCTTGTGTTAGCGGCTAGTTAACTTTGTAGCTTGCCTTAGGCGAAATAAAAGAACACGGACAATTCGAACAGCTTAGAAACAATTATTAAGGAGACAGAGTGTTGTTTAATAATCTTATCAGATGGGTTTTCTTGCTGAAATGGCTTGCGTGGCTGGTTTTGAATGTGGATTTTGGCAGACAGTTGCTCTCACCTCTGCACTGCCGACCGTACCAACCTACTTTTACCTATGCTGCGAGCAACAGTTAGCGTAATTAACGAGTGTTAGAACACCTGGGATACAGTACATTAAGTTAAATGTTTCGTTGCTGTTACTATCAATTATCACCACTCATGGAATCCCTCTCATCCAATCAAATTACTTGGTCAGAATATTAGATAGATGGCATTTTCTACTGGTAATGAAAGAAGATGCTAACACTGGAAAAGAGGAGTGCTCTGTCAACCATAAGAACAAAAAAATATACAGTGGAACCTTGGATTACGAGCATAATTCGTTCCAGAAGTGTGTGGAATTAGCCCCTTCCCTTGCCTCGTTTTACACAGTAACACTCCTCCTTCCTCTCCCCACCTCGCTTTTTAAGTTTCACAACAAACACACACACAACGGAAACACCGTTTTAACAGGAAAAAAAGAAATCTCTCTGAGACTGGCGTGAGCGCATACTAACGGAATCACTTTTTAAGTTTCACAACAAACGGACACACACACAAACACAAAGGAAACACCATTTTAACAGGAAAAAAAAGAAGAAATCTCTCTGAGCTGGCGTGAGCGCATACTAAGGGAATCACTGCTGTAAAGTAAAAAAACAAAAACAAAACAAATGAACCAGCACCTTACCTTTGAAAAGAATCGCGACAGAGCAGAGTTTCTGTGTGTTTGTGAAGCTGGGGAGGGGGTGAAAAGGCGAGAGAGCGTCTGTGCTTGTGTCGGTGTCAAATTACGCGCATGCACACACATAAAAGACGCTGAAAGAATTCCGCAGCGCAAGAGTGACGCTCGGTGTCAAAATAAGAGTCGCATGCGTGATACATGATACTCGGCGCTCGCTAATACTTGCTCGGTTTCCGATTAAAAATGTATGAAAAATCTTTGCTCGGTTTGCGGAACACTCGTAAACCACGTTACTCGCAATCCGAGTTTCCACTGTATAGTATACTACAGTGTGCCATAAATTACTATAGTAAATACTACAATTTGCAAGAGTATACTTTATTAAAGTAGAGTATTTAATATAGTAATTACTATAGCAAAGTATAGTATTTTTTTCCTATTGGTTAGCTAGATAGCATTGGTTTGTTTTTGCTAGTTACACTAAGGCCAAAGTTAGCTTTGGTAGCTATATTGCAACTTAAGACAAAAGATAAAGACTTAATATCCTTAGCTAACCTTATGTGGCACCGTGCTGAGATCTTAGAAAAAAAATACTTTAGAACCGATTACGCCACCCCGAGGTTAACCGGGGAAATAACCCAATTAAGACACACAGGTTTGTAGGCCAAGGAACCCAGAGAGACGTGTGGACAATGTATAAAAATTTTATTTTCTATTTCACAATAAAACAATTTTTTAAAAAAAAGCTCATTAGCATACAATGCTAAACTTAAGTCAACCAGGCACTCTGTATACTCATAAAAAAATAAACCAAATTACAGACAGACTTCACAATGGCCGGGACAGGCTAAATGAAGCACCGGTAGTACGAGTGCACTCGTGCATTACACACGCGTCTACACACACACACACACACACAAGGTGAACCGTGAATCCAGGCAACACTGCACTCCACACTGCTCTAATAACACCAGTGCTCCAGCTAAATAGCCAACCTCCCGGCCACCCAGTGCCCAAGATGGACAGAGTTACATTCAATGAATCACACACATCCAGGACATAAACCAAACAAACTAATGAAAGAGCAAAAATTCTCTTTACAACAAACACAAACAGAAAATAAGGAAAAAAAAGACAAATAACAAATAAACCAAAAACAGAAATTTCGAGCTAGATGCTCACTGCAGCAGTCATATCAAATTCAGAGTTCTCCAAAAGCTACACAACATAGTATCCGTAAGGATTACAGATGCAGATAGCCGTAGCAGCAGGGCAGCTCCAAACCTACAGCAAGCCATCCATAATTACACTCCACCGGCACGGTATAACCGATAACCCGGAGCAGATGCACAAAAAAAAGAAAAAAAGAAAGCGAAACAACAAAACCGGAAGAGAAAAACAGCAGCGCCGTCCTCCGTCAATGCGGAAGACAGATACTTCCGCCTTTGAACGGTTCACCGGCACAGCATCAGACACCCTTATCGCGCCAGGAAGAAAAGAACTATTAGCAAAAAAAATCTTTTCTATGAACCAGAGAAAACGAAACTCACTTACCCGGATGAATCGTTTTATCACGCGAGTTGTACCGCTGCTCACAGCTCATAAACATGTCATGCACAAGGGCGCATGCGCAGAACAAGTTCCACGGCTAAGTAGTAAACAAACGCCAGTTAACATTACCCCGATGCCGCAATACACAGCACGTAAGAAGCGTGCACCTACCTTTCAAAGAGTGGACAGTCTGACTCAACCAGATATCAATTGGCCACTGCGCACACTAAGGGAAAAGAAATATCGGCAGTTTAGTATACATGCCTCTCTCCATTAGCCACATAGCTACGAACACAAACCACACACCTTCTGCTCATGCGCACACCGTGAGGGCGGTCCTAATCGTGGCGTACGCCAGGTAAGAGAACTCCCGCCTTAAATATAATCGAGAACCATTCTGATAGGTTATCGTGCGTGATGAATCACTTACCTATAAACCAATAAGGAGGGCCCATCACATTGCCACAATCTACCCACAGCTCTTGAATCGTCGCCCCGACGATTAACCCAAATTAACCTAAACCCAAGGCCGGAACAGTGCGGACATGGAATTTGACGAAGCATCAACAGCCTCAACACTTACTACCCTCCCCACGGCCCTAGGCAAATGGTTGCGGTTGGAATGGCGACCAGCAGTAGTTCGCCCCGTGCGTCGCACTGCACCCTCACTGTAAGGTGGACCTGAAAAACCAGGATCAATCATGGATACTTGACTTACGGCACCCTGCCCTGATGGTCCGGGACACACAGGGGCCTCAACTGCGGCATCCACCCCAACCGCCATTGCCCTGGGGCCAGCCAATACCTGACCCTGACTCTCTAACTCAGTAGCAGCGAGTAAACTCTCCGGTACCACCCTAACCAGGTCAACCTCCTCCAATGAGGAAAGCTCCTCATGCAATGGCTCCTCAATAGCTGGTGATGCATCCTTTGGGGGAAGCACTACAACGTCCCCCCCTACCCTTGCCTTCAACAGCGAACGATGGACATGCTTCACCTTAGTCACATCATTAACCGGCGCAATGGTGTAAACTGAGCCTCCTGCACCAGGTGCTTTCACTACCTGGTACACCACCGAGCTCCAGTGGTCCTGGATCTTATGACGACCCTTTAGACCATAGTTACGAAGAAAAACTAACTGACCTTCGTCCAAGGGTGCATCCCGAACACGAGAGTCATGCTTTTCCTTACGGCGTGCCGCAGCTGAATGCAGCTGTTTCCGGGCCCCTTCAAAAGCCACCTGCAATCTGGTCTGATGCTCTAACACCCAACTGTTAACACTGCCAGGGCCCCCCTCTTGACCACGACCCAACAAAAAATCAACAGGCAGTCGGGGTTCCTGGCCAAACATCAGGAAATACGGGGACTCCCCAGTCACTTGATGGGGTGTCGTATTATAACAGAAGAGTAATTGGGGGAGCGCAGAAACCCAATCACCCTTCTGCGAACTGGGCAGAGTACGCAAAAGATTGTGCAGGGTCCGATTGAAACGTTCACACTGCCCATTACCTGCAGGGTGCCATGGGGTGGTGTGAGACCTTTCCACCTGATACAAACGACATAGCTGTTGGATGAGGGACGACTCAAAACTACGGCCTTGATCCGAGTGAATGCGAGCAGGAACCCCAAACTTACAAAACCACTCAGACACAAGCACCTGGGCCACGGTTTCAGCCCGCTGGTTCCGAGTAGGGACCGCCTGCGTAAATTTAGTAAAAACATCAGTCATTACTAATACATTTTCTACTCCTGAACGCGAAGGCTCAAGCAAAGTAAAGTCGATGGCCAAGATCTCGTTTGGTCTTTCTGCCAACAGATGGCCCATAAAGCTCTGAGGCGCCAACTGTGTATCTTTGGCAGCCTGACATCTCTCACATTCACGGCACCACCGAGCCACGTCAGCTGTCAGGCCTGGCCAATAACAGCGTTGACGAACCAGCTCAGTGGTGCGGTCAATACCCTGGTGCCCATGCCCTTGGTGAACTTGGGCCAAAACCTCACCATGCAATGCAGATGGAAGAACCAACTGGAGGATTTCCTCCCCTCCATCTGGCCGAAAGACACGACGATACAACACGCCTTCCTTGTCCACCAATCGATCCCACTGGCGAAGTAACACCAGGGCGGTTTTAGACATCTGTCTACGCTCTACCGAGGAAGGGGGAACTCCTCGTCTCCAAAACCCTAAGACCTGACCAATAACTGGGTCAGCCTGTTGACATAAGCGCATGTCACCCCCAAAGCCGGGCAACACAGAGACCACTGCCTGAACCACCGGTGGACGCAGCTCCGCTGCAAACACCTGCTTAACAGTAGCCGGCACTTCAACTCCTGGCAACAGTGCACTTACCTCACACTGGCTGGAGGGATCCTGTCTTGAAAGAGCATCTGCATTTCTATTACACCTACCTGACCGATACTTGATGGTGAAATCAAATGCTGCAAGCTGGGCAGCCCAACGTTGTTCAGTAGCAGCAAGTTTAGCTGTTGCCAAATGGCTAAGAGGATTATTGTCCGTGTAGACGATGCACTTATGCCCCAATAGATATTCATGAAATTTTTCGGTCATGGCCCACTTGAGCGCCAAAAACTCGAGTTTCATAGAGCTATAATTTACCATATTGCGCTCAGTGGGCCTAAGACTTCGGCTGGCGTACGCAATGGGGCGCACTCTCCCACCCTGCTCCTGAGAGAGGACTGCCCCCAAACCCCCATAGCTTGCATCCACCTCTAAAATAAATGGCAGAGAAAAGTCGGCATAGGCCAACACTGGGGCTGTTGTAAGCTTGATCTTTAACGCCTCAAAGCTCTGTTGACACTGTTCTGACCACACATCAGAAAAGCTCTTACCAGCCCGTACCCGGGGCCCGCCAGCAGCACACTCCGCCACCGCCCGGTGCAGGGGAGTCGCCAACTTTGCAAAGCCCTGCACGAAACGGCGATAATAGCTAGCAAATCCCAGGAACGAGCGCAATTCGGACGCACTTGTGGGACACCGCCACTGTGAAACTGCCTCAATCTTACCAGGGTCAGTGGATACGCCCTGAGCGGAAATAACATGGCCCAAGTACTTTACCTCCTTCTGAAAGAACGCGCATTTTGCCAATTTAGCCTTCAAACCCTCCTGCTCCAAACGACCCAGCACAACCTCCAGCCGCTCCAAATGCTGCGAAATGGAAGAGGAGAACACCACAATGTCATCCAAATATAAAAGTAAGGAACTACCCTGTTGATCCCCAAACATCCGTTCCATCAAACGTTGAAAAGTGCTAGGAGCATTACACAGCCCGAAGGGCATACGATTGAACTCAAATAGGCCGAAGGGGGTACAAAATGCAGTCTTGGCTCTATCTCTTTCAAGGACAGGGACCTGGTTGTAACCACTCGCCAAGTCCATAGTAGAAAACCACCCGGCCCCCGTCAAGAAATCGAGTGACTCCTCAATGCGCGGAAGGGGAAAAGCATCCTTCCTCGTCTTCGCGTTTAATTGACGGTAGTCAACACACATGCGGAGACTTCCGTCCTTTTTCCGGACGAGCACTATAAGCGACGCATATGGGCTACAGCTTTCTCTAATAACATTGGCTTCTAAAAGCTGGTTGATATGCGACTTGACTACTTCATATTCCGATGGCGGTATACGCCTATACCTTTGACGAACAGGCACTGAATCCAGCAACGGTATCTCATGCGAAATCAAGTCCGTACAACCCAGATCACCCTCATGAGCTGAGAACACGGACTGATATTGCCGCAACAGAGCCCTGACCTCACCCTGCTCTTCCGGAGACAAAATGGACAAATCAACAGCTTCAATCTGCTCTTGGACTGGAACAACTGTCGCCGCAACTTGAGAATGCACAGAAACCGACACTGGCTCTTCCCCAGTTATCCCAGCTGGCAAACTTACCACCTGAACACTATTAAGCGTTCCTAACATTGTACCAGCATACAGCATTACATCTATGGTCCCTACATTGACCATAGGCAAATAAACTGTACCACGGACCACTCTAACAAGCGCAGGCGAAGCCAGCAGCCCAACTGGCAATCCGGACACCGGAGGCTCAAACAAAACAGTCCCGTCCGCATACTGTTCCGAGCATGTGGCAGGTACAAACCTTAACATACCACCTGGAATACGACACGACTTACGACCCCGCAATTTAACCTTACCAATACAAACTACGGAGGACTGGTCCTCTGCCAGATGGCAATGTTGTAATGCCTGTAAAACAAATGCTGGGGCTTCCACTGAAGAGGGACAATCAAACAAGCCAGGGCCATACTGACCAAAAAGCTCCTGGTAGCATCGACTAAGGACATTCATTCCCAGCACCCCGGGAATTCCACCACAGATGCCCCCAGGAGGATCCCTGACCACCAAAATCCCACACTTGGGAATCAAGCGATTACACATCTCAACATCCAACTCCATGTAGCCGATATAAGGAATTGACAACCCATTGGCTGCACGAAGCTGGAGCCAGTGACATGACTTTAACCGTTCTACGCCCCACGATTGAAAATGCATTTGAAAGCAACTTTCTGTAATAGTGGACACCATAGACCCAGTATCAACCAAACAAGGCACTTGAACACTACCAATACGAACAAGAAGATGCGGGCAAGACGACATCAAATGAGATACAGCAGTATTCGAGCCGTTCTCCTCCCCAACCGCGCTTTGGCTCTGCAACGCGGTGGGGACTAGTTTCCCGACCGCGCGGGCGAGTCAGACTGTGCACTAGTGGCTCGTATCGTAGTAGTTAAGGGAAAACGAGTAGGTACACGCTCCCCATCGCACTCCCTAGCAAAGTGACCTGGTTTCTGACATCTTCGGCACACAATCTGGTCACGACGAGGAGATTGACTATGGGGCTGGGGGGTCTGTAAATGAGCGATACTTTGAGTTAACTTACTGATCTGTTCCTGCTGTAACCGCAGCATTTCTTTAACTTCACCCCACTCAGACACCCGAGAAGACTGAACAGAGTTTTCACAAGGCTCACCCCGCACCCCATACTGAATACCATATGCAGAAGGAAGTGAATGGCTACGACCCCGTAAACTCCCCGACATACCCTCCCGTTCCCATCGGAGCGCTTCACCCCGTACATCTAAAAGGGTCAGGGTGGGTTGACCTCGTACCAATTGCTTAAGTTCTCGCCGAAGGGCATTGTCATTGACATGCTCGATAAACTGGTCACGCAGCAAAACTTGAAAATTTGGCATGGCATAAGGGGACTTTTGCCTTACTTGCTCCAAGAGGCCAATAAGAGCTAGGGAGAACTCCAACAAAGACTCCCCTTCCCGCTGTCTCCTGGAGAAGAAAGCCTCCTGCAAAGAAACATATGATTGTGAGCAACCGTACAACTCCCGTAGCACAGAAATAATTTTCACTGGGTCATTACGTTCATCATCGGGGCGGTAACGAATCTCCTCTCGTGCTTCTCCCTCCAAATGGTCAAAGAGGAAGAAAGCTCTATCAGATGCTGACATGTGACGAGCCTGCATGCATGCCTGGGCCTCCTCGATCCACTCCTCAACATCAAGACTAGACCTGCCGCTAAATTTTGGACACCTTCGATCTCGTGGTACAAAAACATACCTCTCTGGCAGGACAACACACTCATTACTTGATTGTGAGGTGGAAGGAGGGGGCCCACTGACACCAGGAGGTGGCCCACTAGGACCCGGAGGAGCAGATGATTGCTCTTGCCGTAACCGTTCGTTATCTGCTTTTAACTGAGCTACCATCTCTCTTAACTCACGCAATTCCTCTTCCATACCTATAGCCCCAACCTCACTTACCGCCCGAGGAAGGCACACTGGACGCCGCTGCTGCTTTCTCCCCCGGCTCAATGTCTCGCCGCACAAAAATAAATCAATCCTAATGAAAACACTCAACGACAAAAGAAAAAAAACATCCACACTTCAGTACACAGACCACACCAAATACATATGTACCCACGTCTCTCCAGAAAAGGAAAAGCCTATCCTGCCGATTACGCCAAAAATGTGGCACCGTGCTGAGATCTTAGAAAAAAAATACTTTAGAACCGATTACGCCACCCCGAGGTTAACCGGGGAAATAACCCAATTAAGACACACAGGTTTGTAGGCCAAGGAACCCAGAGAGACGTGTGGACAATGTATAAAAATTTTATTTTCTATTTCACAATAAAACAATTTTTAAAAAAAAAGCTCATTAGCATACAATGCTAAACTTAAGTCAACCAGGCACTCTGTATACTCATAAAAAAATAAACCAAATTACAGACAGACTTCACAATGGCCGGGACAGGCTAAATGAAGCACCGGTAGTACGAGTGCACTCGTGCATTACACACGCGTCTACACACACACACACACACACACACACAAGGTGAACCGTGAATCCAGGCAACACTGCACTCCACACTGCTCTAATAACACCAGTGCTCCAGCTAAATAGCCAACCTCCCGGCCACCCAGTGCCCAAGATGGACAGAGTTACATTCAATGAATCACACACATCCAGGACATAAACCAAACAAACTAATGAAAGAGCAAAAATTCTCTTTACAACAAACACAAACAGAAAATAAGGAAAAAAAAGACAAATAACAAATAAACCAAAAACAGAAATTTCGAGCTAGATGCTCACTGCAGCAGTCATATCAAATTCAGAGTTCTCCAAAAGCTACACAACATAGTATCCGTAAGGATTACAGATGCAGATAGCCGTAGCAGCAGGGCAGCTCCAAACCTACAGCAAGCCATCCATAATTACACTCCACCGGCACGGTATAACCGATAACCCGGAGCAGATGCACAAAAAAAAGAAAAAAAGAAAGCGAAACAACAAAACCGGAAGAGAAAAACAGCAGCGCCGTCCTCCGTCAATGCGGAAGACAGATACTTCCGCCTTTGAACGGTTCACCGGCACAGCATCAGACACCCTTATCGCGCCAGGAAGAAAAGAACTATTAGCAAAAAAAATCTTTTCTATGAACCAGAGAAAACGAAACTCACTTACCCGGATGAATCGTTTTATCACGCGAGTTGTACCGCTGCTCACAGCTCATAAACATGTCATGCACAAGGGCGCATGCGCAGAACAAGTTCCACGGCTAAGTAGTAAACAAACGCCAGTTAACATTACCCCGATGCCGCAATACACAGCACGTAAGAAGCGTGCACCTACCTTTCAAAGAGTGGACAGTCTGACTCAACCAGATATCAATTGGCCACTGCGCACACTAAGGGAAAAGAAATATCGGCAGTTTAGTATACATGCCTCTCTCCATTAGCCACGAACACAAACCACACACCTTCTGCTCATGCGCACACCGTGAGGGCGGTCCTAATCGTGGCGTACGCCAGGTAAGAGAACTCCCGCCTTAAATATAATCGAGAACCATTCTGATAGGTTATCGTGCGTGATGAATCACTTACCTATAAACCAATAAGGAGGGCCCATCACATTGCCACACTTAGGTAAGAAAGTAAAGTGCTGTAAACATAAGCATACAGTAGCTAACTACAGTGCATATGTTAACCCGTTTTCTTTGTCTTGTGTGAAGGACAGAAGCAGAGACTTTAATGAGTGAGTGAGACGGGGAGGTAAGGTCAAGAAATTATATGGTCCACTTCACTAAAATCATACTGCAATATTCTTCCAGGCATAAATATGTAAAATATATTGCAAAAGTTGCAATTAAAGGTGGGAAGTGCTCTTTTTAACCTTGTTTGGTCTAATGATTAATTAGAGAGGTCAGTCAAAACCATGCTAATGCAAAATAGTTAGCAGGTACTTACAGAAATATGGGGATAGCTGTCAGACCATTTCCACAATGAATATAAAAACTTAGTGTGTATTTTTTTAAAGATAAAATATAACAGAGTATTTGATGTGACTTGCCATTATTACGAAAAAGAGGGTCTGGGCTGAGAAAAGAAGGATGATCCGTGGAAAGATGTATGCACATTGCTTATATATGATTGTTGTTGTTTTTTTTAAACTGAATATCAGGTCATGCTAGGAGGAAAATCTAATTGGCTGGTTAAACAATGGTAAATACATGAAAAAAGACAGGGAATATTTTTCTCATGGTTTTTTTTTTGTGTGCTCATGCACACTGGAGACCCATCTGAATGTCTAAAATGACTAAAAGGTTACTTTTGCACAAATGGTCCCCTATAAATACAAATACAGATACAGATATGGATGTTTGTAGATACAGTTAGAGGCATTGTGCTGCACCCGTATTATATATGTATGATTTATTAAGTCTACATGATCCTAAACCATTCCAAAGAAGATATATAGTACAACCATGCTGTGAGTAATACCAAAGCATACTGGGAGCAGCTGAACATTCTCTAGTCTACGCTTCAGGACTTTCAATATGCCTCCGGTTGGCTCTCTGTTTTCTGATGATTGTGCACTGCGGCTCTCCGCTTCGCACCACAGACCTTATCTCGCTCCACCTACAGCAGCAAAGAAGATGACGCTTCATGCGTGGCATACTAATCTCCCATTAATGAATATGTGAATTTCTGGTGTTTCTCATTATTGCTGCCCGTACAAAGCTTTCCTGCGGGGAGCGAAAGCAGCAGAGCATGGCTAAACAAAACTTCAAGTAGAGGGAAGCGGCTAGTGCGATTCCCAGGATTGCAATCATAATTAATTATGATATACAAAAAATTGATTGGAGGAAGATACAAAGGCAGACGCACAAGTACGAACGTATGAGTCAATTTCGCATTGTACCATTAATGGTGTGTTTTTTTTAATACCTGTAAATCTGACCAGGTGGTCACCCATGCTGCAGAGAGTCAAGGCCAAGAAATGGTGATACCCCCAGCTGAAAGACATTAAGCTGACACCTACAGTAGCTCAATGTCAAAAGCTCTACACGGTGGTAACTTGAATAAATATTGCAGAGGCGCCGTGTTTGGAGAGGGGGGAGGAATAAGAAGCCCTCCTCCTCCAACAGATGTTAGTACATATGTCAGAACAGAAAGAAGCGCACTAATGACCTTCAGGGGAAATGCAGTGGAGGACGTTCTAAGAATGCGCAGCTTTTCTCGTATTTTTAATAAAGGTAAAGATTCATAAATCTGTATAATAATCGGATATTGATTGGCTTTACAAAGGCATAATCGACAAAAAAGAGGTCTACAGAAACATTAATCATTTTGTTTATGATGCTACTGTATGAATCTACAGTAGCCCTGCGATGGATTGGCATCCTGTCCAGGGTGCACCCCGGCTTGTGCCTTAAGTCTCCTGGGATAGGGGATAGGCTCCAGGCTCCCCGTGACCCTGGATACAGGATGAGTGAGTGAGTGAGTTAATGTATCTACAATATGGTCTCAGGTGGCAATAGAGCTGGATTGTGTAAAGCAGCTGATAACATCGCAAAACAGGCCTTAGCTCATGTTGAAAGAAAGAGAGAGCATTCAAGAACTGGAAAGATGTGAAGGAAGGAACATGGAGGACCTTTGGGTTTTGAGGAGCTGATGCGTCTCAAATCCATGTAAAGGTTTACGGAGATAAGAAACGTATCTTTAATTATGCTGTGTTTCTATAGTATAGCCATGCCACATGGGGAGAATTGGAGATTGATAGGGTGTAGCAGCTGATAGCATACTATAAGGCACCCTCGGCCAGCCTTAACTCATGGCAAAAGTTACAGTAAAAAAGATGACTGGAGATATGTGGATTTGACCAGGAGAATTTGAAGAGTAAGGATTTGGCGAGCTCATCGGGTATTGTTAAACGGAGAATACTATCCGATGTCCAATTCTCCACATGGGGCAATGCACATAATGTTGATGTATGTACAGATCTTTGCAAGCAGTCGTAGTAAGCTCTAGAAATATTGACCACCTCCCCAAACTACTCTCAGTGAGGTAGGAAATCCACATGGAGCTCTGCATTTTAAAAAGTAAGCACCTTTTACAATATTATGCTCTGTATCCACAGTATGTTCCCAGCCGAAACTAAAGGAGGAAGAGAGGTGAGGTGAATTGGGTATAGCGGCTGATAGCATCACAAGGCACGCTGTCACTTACTGTTAATATCTATAGACTGTTCAGGAATGGGAAAGACTGTAAGAGCATGGAAAGAAAGCATCTAAAGTGGGTTTATTATTACAGGTGACTATTTGTCTACATAGAGCAACACACATAACAGAATAAAGATTTTTAAAGGCTTAAATTAGGCTGTAGCTTTGTTGACCATTTCACCAAATCCATGCTTTATGTGATGCCAAATCCATATATTGCTCTATAAAAAGAATCACACAAAATATTCAATACATTATATTTAATATTCATCATGTTCAGTATCTACACTGCGGTTCCGAAGCCTCCTTAGAATGAAATGGACCTGGATTTTGTATAACGGCTGATAATGTCATAAGATAGTCTTAACTTTGAATATGCAAGGACAAAAGAAATGCTGGAAGGAGAAATACTAATACAGAGTTTGAGAGATGCGGCCTTGGACATGAAAGCTCGGACAAGGTTGAATGCAGAGGGAGTTCTGATGTCTCATTCTCCATATGGACATAACGGATAGTGTGTACTTCCGCGAATTTTGGCCAACGGTCACAGTAGACTGCAGGAATATCAATTAGCTCCCTATAGTCACTCTCAGTGAGGTGGCAAAAAAAACCCAACTCATCTATTATTATGCTCTGCAGCTCTATCAGCTCTTGTGCAACTCCATACAGCATGCTGTTTCCATCCATTCATTCCGGCTAGGTCATATTCATTAACATTCTCGTACGGATCGGATGCACAGGGGTGTAATTGGCATTTGGTTAATGTGTCTGCCGTACGTTCCTTTGCTTTGTTGTCACGCTTTAAGCATACTTAATGCTTCCTGACACCCCTGTCGTGAGGTGTTTGGACGTTATGCTAAGCTCTGTCATCCGTTTGCACTGTAATAGGGACCAAGCATGTGATACAGTGTGTCCGATGTCAGATCAGCTGTCAGGTACCATTAGTGTCTATTATATATATGTGTGTGTGTGTACTATATTTTCTGTCAAACCTTAGTTGTATAGATAGTTATTGGGTGTGATGTGTTGTCAAAATAAAGAGTAGAGCTTGAGCTTATTTATGAAGAGTAGATTGTTTGTAGTAGTAGTTCTTGATAAAAGTCAGCACTCTTGATAAACGTCTTGTGAAGCAAGGAGTGCTGCGATGCTGGCCCCTAGTGTAAGGAACTGGTAAAGTCTGTTACTGACCTGTGCAGAACAGTGTCAATCAAATTTTTTAAATTTAATTCACTCATTCATCTTCTATTCCGCTTATCCTGTACATGGGGGTCATGGGGGCCTGGAGCCCATCCCAGGAGGCCCCGGGCAAGAGACTCCATCCCAGGGGAAACACGCACGTTTTGTGGGAGGAAAACCAGAGTACCCAGAGTGAACCCTCCACCCTAGACGTGTGAGGCCATTGTGCTATCCACTACACCACCACATGGCCGACTTCAAAAGATCATTTTTGAAGAAAAAAAATCAGCAAGAAACTAATATTTTTTGCTGCGAAAGGCCAGTGTGGCCTTCCATTGCAGCCAGGCACGAACACAGACACAAGCACAGCTAATAACATCTCAAATTTCAAGATTAAATGATTAAATAACTGGAATCGGTTGTAATGCCTGTGTGCTTGGAATAAACCCCCCCAGTGCAATAGCGCTTTGTAGATAACACTGAAGAGCTCTGGGTTGGATCAATGACCACCAACCCTCTTTTATGAAAATCTGCTTTCCCTAGAATTCAGTGCCAGCCTTAATCTAACATCTGTCTATTTGTTATCTCAAACAGGAGGGCTCAGTATATTATGGAAATGGGATGGCCAAGGACATTTAAACAGTACAAATCAAAAAAAGTACAATCATTTTAATATACCTATAAACAACCAACCAAACAAATAAATAAATAAAAGCTGTTTAACATTCCTTCAATGTGAATAGATTTTATAACATTAACACGTGACGAGTGGTTGATTCCAGTAAAGTATACCCTAATCAACTCAGCACAATATTTAGAATTCATTATTAATATAATTATTATTTCATCATTGTGTTCTCATCAGACGAGTACTTGTGCAGGACAAAAAACATGAACGAATGTTATTTAACCCATAATTACCCATGTTACGTTTGTAATTGTATATGATTACAGTATGTTTAGTTCCACTGTATTTATTAAATGATGCAAAAGTGAGATGAATAAATCACAAATAGACTGAAAAATAAGTAGCATGAAGTAGTATTTCAAGGAGAGTCTCAAGTCAGTGTGTTGATTATGATTTTTTTTTTTATTACACAGCTATATATATATATATATATATATAGCTTTGATAATGGTTTCAAAAGCACCCTTTACACTGCACAAGTTAATCTCATGACATAAGCTTTTGGCCACTAAATAGTTTCCGGTAATCTAATAATCCAAGGAGAGGGAAAGACAGACAGATAAATATTCAGCCATGCACACAGATGACCCTTCATTATCAGGATAAAATCTAATTCATCGTAAGCAGCATGTATAGCTAAGTGCTTCTAGTTCCTTACAGTTTATTACCCCTAATGATGTTCAGTACGTATATGGCTGATGTAGCTTAAAAATACCACATAATGCATTACTCCTGAATTAAAAAGGCTGAACACTGCTAAACACTGTGCGTAGACATTTATGGTTTAAGCAACTCAGGTTAGTTATGAGTAGGAGAGTGGTAATTAATTAATTAATTAAATAAATAAATAAACTCACATGCAAAGCTAAGTCACCATGCACACTGTGTGACTGTCTAGTTTTAGGGATCCAGATAGAGAAAGAATCATGATCACAATAAAGTTGCAAAGAAAGAATATTTGAAAGAGTAAGTAGACACTTATGCGTATTAGTGTATACCAGTGGCGGAGTAAATACTATGGCTAGACAAACTAGCTAACAAAACAATTTAATTAATAAATCCAGACTCTCCCAAATGTTGCTTATTGCTTTGGTGGCTATTTAAAAAAAAAAAAAAAATAATAATAACTTTACATCAACACCAAAGCATCAATAATCCTGTACAAGGATGTTCACAAAATGTTCACTATAACCACTTTGGCAAGTTTTTTTTTTTTTTTTTTTTTAATCGACATGGCAGCAGAAACTTCTCTGGTTAATATTCGTTGTAAAAAATGTGAAAATCACAGATGGTGAGATCGATGAGAGCAACTCACACTAATTACACTTTAAATGGATGAATGTGCGCTACCGGTTCTGTTCATTTAACCTAAATAAGCATCCTTTATTTTCCTTATCCGATAGCTCCTTCGTCCTGTGCGACATTGAACTTGGAGTAACAGCTCCATCTACTGGTTAATAGGGAGCTCTGTAACTCACACCTGACACTGAATATCTGATTAAAAGAGTAAGGCAAAATCCATCCTGTAAAATCCTGTGTTTGCTAAAAGAGAAAGAGAGGAAAAGAGATTAAATGATAGAACACTAGGGATAAACACTGGACGAGACTTGGCTGGTCTAGTTAGTGAGTTACGATGATATTGAACATGATGATATTGATGGTGGAATTAATAAGAAAGTCCTGGAAACATAAGTTCTATCATGATCTATGATCAAATGGTGATGAACTACAGCGGTACTTTGGTATACGAGCGCTTGCCTCACAATTTTTAGCGCACAACTTGCGCTGACGTCTGGTAGCCATTCAAAACTTGTTTGCGTCAGTGGAAAGCCATGCAAAGCAAGTTAACATTTTTTCTTTTTCTTTCTTTTTTTTTTTTTTTTTTTTGGCATTTAGTGCAAAATTTTGTGACGACGTAGCACCATGGATCCCAAGAATGTTAGCAAGGTCGGTAGCAAGAAGAAAAGGGAGCCACTTTCAGTTTTGTTTTTAAAGCAGCCGGTGGCAAGAGGAATCATAAATTAAGGTCAAATGAGGTTTAATGTTTGGTTATTTCATATTTTACTTTATTAACATATCTTTTCTAAATATTTTGATTGTTTTTATATGCAAAAATATGATTCTAGCGTTAGAAATTGGTAATATTGTTTGGGTGGCTGGAACGGATTATCTGCATTTACATTACGGTATTTCCTATGGCTTCGCAATACGAAATTTCACCTTTGGAACGAATAAAATTTGTATATAATAATACTGCTGTCAATAAAACGACAACGTAATACTGTTCAAAGTACACTCGACAGACCAAAGGACTAAAGAACTACTGCACTGCTCTTTCTAATTAGAGATGAAGCAAGAACTAAAGTCTACCTCATCCGTAAGATCATTTAGTCAAATGGCATTATGGGTAATGTACTGTAGGATAGAACAACATGGTAATGAAAGAAGTTTAAACAAATAAACTTGACTCATAATTTAGTTGTAAAACAAATATTTGATGCCGTTCAAGATCCCATTAATCACCAAGATTAATATGCAAGTTATTTAGGGTGGATTTTTCCTAATGGAAAAGCAAGCAATAAATATTTCAGTGTCAGTCCTGTGTTCAGATGTCTCTGCAACAGGCTGTGTTCCAATACCTTTCTAACAAGCCCTCAGTGGCTTTCCCTCACTGTGTCCATTTGGATGGCGCTCCATCATCATCATCATCATCATCATCATCATAAGCAGCCTACAGTACGTTCACATTATCCGATCACCTTTAAAACACTTCAGTTTATGATGCCGGCGCACTACGTACATCTGACTTGCAAAAGGGAGCGTATGAGGGTGTGTCATATTGAGTAGAGATCATGTTGTGCACGTGTACAATCACCGTGGTCTTGAGTGATGCTGGTGATGTGAGCTTACTACATGACTAACAGTGTGCGCAGCACAGCCATAAATACTGACTTTGTGTGTGTGTGCGTGTGTGTGTGTGTGTGCGTGTGTGTGTGTGTGTGTGTGAGAGAGAGAGAGAGAGAGAGAGAGAGAGAACAAGAACAACTCCATCTAGTTGGCAGTGATGATAGAAAGCTTAGGCAGAATGAAGCATAGGACGAAGTCAGAGGTGAGGGATGAGGTGAGGAGCTACAGATTAACCAAGTGAAGGTCAGAGGCGGTAAAATGGGGACACAGTGCCATGTTGAGGTTTTTCAGCTGCTTCAGGATGCGCCTGTGGAACTTGGTGCGTACTCGGTTGAACTCCATGATGTCACACGGATCCTCCTCGATCCAGAACCGGTGGAACTCCTGCATCAGATAACCTGAAGAGAGAGAAAATAATAATAAATGACACAACTAACAATGAACTAAATATCCTCTTGTATAGAACATCTACTATACCATGTTTTACCGTGTTACTATAGAAACAAAATACGAAGGGGAGTCAAAATGATCCACACTCTGGTTATATTAAAACGCCTGTTGGCTGCATTGTCTTATCAGTACTTTAGGTTTAGGGCTACTGTCCCTTGATGCTTACAGTTTTCTGAGATTTTTAAAGGCCAGTATTGGAACATTAAAAAAGGTTCCAACTATCAACAGTGCTCGTTAGAGTGAGATGCTTATGGAAGAGCTGAAGACTAAACTTCGGATTAAACGCAGAGGACTGCTATCATTTTTTTTTCTTAATAATGTCAGGGGAAAATAATCTTACAATAGAACCTGTCAAATACTTGACGTTCTAAAAATACCTACAGTAGGATAAATGCTAATGTCTGTGTTGGATGTAACTATAGTCATAACTAGCTTATCTAATTGTGCTAAACTGTTATATAGTGGATCAGTACTTTATGCTAATAGATACATTGGGTCAACGAGAAAAAGAAAAGAAGAAACGCTAGTGGTGGATGAGTTTATGATAAAAAAAAAATTGGCTTTGTTCTAATTGATGTAGGGTTTTCTCTCATAGATGCTCATAAATGTCATTCTAAATGGCTTTGATCAAGGACAAAAAACCTCTCAGTCCAGTGTGGGGTGAATTTTGAGACGTACAGAAGGTCTGCTGGAAGTGCATCAGGCTGGGCATCTCAGGTGCCACGTTGTACAGATGAGTCTTCAGAGATCCGCTCGCCAGCAGGGAGTAGGCCAGGTCCGTGATGTTGATGCCAACGATGGCAAAGGAGTATCTATGTTACAACACATCAAACTCAGCTTATTTGTATGAAGACCTCAAGGGATTTAGGAGCAATGGAAAAGGGTCATGTGGTCAGGGTAAGAAGGAATGAACATGAAGTAATGTTCCCATCATGCATAGTGCCCACTGTACAAGCTTCTGGAGGCAGTGATATGATCTGAGTTGATGGCCTGAATGTACTGAATGACCAGGACATCACATCAATGGAGTGTTTCTTCCCTGATGGCACGGCCATATTCCAGGACTAAAATTTAGAGTTTCTGGGAGCATGAAGAATCATTTTGACACATGAACTCGCCATCACATTGTGTGCTGAAATGAAAGCAAAGGGCGTCAAAAGAAATCTGAGTGTGCGACTCTTTTTTTGGCCAGGAAATGTATAATAGTTTAGTTATACTTTTCTATTGACAGCAGCACAAGATCATTATTTTTATGCTTTATTTAAACAAAAACAAAAAAAAAGGAAAATTAATTAACTGTCAGATGAGTATGTTGGTACACACAATGGGCCACATCATATGGACCTGTATTGTTATAAAATTAATAATAACATATTGGGGGCAAATATGGGATACATGTCTGTATACTATATGGCCAAACGTATGTGTGCACATACCAATATACCCTTATTTCCAAACCATGGAAATGAACATAAAGTTGGTCTTTGGAAAGGACTTTAAGGGTCAGCTCAGTGGTTAAGGCATTGGACTATGGTATGGAAGGTTCCAGGTTTAAATCCCATGACTATCAAGTTGTCCATGTTGATCCCCTGAGCAAGGCCCTTAAATATGTATAATGAGATTTTTTAAAAAAAAACATACATGTAAGTTGCTCTGGATAAGGATGTCTGCCAAATTCGTAAATGCAATTTATTTTCATTAATGGTGGATCATGGTGGTGGAGATGTGCCCATTCAGCCACAAGAGCATTAGTGAGGTCAATCAGTTATATCAAGTGAGAAGGCCTGATGTGCAGTGTGCATTCCAATTCATTCCAAAGCTTTTCAGTAGGGTCGATGTTCAAAACAGCACTAATGAGTGTGACGCCTTTTTCCCTGTACAGTGTACTGTATATGCAAGTTAAAAGACACACATACAGTACTGCACAGTACCACACATCACCACACTGCGATTTTGACATAACAATAGTGACTGTCTCTAGACTTGGTGACTATTTAGATGCCTTTAGCAGTTTTATTTTTATACTCATTTCAAAATCATTTCCAGAATTTTCTTTTGATTCTGTAAAGCTGCTTTCTTTACAGAATGACCATTTTTAAAAGCGCTATATAACTGAACTGATTTAAATAGAACATTATACAGGAACTGCTGTTTAAAGAGAGCGAGTGTTTATTGAGAGAGCAGGTTCAATCCTCTCACTACACTACACAGCAAATTCCCCACTGTTGAATTAACACCTAGAGTTAATACCCAGCAGTGTTTGTATGAGCCCAGTTGGAAGTGTTAAACCAACACTGGGGATTATTCCGTGTAAAAGTGTACATGGACGGAATAAATTGCGCTTAAGGTACCCACTTATTACCCAACATTCTTCTAAATACCCAATCAGTGATCAGCAATATTCCCAATAATAAAAGTGATTTATTTTAGATGTAATAATTTCATTTACGTCTGTTTCTGTTTCTACTCATACAGGACAACAGATACAGTTTGTATAGTATGTGCTTGATTATGAGTTAGCAGTTAGTCCAAAATGCAGCACCAGGGTTCTCACTAGATCAAGAAAATATGATCATATAACCCCAATATTATCATCCCTGCACTGGCTACCTTAAGATCTACGTTCCTTAAGATCGCAAAACTCTGGACTTATGGCTTTGGAATAGCCTTCCAGCTTTCCAGTGTTCGGGGCTCAGGCACAGTCTACCAGTTTAAAAGTAGACTCCAGACACATCTCTTTAATCTGGCATACGCGTAACTCATT
The DNA here is from genome assembly GCA_030347435.1 of Clarias fuscus. Lineage (NCBI taxonomy): Eukaryota > Metazoa > Chordata > Actinopteri > Siluriformes > Clariidae > Clarias > Clarias fuscus. The sequence continues at coordinate 12,254,603 of CM059230.1, read as the reverse complement.
CCATAACCTCATACTCCAGTACATTTAAATGCACACTCTCATCTAGTGCAGCTGATATCCTGAACGGCAACTACGCTAATTCTTTTCCACCTGTTCTTTCTTTTTCTACCCATCCCGAGGCATTGTGCCAGCTCCAGTAGACAGAGGCCAACCCTGCGAGGGTCTTGAGGCATCCAGAGAAGGACCAGCTCCAGCGGGATTCTGCTTCATGATGCTTTGGATCTACACATGCTGCTCCTGATCTCCGAGTGATACAGACACCCCTCCCCTGCCGACTCATCCCTGTGCTGAACTGGACTCCATGATAACTTGGATAACTTCTGTTATACTGAACTTGCAGCCTAACATACATGATGTCGTTATATAGTTCCTGCTATCCGCTATCACCCAGATGAGGATGGGTTCCCTGTTGAGTCTGGTTCCTCTCAAGGTTCCTTCCTATTGCCATCTCAGGGAGGTTTTCCTTGGCACCATCGCTGTCGCCCTTCTCATCAGGGATCTAATCACTATGATCTGTACACATTATTACTTGAACATACACATTTCCATAATTTTCTTTTCATTTTGTGAAGCTGCTTTGAGTCAATGACCATTGTTAAAAGCGCTATAGAAATAAAACTGAATTGAATTATAACATTTTTATTCTTTTTTTCAACATAAGTATGTTTGTGATGCCATAATACTTTTATTTGAAATGAAAATATATTGTTTTTTATTCAGTTAAAAAAAATGCTTATACTTCACGTTTTGAAATTTCAAATCATTATAATTTTCTTTGAACATTAAAATTCATCTAGGCTCATTTTTAACTGCTCTTGAAAATAGCTGCCAACATGATGTCGATGTACAGCATGTGAATGTGAGTGTGCACGCGTGCGTGTGTGTGTGTGTGTGTGTGTGTGTGTGTGTGCGCCGCACAGCCTCCATGGTGCACACGAGTGCTAATGAATGTTGAAAACTGATGACAGGCTGCAGTGCCGCACTCTAAATCCTCACACAAAGCCTCGAGGGTAGAGACAGAGCGCTAACAGCTACTGTGCAGACTGCAGGGTTTACAGTGAAGCAGAACTCACCCGATAGCTTTGTCGAATTTCTGCTTCTCCCATTCAGCTTTGCTCATCTTACTGCGGGCAAACGGAAATGTTAAACAGGACTCGAGCATGCCCACAAGGCCATATCCTTTAATGAACCCTTCGTAAATCCACAATAGAATTCATCCAAATACAAAAACAACATATACACAGCACATTGAAAGAGACAGGCAAAAAGAGAAAGCATTCGCTGTTACTAACCACTGCTACAATGGAGCATAATGCCTTTGTGTTTACGGTGAGGTGAGATTAAGAGATAGAGAAGATAAGAGAAGAGATACAGAAAGATTTAGACTCATATAAAAATGATCAAATGGAATTCTTACTGAGAGAGAAAAGATGGAGTACCTGGCTTCCTCTTTGGAAATGTTCCTGCACATGACAAAGCGATGACAAAAATAAACATAGCAACAAAAAAAAACAACAAAAAAAAAATGAATGAGAAAAACAGAAAAGGAAGGTGTTGATATGTGTGATGCGCGGTGACAGAGCATGCAAAACCTGTCAAATCTCATCCAGATCTGTGCATATTTATCAGCAGACTGAGACATTTCTGCGAGGTGATGCATGGATAATGTCTGCAACATAAAACTGCTGATGGATGTTCCTGAATACAAAAGGTGTTTGTGGACCATCTGACCATCACACGCATATACCGCGTGAACCTTCTTTCTCCTGGAGAGGCTTTGGAATGTGGCTATTTCGGAGTGTTGAGGTCAAGGATGTGTACAATCAATCAACTCCTTTCATACCAGCCTAATCAAACCGCGTTTTCATAAAACATTCATGGACTGCTTTTCATGACAGAACGGGTTTGGGCCCATTTGCTCCAGTGAAGGGAAACCCTGTTACAGCATACAGAGACATCCAAGCCAATCATGTGCTTCTAATTTTGTGGACACAAACAGGGAAGACCCACGTAAAGGCGTTATGGTCAGGTGTCCACAACCTTTTGGCTGTATAGTGCATACTTCTTAAATGCAATAAATGTGGTCTTTTTCTTAAATTCCCAACCAGTTTTTCCGTTTCTGGGAAATGGAAGGCTTTAAAGCATATGATCTGTAATTCAGCCTGCAGCCAGCAGGGGGGTTCATACATATAAAATGCTTCCTAATTGAACAGGAAATTTTTGTTATCCTGAAATGTAGTTATCCTCGTCTGTTTTGGTACAGTATCATTACACTGCATAAAAGGAATTTTAAATAAAAGTACACAACTAATAACAAAATACATGCATACAGTGCAGACACGAGGCTAACGCATGTGACAGCGAGGAGGATCTGACCTGTGTTTGGGCTGCAGAGAATCGTGCAGCATTTGGAGAGCAGCAGCCTTGTCGTGCTCGGCAAAATACCTATTAGAACAAATGAAACAGGACAAAGGCACACAACCTCTGATTAAACTGCATTATAAATGATGAAGCGTAATTGCAGTGGTGCCGCCGAAGCTAATTACAGCAATATTTCTGTGTAGACTCTGCACACGTGATGGAGAAGGAGAGCAACGAGCAGTGCGCTAGAGAAAGTCATTTGACGACAAATGCGCCAACTAATCTAGCATTGAATTTGTGCTTTCAAAAAGCACTTTCAGTTAAAGCTAGAACATTTTATAAGCAAAGTTAGAAAATTTAACAGATAAAATATTATTATTAAACAATTATGTGATTTTAAGGTATTCTGACCCTTTAGTGTTGTACATCAATGCCAATATAGATTATTGTACCAAAGTGTTTAACCTTAATTATAGTGTGCGTATTGCCCAATCACTGCTGTTATAGTAATTCAGGTTTATGTGTCTTGCTATGTTAGTGTCAAGAAATAGTTTGCTTATATTCATACTTATACTGTGACAAAAGTTTATACTCACAGTAGGTTCTGCAAACCCAATAACCCCATGCCTCTAAAGTCAGTTTTAGGGTCACTGCCTTGGAAGCCAATTTCACACCACTGCTTAGAGATGCGTCCAGTAAGGGCAGAATCAGGACGCAAAGTCTTCCATAGCTACACATGAGAGAACGAAACACACAGAACAGTTTACAAAGAGCCAAAGGTATGGAGTATGGACAAATCTTAAATACATAATTTTAGCACTCAAATGCATTTATTACCTTGGAACTTGTTTTCTTAAACAAGAAAAAAATTCTTACAGGCAAGTTTTTTCATTTATCATGAAAGTTATGTCACTCAAATTTACAGTAGGTATATTTTCTCACTATAACCTATATGCTCACTACAAAGAATATAAAACCTACACTGCAAAAACAACATATAAGCAAGTGAAAGTATATTACAGTGGAACCTTGGATTACGAGCATAATTCGTTCCGGAAGCGGGCTCGTGTTCCAAAACACTCGTAAATTAAATCAGCATTTCCCATACGAAATAATGGAAACTCAAATTATTCGTTCCACAGCCCCAAAAAATAAATACATAAAAAAAATTAATACAATCTATAAAATGAAAATAAAACAAATTAATCTGCACTTTACCTTTAAAAAAAAGTGCAAATAAATCCTGACAGATAAGTGTTTCCGTTGGTGCGTGCAGGCGCTATGTGTGTGTGTGTGTGTGTGTGTGTGTGTGTGTGTGTGTGTGTGTGTGTGTGTGTGTGTGTGTGTGGAATTAGTCCCTTCCCTTGCCTCGTTTTACACAGTAACACTCCTCCTCCCTCTCCCCACCTCGCTTTTTAAGTTTCACAACACACACACACACACACACACAACGGAAACACCGTTTTAACAGGAAAAAAAAGAAATCTCTCTGAGACTGGCATTAGCGCATATTAACGGACTCACTTTTTAAGTTTCACAACAAACGCATAAACACAGCGGAAACACCGTTTTAACGGAAAAAAGACATCTATCTGAGACTGGCAAGAGTGCATACTAACGGAATCACTTAAGTTTCACAACAAGCGGACACACATATAAACACAACGGAAACACCGTTTTAACAGGGAAAAAAGAAGTCTCTCTCTGACCTGGCGTGAGCATACTAAGGGAATCACTGCGGTAAAATAAAGAAAAAAAAAATGAACCAGCACCTTACCTTTGAAAAGAATCGCGACAGAGCAGAGTTTCTGTGTGTTTGTGAAGCCGGAGAGGGGGTGAAAAGGCGAAAAGAGCGTCTGTGCATGTGTGTGTGTGTCGGTGTCAAATTATGCGCACACACGCATAAGAGACGAGCAGAGTTTCTGTGTGTTTGCGAAGCCGTGGGGGGGGGAGGCTTAGGTTAGAGAGTGACGCTCGGTGTCAAAATAAGAGTCGCATGTGTGATACATGATACTCGGCGCTCGTAAATTAATACTTGCTCGGTTTCCGATTAAAAATGTATTTAAAATCTTTGCTCGGTTTGCGGAACACTCGTAAACCACGTTACTCGCAATCCGAGGTTCCACTGTATATTGAATAGCACTGTGCAATTATTTAATATTTGTTTTTACAATTAAACAGATTTTGTATATACAGTATAAGTATATAAATATCTGTCAAAAGAGTAACAAAAGTTTAAGCTTAAGATGAGTCATAATTGTATTACTAATTATTAATCAAAATCTCTATATCTCTAACAATAGTTAGTTCTAAATAATTTGATTGGATAAGAGGTATTGAGACTGGGACGTTCCACTCGGTGATATGAACCTATGTGGTATGTACCGTAACCGCTGAAAAAGGGCATTACTTGGTGTGTGGAACAAGGGATTGTACACCCTAAATAGTGCACTAGCTTTTCATTTTACTCTATTTATGATTAAACCCTGGAACAGTTAGTTAGCAGAGGCTATTTTTAAGTGGAATAAGCTGAGATATAAAGAAAACCATACAAGATTTACAGGACTGTCCACCGCCATGGTGTATTCTCTTCACTTTTTTGCTAATAGTACTGGTAAGACTGGTAACTACTTTCATGATATATTACTACATGATATCAATGATAGTGTACGTACTGCACCAAAAGGCTACAGCAAGGTTTTAAGTAAAATCATTACTTACTCTGTAAATTTAATTGTTTTATTTTTATTTTTTTTCATTTTTTGAATAAACGTATGTAGAGAAAATATATGAGTACTAAAGAAACCTTCTTAACAGAAGTAGGTATGATAGTTTGCCGTTTCTGTGATGAGTTTTGAAAAAGTATTGTGTATTAGAACCTTCATAAGCATCTCTTCATGATCTGGATTTTCGCAGTCATACGGCTCCCTGCGTAGCTTCTCCACCTCTAGCACCAGGTTCCTGTAGCCTACGATCTGGAAAAGGCTCGCTTGCAGAGAGATGGCTAGTCTGGGGAAAAAAAACGCAGCCACATGAGCATGATGGAGCTGCATGGTCAGGGTACGAACAGTACTAAAGCCATAATCTTCTATTTTATAGCATATACATAGAGAGTGCAGGGGCTGAGATAGTCCTCTCTGACAATCATATTTTTTTTTAAATGCTGACCATAAAAGAACTTTAAGAAGTCTTTCCAAGTTACGATGCTAAGTATATGACTACTCGGGTTATGTAAGCAATGTATGACATCCCCTGTAGTCTTAAATGTATCCATACTCTGTAATAGGAGCTAAATAGCAAATAGATTCAGTATAGCTCATTTGTATACTGTAGCTACTGTAACTTGTGAGCTATTTATGCTTAACTATCACACATCAGTGATAAGAACAGAAATTAATAGAGGTTGCAAAGGCTTGCCTTCTTCCAGAATGCATTTCTGAATAATTGCCTCCAACTATCTTGCATCATTTGTCTGTATTATCATCATTTCTAAAATTGCTTTAAAATTGTGTTCTTACTGTGGATTTGTGTCTGGGTTGATCTTTTTCAGGGCCATGATGTCATCTATGGTCTTCTCAACAGCATCTGGGTGAACACCGAGAGCATTCTGCAGAAGCTGATGAAGCAGAGTGCAAAACATGGCATTTACTGTCCAGCATTCGGCAGGGCTTGAAACAAGGACGAACATTTGCAGCCTATAATATGGAGTACAAAGTCTAAAATAATCTTAAATTCCCTATATGTTCTATGAATACGGAAATGTTTACTTATAGGCAAAAAAAGAAATAACAGGCACTCCCCACTGAGTAAGGTAGGTTTGTGTTTTTTCTTTTAGTTACTGTGTAAAAGTCGTAATCCACCCTTCATTTCTACATGCAGGTACTCGGCTTGCAAACAGCCAGACGTTCTTGTACAGTATTTTTCTATGCCGTTTTAAGAAATAGTTCACCAGGCTTTTTTTTTTAGCAAATTGTTGGCTCTTATTTTCAGGGTCTCTGTACCGGACCAGTTTCAGAAAAATGTTTTTCATTTGTTGAGCAACCTATGAATCACTTACTCACTCATTCTCTATACCGCTTATCCTGTTCAAAGTCATTGAGGCCTGAAGCTTATCTTATGGGGTGGGGTACACCCAGGACTGGGTGTCAATCCAGAATCAGGCTAGTGATGAGTATATTGGTGATGCCGAAAAATTAGTGGTTGGAAGTGAAGAGAGGGGGAAAATGAGCTTGCTAGTAAGGATGTTACATAATCAAGCAAGCTTAATAGTTGATTACTAGATACTATATATATATATATATACACTAAATTTACCCCTCAACACTAACAACATACAAACTTTTTAAATATTTTGCAATATGATGAATTTAATATTTTACAATATGATGAATTTACTCACCTCACTTTTGGAACCTTTGAGTGAGGATTCTGCGAAAATATAAGAAATATTAGAATATGCTGCTCACCTGCAGCAGTTTTATGGTTCCACAGTTCAGTGAGACACATGAATGCGGCTGTAATTTGATTTGTTACCTATCTTGAGGGTGCGGCGTGCTCCGGGCTTGTTGTTGTAGCAGATGCGCTGCAGCTCGCATCGTCCCGTGACCTTCCTGAAGATAAACTTCAAACCTCGCCACAAACATTTGCAGTACAGGAAAACCAGGAACTGGGTTAGCACCCTGCGATGGTGTGAGAGAGAGAGACCAGGATATGTGTGCGAAGTCATACGAAAAGTCATGCTACGTAAGATAGCAGGCACGAGACAACACATTAAAGCTAGGAAAAGCTACCTGCACATCCCGGGTACAGACTTCACCAAAATCAATAGTGGCATGAGATGGTACTGACACAAAGTATTACTTTGTAAACTGGATTACGTTTACATTGTATTGACAACAAACCAAAACAATGTGATATAAAATGCAATAGGGGCCTGAACCTGTGTCACATCAGCTTCTTGTGAGACCCTGGAAAATCTATAAGTCAATAATTCTGTTCTGATTAACATATTCTTTCAACTAACACCGCTAGTCTCTGATATTAGTATAGGATGTTTGAAGGGAAAAGCCGACCTAACAGATAGTATGTGTATGCGATGTTGTTGTCATTTGTTTATAAAAGCAATTCTTGGTTTAATTACATTTTATGAAGAAGATTAGACAGTTTCTATGATCTTTCCTGTTTCTGTTTAAAAGCTACTATAGACTATACATTGTACTATACTACTATATACTGATCTACTATACACAGTAATAACCTATGTATGCTGACACCTTTCTATTGGTGTCATTAAGAATTAACCTTTTCCTTTTTGAGGAAGCTCTTCTATTGGATAGTATTATACGACACGGCTTCACTTCGCCAGTTCACCAGTTTTCCTTTCTTGGATCACTTTTGGTATGTCCTGACCACTGCATGGTAACATCCCACAACAGCTGCAGATGATTTTGAGTTGCTCTGACCCAGTTGTCTAGCCATTACAATTTGGCCCTTCTCACAGTAACTCAATTTTCAATATGTTGTTACTATGGCGGCTGGAAGTGCAGCAAGTGAACCTTTTTTCCTGAGGTTGATGTGTTTGAAGCAGAACAATTTGGATTTGGATATAAGGAGTTGAGTGACTTTGACAGAGATATCACATCTCCATATAGTCCATATAGTATTAACTGCTAGTGGTTTTTATCTTTTATTTTATTCTTGCTTTATATTATCTTTTATTGTTGTTGTATATTTTATTTTGTTGTAAAATGTCCCTGAATATCTTGAAATGCACTTAAAAATAATTTATTATTATTATTATTATTATTATTGGGGATTCTTTTCCTGGAGTTAAATGCAGCATAATAGCACTGGAGAACAAAGAGTTTTCACATGAATATAACTGAAAAATCCAATGATTAGGGTAATCTGACAATGTGATCCACGCAGGCAAAACAATGGATTGGTGCTAAAAAGTGTCTCACCTAGGTGAAAAAGTGAATTTCCAGATAGAATTATATAACATCATTTTTTTACAATACTTAATGATACTTATCTCCCAATTCATGCTTCATTTTCTGTAAACATGCATACTGTACACATTTATATTTTTATCAGGTACAAAGAAACATATTCGATAAATACAATTTCATGCCCTTTATATCTCTATATACGTCACCATAACTTTTGCATTCAAATCTTTAAATGCACTTAATTGTCTTTCAGATGAACCTTGGTCAATTTACATTCCACATGAAAAGACATAAACCTGAAAAAGTGTATTATTCTAAAATGATACCAATGCAAGTATTTGACATGGTTACAGACACTACAGATTTTTTGCTATTTAAGCTTTTATCAAAAAAACTCTTTAAGCAAGAATTTGGGTCATATATAAAATCATCTTTTTGAAATTTTTAGCGAAGCACTTCAATGTTGCATAAACTTAAGAAATAGCTTCTTTGGCACAAACCTTTTCTGTTTTATTTGTATAACAAGGGGAAAAAATCCTCACCAATACTGTGTTTTGGCCGATGGCATTTCAAAAGAAGCACCACATTTTAATTTTTCCATTTATTTTTTAAAATCTCGCTTCTGATGTTAAAGCATGGCTTTAGATTCTCATTTGGGATGCAGAGATAAGTGGGCCAGAGACCAGCCAAACTAATTATGAAAATTTGTAGTAAGGCTGAGAAGTCCCATCAAAAATGGGTCACTGCAAAGTCACTTTGTCCTGAGAAAGTAAATGTAATAGTTTAAAATTATTCACTTTTGTTATTCTTTCCACTATCCCACTGCCCCTCCTTTTGATTATACTATTATACTACAATCTCAGAAAAGAAAGTTACTAGCTAAATTACTTTACTTGTCTCCTGGGTGGTACTGTACAATCAGCACCCTATCTTTTCTATTATTAGGGAAGGCGAATGAAGTGTACATTTAGAGCAATTCTCAAGCTTCTTTAAAATTGAGATAGCTTATTTTCTTGTAAGAGCACATCCCTAAGTGTCTTATTGTTCTTATAGCACACCAGTTTGTTTGCCAAGATATATATGTATATATATATATATAGTACAGACCAAAGGTTTGGACACACCTTATAGGGAAATTTGCTTTGATATATGAGTGCTTTGGATGACTGTACAAGCACGCTTCCAGAGCGAATTAATCCAATTCGCCATCCAATGTTTAACTGTACTGTTAAACATTCATCTGTCCTATGTATAGTACAGACCAAAAGTTTGGACACACCTTCTCATTCAAAGAGTTTTCTTTATTGTGTTCTTTAGCCCAAACAAGTCTCTTCTGCTTGTTGCCTGTCCTTAGCAGTGGTTTCCTAGCAGATATTCTACCATGAAGGCCTGATTCACACAGTCTCCTCTCAACAGTTGTTCTAGAGATGTGTCTGCTGCTAGAACTCTGTGTGGCATTGACCTGCTCTCTGATCTGAGCTGCTGTTAACCTGTGATTTCTGAGGCTGGTGACTCGGATGAACTTATCCTCCGCAGCAGAGGTGACTCTTGGTCTTCCTTTCCTGGGGCGGTCCGCATGTGAGCCAGTTTCTTTGTAGCGCTTGATGGTTTTTGTGACTGCACTTGGCGACACTTTCAAAGTTTTCCCAATTTTCGGACTGACTGACCTTCATTTCTTAAAGTAATGATGGCCACTCGTTTTTTTCTTCACTTAGCTGCTTTTTTCTTGCCATAATACAAATTCAAACTCTTTGAATGAGAAGGTGTGTCCAAACTTTTGGTCTGTACTGTGTATATATATATATATATATATATATATATATATATATATATATATACAATGCCCTCCATAATTATTGGCACCCCTGGTTAAGATGTGCTAAAAGCCTTAAAATAAATTCAGTTTTTATTGCAGAAGCATATTGTCACACCGAAAATTGTACAAAAATATAATGTGAATATAAAGTGAATTTTAAGGGGTAATAAAAATCCCTGACTAACAAATAATTATTTTTCATAAAATAACCAGTTCCACAATTATTGGCACCCCTAACAATTCCTAGAAAATAAATGTAATTTAAGTATTTCTGTCATTTCTACAGTAGTTTACAAAGTTGATCAGAGTATCTAGGAACATTTAATTAGTAATTTATCACTTCCTGCTTCCCTGGGGTATAAATATGATGTGACACAGAAGCCATTTCTCTTATCCACTCTTCAACATGGGAAAGACAAAGGAACACACCATTCAAGTAAGGCAGATGTGTGTCGACCTTCACAAGTCAGGCAATGGGTACAAGAAAATAGCCACCTGCCTGCACCTGCCCATATCTACTGTGAGAGGAATCATTAAGAAGTTTTTAAAAACTGGAACAGTAGTAAACAAGCCTGGACAAGGACGCAAGTTTATTTTGCCTCCACGCACAGTGAGGAGGATGGTAAGAGAAATAAAAAATTCTCCAAAGCTCACTGTTAAAGAACTGCAACAAATGATAGCATCTTGGAGTCACAAAGTCTCCAAAACAAGCATCAGACGCTATCTACATGCCAACAAGCTCTTTGGGAGGCATGCAAGGAAAAAACCTTTTCTCAGTCACAATCATAAATGCAAACGTTTGGAGTTTGCTAAGCTGTACTGGGGCTTCAACTGGGACTGCGTTCTTTGGTCAGGTGAGAACAAGATAGACCTTTTTGGCAACAAACACTCTAAGTGGGTATGAAAAGAGGAGTATGCAGAACAGCACCTCATGCCCACTGAGAAGTATGGGGGAGCATCGGTGATGCTGTGGGGCTGTTTCTCTTCCAGAGGCCCTGGGAACCTTGTTAGGGTGCATGGCATCATGAATGCTTTGAAATACCAGGACATTTTAAAGCAAAATCTGGTGGCCTCTGCCCGAAAGCTGAAGATGGGTCATCACTGGAACTTTCAGCAAGATAATGACCCAAAACATGTGGCCAAATCTACACAGAAATGGTTCACCACACACAGAATCAAGTTCCTCCCATGGCCATCTCAGTCCCCAGACCTCAACCCCATTGAAAACCTGTGGAGTGAGCTGAAGAGGAGAGGAGTCAGGTCACTGGATGATTTAGAGACATTGTGCAAAGAGGAATGTGTTTTCTAATCTTGTGAAACATTATAGGAGAAAATTAGGTGCTGTTTTGTTGGCAAAAGGGGGTTGTACAAAGTATTAAACATCAGGGGTGCTAATAATTGTGGCACCCATGATTTGATGTAAAAGAATTATTTCTTAATGTGGGATTTTTTTTCTCCACTGGATAAATGCACTTGAATTAAAGGTTGGAATTTCCTCTTTTTTACATTGTGGTCCAATGTTATTTAGAACAAAACTGAATTTTTTTGAAGCTAAAGAACAAATTTTAACCTGGGGTGCCAATAATTATGGAGGGCACTATATATATATATATATATATATATAAATTAAATAACTTTTCATCTATTTACAGTTATATTTAATGTTGTTGAAAGTCCATGAAATAGTACATATCACTTATGTTTTAGACATGTTGCTTAACAAGCTTAATCTCTCTTCTCCTGAAGACTTATGTACATCTTTCCATCTAACTGTTTAGCATTGATACTTACAGTTATTAAATAAATCTGTAGTGTTGAAAAAATTATTGACTGATATGATTTGTTTTGCATAATATTTCTCTCTAGCTCTGAGGACAGGGAAATAAGCAGTATTGTCAACAGCCTATTTATTATTATTATTATTATTATTATATTGTTTAAATTATTTGGGCTTCATTCATTTGTTTTACATAACCAATGTGTTTGGATTACGTTGCTAGTTAAGTATTTAAATAAAACTTGTAAATATAAAAGTAAATGTAGTAACAATTACATACAATAAAAGTTACTACCAATAAATTATGAAATGATAGTGAATTTTTGTTATTCTGTTTATTTAAAATATATTATTTATAGGCTCAAATTTTTTTTCCTCACAACTAATCATGGTCAGCATTAAACGAAATGCAAACAAAAAATTAAACGGCTGTTCAAGTCAAACAAGGATTTATGCAGGGGTTACTCAGAGGTTACGGTGTTGAAATACTGATTATAAGAGCCCAGGTTCAAACATTGGCACCAGTAAGGCCATTAACCCTCAACTGCTCACATGTGTATTAAGATGTCCTTCTGAGTAAGGATGTCTGCCCAATACCATAAATATAAATAAGAGTAAAAACTACCATTATTTCTTTATTTCATGGGTGCCGAACTGGATATGGCTTTCATTTCAACCAAGCAGAAGCCACGTCTGTTTAATTAGTCATTCTTGGTATTCAACAGACTATGGGAATACCAAAACCAAATGTTTTTTGCGGGACAACATGCAGCCTCATGCACATTACAGGAACTTGGCTGGCAGTTACTGCTACATCCCTTGTATGGCCCTGACCTCACTCCAAGCCATTTCCACATATTTGGGCCATTAAAGGAATTCCTGGGAGGCCAGCGTTTCATATGTGAAGCAGGCAATCCCATCATGCCTCCGGTGTACTGAGAAACCCTTGTGAATATAATGCTGGAATACGTGCATTAGTGTAGCAGGGGGATTATATAGAGAAATAAAAGTAGTTTTTACTCTCATACATAACTGTGTTCTCTTATTCTGCACAAACAAAAGTCCCAGGTTGGCCTGAACGCCCCTCATAAAAATGACTATTCTGTTGCTTAGAAATGATATTACATATTGTGGTCAGTCATTTTTCATTTATTATGAGACTTTTTTCAGGATTAACATGGAAATCTGTGAAGAAAAAAATTACATCATAATTTTTTTTTTTTTTTACCATATCATCAAATCCTCACACTTGGTATAGAAATCCAAGTCAGAATGATGGGAACCCTGATTGTAGCACTGAAATACATTTTGGTAATAAATAAGAAAAAGAGGCCCTGTAGGATCAGCACAGCAGGGTGGATGTTAATACCTTAGAAAATGCTTCATGGCGACTGTTTAGTATCCCAGATTCATCCGCTGGATCCCCTGCGCAACAGATATGACCGAGAAAAATAAACACAACAATGCTGCAATAATTCAAGCGCTGATCTCTACATGTACATCTGCACTGCATGTTCCGTTAATATCCCCGTTAATAGCGTGCATGTCACGACTGTGCTGTAATAAGCATCCTCTCGAGGAAGCGATTGGTCAAATTGAGACGTGCCCCTTTTGTTTATCCATTCATCTAACACAAGTCCCTATAACGTGCACATTTACATTAGTTTATATCTTATCTGTGCAGGTTTGCTCATCACTCAGCCCATTAAAGAGCTCTCTTTCTCAGATTTTATTAGACAACGCACATACTCGCGCATAACAAAAAGGTCAAATTAGATTAAATAAGACAGAAATCATATAAATACGTTGGGATTTTTTTTTTAAAAAGTAAAATAATATTAGCCTACCTTTTAAAGCTCCTGTTACTATGCGATGAGATGCGACGCGCGTGCCCTGGCCGATTTGCAGCGCGCATGCGCACACAGGCTCGCCCTAATCCCCCTATAGGCGCTGTTCCGCCATTAAAAAGCAGTGTGTGTGTGTGTGTGTGTGTTTGTTCGTCAGAAAGATGAGCCTACTGCGTTTTTTATCCTGTGAACCAACCATAGACAGATACTTAAATATTGTAAGTGTTCGCCCGGTTAAAAAATTTTTCCCCCCAGTTAGTGGTGTTATTACCTAAAAATCTATTTGGCTTGAACATGAAAATCACCTTTTTTGTGTATATTGTGTATATCTATCTATACAGCAGTTCTGACCTACACGGGCATGGACTCCACAAGACCTCTGAAAGTGTGCTGTGGTATCTGGCACATACTGTAGATGTTAACAGCAAATCCAGGAGTAAGTCCTACCCCAGTGGTGTAAATTGTGAAGTAGGGCATCTGGATCGGACGTGTTTGTCCAGCACATCCCTGAGATGCTCAAACAGATTTAGAAGACAAGACAACACCTAACTCTGTCATGTTCTGTGGGATCAGGATAGTCTTCACCCCTCATGCACACAATAAGTCCTGGGTAGCTATGATTCTGTTGCCAGTTTACTTCCTCACAAAATGCTCACTCTTCACAATCATATTTATTTACCTAAGCCTTATTTACTCATCATGTACCCTTTTTTTGGCATTGACTTGTACTACCTCAGTCTTGCACCATTCACTTTGGCACTGCTGTCACTTTCAGTGGTTATAACTCATTGCACATCAGTAGTCTATCAATTAATATTCATCCTTACTCAGCAATATTTGCAAATATACATTTTATTCTCTTTATATATAAAAAATATAATATATATATATATTTTTTTTCTTCACTTAGCTGCTTTTTTCTTGCCATAATACAAATTCAACCTCTTTGAATGAGAAGGTGTGTCCAAACTTTTGGTCTGTACTATATATATATATATACATATATATATATATAGAGAGAGAGAGAGAGAGAGAGAGAGAGAGAGTTTTATACACATGTCAGAAAAAGAAAAAAATATATGTATAGTAAATGTATGTACATTTATATTAATATAATATTAATAATATGGTCATGTTATCACACACACACACACACACATATATATATATACACTGACAGTCAATGAAATCTTTGAGGCCATACTTTTTAACATAAGTTTTATTTTAGAACCCAAAACTGTTTTTGTTTCATATAAATCATTTCTTGAGGTTGCTGACATGCATTAACAAAGATTTAAAGTTTCAAGAATAACTTAAACACGGTAAATTTAACAAAAGAAAATTGCGTCTAACAAACACAAATTCACAACAGTCAATAGCGGGTATGGCCCCCATGTGCGTTGATGCAGGCGGCCATCCTTTGGCGCATACTCCTGACAAGACGCCGGATTGTGTCCTGCGGAATCCTGTCCCACTCTTGCTGTAGTGCCTGGATCAGCCTCTGCCTATTTGGCGGCTGGGGAACCCGATTGCTCACCTGGCCACACTCGCTCCCGACCATCCGCATGATCCAGACAGAAACGGCTCTCATCTGAGAAGAGCACACCTGCCCAGCGCTGCTGTGTCCACCGGAGGTGCTGCCTGGCCCACTGTAGCCGTGTCTGACGTTGAACCCTAGTCAGGATATTGGTGCGTAAAGGTCGCCGCACAGTGGGGCTGCTGATCCGGAGGTTGTTCCTGCCAGGGCTTTCTCGTGCTGTACGGCTGGCAGGGCGAACCCGGTCCCGCAGGTGCTGCAGCTGGATGTAGCGATCCTGCTGAGGGGTTGTCACTCTCTCTCGCCCTGGACGTGGTCTATCATCAACAGAACCTGTTGCAGTGTGCCGTTGAACCAAGTTTCTGATTGTGGGTTGTGAACAACCCATACGTCTCGCGATCTCGCTGTAGCTTAAGCCGGCTTCCACCATACCCAGTGCCCGGAGACGCTGTTCACGTGATAGACGTGGCATGATGACGTTCACTGGACTAATAATGGTGGTCTTTATTGGGCCCTTATATAGGCCTCCAAAACCAATCCTCAAATTATTCATGTACGCATTGAGTATTGCACCATGGGTGTTTGGGCCACATTTGAAAAGAGACCATCCCGTGTGCAATGAACTGTGAAACCATGACAACTCAACATTGTCTGAACTACCCAAACAGCAAGATATCAGCAAATCCACAAGGATCATTTCAAACCCCAGTACAAATAGAAACACTCGTACATTTATACCTGAAAGTTTCTATTGGACTGTCAGTATATATATATATATATTTTAGTATTCAAATATTTATACAAGTTTTTTTTCCTGAAGTGTGTATAAAACATTTATACTGACTCTGTATATTTTCTTATATATTTTATATATTATACTCTTTTTTTTTTTAGTATTATGGTTTTTTATCTATAGTAGTATGGTTGTCTTTGATTTTATTTTTGACTACACTATACATGATTGATGACCTGTAATTCCTACTTGTTTATTGTATATTATTTTACTATCTTTTCTACTGGATGTTGTAAATTTCCTTCCGGATCAATAAAGTATCTATCTATCTATCCATTCTTACGTGGACTACCTACCTGGAGGTGCTTTGATCCAAATTGCTCAGATCCTTACATTCACCAGTTTTCTCCTCTTTTAAAAACATTAACTTCGAAAATTAACTGTTCACTTGTTCACGAATATATCTCACCATTCGACAAACACCACAGTAATGAGATAATCCGTCATTTTAATGTTATGGATATGGATCAGTTTGTCATAAACTTACAGAAAAATAACCAATAATATTGATGTGTGGGGTAAATCAGTATGGTTCTGAAAAAGTTTTTTTTTTTTTACCAGTCATGGATTTCCTATTTTAAAAAATCCCAAACTTTAATTATGTTGCAGGGCATTATTAAGTCAGTCATCACGACTTTGCCTGGAGAAGACCAAAAAATGATGACAAGTAAAGTAGGCATTAGTGGTAAAGTAGGGTGCAGGAACTGAGGGAGGCAAGATCCAGACTTGAGACAGGAGAAGCTATAAATTATCTATCGGTGACCCATATGACGTACCATTTGGGGGTTGGCCAAATGTACTGTACGTGAATGTTGGGTCTTTCATAATTAGTTTTTTGATTCTGTTTAGGCAATTTTCTTAACCTTGACACCAAGTGCTACTTTGTGCAAAAAGCCAACATTATACCGGTCACACTACAAGTGATTAACGGTTATAATGAATATGGACATTAAAAATAAAACACAGTATACACAATATAAAGAGAAAATATAGAAACAAAGAAATTTATTAAACATTTAGCATATCAATAAAAAAAAGATGTCTTACAGCTGGTACATCCGCTTAACATACTGACCAAAATGTGTAATTTTATTACAATAATTTATTCAACTTCATGAGGTAATAATCGTAGATTTAAAACAAGTATAAAATTACGAGTTACATTCAGGAAAGCAGCTTTTTTTTTTTTGGCCTCACATAAGTTTCACATATTTTAACATGATATTAATGTCTTTGTTTTGTATCCTGGCAAATAATGTAAGAGGACTTCAGTCCATATGCAAGCTCTGTCTCAACATTAACACGTGTAACCACTGACCATTACAATAACGTAAAACCCAGTTTGCCATTAAATAAATATTGACCAATAAGTAAAAACATTTAACATTTAAATTTCAGTAAAATACCATCTATAACAATGTTTTGAGTAGCCATATCCAGTAAAAAAAAACTTTCATTATACAGAGAAAAAGCTAAATCCAATCCAACAGATTAACAAAAATATAATGATCTAGGGTTCAAGTAAAACGGCACGGCCTTTAAAATCAGGAATATCCAAAAACCGTAAACTCTACACTGTAGAATGTTACAGCATATATTAGAGTGTACAGACTGCAATACAAGGTTCTCCTTGTCCACACTTCTCTTTGTGCTCATCTTGCTGCCAGTCCAGCTGAGTCTCTCCTTGCACTGCTTCTGCTGTAGCTACGCTCTGATAAGTACCCTCTGTGACTTCGCCTGGATCTGGTGTGTAGGTGGGAACGACGTTAAACAGGATGAAGCCGAGGGTGATCACCACAAATGACACGATGTATAGGACTGAGAACTGTAATGGTGGGGAGAAAAGAAAAAGAAATGTTTGCATAAGCTTGGAGTACCCTACATTAAAGGTAGTGAATATGACATGAAAAGCATTTTGCTTAGAAGTAAGGAAAGCCAAAGCTCTCTGGGGGAGACAATGGCTTCTCATTCCTCTGTTAATCAGAGCAACACCAGGTAATCATGTGTGTCTGTGAGCTCACGTATGCTAAACAGCAGTTCAAAAATATATATGTTTGGGTACTGCCATGAATTGTTCACAATATCAGCACAGTGCGTGAATACTACAATGTTGCATGTAACTAATTAATTGCTGGTCACTGACTTGCTCATATTTCCTCAGCAACGTCTAAGTCTACATCTGCTCATTTCATATTTCATGCATTATTATCAGGGCTGTGACAAAAAATAAATAAATAAACCTCTGTAAATCCCAAGTTTTGCAGTTCATGTTCTCCCACTGTGTCGTTTGTCTTCTGTATTGCTTTCTCCTTCTTTACTTACTACTTCTTCCATTTGTGCACATTGCTCTTGACAATGGTGTCATCTCTATAAACATTCTGTAGCTTAGTGGGCGGGGGGCGGCACGGTGGTGTAGTGGTTAGCTCTGTCATCTTGCACCTCCAGGGTCCTGGTTCGATTACCGTCTATGTGTGCATGGAGTTTGCATGTTCTCCCCGTCCTTGGTGGGTTTCCTCCGGGTACTCCGGTTTCCTCCCACAGTCCAAAGACATGTAGGTTGGGTTAGTTGGCATTCCCAAATCGGCCAATTGGTATGTGCCCTGCGATGGATTGGCACCCTGTCCAGGGTGTTTTTATTAAAAAATAAAAAATAAAGATCTTCCACTTCCTTACCGTATAAGCAATAACACACACAGAGGAGACGGCTTGATTTTTAAAATTAGTCCCACTGAGCACAGTATGTCAGAAGACTAGAACTCACCTTGTAGTGAAAGAGTACGATACCGCAGAACAGACTGAAGAGATCAGCTGTTAGTAGCGAGAGGTTCACCGCTGTAGCACTGGTCATTTTCACCACCACAGGCATGAAACTGTACAGACCATACATGCACAGCACATAGGAGGGGAAGAGCAGGCCTGCAGAAATAAAACATTCATCTGGTTATCATTGTTCACCAGTGAAAAGACAATTTACAGCAGAGCATTGGTGAATTCTCGAGTCTGACTGGTCAGACAGTGTTGATTAATTTTCTATGACAACAGCTCAGACACCAATTCCTGCCGCAAATCACAAGGCTAATTCTATGCACTCGTTCTAATTTTATCATTTCCAAAGCAACTGCTCATTCACATGAGTTGTATGGGTTGTATGACGCTCTCCAATCTAGGTTAATTAATTAAAGGCATTTCCTGGAGAAATAGTGAAGTAAGGGTACACAGATGCATCGGTTGTGAAATTTGTAGGTGAAACTAATAGGGGTCCCTAGATATTAATTTCTCCCGTGTGCTTGTAAATATGTGTGTGTGTGTGATGGGAGGGGGTGCAACGCCTGTGGCTGCATGTCTGACTCGCATGCTGAGAATGCAACCAGACACCAGAGTGCAAAATGAATGTGAAAATCTGTTTTTTGTCCGGTCCGAAACAAATACTTTGACTATTTTTCTCCATTTAAAGTTTATGCAAGGCGGGGGACCCATCTTTTCATTTTGAAAGACGTTTCATGGGGATGCGTGCCAAATTGAGGGCGATATGGCTGCCTAGTCACGAACACAGCATGCTGGCCAGGTGTGTTAATCTTCACAACATAACTGATATTATTAAAAGCAACATCACAAGTGTGAATGTACTCACATATTGCCCAGTTCCAGTTGATCTTAGTAATGGCTCCAACCTCAAGTACACCCCTAAAGGACAAAAGAACACTTCGGAATAAATAAATTCTAAACGCCCGACTCAGTACAGTAGTCACGGTTACAACTTAACAGTATTCGACAGCATTGGCTTTTCTATGAACTGTCATCATTTTTCTCAACACACCTATAATGACTACAGTATGTGAGTAAGCATTTGCTTAGAAACATGTTAAGCATCAAGCAGTAAACCGAACTGTATCTGTGATCAATGTATTAGCAAAGGTCATCATTAGCAAAGTAATCAAATAAATACTATTTAATAAGAGCAAAATTTCAGGAATTCTGGATGGACATACAAAGTGAAATGTAGGTCTCAGTATTTTTGATGATCATACTGTACAGATCTGACACTGTTGATCCACATCAACTCATTTTAAAAATCCTGCCACCTCTCCAAGGCAATGTTACTGTGAAGCGACTTACAATTGTACACCACTGATCAGCGTCCCAAAAAGTCCCATCATGCCCAAGAACTCCACCCTGCTCAGGTTCTTCACGGTGTACTCCTGACACATGTTCGACACGGCATATAAAGCAGCGCTGATCAGCACCAAGCTGTCGCCCAGTAACACAGAAGAGTCTGACGGACACAAAGCAACAAGAAATAAAAGACAAAGAATTTACGTTATCATGTGCGCAAAAAAGATCAACGCCTAAACGCAGCTGCTTGAAGAAAGAAATATTGAATATGCATTTTCTAACGCCATTTTAAGGTGTTGTAAAGTTGGATTTATAGTGGGACATTCGCTGCACATTCTCCATTATGTCTTCAATTTTTTATGAAATAAACACACAAAAGGTGAGTTTTTTTCTTACACTGGAACAGACAGAGAACAAAGTACAACTGCATATATTTTCGTATACTTTTCCTCCCATTAAAACCAACTGAAGCTACAGTAAATCACTCAAACACTGATCATTGGTGCTTTATAGTAATGGCGTTAGTTAGGGAGCGTCTAAAAAGTGCACGACCTGGTGCATGTCAAATTCTACCAAGATTATAGTTGTATACTTTTCAGAATATCCAAAGTATAGCAGGTTCGGTACAGACACAGGATTTATTTACTTTTTATAGCATGAATATTTTCAGAGGCACAGTGGTGTAGTGGTTAGCACTGTCAGGTTCGATTCCCGTCACTATGTGCATGGAGTCTGCATGTTCTCCCTGTGCTTGGTGGGTTTCCTCTGGGTACTCCGGTTTCCTCCCACAGTCCAAAGACATGTAGGTTAGGCTAATTGGCGTTCCCAAATTGGCCGTCGTGTGCGAGTATGTGTACAGTACGTGTGTGTGTCCTGCGATGGATTGGCATTGTACCCCGCCTTGTGCCCCAAGTCTTTTGGGATAGGCTCCAGGCCCCCGTGACCCTGAATACAGGATTAAGCAATGGTGAGTGAGTAAGGGATATCTATATTACACACACAGTATATAAAATCCCACAATGTCCAAACTGCAGAGAATGTATCAAGGACATTATGTAAGGCACAACTGTACTTCATTGTTCCTCTTAATCTGTATTAATCGACTTAAATAGCCAAGTTGGTTGTTTGTTGCTGCTCAAAAAAAACCCCTCATTAATTCAGTCTTATTACTTCTACACCAGTTGTTCTCAAACTCCAGTCCTGGAGGCCCACTTGCCCTGCACATTTTAGTGTTTTCCCAAGTCCCCGCACACCTGATTAAACAAATTAGATAATTAACAGCCTTAATTGAAGTGGATGTGCTAGAGCAGGATAAACAGTAAAATGTAACGGGCCGGTGGTCCTCCAGGACTGAAGTTGAGAATGAAGATTCTACACTGACTGCTTAGCAAGTTCTCCACTGACGGCAAGGTCATGTTCTTGCTGCTTATATCTACAGCGTGAATGATTAAATCTCTTGTTGAGCTCCCACAGCTGTATAACCATCATGAGCAATTCACTCGGCTGTGGCAGATCTAATGTTAATCCTGCTATTTAGTCATTGCAAATATTTCTTCACTCAAGCCTCAACATGATGCCCGTTTTGACATGCCGATTAAAAACTTTGCAGTATTTTACTGTGTTGTTAAATAGGTGTTCTATGGTCCCTAGAATTAATATTGGACGTCTAATGTTTGTACCCACTTGAGCCCTGGTCTCTTCCAGCGAGCAGGTCAGCTCCCACCATTGCTCCAACCCCAAGCAGACAGACAACAACGGCAATGAAGTGCAACGGTCTGTAACGGGTCTTCAGGAAGAACCACGAGAGCACCATCAGCACCGGGATCACAAAGCAGTCGAGCAGCTATGACAGACAAAAAAAAACACAGATAAATGAGTACTCACACTCATTACATTTTTTTTATAAATATAACCTTTCACATACACCGATCATCCATGACATAAAAATTGTTAATGTCAAATACACTTAGAATTGAAGTTCCCCTTGTGCCACCACAAGACCTCTGATGTCTGGCATTGGAATGTTAGCAGCGGAACAACCTTGAACTCTTTGCCTACTAAGCCCTATAGGGGCAGGCTGTGATACAGAGTTCTGATACCTTTCTAACATATCCATTATCAACTTCTTTCAGCAATTTGTACTATATTGGCTTTTCAGCAGGATCAGACCAGATGGGCTGGCCTTTGGTCCCCCAAAGCCATCCATGGACGTTGGGTGCTTATCAATCCATCACATAAGCGATAATCATTGTTATTCATTTCACCTGGTGGTGGTGTTAATGTTATGGCTGATCAGTGTACATTAAATATATGGATTGTTTTTATGGGTCTGTTAATTTACTTTGCACTTACTAATCAAAAAACACACTTTGAAGCTACTTTGTTGAAATATGTGAATGAGATAAAATCTGAGAACGCTGAAGCAATACCTGAATGCTTGTAAGTGTAGTATACTGGTAAGCCAGCACAACTGTGTAGTTTGCCTCAACATCTGTGAGTGCCACCAGGAAATACTTCCACCACCTTGATTTCAAAATCTGAATAATATTCTCCTCACCTGTGAAGAAGGAAATGGATTTAAATCATGGAACTGATCGGCTTTAAAAAAAAAAAAAAAAAAAAAAAAAAGAACGAATGAAAAAAACAGCCAGCATATAAACTTAAATCATGCACTATAACATTTTTCCAGACACCAAAATGCTTTATAAAGTGCGTTTTAATCACATTCTCTGATTTCAGTTAAGGAAATATTTATTATATTAAATATTTATTTAAAAGCAGAAAGGGACCAATACTTTCCAATAATTTCTGTTCACCTTGCTTAACACTCACACTACTATAGAGTTTCCTATTCAATGTTTTTGGTATGTAAAAAAAAAAAAATCCAAAGTACACTCATGCTCAAACGTTAGGTCTGCCTTTTCAATCTTAGTGTTTTTTTTTTTCTTTTTTTGTAAAAACATACTGTAATAATCATCTGATCGTAGTGGGTCTTAGTCAAATACAACCTCAGATGAACATCATAAAACTTTTTTTTTTTTCACCATGCAATTATTTCTTACATTACTGTGATGCAAACTGCATTTTCAAAAATAATACTAAATACTATAACATATAATAATACCCGAAAGACATTTAAAAATCAGGACAAATTGGCTACCCTTATAGACTGGATCAACCTTAATACCTTTTCTGAAAAACAGAGTGGTGGTATAGGTTAGGAGCAGCAAAGTATAGTTTAGAAAACTCTGTAGCATCGGGGTCTCCACATGAGCTTCTGCCAGATACTGACTGGTCACGGCCGTCCCACAGATCAGCATGGACAGGACCTGTCCCAACACGATCGTCTTCAGGAGGTGGCTGGGGAATGAATACAATATGATCACTAGAACACCACATGATATACATATTCCACGTGGCCTGTGACTCTTTTACATCCTCTCTGACACAAACTGATCTATAAACCACAAGAATAAATGTACAAGTGTCGCAGGCAGGAGTACTGTAAGAGCTGTAGTTATAAAAATATAAAATCAGCACCTTCTGACCAAACAGACTGCAACATTCAACACCAGTGTTGGACAAATCATCACATGATGCATCATGAGGCAAAAATGTGATGAAACTTTGGATTGCGAGTAACTTGGTCTGCAAGAGTATTGCAAGGCTTGCAATTTTTTTTCAATAGATTTTAACTTAATAAAACCGAGGTCTTGATAAACGAGTAGTACGCATGCGCTTTGTCCGCCAAGGCGTCACGTGATCACATTTAAGCCAATGGTTCTTCTTTCTCGCACGCTACAGGATTATGTTTTATAGTAATCGTCACCCAAGCTCAGTCTCAGTGCGTGTGCATCACTCATATAGTCAACATCCGAGTGTGCGTGTACCGTTTATTATTACATTGTGACCACATGTGTAAGGCACACATAAAGCAAAAGTAAGTATCAGTAGAGAGGTTCCTTGCTAAAGATCCAGAGTCTCTCTCATTCCATCAGAAAGCACTGATTCCATTAGTTAGTGCGTGTGTGAGCGAGTGTCATTAGAGAGGTTCCTTGTTAAAGAACTTTCCCGATCAGAGCGTGTGTGTGTGTGTGTGTGTGTGTGTCAAAGTCGTTCTACATAGTAACTCAAATAAGAGGGGAGGGATGGGGCTACTGTGCAAGATGAGAGGAGGGAGGGAGTCGTTCTACACGTTTATGAGGGAGTCGTTTCCATTATTTCTTATGGGGACTTTCACTTTGATATAGAAGTGTTTTCAAATCAAGCACGCTTCTGGAATGAATTATGTTCGCAATCCAAGGGTTAACTGTATACGGTAACACTTCCACATTATCATGGTTAAAAAAACCTTTCATTAGTCACGTTTTTAAGCAACATCACCTCCACTCTGTAATCTACAGCAGCAGAGAAAGAGTGTGTGGAATCTTAGCCGATTTTGGAGGTTTATTTCTTCTACTTTCGCTATTTATTTTAACGTTATGGTTAACCTATAGTACATTTATATAATATTATATTGTACCCATGTTCATAGCAGTATTTACAGTACAATTTATGTACTGTTTTATCCAGGGGGAAAAAACAGATGCACATTGTTTACCACTATTTATTCAACAGATTTTTTTATATTTTCCTCTCAGCCATATTTCTTTTTAATCAAATAATGTCCAAATCACAGTCTTTTTATCTTTCATGGCACAGAATTTAGCATCATAAGAATCTTACCAAGTGAAAAAATCCTTCAGCGTGAGGCTTCTCTGCCCACAAACCAGCGACCTCCAGCCCGCAGGAGCTCGCTGGCCCGCATGTCCAGGGAGACCATATCCCTCCTCACACTCCATGATGTCAGCTGAAAACGAATTAATATTCCAGCACGGGTTTTAAGATTTACAGAATGACGCTGCGCCATGAAGCAGTAATCTCCTAAAGTATTTAGAGCTCTTTAGTGAGAAGCCAGACTTCTCGGAGACAAATTCAACAAAAAAGATCAAACTGCAACTAAAAATATGTGTTTTCGTAAGGCTTTTGAAACAGCAGCCAGAGTTAAAAAGCTGATACTAAAAGACTGCGAGATGTAAACAAGAGCTTTTTGAAAGGTTCTGAGCACCATGTAGATATTTTTAAACATCCAAGTTTGTTCCTGCTTCCAACTTCACCTATCGTAACTACGAACATGAGAAATCTCTTTGACCTTTACAATCTTTAAAGCAAGGGTTTTTAATCTTTTTAAAGAGAAACAAGTTTAACTGTAAAAGAAATTTCAGTCTTCATCTTGAAAACTATTTCATAGTTAAGCTTGGTATTAAAATGTGTACGGTAATATTCTGGGTATGCACTGGAGCCCTAGGGCTTTTCTTTTTCTTTGAACAAATTAACTCTTATGAATGGAAAATGTTTGCTCTTTAGTGGAGTATAATCTGCAAGAAATAATAAGAGAACGGAATATGTTGCATATGTTGCCTTGAATTAATAAAAGTTTTTTTTTTTTACTTTCATTTAGAATAGTTATTTACTGCTCCAAATTGCAATTAAAATAAACAATACAACACAATAAAAAGAACACTTTAAATAGAATATCCCAATTACCCCGACTCACCTGTGATCAAAGATTGGTGATCGGTAAGGGACGATTCTGATTTCTGGGATCAGCCACAAAATCCCTGATTGGAGCACCCCTAGACAACACATTTGTAAAATTAAAATAAAAGATAAATAGAATAAAGACAATAGTAGATATGGTAGGGCACAGATACAAAAGTAGTAAAAAATTATTCATAATAATAATAATAATAATAAACAAAACATCTTCACTTCATACATGTAAAACTAAAAAGATTATGTAAAAAAGTATTTGCCCCCTTCCAAATTTGTCTTTTTTTTTGCATATTTGTCACACTTATATGATTAAGACCAAACTAATTTTAATATTACACAAATATAACCCGGCTAAATACAAAATGCAGTTTTTAAAAAACATGTCCATATCTATCTGGCCCTATGTGAAAAGTAACTGGCTCCTAAATTGCCCCCTAAAATCATGCATGGGTGTAGCAAGTGAAATTTAACAAGGAACATCTCTAATGACACTCAAATGCGTGCACACTAAAAGAATCACTGCTGTAAAGTAAAAATAAAACAAATTAACCTGCACTTTACCTTTGAAAAGAATCGCAACAGAGCCTTGTTTCCGTTAGAGAGAGAGAGAGAGAGAGAGAGAGACTGTGTGTGAAGGCGAGAGCAGGAGGGGTGTGTGTGTGTGTTTGTTTGTTTGTTTGTATTAGGATTTACTGCCATATCAGCTTCCCAGGCTATTTCATGGCAGATACATATCAAACATTAAACTGATTTATTTCGACCAATATAATATGTTAAAACGTAAGGGATTTAAAGAGTTGTGGGAAAAGTAAGCAAATAAATAAATAAATATAATAATAATAATAATAATAAATAAATATCACATTATAACATGGCCTTGACCAGAAGAACAAGACTTTACATAAGGTTCTTTAGATGCACTTTTGATAAAGATTGTAAAAGTCTTGCAGAATATGTTTTTTAAGTCTTGTTCTGGGAGAAATTGTTTTCTTGTGGTTTTAAAACTTGGGCAGATCAAAAGTATATGCTTTATGGTTAGAGTCATGCTACAGTGCTGACATTTTGGAGCTTCTTCATCCTTTAATAAATATGCATAGGCCATACAAATTTAACCCATACGGCACCTTGTATATACTGGGTTTATTTCTAATAATTTGTTGTTTTCATACTGTTACCATTCTGCTTGCCATTTATTTAATATATACCGATTTATCAATTGCTTGAGGTCAGAGGGTGGGATTTACATACACCAATTGTTTAATTTCCTGTAATTCCACTATGTCCTGGAATCCAGTAGAAGACAATATTGTGATGGTTTTTCTGTAGTTGGTTTGCCTTGATTAATATATCAATAATTATTGGATGATTTGATTTCATAGATTCCAAAGCTTGTAGGCAGGATTTTGTGTTGGTAAACACTAAGACATTTTGTTCCCTTTCCTTTTCGATATGTTCCAGAGCAAGTGGGGTGTGTGTGAAGGCGAGATAAGGGGGAAGGGGTCAAATGACATGCCCGCACACACACAAAGTGTAGTGCAGTCTGATAGAGAGAGAGAGAGCAAATGGATCTTTAACCTCTCTAATTACACTTCTTTTGCTTTACACACATGTGAAAAGATGACTTTCACGTACGCACAAAATAAAATATGATTCACGGATGTTGATGATACCAGTGAGAGATGATTACCCACAATTCCGCAGCGCAAGAGAAAGGAAAATCACTGGCTCAGTTGTGATTATGTGACGCATGGCGTCAAAATAAGAGGCGCATGCGTGCTACATGATACTCTGTTTTTGTAAACCAAGACTTGCTCGTTTTTCAAGTCAAAATGTATTACAAATTTTTTCTCATCTTGCGGAACACTCACAAACCGGGGTTACTCGCAATTCGAGCTAGACAATCAATGCTGGACTGCTACAGCATACAAAGATTCTCTACAACTGTGTACTCCTAACTGGTTTTATTTATATATATATATATATATATATATATATATATATATATATATATATATATATATATATACACACATACATACACATACATACACACATACACAGATCAAGCATTACATTATGACTAACTGCCCAATATTGAGCAGGTCACCCCTTTTTGTTCTGACATCTTCCTATCAAAACCAGCTTTAACCTTTTCTTCAATCTGATCTACAGTAGCACTTCTATTGGATCGGACTACATGGGCCAGCCTTCACTCATGTGCATCAGTGAGTCTTGGCCACCCATGACCCTGTCGCCAGTTTACTGGTTTTCCTTCCCAGGATTACATTTGGTATGTCCTGACCCATGCAGACCAGGGACATCCCACAAGAACTGTAGTTTAGCAGTTTCTCTGACACAGTCCTCTAGCCATCACAATTTGGCCATGTCAAAGTCACTCAAATTCTTATGCTTGCCCATTTTTTTTTCTGCCGACAACACATCAACTTCAGAAAAAAAATGTTCACTTGCTCCTTAATATAGCCCACTCACCTCCAGCTGACATTGTAATGAGATATTGAAAATGTAGCTACAGTGAGAAGGGCCAATTTGTGACAGCTAGAGAACTGCGTCAGAGCAACTCCAAAACAACTGCAGCTCTTGTAGGATTTTCCCAGGCTGCAGTGGTCAAGACATAGCAAAAGTGATCCAAAGAAGAAAAACCGGTGAACTGGTGACAGGGTCATGGGTGGCCAAGGTTCAATGATCCACATAGGGAGTGAAGGCTGGCCCGTGTAGTCTGATCCAATAGAAGAGCTACTGTACTGTAGGAAAAAGTTAATGCTGGTTCCAATAGAAAGGTGTCACAGCACAAAGGTCTTTTTTGTGTGTGTGTGTTTTTAGGGGGGCAGGTGGTTATAATGTTATGGCTGATCAATGTATAGGTGCGATGGTCAGGTGTCCACATACTTTTGGCCATAGTGTATTTAGAAAGCAGGCTTGATTAATACAGGACTATAGTTTATTCGTTCCCTGGCTCCCTCTCATCACGTGCTGTCTTAAATAAAATCTAGACCTGATAAATTCGTATAATAATAAATAAATGATAATAAAAAAACAGAACAATAAGAAAACACGTGGCCAGTCTAGCTAATTAATTTCCAACTTACTCATCACATCCAACATCATGTAAAACACGAATTATGAAAATAACTCTTCCTATGTATTGAAAATATAAATACAAATATAATAAAAATAATAAACATTAAATAATTAAGAAATGGTATGCCAGCCTAAGTTGCTTTAAGTGATGTGAACACATAGCATGTTAGCTAACTAAACAATTCAACACGTTTATGGTCAAACAAATTCACGGTTTTGTTTCAGCTACAAGCAAGAACGTGCGTCACATCACATCGCACCAACAACCGACTTAAACTTATTTAACCCTCTTTAACAGAAGGACATGGTTTACCTACGCTCAGTCAAGACATCATGCCGGTAACATCGAATCCCATGCGCTGATGAATCAGTAACAGCCTCGCTTCGCGCAAGAACTTGGCTTTATCTCAAACGTCCTCTTCCCCTATACCGGTCGGATCCTAAGCGTATCGACTAACAGCTCATGTACCCTATCTAGTGGGCTGCATATACAATATGGCGTTATTTGAAATGCGGATATTTTTCAAGCGTCGCGAAGAATGGAGGAAATGGGCGGTGCGTAGAACCCAATCTCAGCCCAACAAGACTAATAGACAAATCAGTGACAGCGCTTAAGCAAGCTTATGAATATTCAGCAGTGTTGTGCTTTTCCGGCATGTGATTGGCTGTTATAAGAAAGAGTCGCTGAGGCAAGTGCTGTAAATGATCACAGCACGGATGTTTAGTAGGGAGTTTTAGTAGTACCGTATTTATTTTACAGTTTCACAATTCTAATGGCTAAGTAAATCAGGAGAATATGTAGCATTGTATTTAATTATAGAGGGAATAACTATTAACTTAGTTAACCAGATTTTAGTTATGCTTTACATTTAAATGATTTTTAGATTTTAAATGATTTCTAATAACTTTTAAGTCTTTCCATATTACATATTTCTAGTTGTTCCTAATAGGTTCTGTGATTCTGGATTAATTAATGCTCTTATTGTGATTTTTTTTTCTTTTCAGATTGAAATCTAGCCCAATTTAGTTATTGGCCCAAATAGAGTTAATGGTCAGCAGAGTCGCATTCCACCTCCAGAGCCTGAGTTTGATTCCAGTCTCAGGTGTGCTGGGCGGATTTTCTCCGGGCTTCCTCCCACAGTCCATAGTAATAATTGGTGGAATGGTGATTTAGTGGTTAGCATTGTCGCTTTGCACCTTCAGGGTCCAGGTTTAATTCCTGGTCCGGGTGCATGTGTGCATGGAGTTTTGTTTGGTGGGTTTCCTCCGGGTACTCTGGTTTCCTCCCACAGTCCAAAAACATGCAGCTTAGCCCTTAGTGTGTGAATGTACCACAGTCTTAAAATGGAAATAAATACAATGGTAATCACCTTCAGCCTCCACGGTCCCTAGTTGGACTAGATGATCCACCACTGTGATGTTTTGTTGTATTTTAAAGGAAACCCTCAGCTGACTCTTGAAATTTAAGACTTTACAGTAGAAGATTAACATTTATAATAACACATACCCCACAATCCAAAGTAAAGAATAAAACACCTGTGCTGCACAGTTAAAGAACATATTTAGTGACATGGTGTTGTCCATAATGCAGCATAGAATTTCTATTACTACCCCAAGGTTGATTATTTTCCTATGAGAGCACATCCCAAAGGGTTTTATTATTATTATTATTATTATTATTATTATTATTATTATTATTATTATACAGCATCAATTCCCACCAAAAATCTTAATTAAAAGATACAGTTACATTTAATGTTGTGCAAAGGCCACAAAACAAGTTATCCTGTTATCATTTATTTTGCAGCAGCTATAAACTGTTGTTCGCTCACCAGCCTCTATTTTTATCTTATGAAGTTAATATAACAAAAAAAGCAACAACAAAAAAAAAAGCATAAAGTTCTCTTTCCTGAAAACCTTCTAGTGTCAGAAACCCTGAAGGTGCTGCTTTATCTTAGACAGTTCAAATATTTGTCAGTATAAATGGTGCTGTCTAAGGACATTTGTTAACTTGCTATAATTTATTATTATACATAATTACACATCTGTATATATGTGTCTATGCGCTTATATTATGTATTTTATATTAATGTTATACATGCATTACATTTAACAAATCGACCATAAATAGGCTTATTAAAATTATTATTTTACCACTAAGACCTTTGCTTGAAAAATTACTATCTAAGTAGGTATAGTATTAACATCAATATGCTTCGTAATCTTTATTTTCATCCATTATTATTGTGCAAAGTAATAACCGTAAATGGACATAACATTTATTATTTATGCAGTCATTAGCCACTGTAGCCCCATTACTCAAAACTGTTTTATATCGAAACTTACCCACTTTCTAAGAGGCTCCTTTCCAAACGTGAAACTCTGCAAGAATGTGTTCAAGGACTGTTTATATTTCTAAACACACGGAAGCCAGACACCAGACATCCTCCACAAGGAAAAGATAGGGCTTCAAGGCTTCAAGGACAATACTGTCTTTGTTGTTTTTAGTTCTCTTTCTACTGCTCATGTTAGGGGTCGCCGCAGTGGGGGGCTTCGTCATGCGATTCCACATATTTGATTTGCTAGAAGTTTATGCAGGATGCACTCCAGACACAACCTGGAAGCAAACTCAGGCCTTGTGCATGATGTGGGAAGGCTACCACTGGACACCAGAGCACCAAGAACAATAAGCACAAAAATAAAAAGGACCAGGTAATGTGTTGAGATGCATGGGATAAAATGTGTCACAATGCAAAAATGACCTATAAAATAATAAATAAGTGGTTTGTTTGTATTAACAAATACTATTCAAAAAGAAGTTACACAATCACTTTTTTCTTATTAGTATTTTCTTGTTAGTATTATTAATATTTGTATTATTGGATATTTGACTCATATTACTCACTCACTGATGCATTGTCTAGACCACTTTTTACCTGCACAGGATCGCAGTGGGCTTGGAGCCTATCCCAGTAGACCTAGGGCATGAGGGGTACGCCCTGGAATGGGTGCCAATCCATCACAGTGCACATACATATGCACATACATTTACACACTCACAAATTCAGTCACACACTACGGGCAATTTGGAAATGCCATGCACACAGACCCGTGGTGGGAATCGATCCCGGACCCTGAAGGTGCAAGGTGACAGTGCTAACCACTAAGCTACCGTGATGCCTTTATTCACATTCATTTACAGAAAATACTAAGGGGTTTTAAATAATATTCAGTCATAACGGACACTTTATTAGACCACTTTATTTTGCACCTTGGTAAGCCTCCTCATACATGTGCTTTTTGACTATCCAACTTCCGATCCTATTTA
This sequence comes from Clarias fuscus, assembly GCA_030347435.1. Classification (NCBI taxonomy): domain Eukaryota; kingdom Metazoa; phylum Chordata; class Actinopteri; order Siluriformes; family Clariidae; genus Clarias; species Clarias fuscus. The sequence continues at coordinate 12,222,386 of CM059230.1, read as the reverse complement.
ATATTATAATAATAACAACTTTTCTAAGAAGGTTTTTACCTATATTTTGAAACATGGCTATGGGAGTCTGTGCTCATACAGCTAAAAGACATTTAGTGAGGATGGGCAATGATGTTGTGGGAGGACGCCTGGCACACAGTCAGTGCTCTAGCTTATTTCAGGGTTCTGTGCGGGCCACTAGAATTCTTCCGCTCTTGGAACCCTAAACTACAAAGCCCCTCTGGTGACATTGGGGGAAAATAATATTCTGTGTCCCAAACTTACTAAGGCATGGGAGCAAGATTACTGAGGCCATGTCCACATGTACAGTAGCTGGGTATTTTGAAAACCATAGATTTTTCTTTATGTTTGGCCTTTCATCCACATGCAAATGCAGTTTTGGTCATTGAAAATGAAGCGTTTGAAAAACTCCTTCCAGAGCGAAAATTTTCCAAAACTTCATTTCCAATGGTGTTGTGTGGACAGAAGAAACAGAGATTTTGGCTTGTTGTGTGCAGATGTTGCCATTGTCGGCTTTGTTTATGAGAATATTTTGTGCGATTTCTGACTTAAGTACAGTAACCTAACGACTGTATTTAACGTTGCTTACTGGACTTTTTACATACGTGTACATACAGTTACTGCACATTACTGTATGTTAACATACTATGAAGCTCACTGCTGCTACATACAAAACTCCGAATGATATTTTGTCTAGGCTTCTGATTGGCCTCCTGTTGATTAGGGATGCTCTTTTTATGACCACATAAAGTGTGGGAATGAAATACAATGATGTGGCCATGACTTACTAAGGTGCGGGAATGAAATACAATGATGTGGACATGACTTACTAAAGTGTGCAAATGAAATATTGTGTTGTGGCCATGACTTAAGAAGATGTGGTAATGAGATCATTCATGCGCCAGATGTGACAGGATGATGGTTGTTCTGCTGTAAATAAAGGTAATCATTGATCTATGCTAATAGTTTATAAACACAATCAAATTAAATTTGTTCGTAGTTTAGTAGAGGCTAAATGCTATGAGGTTAAGTTGTCGCCACACATTATACTATTTTGTTCCCATGCCTCAGTAAGTGGTGGCTATGGAAACTTTTTTCCCTGAACGTCAACATAGCGACTCTGAAATAACTTGTTATATTACTTTATGAAAATTGATTTGTGCAGAGGGGCGTTATCATGCAGGGACATGTTTTGCCATCAAATTGTAATCCTACAGCAGCCAAGTCCACCTTTTTGTGGCAACAGTTTGGAGAGTATGTATAGAGAAATATTTGTGAACTGTCTTACACAGCGTTAATGTTCGTTTTGTCTTTTTGATATAAATATTTTTATACTGAAAAAAAAGAAGAAGAAGAAGAAAAAGAACCGCGGAATATTACAGACAAAAAGCGGGAGAATATAATTAAACGTCTCGCGTGTACTCTCGCGACATTTGGAAGGCGCGAACTAACAGTGACGAGGTTTAATAACAGAATAAATTAAACAAACATGGCGATGCCTGATATTTGCTTAATGAGGCCGGTGGTACTCAATTTTCTTAGCTTCTTGTCAGTGACAGTCAGTTGCAGTGACCCATCCAACGATTTAGTTGAAATTTATTGGTAGATTCGATCTTTAAAAGTTACCATATTAAAGAATTTCTGTTCGCGCGTTAATGAATAATAATTAGAATAACTTCAATTATCCACTAGAGGGCTCCAGAGGCTATAAAATACAGGCCTGTGTGGCTTGAGAATCTGTTTATATGTGACAGCATTGTTTGAACCAGTAAAAATAATGCTCACGAAAATCATGATCAAATATAATAACTGCATAAATGTATAAGCTTTTAAATCATAGTCTAGAATGCAAATGGGATTTTTGATATACACTGATCAGCCATAACATTATAACCACTCGAGGTTTACCTAATCGGTAGGTCTACCCATTTGCCATCAAAACAGCAATGACCTGTGTGTTCTGACACCTTTCTTATTTTTGTTATTGACACCTTTCTTACCAAAACCAGCATTAACCTTTTCCTCAATCTAGCAATATTATAATATGCTTAGCATACAACAAAATAGGCATATAATTATATATATTTTTTTATTGTTTATTAATTGAAACCATGAAGCTTTTTAGCTAAATAAATGGCCCATTTTTCTATTTAATTCAAGGGAACAGATAGACCATGTAATAACAATAATAAAACAAATTCATGTTGCTGCTTAGAATATAACACAAACACACAAGTTCAGATTTGATGATGATTAAAAAAAAAGTATGCTCCTTCTTCTTATGTTTAAGGCTGTATTAAGATGAGAAAGAGTAGGAATAAGCAGAGGTGATTTCAGTTAGCGCCAGTTAGAGTCCTAGGCAACAAAAAAAAAAAGAAGAAAAAAAATGCACACAGCCTTCTTATAATCAATAAGTAAGTTTTACAAGTTTTTTGCAGCCCTTGGGGGCCCCCTACTGACTGTGCACCTCAAGCAGTTGCCAGCCTTGCCTATAAACAAGGAACAACCTTTGGGAATAGGATCACAAATACCAAGCTGCAGATGGAGCTTTTGAAGATCCTGAAAAACATGGTCCCCTATCAGATGGGACCAGAAGCAGATCAAGCGGCTGGTAGAACACAAATAGAGGATAAAGTGGAACGAGACAATGTCAACAGGCTTGGATATGCACGTCTCAGCACTCACATCAAGATCTTACAGGAAACCAGATTTACTGATGGCATTGTGCATGAATGATTTCTGAATCCATGCTTTACTGTATAAAAAAAGATAAAAGGAACCTCAGGACAAACAGATTAAATTATGGTCTTTGATTCATTGGTTCATTGATTAATTAGATTCTTAATTGAGCTGGTCAGATCATGCAGTTATGTGAACATAATTCATTTTCTGGGGCATCCAAGCAATAAAGGGGAAGTTAAAATGCTGATATTTAAGAATATCAACATTACATTTAACAAGCTGTATATGAGTAGATTACCCATGGCTATTATAAGCATTTGTAGAAGAAATGTAGTCTTCATGATTGTTATGAAACGGTTTGTGATTTACAAGTGCTCATAAGTTTGTGTGGATTTCCATTTATTATTTTTAATTACATATACAAACAGCCCAGCAGTACAATGTTTGGCAGTTTGCACAGGGTTGAAGGCTCAATTCTCTTCTCAGATCTGTGTGCATTAAGTATGCATGTTCTCCCCATGCACAGTGGGTTTCATTCAGGTACTCTGGCATCCAGGCGGCACGGTGGTGTAGTGGTTAGCACTGTCGCCCGGACCTTCAGGGTCTGGGTTTGATTCCCGGCCAGGTTCAATTCCCATCTCTGTGTGCATGGAGTTTGCATGTTCTCCCTGTGCTGTGGGTTTCCTCCAGGTACTCTGGAGGTTAGGCTAATTGGTGTTCCCAAATTGCCCGTGGTAGAGCCCTATAAGTCTCTGCGATGGATTGGCACCCTGTCCAGGTCATGACCTTGTGCCCTAAGGCTCCTGGTGTACGCTCCAGGCCCCCTTGAACCTGAATACAGGATGAAGCGGTATAGGTTTTGTCTTACACAGTTCGTCTTGTCTTTTCAATGTAAACATTTTTTTCTTCATTTTTGAAGGAAACTGTTGAAGGTGACATTTGAGGTGGGATGTTGTCATTTTTATTAGAGGTGGCCTTTTGTAGGCTTTGGTGTGTGAGCGTGTTTTTCATACTTTAACTAAACTGCTTGGTGAAAGGTGTGCTTGTGCCGTGTCAGGGTGTGTGTGTGTGTGTGTGTGAAAGAGAGAGAGAGAGTGTGTAGGATCGTTGAGGTTGAGGTGGAGCTGCACTTCCTCCTCCACGGTCAAAAATATAAAAATTTAAGGAACACCTTAACTGAAATCATCACTCACAAAATTAGCTAATTTCCCTAAATTTACAGATAGTGAAAAAATGGAGAATGATTTCATGAGAAGGCCTCACTGCTGCGCTCACTGCAAAATATGTCAGAGTATGAGAGCCTGAGACACAGTGAGACACGACGTGCACACACATGCACATAACTATAATTTAATATCATCTTTGTTCCAATAGTTGTTTTTATTATTGTTAATATTGATGTTTTTTTATTGTTTATGTAACTAACCCCAAATTATTCTTTCATGTTTATAATGTTTATGAATTCAGGTTAATGTTATTTATAATGTAATCAGTGTTTTAGAATTTACATTCATGCCAAGAAAGCCGTTCTGAACTGAACTCTCTGTGTGTGTGTGTGTGTGTGTGTGTGTAAGAGATACAGTAGAGAGACACTATTACTCTTCCTCTTTTGCTTTTTTATTTTATATATATAAATTTATTATTACTCTTTCTATACTATTCTGTTTTTTAACTATTTTCTTGTGCCTTATTACTAAGCTTTGGCAATACGAATGTAAATATTTGTTATGCTAATAAAGCACATTTGAATCTTGAATCTCTAGAGAGATTCTCTCCCGCACATGCTCAGATACAGAGGCTCCCGCTGGCCTGCGCGCGCTGATCTGCAGGCGGGAATAAAGCGAGAGGAAGTGCGCGCGCGCGTAAGAGAGAGAGAGAGAGAGAGCGAAAGCGAGAAGGAGGCAGGAGAGGAGGAGGAGGAGGCTCGGGTCGCCGCTGCATCCCCGGAGGAGCGGAGCGAATAGGAGAAAAGAGAAGAGAAGAGAAAACGCCGCGGAGGGAGCGGAGCGCTGCAGGTACGGCATTAAAGCTCGCGCCGTGCACGGAGCGCGCACCGTAGAAACGGTCCTCCCTTTTCATCTGATTTGTGTCGCGGTGCAAAGCTGTCCGTTCTGACGGCACTAACGAGCTCCCGCGTGCGCCTTCTGCTCTAGTGCGCGTGCTCAACCGGGTTATTTCACTGCGAATCCGACTTACAGCAGCTGCGCGTGAATCGAGTCGGCGTGCCTTACTGGCTGAATGAAGGCAATACAGAGTGCGTGCGGTGCTGAGCACAACGGAGATGTTACTTATGTTTTATTATGAATAAATCGAAACACATTGGTATCATTTTAGTGTGGTTGTATGGAGCTGAAATATGTGTATGGATTGCATTGCATCCATAATGTATGCACAGTAAAGGCTGTTTTGTTTGCTCAGCACTTGACATTACAGATATATTTGGAATTTAAAACATGCAAATTTCACATTTGCACTCATCTATCTATCTATCTATCTATCTATCTATCTATCTATCTATCTATCTATCATAGTATTTCCCCATATGTCTTCCCATATGCACAAACAACTATCTAAAGTAATATGAATATAATATTATTGTGCCTTACAGTAAGGTCCACCAAAACATTAAATCATTGCATGTATAATAAGCTTTGCGATTTTTGAAACCTATGGTGTGATGCACATCCTGTAAGTTGAGTAAGTAAGTAACAGCCAACGCACAAGCTGGTTTCTGGTTTCTTCTCAGAGGAGCTGGGGAGGAGCAGGAGCAAAAGCCACAGTGGATGGCCCACCGCCACCACACCCCACCGTTATCCCATCCCATCATGCAGTAGTGTCTGCAGTGCTAGATCTGGGATACCCTTGGAAAAGCAGAGAGGAAGGAGGTGAGAGGAGTGTGTGTGTGTGTGGGGGGGGGGTTGTTCTACGGAGCCCTTTGGGCCGATCTTTGCCAGTCCATCTGTCTCAGTTTCTCATCATCTCCGTTGCTCTTCATGCTCTCTGCAGCTAGCTTCCTCTCCCTCCCTCAATTAAAGCAGCAGTCTCATGGGATGCCTATCCTCCAGGACTTTTTGGGTCTGAGTAGTAATTTGCCAACTATAATGCCATTTACCCGCTTTCTTTTCAAAGCCAAGGCATTAAACGGCACCCATTTACCTGTCTGCTTGTAAAGTTTTATGTGGATGCTTGGCACAATGAAGTGTCAGTTGAAACACTTGATAAATGCTTCACTGTATGTCAGGCAATGTATCATGGCCACTTTGCATGGCAACTGTACATGTGTCAAACTATAGATTCAACAGTCTGGTACTGTGTTAGTTGGTATGGTTGTTGGAGTGCATAATGTGCAGCAAATATTGTATGAATTTGGTGTACACAAATAGCAAGTGTATTGTGAGTTGAAAGTGAGAAGTGGTTCTAGGAAGTGTCCAGGGAGGGGCAGAACCTTCTTAACAACAAAAGCAGCTTCCTTTAAGTGAGTTACTCTGCCCTGTGACGCATCATGAGCAGCAGCTGGCTGGTTTTTATGTGTTTTGGAGTAAGCATGCGTCAACCTTAACCCTATCAGCATGGTAGTTGTTGTATGAGGGGAGAATGTTTAACCCATAAGTGCCCAGACTCATTACCCCTTTAAGGGAAATTATGGGGGGATGAAATACAGACCAAACAGACCACATAGAGTACATTTTGAAAGACACCATGTGGCATTTTCCCTGGCATTTTTAGGGTCAAACGCCCCTGATTTACGTTTGTTCAAGAAATGCAGTCAGAACATGTTAAATGTCTCATATCAAATATCAATCATTAAAATCGTTAAAAAAGCTTTTTTTTTTTTTTTTAATTAAGCAAGTTCCGTCACACATGCTACCCAGGCATGACACCATTTTGGAAATTATATCATAGGTACACATATTCACAGATCGTCACATGACTGCACCAGGATGTTCATCAGATGTAACTTTGTAACTTCATGAGTTAACATCAAGGATAGAGCTGAATTAAGGAAGCTTCCAGAACATTTAAAGGATTTGTGACACATTTGTCACCATGGGTTCTTATGTGCTGTAAGTAACTGCATTCATGTGTACTTGGTACCACCGCAGCAACAGGAAAAAATATTGTTACCACTTTAATTTCTGAGAGTACTAGATACCTTTATGTATGGTAAGTTATTGTGAAAATACAATTACAGTTACAGTACCAGTGAAGAATTTGGACACACCTTTTAATTCTACATTCTAGATGAATAATGGAGATTTCAAAACTATGAAATAACACGTACGGCATTAGGGAATTAAGTAACAACAACAGCAGTTTAGTTGTGACGTGCTTTTGCAAAACCCATCAAGCACCATGATGAAACTGGCTCTCATAAAGACCAAGAAAAGCAAGACCAAAGGTTACCTCTGCTGCAGAGGAGAAGTTCATTTAGAGTTACCAGCCTCAGAAATCAACAATTAATAGCACCTTAAATTCGAGCCGTTATGAAGGCTTTACAGAGCATAACTAGCGGACACATCTCAATATCAACTGTTCAAAGGAGAATATTTTAGATGCACTTAGTATTGTTTTACAGTGTAGAAAGAAATAAAAATCAGGAAAGCCCATACATTTAGGTGATGTGTCCAAATTTTGACTGGTAGTGTATGGTTTAGCAACTTCGCAGTCATGTTTTAAACACTCTAGAATTATGATGTATGCCATGATTGTACAGTTTCACAGTTCCTTGCTTCAAGAGTACAGTACATTTATTCAGGTGTCACAGTACTCTGTGTGAAAATGCTTTGCTTTGGGGCCAGGCAGCGAAGTGACATGATTGGTTGTCAGGTTTCACAATGGGCTAGAGGGACATTTGGTCTGTAAATGGCTTCTGGGGAAAATTCAGGTGATTACTACTAAATAACAGGATTATCTGTGTGCGTGTGTGTGTGTGTGTGTGTGTGTGTGTCAAGGAATCGTTATGAAAAGATATTGAAATAAATAATAATAAAGCAATTGAATAAATGTAAAACTACTGGGCTGTTATTGATTCTAAAAATAAAGGGAGATGAACACAACACAAAGGGAAAGACATGTGAAGCTTCATTGTGCTGGATTTGTTCGTATTGCAGGACAGGCACTGTTTATGCATGATAAATATTCAATTAAATTTTATTTATATAGCGCTGGACATTGTAGCAAAGCAGCTTTACAGATTCACAAGAAAATGAGAGAAATGAGTATGAAAATAATGTATAAATCAACATGATCAGATTGTCCCTGACGAGCAAGCCGAGGGAGATGGTGGGAAGGAAATACTCCCTGAGGTAATAGGAAGAAACCCTGAGAGGAACCAGACTCATCAGGGAACCCATCCTCATTTGGGTAATAACGGATAGCAGGAACACCAAATCATAAACATACTGTGTGTCATACTACAAACATATAGTGTCACACGACCAGACAATGATTAACCATCATCATTTAAAAAATATTTTTATTTTGGAAATTATGCAGTGGATTCATTATTCAAGGACAATTACCATTATTTTTCAATTCGCAAACGTTTTGGAGACAGCAGAAGGAACTTGTCATTAAATATCACCCATAAAGATGCCTTTTTCACATTGGAGATAGAAAAGATGATGTGTGAAAGAGAAACCTGTTCACTTTCACATTACTTATGCTGGGCTTTTTAATCAAAATTGTGTGTTAAATATTCCCACAAAAACAGTGTTTGATCCCAGCCTGCCTTTTCCCAAGATGAAAGTTGTCACAGTTGAGGTCTTCATGGGATTTGGAATCTGGGCCAATATGGACCAGCGGCAGCCAATCATAGTTAATAGTTAAATCTTTAAGCAGGCAGCATAGTGGTGTAGTGGTTAGCACTGTGGCCTCGCACCTCCAGGTTGGAGGGTTCGGTTCCCACCTTGGGTCTGTGTGCATGGAGTTTGCATATTCTCCCTGTGCTAGGTGGGTTTCCTCAGGGTACTCCGGTTTCCTCGGACACTCCATATACATATGATTTAGGCTAACTGGTGTTCCCTTTCAAAAGCTACACTCGATGCTGCGTGAAAACGCTATGGGAACATCTCTTTGTTGCCCGGTTGTGAAGCTTGTGCATGTCAAACCCGCCGAATACCTTCGGCTTATAACCTGTGCAGGCATGACGTCACCGAATAAGGTGCACCTGCAGGTTATAAATAGGAGTGAACCGGAAACATCCTCAGATCTTTTTGTCTTCAGGACCGCTTTGTGTTTGCGCGTGCATGCAAGCCGTAACAAAAGCAAAAATAAAAAATAACAGCATTAACTCACCGATATGGTGGAGTTGCTTAAGAGATGCGTGCCTCCGTGTGATAGATCTCTTTCGGAGGGCGATCTTCACGAGTTTTGTCTCGAGTGCTTGGGGGAAGAACACCCTCGCCTCGGGCTTCAGGGAGACTGTGAGTACTGTGATCTTCTCCCTATTAAGGTGCTTCGCGCGCGGCTTCGCTTTTTTTAAAGAGAAACCGCGAGCCGCGGCGCATTCCTGGGGCTCGCGTGCTGATCTGGCAGACGCGCACGAGACGGAATTCCCCCTTTCTCTCGCGCTCTCTCCGGATCAGGAAGTTTTAGCTTCCGCTTCGCAAGCGCGCTCCGGCGCTTCTTGTGAAGGAGCAGAAGAATCTTCCTCTCTCGCTTCCATGGAAGTAGCCTCCTCACAACGCTCCTCCAGTGCTCACAGAGCTTATGAGGATTTATTAGAGGTTGTAACGCGTGCGGTCGAGTGATTGCATATCGACTGGCCGCAGCAGCGAGATTCCCCTAAGCGTTCGAGATTAGACGACAGGTTTCTGTCAGGTGGCCGGGGGGAGGAGCCTCAACGTCTCTCTCTCCCCTTCTTTGGTGACCTCCATGATGAATTAACCCTTTCATGGACCAAGCCGTATTCATCGCGTGTTTTTGTGCCATCGACTTCGACTTATTCGAATATCGTTGATGCGAAAGCACGCGGTTATATGATGATGCCCCAGATAGAATAGACGCTTGCGGGCTATCTCTCTCCTGGGACATCATCCTCCCTGAAAAAGCCTACCCTCCCCTCCAAGCCGTGCAGATTGACATCTGCTTTGGTGGGCAAAGCTTTTCAGGCAGCAGGACAGGCTGGCGCTTCACTGCACACCATGGCGGTTTTGCAGGCTTACCAGGCTGACCTGCTGAAGGACCTGAGCACCGGCGGGGTTATTGATGACAAGGCGTTCGCAGAGCTGCGCCGAGCCACAGACCTGTCTCTCCGTGCAACCAAGCAGACGGCCTGTGCTGTGGGCCGTTCTATGGCTGCCATGGTATCCACAGAGAGGCATCTGTGGCTGAACCTCTCGGGCATCAAGGATAAGGATTGTTCTGTCCTCCTTGATGCCCCCGTCTCGCCTTCCGGCCTTTTTGGCCATGCTGTTAATTCCGTCGCCACTAGGTTTCGGGAGGCGAAGCTATATGAACAGGCTTTTGGGAGGTTACTTCCCCGCCGTGCTCAAGAACCGGGACCGTCGGCCACCCGGCCCCGGCCAGGTCTGGCCCCTATAAGGCGTGAGGTCCAGAAGGAGAGCGTGACCAGCCGCACACCCCCTCGTAAAGACTGGGGTGGGGCTCGCCGCCCTTCCCAGAAATCTGCCTCAAAAAGACCAGATCTGAGGAGCTTCCTCTCTTCGAAGAAGAAGCCCTGAGGTTTGTGCGCCTGGGGCTGTGGGGGTGTTCCCCCCCAGGGAGGGGCGCCTGGATCTTCATCACAAAGCAGGGCCTCCTCCCTGGCACTCCCTGGAGGCCGGTGTTCAATCCCCGCCACCACTGGTGTTTCAGGGAGCGCCGGTCTCCAACGAAGAGTTGGCCATACTTCAGGATACCCAACACCTAACACCCCCCCCCATCCAGCCGAAGTGTCAAAGCTCGTGCCCCTTTCGGAGAAGCTTGCAGCGTGGAAACTACTGCCAGGCATATCTCCTTGGGTAGAAAAGACTGTAGGCACAGGCTACAGGATTCAGTTTGCACATCGTCCTCCGCGTTTCAACGGCGTGGTCTCCACTTCCGTGAAACCGGACCGAGCACATCTGCTGGCCCAGGAGTTAAAGACTCCTTTACGACTCCAGGGCATCCGTATTTTGAATTACATAGACGACTGGCTGATTCTGGCCCGGTCTCAGGAGCTAGCGCTTCGACATCGGGATGTTGTCCTAGCCCATCTTCATTCTTTAGGATTGAGACTCAACGCCACGAAAAGCGTTCTCCTTCCTGTTCAGAGGACAACATATTTGGGTGTCACATGGGATTCGGTCACGATGCACAGTTGTCTCCTGCTCGTGTTGAATCCATTCTCAACACCCTGAAGGAAATCAAGCTAGGCCAGAAGGTCACTTTTCATCACTTTCAGAAATCTTTAGGCCTCATGGCGCCTGCGTCCACGGTGATACCTTTGGGCCTTCTGCACATGAGAGCGTTTCAGCTGTGGCTAAGAGCCAGGGGGTTTCATTCAAGGGCCAACCCCCAGAGGCTAATAAGGGTTACGCGCCGGGGGCTTCGTACCCTTTCTATGTGGTTCAGACCCCGGTTTCTGACTTTGGGTCCCACTCTAGGTCCGTCTTGTCGTCGCAAGATGCTAACAACAGACGCTTCCCTCATGGGCTGGGGTGCGGTCTTGGATGGCCGTCCAGCACAAGGGAGCTGGAGAGGTCATCTTCTCGCATGGCACATCAATTGCCTCGAAATGATGGCTCTGTTTCTGGCCCTGAAACACTTCCTCCAGCAGTTGAGAGGCTACCATGTCCTAGTGCGGGTGGACAGCACTGCGGTAGTCTCGTACATAAATCACCAGGGTGGACTGCGCTCGCGCCGCTTGAACAAGCTAGCGCACCAGGTTCTGCTTTGGGCACAGGACAAGTTCCTGTCCCTCAGGGCCATTTACATTCCAGGGCACATGAATGTAGGAGCAGACTTGCTATCCAGACAAGCTGTAGAACAGGGGGAATGGAAGCTCCACCCCGAAATAGTCAGTCAAATCTGGGAAAGCTTTTACGTAGCAGAGGTGGACCTCTTTGCCTCACAAGAGACAGCACAATCCCCCTTTACTACTCTCTGACTCCTCCAGCTCACCTGGGTCTGGACGCAATGGCCCACACGTGGCCCAGGTTACGCCTTTATGCGTTTCCGCCTATAGTTCTGCTCCCGGGAGTCCTGGCGAGGGTCCGTCAACAACGGGTTGCGCCTCTTATTGATAGCGCCCCATTGGCCGACCAGAGTGTGGTTCTCGGATCTAATATCTCTCCTCGACGGCTCACCCTGGGTGATTCCAGTGAGGAGGGATCTTCTGTCTCAGGCGCAGGGGACAATACTTCATCCCCGGCCCGAGCTCTGGAACCTTCACGTTTGGCCCCTGAAGGGGACCAACTGAGACATGCTGGGCTTTCAGCCAGCGTAATTGAAACCATTTTAAGTGCCAGGGCTCCCTCCACTAGGAGAACTTATGCCCTCAAATGGAGTGTGTTTGAAAATTGGTGCATGACAAGACACATAGACCCAGTTCACTGCCAGATTGTTTCAGTGCTGGAGTTTCTGCAAGAAAAGTTGTCCTCGGGCTTATGCCCTAGTACGCTCAGAACGTACGTAGCCGCTATTTCGTCCTGTCACGCTCTGAACGACGGAGTTTCTGTGGGCAAGCACCATTTAGTTGCCCGTTTTATTCGTGGAGCTAAACGGTTGAAGCCGCCCACTAGAGCGACGGTCCCTTCATGGGACTTAACTATCGTACTCGAAGGCCTGGCTGACACCCCGTTCGAACCACTAGAGTCAGCGCCTGTCAAGCTTCTGTCTCTTAAGATGGTTTTTCTTATGGCTATTACTTCTTTGAAGAGGATTGGGGATCTGCAGACTCTGTCAGTCTCCCCATCCTGCCTAGACTTTGCCCCTGGGCTAGTCAAAGCTATTCTGCATCCTCACCCGAACTATCTTCCCAAGGTTCCATTCTCGACCATGCACCCAGTTGTTCTCGAAGCCTTCTGTCCTCCACCTTTCACAGCTCCGGAGCAGGAAAGACTTCACTTACTGTGTCCAGTACGTGCTCTTCGGATCTACGTCCACCGCACTAGCCAGTGGCGTAAAATCAGAGCAGCTCTTTATTTGCCATGGGGGTCGCAACCGGGGGGCGGCTGCCACTAGACAGACTCTGTCACACTGGGTGAGAGATGCCATTGCCCTAGCCTATGAGGCGCGTGGTCACACTTCGCCTCTGGGAATCAGGGCTCATTCAACCAGGGGGATTGCCTCATCGATTTCCTTGGCAAGAGGCGTACCCCTGCAGCAGGTGTGTGATGCGGCGGGCTGGTCCTCTCCACACACGTTTGTTAGATTTTATAGTCTGGATGTCAATGCTACTCCAGGTTCGCGGATCCTTGAGTCAGCATCCCAGAGCTAGGTCTGAGACCTCCTCGTCTTGTGCGCACACGCTACACAACCTGGGGGTCCAGACACTTGCAGTGCGGCGGCGTTGGTATTCTCGTTCCCATAGCGTTTTCACGCAGCATCGAGTGTAGCTTTTGAAAGGGAACGTCTCGGGTTACTTGGCTGTAACCCTGTTCCCTGATAAAGCGGGAACGAGATGCTGCGTTCCGATGCCGCACTGCTGGCGTGCCTGGACGTCCTTCAGACAAAATTGACCTGAGGATGTTTCCGGTTCACTCCTATTTATAACCTGCAGGTGCACCTTATTCGGTGACGTCATGCCTGCACAGGTTATAAGCCGAAGGTATTCGGCGGGTTTGACATGCACAAGCTTCACAACCGGGCAACAAAGAGATGTTCCCATAGCGTTTTCACGGAGCATCTCGTTCCCGCTTTATCAGGGAACAGGGTTACAGCCAAGTAACCCGAGACGTTTCCAAATTGCCCATAGTGTGTTTGTGCCCTGTGATGTGTTGGGTACTAGTTTCCTTTGATAGGCCTCAGGCTCCCTGTGACCCTATACAGGATAAGCAGAATAGAAGATGTACAGTATGAATGAAGAAACATTTTTAATCTGCAAGTACCTAAAACCTAAAAGATTCTCTGTTCAATAACGATACATGGTCCTTGCATAGGCAACATTCTGCCAGTCAGAAACCTGAAGAGTTGCTTGTTCACTCGGAGAATGCCAGGATCAGATCATATCAGAAAAAATGGGATTAGTGCATCGCTACGCCAAAGTATACAGCTATCCTGAATAACATATCTAGTTCTAAAGCAACATGCTGTTTATGAATCTTCAGCTTGCCCTTCTCACTCTCAGTATTAAGGTACGTGAGTAAAATCTTCAGCTTTGGCGCTTTCTACATGTAGCCTGAGGGACGGAGGAAGAGACTTAGTGAGAGAAAGGTGGAGTGCAAGTATGGAATAATCTTGCTGTCACAAGGCAGTGACGAGATTAACCCCAGCACCATATGCCGCTCTGGCTCTCGAGGGATGACTGCGGTGTTTTCATTTCTCCAATCAAGCGAGCATGGAAATCAGTATTGACCCAGCGCTTCTCTTACTGCTTAGAACTCACAGGAAGAATTAGCTGTAATGAATTGTTGCTACTTCTATTCCAGCATATTTGAATTCTCAATTCTGATTGATTGGTCATTTTTTAAAACAGCTGCCCTGCAAGACAAATCATGGCTTTATATTAATATGTTTGGTCTAATACGATATAATTTATGCAGCAGTAGCTTACATGGTGACTTGTGTGGCGGAAACTTTATATAAAGCAGAGTGATTAAAAGCTGAGTGTAATAGATTACCTTGACATATTCATCAAGGAGATATTGATTTGTTTTCTGAGAAGTCTTAATGAGCGTGAAACTTTTCCTTTTTTTCTGTGCTTTGCAGGCATTCTGGAACAATGCATGTAACTATTAACAGAAAAAAAATAACAAGTTGTTGTTTTTTAAAAAATAAAATAGCAAATAGAATGTTTTTCGAAAAAAGAACATAAATCTTCAGGAAAGTGCAGGAATCAGCATGATGGCATCAGTAGTTCTGCTCTGTAGACATGGGGGAAAATTTATTCAGTTACTTACTGCAGTTCATTTGTTTACAAATGTATCTATCACCAGAAAATGTTTTAAATAAATTTTTAATTTATATATTTTTGAATGTGAAGCGGTAAAAAATGTTGCTGTTTCTCTATATTCCTACAGGTGGTGCTCTCCATAGCATTTACACATTGGCAAGCAGCACAGTATCCTGTGGGATAGGAGCAAATTATTTGCTAAGTTTGTCTTGAATCTGAAAAAAAAAAGTAATATTAAATCAGGATATTTTTAAAAACGTGACACTTGCAGAATCGCAATGTAAATCGACTTCTAGGTATTGTCATAATATCGTATCTCATAGTCGCTAGTGATTCCCATCCCTAATGCTTTGTATCTCATTGTCCCTAGTGATTCCTCTCGCAGCCGGAGGTCTAGAGAGAGCTGATTGGCCAAGCTCTCTCAGATGGGAGGGATAAGAGGTACTTAGTGCTCCCACATTAATCACGGCTCTACAGCCAATCAGGAGAGTCTGTAAACTCACGCAAGCGGAAGGAGCGGATAGCGCTGTCTTCCGAATGTGTTACACCGCCCCCAACGGTGCGTGAGCAAGCAGTTCGAAAAGATGTGGTCGGCTGAAGTCACGTGGTTCGGAGGAACCATGTGATAGTCTTTGGCCCTCCCGACTGAGGTAGTAGTAGCCTTAATGTGGGCGCCCCCTAGTGACGGGGAGGAATTGGACATGACAGGGAGAAAAGGGAGAAAGTCGGGGGGGGGGGGGGGAGGATATTTATAATACCGTAATACTTATAGAATAACAGTTTTAATTTAAATGGCACCTACTGTAGGTATCATGATAATATCATATTGTCACGGTTACTGCTTGCCGGACGAAAGAGAGACATGATAGCAGAGGTGAAGTGATCAAAAGGATTTTAATGACACAAAACAGGGAACCAAAAGAACAGAACATGAACTGAAACCAGGATAAACTATAAACACGACAAACTAGACATTACCAAAAGACTGAGAGATAGACAGACTAGGAGACAGACAGACCAGGAGCACATGGAGCCAGGAGAACATGGAGCCAGGAAGAACACAGAGAACCAGAAGAACACAGAACAGGAAGAACACAGAGCCAGGGAGAACACAGAGAACCAGAAGAACATAGAACAAGGAGAACACAGAGTCAGGAAGAACACAGAGCCAGGGAGAACACAGAGTCAAGAGAACAAAGAGCTAGACAACATACCAGGACAAACAGTAACCTAGACGAACAGATGGAAGACAAGACTAAACTGAACTCAGGAACATTTATAACAAAACTAACGAGCACAGCTAATTAGCAACCTCAGCCCAGGTGAGCGCCACATCACCTGACCGAGGTGCATTCTGGGGATTAGAGTCCTTCACAGAAAAGAACACAAAGAACACAGAAAAAACAAAAGGAAGTCCCTGGGCGCTTTGGCGCCCTCTAGGGGTAATCCCTGACACATATCGGGAGGTGACTGGTGATTCTCATTCCTATTTAGCAGCACCACATAAACAACCTATGCATTCTTATGTTAATATATTTTATTTTGCCGCGCAAGCATCATAACTGATTTAAACAGATTTAAAGTAAAAACTGAATACTTACATGGCTTCTTTAGTCCTGAGATACATCTGCTTTGAATGTGAAGTGAAAGCAGAAATGAATACATCTTTTCCCTCTTCTCGTCTGTATTATGTTTTCAACCTATCAATCAATCTCTAGCACTCTTTACCCCTGACAAGCTACTTCGGCAAAGGATAAGGTTTTTTTCTTTTTTTTTGTCTTCAGACTGCTTGGTTTTGTCTGGTGAAATTAGCATCTGGTCCTCGGCCCACCAGTTACCAGTGACATCCTGTCTATAATAAAAAAAATGTCTACAAAGTGATAGGGATCTCATAGGGATGATTTGAAGCCTCAGAACCCCATCAAAGACTGTGCCATTAGTCTGGAAGCAGTGGATGCAGAGCCGAAGTCATAATTAATCAGAGTGGAGGTCTGGGAGTAGAGATGATGAATAATTCACTGCAGCTCCAGCACTCTCACACAAAAGCAGTGAAAGAGCTGTGATTGACAAACTGCCCATGCATTTCAGACACCTCAACTATAACGCCGAGAGGGCAGCAAGGGGGAATTGGCTTGCCCAAAATAACCAGAATTTATTCCATTCGCGCTATGAAATGGCATGCTGAACACGTCCTCTCCGCCAGACGTAAGTATTCAGTATATATAATTGCAAGTGAGGTCTTTGGTCCATGGAACTGGCAGGCCAGGTGAAAAGCATTGGCTGAGGAAGTCATGTTCCTGCATGACCTGCTTTTAAAGAGCAGAAGCAGACCGTGAAGATCAGCAGAGGCAATGTTTTAGCACGCAAACATGCCAATGCCCGGGTTACAGAGGTGCTGTGCCCATCACATGGTCTGCGTCTGCTTCTGCTGGACAGCAGATTGTGCTCGTAAATCTAATAAGATTAGGGGGTTTTCTTGCTCGATCCCATAAACGTCTCATCACCGTAGCAACTGGAATTCGTTGCCAGCCACTTGACTCTGAAAAACATCTTCTCTGAAGGTAATATTTAAATCAGCGTGTGCAAGAGGCGAAAAGACTTTGGAAAGTACAGTAATTGACTGTAAATGTAGTGATTAAATGATCATTTGATAAACTAGCAAAACATTTAGCATCTGTTTATGTACTGTATGAAAAATGACTGAACAGCACCTAATGTTATGCTGACAAAGTAGACAGTTAAGTGTTGCAGGGTTCAATGAACATCTCACACTTATTTTAGTTGCAAGCCAGGTTTATGACTCAAAGAGCAGAGGAGGTGGGGCCGGATATCTATGGAGAGCTGAAGTTGCATGTTCAGGTGAATTGCTCCAAATGGGTGAAGGGGCAGGGCTAAAGGGCTGCATAAGGCTGATGTGGTTGTGACTGAGGACTGGGGGAATACTGCTTATGAAATGGCTTCAGAAAGCTCGGGTAGATGGGGCAGGATCAGGTGGATTGCTCCAAGGGCCTGTGGGATAGGGCCAAGCAGATGGTTCAGAGGGCTGAAAAATTAACCACAAAGCCTATGCTGAATATGTGACTAATGTGACGTGAGAATTGTCCAAGAAAAGATTTTTAATTAATCAGTCTGGCATGAAGCAAGCATGAGAACTGATTTGGTGCAGTATTACAGTATAGTGCATGTTACTGAACTAGTTTACATGAATTGTGGTGATATTTGTTGGTTTTCTAATTACACATACAGTAGGTAGAAGGCACAGGCATGTTTGGACTTGTTACCAGGCAATTGTCAGGTATGTGGATTACAGGCGAGGAGCTAGTGCTATGATTCAAATTGAACAGTAGTGATTTGTCAGCCTGCAACACCTCGAGGAGCAGGGGTAGTGGTAATAACTCACCCTCAACTTGGTTTCAGAGCCGAATTCATCATAGCCAGTTAACAATCTCCAGAAGTATAAATTTGGCAAATATAAAAATACAACCAATGCAATGCTTTCATATTTGGATGAACAAAATAGAAAAAAAGGTGGATTTTGTAATCACTGATCCGGTGAAGGTTTACATAAAAACATTTTTCTTTTTTTTATTTGACATTAATGAATACAATCAAGTGTGGTCTTTATAGGTACTGCTCAGGACAATAGAAGCTGTGTCCTTTTGTCGTATACATTTCAGGGGAGAGAAAAGGAGAGAACGGTGAGGGAACAACTGTTTGTATGTTATAAACAGGTACCGGATTTGGTATCAGGCTGCACAGAAAGAATAAAAAATATATACAGTATATATGATTTGATTTTATTGTTTATCAGAGTCTGAAGGGTGTTTTATTTTGTAAAAATTATTAGATCGTCTTCCATTCGCTTCCGTCTGCAATTCCATTTGCTTCCGCTCGCGCTGTATAATAAAAAGTTAAAAGTTTGTTTGAAGCAACTTCAACTCTTCTGACGTTCTGGATTAAAATCAAGGCGGAATATCCTCAAAGTTCCACAAAAGCATTAAAAACCCTGCTTCCATTTCCATCAACCTATCTTTGTGAGACTGGGTTGTCTGCAGTGACAGCATTGAAAATGAAATTACAGAGCAGACTGGACATGAGAAATACTCTGTCACTGTCCCTCCATCACTCATAGATGGAAACGACTCGTCACAGGAAAGCAGGCTCTTGACTCACACTGATTCTGTATCATGGTATCTTGTATAAATTATGCACTTTATTATGCTTTGTGATGAGCACGTGATGGCCGGCCTGTGGAAAAGTGTTTTTCCAAAAAAACGGTCTGTGGTACAAAAAAGTTTGGAGACAACTGCTATAAATGACTCCAGCATTTTCACAAGCACAAACTGCAAGTCGCAGGCACTGTGTAATTGCAGATGATATTTTTTTACAAAAAAAAAAACGTCATAAAAGCAGTTGGAATCCAACAGTAAACAAAACCAAAGAGAATCAGGACAGAGCACAACATGGGTATAGACAGCAGGAAATGAATCGATGCAAGACAAAACCTTTCAGAAACAGCAAAGCTTAAATAATATAACAAATCAAAGAAACTGAGCACAACTATGAGACAAGACTGGACTATAAATAAAGCATAATACCAAAATAAGAGTCCCAGCACTAAAAGACAAAGTCTGATGGGGTGCGATTGCTGAAGAATGCCATCAAGGTGTTTCAGAACATCATCCAAAATCTTTTGTTGGTGTTCCCAGGACATAGAGGGTATAGCTGGGACTGCGTCTGTGCACAGGGCTCTGGGATAGAGCTGGACGTGAGTGCAGTAACGGTGTTGGGCGCAAACACGGAAATGGAGCTAGACATGAGCATGGGGCATGGAACATACCTTGTACTTTGAGGGAAAGTTTAGTGTTGACATGACCCCTTAGTATCTAGGTGGTGGCATTAGCATGGCATTCCTAAAGCCAAGCAGAACCAGATCAGTGTTCTCAATTTGCCCACATTTCTGCTCCAGCTTATTTCCAGTTTTATTTCAAGGAAGCTTTTCATCTTGCGTGTTTTTTAATGCCAGTCTGCCTTCAGAGCACCTTGTGGCATCCAGCAGCATCCATCTTCCCCCATGCGTGTATCGTTACTGGTCAGCTCAGTCTGTAGTGTCTAAGAAGGGAGAGCCCACCATTTACGCCGAAATATAACCTGCATTTTGTTAGTTATGTAACTCACAGACGTGGAGTAAATGCAAGACTGTGCATTGGGAAACAATGAAGCACATTGTGAAAATATGATTTCCAGCACTAAAAGTCCAAACACAAAGTCCAATTTGGCCTGCTCACAGTAGCTGCACTTGATTTAAGACAATGTATAAACAAGTTGTTTGTTAATGAGATAAATGCCATTTTCTACCTTCTACTCAATATGGCATAGTATTTCCCTCAAGCATAAAAAGTGGTGTATAACACTTTTTCTTTTTTTGGAAAATTACTTCCTTTAGAAGCTTTGAGCTATCACTCGCACTTGTTTTGCTGCAATTATGAGTCACAATGCCCTTCACAATATGTTAAAACGGAAACTAATAAGATGTTTAATGCTACAACCAGTTGAGACCTATACTAACAAGAGACTGAAGATAATTTTACTGCCAGTATGATACAATACAACATCAAAGCATGGGTCTGCTACGGTTTAAAAAAAAGCTCAACTTGTATATTATATATTGTATAAATTGTATATTTACATGTCCGCAAATACAGTTCCAGAATGATTTATCCATTGTGACAAAACTGTGGAATGTGGAGTTATAGCTTTTTGCTAAATCAATAACACTGATATCACCAAGAGTTTTATATATATATATTTTTTTTTAATGGACATGACTGTTTAACTGTTTCTTCTGAAGATATCGTTTTTAGAGATATAGTTTTTATTGTTGCATTAACAGTGATGAGTGTTAATATTACAGTATATGTTTAAACGACATGAGGTTGGACCACTCAGAGGCATGGTTGAGCAGAGATTTAACACCAGACAAGTGCCCGACAGTGCTTTATGTATGTTCTGTAGAGCTCTACCAGCATCTTTCTCTAGTGAAATCCTGTCATGATTTTTCATTTGTACTGTCACAGTTAATCATGTCTCTCTTTTTCTCTTCGTTTCATCTGCTGTAGCTGCAGTTTGAAGGATGTTCTCCTCGGTGAAGGCCTTTGAGGGGCAGCAATATTCGGTGCTGAAGAAACAGTGCCTGCAAAGCGGGACTCTGTTCGAAGATCCATTCTTCCCTGCTGTGGATGACTCGCTGTTCTATCAGGGGAACCGCATTGGACGTGTGCATTGGAAAAGACCTGGGGTGAGTGCCTCGCATGGGTTTTCAACATCTACTGTATGTACAGATTTCCTGGAGAGAAAAGAATCGATAGCTCATTGAACGATCTGATTCTAAGTCGCTGATTTTCAAACATGATGAGTGGCTTAAGTTGTCATGTCGTGTACACAGTTGGTGAATTGTGTTCAATTTATTCTTGTCCTATGGTGTTTATTCTTTCCTAAGGACAGAGGGCTATGAAATAGTGTTTGAGAAATAGGGGTTTGTTACACAAAGCATTCGATTCATGTCCGCTTCATAGATCATCCTTTAACGTCCATTATTCACCTACTGTAATCAAAAGTTTAAACCTTTGTTATGAGTATCAGAGGAGGAGGGGTTTGTTAAAGGCTCCTATTAAGAATCTTAGGCTTAATTAGTTCTTGATATTACTGTATACACAATTATTCTAAATTATTTCTTTAGTGTCTTTGTGGCTCATATAGGAGATAGCGATCAGTCCTGTGTTGCAACTAATACTAATTGATGATGCACTAGAAAGTTCTGGTACAATATTAATTATCTTTGCTACCTAGTAAATCAGAAATCTGAATATAATTATAATATCCTCTCAGAAATTCTGTTGACTCATGGTAATTAGCTAGTGCTAGCAGCAAATATTACAAATACTTAATATGAAACATGACTAAAAAGTCTCTTAGAAATACTGGCACGTTAGCTTGCTAGTCAGCTAGTCACGATTAGCAGGAAATATTACAAACAAATTTGGTAATGCATTAGCAGGAAAGGGCCTAACACTCTAGCAGAATTCTGATCAAGTTAGCTTGTTATGCCCAGTTTCCATCTGCCTGATTTTTACTATAGATCGCTATGTTTTCAACTGTACCATTCTGTACTCAGAAAGACCCCAAATGACCATGGATATGCGTATGGAAAAATATGGTGGACCTACAGTGGCTCTACAGGTCATGAAAAACCGTTGCTCTGCAATTATTACCCATACTGGCAAGCTGTGGATCACTAGGGGTCACTCTGATGCACGCCGATAGGCCATGACCTTGTTGTTCATAGCAATCCAGAGCAAAAATAATGAACATGGGAGCTGGACCTTATTCAGCTAGTTAATAAGCTGACAGTATTAACACATTAATGGATGTGATTAATCCAAATCAATCCTATGATCAAGTTTGACCCTAAAACTTGATCATATGATCACAGTGGTAAGCGGTTACCCGGTTGCGTGTAATAATACACATTTAACACGTATAATAAGATAACTGAGGAAACATCAGCCCCAGGTGGGCTGAATGGCAGGTATCATTATAAAAAGCTGCCTGAATACCAGAACATTTACCCTGACTAACATATGTTTATTCGGTTAGTTTGAATTAATCTGTGAATATTTTAAACATTTAAATGACTATAAAGTTATTTTCACCAACTATGGAAAAACAATAATTTACTCAAAGAGATTTTCTTTTGTTTTGAAGTATTAAAGAGAAAATGAAAACTGGCGTTTAATTAAAACAGCTGTAATTGTTTGTATGAATGAAATAATGAGCTTACTTTACAAAGGTCAGATGTGCTTGTTGTGTGCTTGATTCTCTTGAAGTATTATGACCTGCAAGTAAGGTGACAAGTATGAATCTTCATGTACCTACGTTAATGACCCTGCAGCTTAGCGAGAAGGAACTGTAAATGCAGATTGTTCTCCTCAGCCTACAATGCCCCTGGGCAGCCAAAGTGTCACAAGTGTCCGAGTCTATCATCCCTCAATTTTACTTCGTCTGCGGCTCTTCTGTTCTGGAACGCTGCCTGCTGGAATCTCTCTCTCTCTCTCTCATACACACACACACACATAGGGACCCAGACTAGTGTTCTGTAGCCCATCTTAATTTATCATTGCTAAAATGGAGCTTGACGACGAGGCTGCTTTACTCGACCGTGAACAATGCTGAACAACCATGAATATGACTTGTCAACTCCTGTCAAGTTATTTTATTCTCAGTAGGTTTTAGGTTATCATTAGCATAACCATGCTATTTTAACTAGCTCAAATATCTGTCAAGTTTGTTTGTAGTCAGCTAGCATGAATTAGCAGGAAATTCAAATAAACTTCAATTTTATTTGTATATATATAGCGCTTTTGACAATTCAAAGTCGCAAAGAGCTTTACACAATCAAAAGAATAAATAAAAATAATAATTTAAAAAAATTCTAAGAAAAAAAGAATCTTGTCCAAAATCTGAATATTCATTAAAATTTCTTAAAGATTTATTAAGGAGCCTCTCAGAAACCACATTTCAGAAACCACGTCACATATTCTCAGCCTTCAAATAACAAATTGCAGAACCTTATTCAACTCCTGGAGCAGATGCCGTTTGGAATTTTCTGCCTAATGGGACTCATTCGGGTTGCACATTTCACACACTTCAACCATTAATAATGAATGATAATGAGAAGCAAATTCCCCCCTCTGATTAAGTCTTATTTGAACAGTTCGAGCAGCACAATGCAATGTTTTCCATACAGTAATTTCTTTGTGGCGGCCACTGTATCGAAATTGACTGCCACTTATTCATTTTTTGTTTTTAGCATTTAAAACTGGTAGAATCTTATTTAATTACACACAGAGCATTGATTCAAAAGTGAAACGTGAATAGCTCCATCCCTCTGTGAACAAAGGGAAAGTGGATTCAATTCAGCAGGATGATCAGAAAAGGAATCGCTGAGACCCAACTGTTTAAATAAGTTATGAAGCATGTAAGGAGCCTGGCTAGTAAGGATAACTAAAGTAGTTAGCATGCAATTGGATTGTTGAGGTTTCCTAATTGGTCAATATATTTTAATTAGTTAAATTCTTAACAGCAATTAATAGATTTAAAATTGATTAAAATCAATAATACAAAGCAGTGATGGCTTTCTCAATTCAATATTGTTTGAATAGTTTATAAAAGTAAGCACTGTAAGAATAGCGTCAGTTTGTTTCTGAAAAGTTCACAGGACATGCAGGCAAGTTTTTTCAAGATAAAGTGGTATGCTTTAAAGTAGCATTTCCTTATAGTGACTGGAAAATTGTTTGCATAATGATATAGAGTATTTATTAATGAACAAGGAGATACAAGCACAATCAACGTAGAAGTTTTACAGTATTATTACAAATTAGTCAAGTAAATATTTTCGACAAGCCCATAGAGATGCTATGCACACAGTGGACAATCTGAGCTATGCCGAGTAGAGCCTCGATAAATAAAAGCATATATTGTTTAGTTTTTAATAGGATAATGCTTTATTATTTAGGATACTAGCTTTATTTTGGAGCTCAGCAAAGTAGGGTTGAAGTTGAATTAAAAACAAAGAGTGCATATCCTGATGATCAGCTTGCTATTTGTCTTCCCAGGGTTGCCAGGGAACCAGGGTTGCCTGGTTCGTATAATGAGAATGCATACTGTAGATTTATACTGAAAAATGAAAAGGTCCACCACACTTAACACATAAACGAACTGTAGAAAAAAACTTGTCAACCCTCCACTTGAGCATCTCTTATGTTAAAACCTCACATGACTTTTTTTTTTTTCTCTGCAGAATCTCAATGTACACACCTATTCTAAGGCTTTTTGGCAAAGTTTCCAAAAACAAAATAAAAAAACTGACTGGAACGCACAGGCACACACACACACATGACCCAGTGGAGCGTCTGCTCCAGAGCCCCCAAACTGCTGTTTCTGCAAACCCATTATTATTTATCACTGCTAAAATGGACCCGGACAGCATGGCTGCTTTGCTCAGCTCTGCAGTACATTTCTGCTACATCTAAACCCTTCTTAACAACAAGAGCACATGAAAAAAATGAGGCACATGCTGTAATGCAGTAAGATATAATGTTTTTGTGTATAACAAAATAGTCTCCAGAGACAGCTGGTATAAGTAGGCTTGGGCTAATCCCTTCCTCCGCTCCCTCTGGGACCATTGTAGTGCAGTGGTTAAGGCATTGGCCACTGGTAGGCCATTAAGCCTAGTTTCCACTTTCACAAATTTGTGTTATGATTTCAAAATCCTGGGTGGCCATAACTGACATGCTTTGCTTTCATTAGGTACAGGCAGTTTTTTTTAACTGTGGAGCACCCACAGACCTCCAGCATACTCATTTGAACTATTCAGCTAATTAATCGCTGTTTCTAAATGGAACTGGGTGTAATCAAACAGGAAAGACACTAAAACGTGCATGCCCGGAGGTCCTTCAGGACCAGGGTTTGAGCGCCACTGAGATACGGTGTAAGAACAAAGTGCCAAAAACAGAAATACACTGGCGTAGCTTAAAGGCCATGAATGATCCGGCGAGGCTTACAAAAGCATACTGCTGTGCAGTGGACATATATATCGGACCTACGGGTCATAAATAACCATACTGTAGCTCCACAATGAATTTTTGCCCTTTTCAAAAATTTTGTAACCCATGCCAGCAAGCTGCAAACCACTCTGAGTCCCCCTGACACTCCGCGCTAGAACGCAGTGTTACTGTATGACTGCTCACGGCTCAACATGATTACATTTACGCCATTTGGCAGATGCCCTTATCCAGAGCAACATGTTCATCTCATTGTACAGTCGTGGCAAAAGTTTAGAGAATGACAAAAATATTAGTTTTCACAAAGTTTGCTGCTAAACTGCTTTTAGATATTTTGTTTCAGTTGTTTCTGTGATGTACTGAAATATAATTACAAGCACTTCATACGTTTCAAAGGCTTTTATTGACAATTACATGACATTTATGCAAAGAGTCAGTATTTGCAGTGTTAGCCCTTTTTTTTCAGGACCTCTGCAATTCGACTGGGCTGCTCTCAATCAACTTCTGGGCCAAATCCTGACTGATAGCAACCCATTCTTTCATAATCACTTCTTGGAGTTTGTCAGAATTAGTGGGTTTTTGTTTGTCCACCCGCCTCTTGAGGATTGACCACAAGTTCTCAATGGGATTAAGATCTGGGGAGTTTCCAGGCCATGGACCCACAATTTCAACGTTTTGGTCCCTGAATCACTTTTGCCTCATGGCACGGTGCTCCATCGTGCTGGAAAATGCATTGTTCTTCACCAAACTGTTGTTGGATTGTTGGAAGAAATTGCTGTTGGAGGGTGTTTTGGTACCATTCTTTATTCATGGCTGTGTTTTTGGGAAAAATTTTGAGTGAGCCCACTCCCTTGGATGAGAAGCAACCCCACACATGAATGGTCTCAGGATGCTTTACTGTTGGCATGACACAGGACTGATGGTAGCGCTCACCTTTTCTTCTCCAGACAAGCCTTTTTCCAGATGCCCCAAACAATCGGAAAGAGGCTTCATCCGAGAATATGACTTTGCCCCAGTCCTCAGAAGTCCATTCGCCACACATTTTGCAGAAGATCAATCTGTCCCTGATGTTTTCTTTGGAGAGAAGTGGCTTCTTTGCTGCCCTTCTTGACACCAGGCCATCTTCCAAAAGTCTTCGCCTCACTGTGCGTGCAGATGCGCTCACACCTGCCTGCTGCCATTCCTGAGCAAGCTCTGCACTGGTGGCACTCCGATCCCGCAGCTGAATCCTCTTTAGGAGACGATCCTGGCACTTGCTGGACTTTCTTGGACACTCTGAAGCCTTCTTAACAAGAATTGAACCTCTTTCCTTGAAGTTCTTGATGAGCCTATAAATTGTTGATTTAGGTGCAACCTTAGTAGCCACAATATCCTTGCCTGTGAAGCCATTTTTATGCAACGCAATGATGTATGCACACGTTTCTTTGCAGGTAACCATGGTTAACAATGAAAGAACAATGATTTCAAGCATCACCCTCCTTTTAACATGTCAAGTCTGCCATTCTAACTCAATCAGCCTGACATAATGATCTCCAGCCTTGTGCTCGTCACCATTCTCACCTGAGTTAACAAAACGATTACTGAAATGATCTCAGCAGGTCCTTTAATGACAGCAATGAAATGCAGTGGAAAGGTTTTTTTGGGATTAAGTTAATTTTCATGGCAAAGAAGGACTATGCAATTCATCTGATCACTCTTCATAACATTCTGGAGTATATGCAAATTGCTATTGTAAAATCCTAAGCAGCAACTTTTCCAATTTCCAATATTTATGTAATTCTCAAAACATTTGGCCACGACTGTACATCTGAGCAGTTGATGGTTAAGGGCCTTGCTCAAGGGCCCAACAGTGGCAAAAAGGTGGTGCTCGCATTTGAAACACAGACCTTCTGATCAGTAGACCACTCACCCTTCCCCTGACCTGTGAGATCCTAGATTTTTTGTAATCCAATTTGATACTGTGACCCCACTGTGACATGTCAGGGCAACCTGTAGATCTTGCCTCTTGAGGTTCAAATATGAAATGTGGGCATGCATTAAGCTTAATGGATTTGACTTTTGTGGACTTCTTTGCAGACAGTCACCCATTACAATTTTTTATGGACATTACTGGACATTACGTTATTAATATATGCTTATTATTCAAATGTGAAACACTTCAGGCTACTACCGTCTTTATAATCAAAGCACTTGAATTGTTCTAAAGACTTTTCACTTGTGGAGTACTGAAATGCAAATCGTTGGATTATACTGAACTGAAAGTGGAAATTTTCCACCAGAAGTATATCCATCTGATGAATGTTAAATGATTATTTCAGATTATTTGTGAGCAGTCATCATATCAAGGTATCTAGTCGTTAAGTTGCACAGGAATGTTTTGCGCTATGGGCAATAGAGTGCAGTAATTCAATTGTATCAAATCTTCAGAAGTATTTCATAAATACTTTATGTTCTTGATCCTTCAACAGAATTGAGAAGGTTTTAATCCTAAACATTGTTATTCAAAGCACATTTAATGGACACTATCCAAGCTGGTTGCTCCAGCAGTAATAGAAAAACGTGGACTTTTTTGCTATAAAACCCATGCTGCCGGCGAAGTTATATTTAGGGCTAGCAGGGTAATCCTGGTGTCAGAATGAAGCTGAGGGTTCCCTCTGGCTTATTCCATCACAGAATCCTAATTTAAATATTCTAAAAATGGGATTTTGGCAGATTTTTCTGAGGACCTTCTTGTAAACAAATTCAAATCGGCCATATCTCAGCAAACGAACAGGATACAGTAATAAACCTGGTATCAAAATGGAGCTGATTGAATCAGAAATCTGAAAACATGCATAACTAAAATGACCCAAAAAATGTGACTTAATACCTGATTTCATGTGACTGGGCACATTTTAGTGGTAGACATGCATTTGGCTGAGAGAATGTCTTAAGGAACAAGTTATGTCTTTGAGTACAAGATGACATTTTAGCCTTCAAAAGTGCTATTTGGAAATATCTAAAGAATATGGCTTTAAGTTCATGTTTGAGTTTTAAAGATGTTAAAGTCATGGTGAGTGAGCATGGAATACACGATTACTCGTGTAAATAATGGATGATTGATTTTTTTAAATATTCTTCCTTTTTTCCTCTATGAGGTAGTAAATTGAAATGGAGTTCATATTTGCCCCTTGAATTATGAAGTGTCCACAAATCATGTGTAGCATTTTCAACACCCAAACTAACCTTACCAGCTCTCCTTTCCCTTTGTCAGTTTCTCTCCCTGTCTCTCTCTCTTTCTCTCTTTCACTTTCTCTCTGTCTCTCTCTCTCTCTCTCGCTTTGATGGGAGCAGGATATGACAAGCAAAAACAATAACGTTCTAGTCCATTTCAACACAGTTACATTTGAACGCACATAATTTTTTATCTGTTTTGTTTCTCCGTGCACAGATCCAGTGTGTATGCTCAGCATGTCATTTTCTCTCCTTTTCACGTTTCGGGGTGAATGAGAAACTGTAACAGACTGTACTGAAAGAGTGTGTATATAAAATGGCCTTGGTAGTGCCTGTGGTAGTGTGGACTGGGCTTTCATTTGGTGTTAGTCATGTACTCTTCAGCGCCCACCATCACCCCCTGATCTGTGCGTAAACAAAGAGTGCACATCAACAAATAAGGAATAAAACACTTTGGAGCATGAGGTTATGGGAAAATAATTAACAATGGCATGGTGTGATACTGTTCGATCAGTCAGTGTTCCCACCCCAAGGTTTTTTCTTCAATAACAGCACGTCCAAAAGTGCTTTAATCCTCCTTTAACAAAATAAATAGTGCACGTCTTTGTTGTCTTGTGGTAATTAAAACAGATGGTCTGCTGCAGTGTGTGATGTTACTGTAAAACTCGGCTTATATTAGCCACCGAATGCAATGCTGGTCCCAAGCCCAGATAAAATAGAACGGCTACGTCAGGAAGGGCATCCGACGTAATACCTGTGCCAAGTTGTTCTGTGGATTGGATGGTCTGCTCTGGCGACACCTCGATGGGAGCAGCCAAAAGACCAACAGCATATCACAGTTGGGAATTACCAGAGGTCACCCGATACGAGATTATCACGATACATGGTGCCGATCTGATCTGTATTGCGATTCTATTGGCATACGAATGTAATCCGTTCCTGAGGTGAGTTCTTAAGGAGAAATTTCATGTTGCGAAATGCATTTTCACATTGGAAATCATGTAAAAGGTGGAAATTGGCAAGTTCGTATGCAGAGGTACCACTGTATATCACTGCAGCTCCAATCTTTAGTTTATATGTACACACCAGTTGAGGGGCCACAACTCAAGGATCGTACCTTATTAATATGTGGAAATACATAATATTGTTGATCTCTCTACAATGATGTCAATCCCAAACCTCACTATATAATGGCTTCATCTCTCCCTGATTTTCTCCCTAATTGAATCATAGACAATTCTGTCTGTTAACGACAACCACCAACCAGAGAGGGAGAAGACTTTCACATGCTTCCTCCGTGATCGCCCCAGGGCAACACATCTTTCCAAACTGCTGCTCACACCATGTTGGGGATGGCGTAATATTTAGCGGAAAACGCAGTTCGCCCCTTCCGCTTGCCAGAGCTTGCAGACATCTATGATTGGCTAGTGTTACGTGACTGTAGCATGGCTGTAGCATCGAACTCACAATCTTCAGATGAAAGTTCAAAAACATTTCCGTTATGTCACGCAGGAGCCCCGTGGCTGTGTTTAGTTAAAAATCTCCCACACACAATAGAAGAAACTATTTATTGTTTTAAAAATATTTTAATTTCTCGGGCCTCCGAGTGGCGCAGTGGTTAAAGCGCTCGCCCTATCATCCGGAGATCGCTAGTTCGAATCCCGGGTGGTGCTGTGGGCTCTCGCGGCCGGGGGCCTGGAGGGGGCTGATTGGCCGAGCTCTCTCAGAGCGGAGGGATGAGAGGTACTTAGTGCTCCCACATTAATCACGGCTCTACAGCCAGTCAGGGGCGTCTGTGAGCTCGCGCAACGGAGGGAGCGGATAGCGCTGTCCTCCGAGTGTGTTACGCCGCCACCAAGGGTGCGCGAGCGAGCAATTCGAAAAGATGCGGTCGGCTGGCGTCACGTGGCTCGGAGGAACCACGTGATAGTCTTCGGCCCTCCCGGCTGAGTGGTAGTAGTAGCCTTAATGTGGGAGCCCCCTAGTGACGGGGAGGAATTGGACACGGGAAAAAATCCCCCCCAAAAAATAAAAAATTTAAATTTCTCATTCTAATTGAGGGTTTCAATAATTCCGGAAGGCAAAATTATATATTTTGACTACAGTAAAGGAATCCTCGCTTTTGTCTGGACATATACTATTTTATTCTTCTTGCCTGTTGCTACTAAATATTATCACAGCAAGACCAGAATAAAGGCATTTTTTTCTCTACTTCAGTTTAAAAAACAACAACAACAACCATCCGGACCCATCTGGAGTAATGGCTGGAGGTGCTGAAAAAAATGGTAGGAGGTGCTAAGCAGCCTGTATGTTGAAGCAAAATTACTAGTTGCTATGCATGTATTATATCAAAGCACAACAATACCTTCAGACTATGTATAGATTCAGAAGCATTTTATCACGCCCTATTACTCTAATCAGACAGACGGACAGTACTTATATAGGGCTGATGTCAGCGGTCTGCCGTCGTGACATCTTACACGGAGCTCAGAAGAAAAAGAGTCTGCATAAAGTCTGTATAAAGATGTGTCTTCTTGATTCTTTTTGAGCAATAGATAAGAGAGGTGTGACATGGGGTGCATTCCTGCTGCAGTCCTGCCATCTAGGACCTCTGAAGTCAGGGTTTAACTGGCACTTCGATTTGCTTTGTCTTTCTTTCTGAGCGTTTACAAAATGGCCTAGCAACAGCTCGAGGAGACCAACAGATCATCAGCAAATAGATTTCAAGAAGAAGTTCTGGATCATTGTGTGTGTGTGTGTGTGTGTGTGTGTGTGTGTGTGTGTGTGTGTGTGTGTGTGTGTGTGTGTGTGTGTGTGAGTCTGGAGGCATTATTAAACAGAATTTACAAGATAAACTAAAAATTTCAGAACTACGATTAAAAATGTATGAGTTTATGGCAGGGATTGTATAGACTGTCAGACTAATCCATTCTTTTGTCACCCTTGTGGGCAAGTAAGCAGGCTGTATGGAGTTTGTTAGTCTGAAAGTACAGTATTTCTGACTGTAGATGAAGCCAATTTTGTAATTATGAAGAACATTATGTAAGTCTACAATGTCTATTTTTAGTTGTTTTTTTTTTTTTGGCTTTTTGCTTTATTGTACTGTGAACACTTATACCGTAGATCACTTTGTATGAAATGTAGGTCTGTGTGGGAAGCAGTTTTTTCATCCCACTCCCTCCTACTGACATAGGAATTAATTTGTTTCTGTTGTCTTTTTAACAGGGACCAATTATGCAAAATTCATGTTTTTTATCATATCTGGGCATTGACATAGGTCATCAAGGTGGGTGTACACACAAAATATATGAAAGAAAAAAAAACAATATCCCCTTTCTTTTTTCCTCTCTCTGTGTTTGTTAAGTTTTTCGTAAAAACAGAGCTTTCAGTTTTTTATGTTTCTGATGTTGCTTATGTTTCTGACAAGAAATTTTCCTAAGGACCTCTTGAGGTTCATGTCTCAGAACTATGCTGGAGGAATCTTTTCTTTCTTTCTTTTTTCTTTTTTTTGCCTAGAGCAGACTGTAGAGAACCACAGCATGTCACTATAAAAAAAGACCAAAAGAAGTACACAGAACACTCTTTTCACTCCCATCCACCGAGGGAGTGAGGACACAGTGGATAGCCTCTTGCTTATTTACAGTGTAGATATTCTGAAAGTTTTATGTTTGTATGCTAAAAATTTCACACTGGACTGCTTTCTCAAGGAGGGACGGCCCAAAGCTAGATTCCTGTTAAGACTGAAGCTTATGGCTGCTTTCATACTACACATGATTAATTCGTACTGTACTCGGCCGTTC
Source organism: Clarias fuscus (assembly GCA_030347435.1). Lineage (NCBI taxonomy): Eukaryota > Metazoa > Chordata > Actinopteri > Siluriformes > Clariidae > Clarias > Clarias fuscus. The sequence continues at coordinate 12,190,032 of CM059230.1, read as the reverse complement.
CTCTCTCACCACTGGCAAAGCTTCACATTAGTGATATTGTTCTGTACACGAGTCCAAAGGCCTATTTATATTCTCTGGTAAAGAAGGTGTCTGTATGTACCTCCAGTATATACGAAGCCGCCAGTATACTGTACATGACGAAAAAATGTCATGAGTGACCCACTCTCTACGGCTGTGTAGTTCAGAGGACGAGATCATGACGCGCTGAATGTATGGGATCACGTGCATTCATCATGTGCTAAACGTACACGCTGCGAGATATCTGAGAAATCAGCTGACTGGTGTTGGTGAAATATCAGAGTAGACAAGTGGACTTAAGTCTTGATTGTCTGATCTGGACAATAGAGAGTGTTCACATCCTGCAGATATGCCTGAGTGCGGGATCCATGCCGGACACTGAAGTGTGCAAGCACTACTGATACCAAGACCAATCAATCGTCTGTTTTCATGCTGCATGGTTTTGTTTTAAAAATCTATTATTTTAGCTGAACCTCCAGTCCATCTGAGCTGAACCTCCAGTCCTAATCTTGTTAAGAATTAGGACATAATACAAAGATTGTTTTTTGCACATTTTATCACTCAGATTTATGTATTTATTTTTTTCATTTTCACCACTGTAGTTGGAAAATAAATTTGTAGCTTTTTTATAATAGTGTGATTCTTTAACTGACTACTTTTTTAAAGAATACAGGTTGCCAAATAAAAAATGAGTAGGCATCCAATTCATAGTTCATAGAGTAGGCTGTTCGACTGTTTTAAACATTTAACAATTTTAGCCTATACGGTATGGTGAAAAGTACCGTATTTGCAAAGCTAATCGTCATAACTTATGCATGTTGAGCATCTCGTACCAGATTCTGTATATTACTGTATATATTATGTATATTATATTCTGTCCTATAACAGCTAACAGCTATGGCAGTCTCCTCTTTTCTGGGAAGGCTTTATGCTTGTTTTCGGACTGTTGCTGTGTAGATCTTTGCTCATTCAACCACAAGAGCATTAGTGAAGAAGGGTATCGATGTCAGACGAGGAGGCCTGACATTCAGCCCCGACGCCCAATTCATCCTGAAGGTGTTTAATGGGGTTGAGGTCAGAGCACTGAGCACGCTAATCCAGTGCTTCTTCACCAGCCTTGGCCAACCATGTTGCTAAGAACCTCTGTTTGTGCACATGGGCATTCTCAGGGCCAATGCTGCGTGATTCCCTTTTATGCAAGCAGCCTTCTGCAAACTCAATCTTACCTCTGAAAGATATTGCTTACTAGCTTGAAACTTGAAACATCCTCAACAAACCAGAGAATATGTACACAGCATTCAGATGATAGTTTACATGTTTCAATTAAATAACAAAAAAATCATCCAAAAGTATTACTAATTGACTCAGTAAACATTTCCCTTTCCAAAGTTGGATGATCGCTGTAATATAGTTATAATGACATTGCGATGAGATCCATTGTTGAGACAATGTTGAGATAACATTGAATAGATGATGCGGACATAATGTTACCAATTAACTCTCAAAACAATGCTATGTTACCCTTTATTTGAAGCATCATGATAATGAACATCTATCCGCACGACATCCGACCACATCCATGGTCTCTTAAGATTCTAACAAGGTTTAGAATTCCAGTTAGAGATGCAACACAGACGGACACAACAGCTTCCCGGACACAGCGCACGTATCTCATGTCACGCATCTCTTAGCGTTGTAATGTTACCTCCCTGTCAAATTTTCTTTTGGAGATATTACCATGAGCTCACTGTAATATTATGCAATATATATTATAATACATGTAATATAATACTATAATATTACCATGAGAACTGTAATATGGTGTTAGCACAGCTGTATGCCCATTGTCATGTACTCAATGTGTGCTGACGTAATTTCATGAAAGTAATTCTTACTCTCACAAACAGCCTAAAACCAATGTCATTAAACATCCTTTAAGTTGCCAATTTAACATGACCACAATCAAAAATTCCTGCTAGGCATTAGTCTGATGAGAGATCGATTGAGTGAAGAGACAATAATAAGGTTAGATGATGAGACAGAAACTGATGTGCATGTTACTGAGAATGAAAATTTCCTATGGTAAAGATAACATTCCAGTTTGTCAGTTATTTATTTAAAATGGAGACGCAGACGATGTGGCCTTAAGGCAATTTGAAATAAATTTTCTCTCTTTCAAAGCTAAACCGACATAGATGCTACTTTATCGTTTACATCTAGTCTATTGTGATTTTTCCAGGTTGCCACACAAGCCACCACCTGTTGCAGCTCTAAAGTTCCGTTCCACTCACCGCTCTGCATTTTGTCTTTTCACCTAGTGGATGAAACAAGCCGATGGATGATGCCAGGGTTCCATGGTTGAGTCGTCTTTTAGGAGAATGGCACACACACCCATAAAAAAAAAATACAAATTCATATCCTGGCTTTTATGATGAATCCGAGACAACAGTGCATTACTGTCTCACTCTGATTTTCTCTCTCTTACTCACGTTCATTTTCCTACTCTTGTATAGTGTCTGAAATACAAGTGCATTATTGATCATTAATTCAATGTGAAAGCCGTAAAGTGCTCAGATGGGTTTTTATTACATTTTGGCTAAGTCCATCAGACATAAAGAGGACAAATGATTGTCAGAAAGGAAAAAGAAATTGCTCAAGTTCAGTTCATTTATTAAGCCTGCTCAATGCGATCGATTGTTTCTGAAGCACCCGACATTGTGACAGCTACTCTGTTAAACATCCTTGTGACATGAACTTTACATCAGAGCTACGGTGTTATCTGCTGTATCCATTTTCCATGACTAAAAATAATTAAAGCATAAAAAAACCCATCATAAATACTCCAGATTTTTGTTGCAATTTGTGTATTTAAAATTATTTACACTTTACTTTACTGCTTTAAACGAAAACCATCAAAACAACCTCACCATAAGATGACTTCTGTCTTATGCTGCAATCAGACTCACACAGGATGGAAAAATCTGTCATGCAGCGTGAATGCAAATATCAATGAGAATGTGTGTGTGTGTAAATAGGAAGACACCACGATGAAAGACTCAGCTGGTGAGTGGCAGAAAATAAAGGTGTGGGTTTTCCCATGACGTCATCACACTTCAACTTCACACACTACATGAGTGCGGTGAAAAAATTTATTGGCCGATATGAGACACATATCATGGGGATGGCAAGTACGGCGCACCTGCTGAGATCTGGGAAGCGGTTCAGATAAAGTAGCGTGTGTGTGTGTGTGTGTGTGTGTTTTGTTTTGCCTGAATGTGGGTGCTTGTGCAATATAATGAGACTTGCCGATGCATTCCGTTGCGAAGGGCCGGTACTCAGAGTAGACCATAAAAGCTTCATTTCCCTCCTGTGCCCATTCGTACAGCCTCCTGGGGGTGAGTAGTGAGGGTTAATGAGCTGTAGTCTCTCACACACACTTAGACATGGGAACATCCCAACACTGCTGCTTTGCTCGGCCTTATCTCTCTTAATGTCTCTGTCCCAGCCCTCCTGGCCTGAGTGTGTCTCTGTGCTCATGACACGGGCAGTGAAGAACTTCACACTCACTGGGTTATCCACAGCATGGTGCTTACAGGATTAATTAAAGGACAAGTTTGTATGAAAATGAAATGTACACAACTTTCATTTGTAATGTAATCATTTAGCCAATATACACTACAAGTCAAAAGGTTGGGCACACGTTCTAAATCCCTGGTCTTTCCTGATTTTATTTATTTTTACATTGTAAAACAAAGGTGAAGGCATCCAAAATATGCAATAATCTCCTTATTTTGCAAATGCATTTGACAATACAGTTAAACCTTGGATTGCGAGCATAATTTGTTCCGGAAGCGTGCTTGTATATCAAATAACTCATATATCAAAGGGAATTTCCCCATAAGGAATAATTAAAACATGTACATGCATGCACAAACACACATATAGACACACACACAGAATCGCTGCTCTGCCGAAAAACGTCTTTAACAAGGAACCTCTCTAATGACACTTGCTTTTGCCTACTTTTGAGTACATTATTTCATGGAAATGTGACCAAGACCAAATTACTCACAATCCAAGGTTCCACTGTACTGTTCATAAAAAGAACTCTTACCTTTACCCCATCAGGCTTCAAACTGTGAAAAATATGCAATTTAAAAATTGGCTGCTTATGTAACAACCTCAGCAGCAAACTCATTTCCCCTCTCGTCTGTTTCAACCACTTTTTCAATTTCATTCAGCATGACTAGTATACTACTGGCCTGATAATCTGTCATCATCTACACCTGTTTCTCACTGGTTAATAGCACAAGTTAGATATTATTTTATGCTTGCTTCATTTAAAGGTCACTGTGTGTGTGGCATGACAAACAAAAAACATTCCACTGAAACTGCTCAGGTACAGGGACCAGACTGAATATGAGAGACAAAAACTTGCCAAAAATGAGAGCCAGAAAGGTCCTTAAAGAAGCCTGGAGAACTATTCCTCAAGACCGCATTAAAAAAACAAGAAAGTCTGAAAGCAAAATATGAAGAAATGGGGATGGCTCATGAGTTTTGCACAGTATTGTACGTCTACCACATCAGTGGTGTATGCCAGCGAAGAATTTCTAAACCAAGTTACTGTATAATTTTTCATTTCTGTCATAAATGTTTAAAATCAGATCATAGTGATATAAATGGCGCTATAGATAAAGGCCCCCAAAAAAACACTGAACACTGGGATAATCCTTTAATCCACTGTTTTCTGTAAGCTATAAACCTTTTAGCTCCATTAGCCTGGATTTTAAAAGTAAATGGTGTAAATTAATTACAGAGTCTCAGTCCTTGGTTCTCTTTTTGATAGCTGATTCTAAATCCAACCTGGTTATGTGACTAACATAAGGAAAACAGGGGTAAATAAAGCAAAGCAGTTTCAGCAAACAATGTCAATAAAAGTCTCATGAAATCGAAATGGACTGTGGAGTCGAACCTCTAGACACGATTTATTTTTTCATTTTCTTCCTCCTCACACTGAAAGGAGATTTATGGTCTCCATCTCAGGCAGCCATTTTATCTTCCTTTCCTTCTTTTTATTGCTCCTTTAATCCATGAGGAACCTTCGCTGCTCTCTTGTGTTCACTCAGCTGCTGCTATTCCTCACTCTCTATGTTCTGATCACACATTCACACTTTCTAACCAGTCGGTTTCTATCTCACTCTCTAAATCAGGAGCTGTGTGATGATCCGCACTTGTTTGTGGATGGGATCAGCGCTCATGACCTGCACCAAGGGCAGCTGGGGAACTGCTGGTTTGTGGCGGCGTGTTCCAGCTTGGCGTCGCGCGAGTCTCTGTGGCAGAAAGTAAGTTTGTACGTTTAGAGCATTGACGTTTTTTTTTTTTTTTTTTTTTTAAAGGTTACAAGCTTCAGTGAAGTTTTAGTTCCACTGAGTTTTCAGGATGTGATTTGATTGTTATTCATGAACTGATTTTGTCCAGTCTGTTTAAAAGATTCATGCTGAATAATATGAGATGTTGAAGTCATAACCCTACATGCAAGAGATGTTTCAATGTGATAATTACAGATAATTCGGCAGCACTGTTGAGGAGTGTAAGTCAAATCAGAACTAAAAAATTAATGAGCTCATCTCAATGCGTTTTAATGTTATTGTTTCTATAGTAACAGCTCATTCATGCACACATGGACAGATAATCTACATAATGTAAAATTAGTTATAAATGGGTTTAGAAATGTGTCATTTCACAAAATAAAACTATTGACATGGTGACATTTTCTGTAAGGAGATGTTTTTTTTTTTTTTTTTTTTATCCTTCAGTGTCGGTCGGGAAATATTCTTTCATGGAAAAGCCTTACAATTAGTGTTTTTAGGGCTGTGTATCATGGCATTTTCATCTGCTGTGTCTAGGCTCCATGTCTCTAGTGGCATCAGTACTGGCAGACTGTCATCATGCGGCATTGGCCTCATGACTGATGGCAGATTAGTATGTTCAGTGGATTACTTGTTTTTAGCTAAAAAGACAGAGACACCAGTCAGACAGAAGTAACACTCTGATTCAGCCGTAAGTCATTTGGATAGAAAATTACCAAAATTTGGCAAAAGACCAAAAATTGGTAATTTCAGAACAGTAGATGAGAAAAAATTTCAACACAGTACCTCAAAATACTTGCAATATATTTAGCAAGTAAAATCAATACTACCTGGCCACTACGATTTTGCTGAGATTACTGTAATTAGTTTAAGAAGGGATTATTAAAACCCAGAACGATTGCTCATCTTCACACAAGAAAAGCGGTCAGAAATAAATCAGAATGACCATGATCAGACATTGCTTAAACACTTGGTGAAGGTTTTATTTCACTAGAGAGCATAAGGATTGGACTTTGGAGCAATGGAAAAAAGTAATGGGGGCTGCCACATGAGTACAGATTCACCCAATTCAACAGCGATGCATCATCAGGGTAAGAAGTGAAGTGTATGAAGAGATGGAGTTGGCCAGTATTGGACATTTTTGGATGAGTTTGATCAATACAAGATCTCAGCCAAAAATGAATGCAATTCCAAGCAGAAATAAATGTGACATGGTTGCAAAAGGTGGTTGAAACAATGCCCAGGCAATGCGTTCCTTAATCACTCTGACTTTTTTCTTGTCTGATCAGTGTATTTATATGCTGATATCTTTACCTTCAGCACCAGAGCAGCTGCTGACAGCTGATGGTTGAAATATAAATGATTTGAATTGATAAGGGCTAGGAGAGACATACTCTATCTTTTGGCTGTATACCTTCAGAATGGATAGAGAAGACAACCTGTTGTTCTTTTGTCTCTGTAAGCCTTATTGCCAGATCTGCCTGTACTCCTTCTGCCCACGCGGTCTAGAGCCGATGATGCTTCACTTTGCTCCCTGTTGAGATGACTTGTTGCTTGGGGCAGCACTGTGATGTTTGTACTTAATGTAGGGACGCTCGTGGAATATGAAGCAGCTGGATTTGCAGAATTCGGTTTATTTTAGGATCTCTTTTCAGTTAAGGTATCTTATGATGGACACTTGTAATATCTTAAGACCTTGAACATCCGCTGAATCCGTTTTTTATTCTACACTTGTCTGTTCACTGATGCAGAACGTTAGCTTGGAAGATGCCTTGCTTCAGTAAGAGCTTTGTTCCCTTGACAGTCTTAGCTTTCAGCAAATTGCCGTGCTGAGTCAGACATGTATGCACTAGGGCTAAATTGTACAAACATTTCAGGAAGAATGATGAGTGTTTTTTTTCTCTCTCTCTTTTTTTTAAGCTTAGCTAGTCGGGCTGTTCACTCTGCTGCACATGGAAGAAGAGCCGACTTCATAAGTAGAAAAAAGACAACATATTTGTTGACATACAATACCTGCTATAGTGTAATTAAATAATAAAGACATTTGAAGCATACATATACAGTATGACAAGAATTTTAACTAATTTCCCTGTATAAAGAATAGTACATACAGAACAGTACTCATTTATAATGCAAGGCAGTTTTTTAAAAATTAATTATATATTAAAACTGTTCATTGGGAGATTTTGTGATAATTGAGTGCTTTCAGTGCTTTGTACGAGTTATGACATCATAAAAAAACAACTATACAAGTTACACAGCATTTCAATCCATGTAAGATGCAAAAAAGGTCATCGTTTCAGAAGGTTCAAAAGAATTGGGCTGCATCAAGCAAAGAAACAACTACGGAGATTTGAAATACAGTGGATCCTTGGATTACGAGCATAATTCGTTCCGGAAGAGGGCACGTATTCCAAAACACTCGTAAATCAAATCATATTCCTGCATAAGAAATAATGGAAACTCAAATTATTCGTTCCACAGCCCCAAAAAATAAATACATAAAAATACAGGGGGGAGTGCTCGTGTGTGTGTATGTGTGTGTGTGTGTGTGTATGTGTAAATGTAAGGTGTCAAATGATGCACTGCAGGCTGATACAGAGAAGGAGCAAATGGATCTTTAACCTCTAACTTTCTTTTTTCTTTATACGTGCGCACACACGTGCTATAATAAACAATACACACGAGCTCTACACACACGCTTACAAACACAAAATATATGTTTTACACGCACACACATGGTCACAGTGTTATAGTAAACAGTACATGCACGGATGTTGATTATACCAGTGAGAGATGAGCACTAAAACCCAGCGGGGAGACAATTACCCACATTTCCGCAGCACGAATTGTGAGAGAAAAACCATTGGCTCAGTTGTAATCACATGACGCTCGGCGTTGAAACAAGAAGCGCATGCATGATACATGAATCTTTGCTCGTCTTGCGGAACACTCGCAAACCTCGTTACTCACAATCCGTGGTTCCACTGTAACTGGAATTGAGTTAAGAACCCTTCAAAGCATTATCAAAAACTGGAACGATAGAGCTGAACTGTCAACGTTGTAAAATCAAAATGTGGTCAGAAAAATCATGAATGGGGGATCACTTAAATGCTTGGTGAAGTCGCATGGTAAAAACCATAGCGGTGTGTAATAGTGAAAGAAAAAGCATTTCCATATGCATACAATGTAATGAGAACTTGCAGGATTGGCAGTAAACAGCTGTGTGTCCGTAAGAAAACCACTTGTTGATGAGACTAATCAGAAAAAAAGGCTCCAGTTTGATAGGGAACATAAAGATTGGACCAGTGGAAAAAGATAATGTGGTCTGAGTTCAGATTAACCCTATTCCGGAGTGATGCGTGCATCAGGGTAACAATGGAAGCAAATGAAGCGGCGCACCCATCATGCATATTGCTCACTGTACAAGCCTCTGGAGGCAGTGTTATGATCTGGGGTTACTTCATTTGGTCAGGTCTAGGCTCAGCAACGTTATGTGGCAATAAAATAAGTGAGCTGATGACCTGAGTGTACTGCAATGTTACTCCATTTTCAGAAGAGAAAGCAAACAATCTCAAACTAATTAAAGATTAAAAATGTCTAATCTTGAGCACGTACAAATAATGATAATGCCAATGATAATTGATCAGACGTGTTTAAACAGTTTTGAGCAGCAGGTCAACAGGCAAAATAAATGTCAGCCACACAGGAAATATTTCATGGGTCCTACAAGGGACATTACAGATTAAAGCTTTTTGTTAAAGGATTGAGTTAAAATTCCATCCTTACTCACACATACTGTATACACACACTCGATGCTTCCTTCACGTCTTGGTATACGGAGTGCTACAGTTTGTGCTCAAGGGGTCTGATAGATGTAATATTTTAAAAGGGCATACACACGTGGACAAAATTGTTGGTACCCTTAGGTCAATGAAAGAAAAACTCACAATGGTCACATAAATAACTTTAATCTGACAAAAGTAATCATTTAAAAAAATTCTATGAATGTTAACCAATGAAAGTGACTACAGTTGCACATATTATTCAGAAATTTAAGATCCATGGGACTGTAGCCAACCTCCCTGGACGTGGCCGCAGGAGGAAAATTGATGACAAATCAAAGAGACGGATAATCCGAATGGTAATAAAAGAGCCCAGAAAGACTTCTAAAGAGATCCAAGGTGAACTTCATGCTCAAGGAACATCAGTGTCAGATCGCACCATCCGTCGTTGTTTGAGCCAAAGTGGACTACATGGGAGACGACCAAGGAGGACACCATTGTTGAAAACAAATCATAAAAAAGCCAGACTGGAATATGCCAAACTACATGTTGACAAGCCACAAAGCTTCTGGGAGAATGTCCTATGGACAGATGAGACAAAAATGGAACTTTTTGCCAAGGCACATCAGCTCTATGTTCACAGACGGAAAAATGAAGCATATCAAGAAAGGAACACTGTCCCTACTGTGAAACATGGAGGAGGCTCTGTTATGTTCTGGGGCTGCTTTGCTGCATCTGGCACAGGGTGTCTTGAATCTGTGCAGGGTACAATGAAATCTCAAGACTATCAAGGGATTCTAGAGAGAAATGTACTGGCCAGTGTCAGAAAGCTGGGTCTCAGTCGCATGTCATGGGTCTTGCAACAGGACAATGACCCAAAACACACAGTAAAAACACCCAAGAATGGCTAAGAGGAAAACATTGGACTATTCTAAAGTGGCCTTCTATGAGCCCTGACCTCAATCCTATTGAGCATCTTTGGAAGGAGCTGAAACATGCTGTCTGGAAAAGGCGCCCTTCAAACCGGAAACAACTGGAGCAGCTTGCTCATGAGGAGTGGGCCAAAATACTGTACCTGCAGAGAGGTGCAGAAGTCTCATTGACAGTTACAGGAATCGTTTGATTGCAGTGATTGCCTCAAAAGGTTGTGCAACAAACTATTAAGTTAGGGTTACCATCATTTTTGTCCAGGCCTGTTCCATGAGTTCATTTTTTTTTTATAATTCTGTTGAAGCATGGTTGAAAAGCAATGTCTGACTTTCATTGGTTAACATTCATAGAATTTTTATTTTTTATTACTTTTGTCAGATTAAAGTTATTTCTGTGACCATTGTGAGTTTTTCTTTCATTTACCGAAGGGTACCAACAATTTTGTCCACGTGTGTATATGTGTAAATGCATTCACATTGCACTTTAGCTTTTGGAAGATTGTATGTGTGTAGAATATACAGAAACAACATCCTCTCCGATAACAATTAAAAACGTAATCGGACATTTCATATAGCGGTGATGTTAAATCTGAACAAGTTTTAAGACCAGCAGTGCAGCACACACTGAAACCCTTAATGTGTTTTTGAAGAATGTCACTCGGAGCGTGTAATTGTAGCAATAGACCTGCTGTTCATTGAGCAATTACTATAGAACTGTACTTGAAATCCAATCTCTGTGCTGTCTCAGAGGAGCTCTATTGCAATGAAACAGCTCCTCCACGCCTCCTGAATCACTCTGATGTCCTTCCAGCAGGAGCTGTTATCATTTTGCCACCGGGTACTCATCATGCTCGTCCTACAGTTCCTGCGTTACGAGCCTGAACCCCACAGCGTGCTAATCAAAGCCAAATTGGAAACCTTGATTGGCATGGACCCGCCCCACAGGAATGTGGTCGCCAGCCAACTTGCATGTGTGAACAGATCATGTAAAGCAAAAGAGCTAAAAACTGAAATCAGCTTTATTTTTGGAAGGTTATAAAAACGATTAGACTTTTATCTGCAATGAATTAGCTTCATGTCTTTTTTTTTTTTTTTTTTTCAAGGTCATAATAATAGTATCTGTGTGATCTTTGTATATGTCTCTTTCACCACATTTATTGCACTGGAAGCTCTTTGAATGCTTACTGTGGTGATTGTGCAACTTTAACCCATAGCTTTTGAGTTTCTTGTATTTGGGCTTTTCTTTTTGTTGTCTGCCTTTAGATACTATGTCCACAGAGCTAACATCCATCTTTACCCCAGTAGCATCACTCCGCAATGTGCTTTGCTGCTTTTTAACCTTTTTGGATTGTCTAGCCATATTGATAGCTTTTTCCAAAAAAAAAAAATTGGAGCTGTGGCACATGCATCGACAGTCTCATCAGGTCCTCAAAATGTCATCGGCTTCACCATACATACAATAAATCACATGTGTTCACCTGATGCTTGCGTTGCTGACACGTTGGTCGCTTGGCAGAAAAAAAAAAGTCAACGGCACCGGTTGCTGAATATTAAACGTACTGCTGGATGTGCTAGCCATTCTGCTAACTAGCACAGCTTAGCTCGTCTCTGCTATCGGGCATTAAACCGCAAAATGGTATCCTCTTCCTTTCTTTTATTCTTTTTTTCTCAGGTTATCCCTGACTGGAAAGAGCAGGAATGGGATCAGGAGAAACCAGACTCTTACGCAGGAATCTTCCACTTCCGCTTCTGGCGCTTTGGCGAATGGGTGGACGTGGTGATCGATGACCGCTTGCCCACGGTGGACAATCAGCTGGTGTACTGCCACTCTAACGACAGCAATGAATTCTGGAGTGCACTGGTGGAGAAAGCTTATGCCAAGTATGTACATTAATTCTAAAAAAACATGCAAATTTGGTTACTCATATTATACACACCAGAATAAATAAAGATTGGTCATAAAAAGGTTATATAATTGCATTGCTGTTTTATTTGCTCAATCACACACTGAAATGGAATAATTTGAATTATTTGGTTTTGATTTATCTGTGTGAAATTAAGGTAGTTTTGATCATAAGAGAACATTTACCAAATGTTACCAATTGCAGAATCACATGTACCAATTCTTTACAACACCGAGCATAATAGTAATCGTATTACATAAGTTATAGGGCTGATCTAGCCAACATCTTTATCATAAAGGCCCCCCCCCCCAACTAATGCATATAAATATATGCATTAGTTGTCAAGTTGTAAGAAAACACCACATTTATATCTGTCTATTTAATAATCAGTATGTAAATGAATGGTCCTCCTTTAGCATACACGAATACAAAATACAGTTCGTAACAAGTGACCTTTGAAAATGAAATCTCACTCCGCTAACTGAAGTATTACGGTTCTCGTGATTCAAATCGGAGTTATCCCACACAGACCAAAATGACAGCATTAGTCATGTTTTGTAGGGGGAAAAAATGCATGCATATTTTACACCTACACTTCCAGCAGCATATTTCTATTTGAATGTAATTACCTTCAGTTTCACAGCAGAGCTCCTACACAGCAAAACATTGACAACTGCTGAGGAAAAGAAAAATAAATCAATGTCGGTGAACCCCTCAATTTAAATTTATACACTGATCAGCCATAACATTAAAACCATTAACATTAAAACCACTTAGGTTTTGGGTTACACTTGTGGCTCTGCAGGTGCTCTGGGGGTGTGCTGTGGTTTCTGACACAAAGATATTGACAGCGGATCCCGTGGGTTCAAAGAATTGTGCAGCATTCGCTTTTCTGTGGGATCGGAGTGGACGGGCTGGCTGTTGGTCCCTGTGGGCATAAGTGAGCCTTAGGGGCTCCTGTAACAAGTTTGCTTGTGTACACTGTAGTTGGTAATCAGTCTTGTTCAGTTCACTTGGCATTTGTGTTCTTGTTGTGTATAAATCTAACATCAACTTCAGACACAAAACCTTCAGTTGCTATCTAATACTGTGTATATCCCACCTACTTTCAGGAGCCATTGTAATAAGGCCTGTTTATTTTTATTTATTAATTTATTTTTTAATCAAGCATTGTCAGCTCCGCTCTATGGCATTTCAGTCTACTCAGGAACAATTACTGTATCAATCTGCAAATAAATACAGACCTGCACACTCTAAGATTAAGATTCAATTATTTGTCAAATATACCTTACAGCACAATAAAAAGATGTTTTGACATATCTCAGTTTGGAAGCTGGATACAGTACCCCTGGAGCAGAAAGGGTTAAGAGTCTTGATTAAGTGCGCAACATTGGAAACCTGGCAGTGCCGGGGCTTTAATCCCCGACCTTCTGATTATTAACCTAGAGTCTTAAACTTTTGAGCCACCACTGCACCACCCTCATTTCTGGTTAAGTGAATTACTAGTCAAATATAAACAATCTAGATTGCTTTTGAATAATAAACATTATCTAATATTTATTCATTGCTAATTGGCACAGACAGGATCTTAGTACAGTATAAATACGCCAGTTCTTTGAAGGCCCAAAGTCTGTTAGGAAAAAAAAACTAAGCCAATGGAATGATGAACCCTGAGAGAAAATACTAAGCTGGGTATTTTTTAATATTCCCATATAGCATCATCTAATAGCATACATATAAGATAGAATAACAAATTATTAATCTCAGGTGGGAAATTTTAGTCAGCAAAACTCCTAAAAGATGATCTTCAAGGAATAGTGCATGGGAACAAATAAATTTGCCTTGAAGTCACAGTATACTAGTGTATAGTTGTACAAGCTGTCAAAAGTCCTACCAGTGACCAGGTGACCAGGTAGGGATTGTTAATGAGAAAAGCAATCAAATGGTCAAGGAAGATCCATAGCTCCAATTGGAGGAACCTGACACATAGGATAACACACTAAAACATTACCATAAAAATAATACAGCCAGTCATGAAGAAGAATAGTGGAAGGACATAAATCACTGCAAAAAAAAATCTAAAATTAAACTGTTTTAAATCTAATAAAATGTATGCACTTCTATTGCAAGAGCTCAATAAACCAAATATGCAATTACAAAATAACTTTTTTTGAAATTATTTCAAGGTTTAAATCATCTTGTTCTTTAGGCAGATTTTTATTTTTTTTTACATTTATTTGTTTAAAGCATTTATTAATTTCGGAAAGGAGACACATTATCTGCAATTTAAAGCTTAACGTGGTAAAAAATAAAAATAAAAAAGGATGAAATGATATTATGTGTACTATACCAATGTCATAGTAGTAAATACTGTTTTTTGTTGTTGTTTTTTTTTTTTTACCTTTGCAGAGTGTATGGCTGCTATGAAGCTCTGGATGGCGGAAACACAGCCGATGCGTTAGTGGATTTTACCGGCGGGGTCTCAGAGCCGGTGGACCTGCTGGAAGGAATGTATGCTCAGGATGAGGCAGCCAGGCACCAGCTGTTCGAGAGAGTGCTGAAGGTCCACAATCGAGACGGACTAATCAGCTGCTCTATCAGGGTGTGTGGTGTACTTATTTACTGATACACTTTCTGCTGCACAACCTGTGCTTTTATGCTCATACTAGTTAGTAAGTCAGACACATCTGTTTCATCTCTCGTTCTTCTGTTTTTGACTCTTGACTTTTAGATTCGATGCAGTCGTTTCACACGGTTTCGTTTTTAGCAAAGATCTCACACTCTGTGTTTAGATGTGTCAAGACGCATCACGATTGCTGACGCTCATAATTACACACCTTTTCTATTTGATAGCAGCAGCTCATGACCACAGCTCATGGCATTTCTGTGAGGAAGGACAGCATTAGTAATGACTCATCCTACTCACTGCACACTCTTATTAACCATGGTTCCAGCACAATTACATTAAAAAAAAAAAAAGCCCTGAACACAGCTCAACCTTCTTATCAAGCTTTATGTGGAAGACAAAGTCACATTTCTGAAGTATGGACATTAGCCACGCTATAATTCCCTTTTCTTTTCCTAGTGTCTGTGACGATCCTCAGTCATCCAGGTGAGGTTATCTGAAAGACTTCATTTTTGTTACATTTTGTAACATTTTACTACTCATCCAAGTATCTTCTTCAGTCAACTTCAAGTGAAGTTGGTAAGATTGCACATATTTGTATCGTTCAGTGTCAAGGATCCTCCCCTGTCTGAAAAGTCTTGTTAGGTGAACAATGGAGAAAGTGAGAGCAGGAGGGAGAGTTGTTAGAGAATAGGGGGGGGGGGGGGGGGGGGGGGGGAGTCGTTAAGAAGATTAGTAATAGAGATAGCGAGATTAGGGAGAGTCATTAAGGTGTAATGACCAGAGAGAAGGGGGAGTCCTTAATTGTAGCTTTCCTGATGACCTGTGAAGAGGTCTTGATCTTCCTGGGGATGGATGAAAGGAGAACATCATCCATGCACTTTCATGCTATTCCTATCCTAGTTTTTCGATATACTCTCTCTCATAATATCTCATTGGAGATGGTCTGACCCAGTCATCTAGCCATCACAATTTGCACATAGTCAGTGTCAGGTCCTTATACTTCTCCATGTTTGCCGCTTCCAACATTAAGAACCGACTGTTCACTTGCTGCCTAATACACCTAATAAATCCCACACCTGGACAGGTGTCATTGTGACGGAAAAAAAAAATCTGTGTTATTTATTCACTTCACTTGTCAGAGGTTTTAATGTCATGGCTGATCAGTGTGCATATGATGAGGCTCCACCTGACACCCCCTATAGATTAACCAGCATTAGTTTAAATGAAAAATCCATAATTTCTCTACACCGGCTGGAGAACTGGTTGATTAAATCAAACATTTTCTAGATTCTCGAACTGAAGTTGTAAGACATACCCTTGAGGGGTCGATGCAAGCTTGTCACATTTGTATTCAGTTGTAAATAATTTGAGGAGAAGCATCTGATACCGAAATGAAATATACTGTAAGTAAGAATCATGATTACATTTCCTGAGCCATCAGAGATCAACATAACACTAATCTACATTTCCTCTGGTTGCTGCCTGTAATAAAGTTGTTGTTTTTAAGAAGATGATTTTCCTTCAGACTTCCATTTTCTTGTAAATGAGTCTAATCCCAGACTTTAGCAATCCTTTATGGGCTGCGTGACATTTTTATCAACAAGCTTTCTCTCTTTCTCTCTCACTCTCTCAGTGCAGCAACAGTGACGTGACTTTTATACGCGCTTCGAGCTGAGACCGTTGTGGCTACACTGGCATATCAAATCAAACACGCGCGAATCCCTCAGGCTCACTGAGAACCCGGCTTTGAATTAGCAAATTCAGAGAAATCCTTTTGTACGTCCAAACAGATGGACCCACGGAACAAAGAAACCAAGACACATTTAGGAATTAACTCAATCTGGATCTTAGGACAGAGCTAAGGCTAATCGAGTTCTAGCACAGCTTCAAGGTTTGGGCTTGGTTTATTGCTTTTTTTTTGTCCAGAAGACAGTTTTAATTTGAAGAATGTTACACCAGGCCCTTTAGCATTTCTGGCTGTGCTTGTTTCACTATGCTGCCTTTGCTCTGAGGCAATCTGAGAATGTTTCTGTCGGCAAATGATGGGTGTAAGAGGGAGTTTGAAAGACTCATCATAGGCTGAGAGCCTCATTTTCTCCTACAGTACATCAAGCAGAGTGCTCACTAAAACGTGCAAGCTTGTTACTGTCTGATTTACACCAAATGATTCGTTATTTAAACTTAAAATTAAAATGAAACTCACTCTCACTCATCCTCTATATCGCTTATACTGTACAGGGTGACAGAAGTCCTGGAACCTTTCCCAGAGGATTCGAGGGATGAGGATAGGTACCTATCTGCCGCAACGCGTGCACGCACTCACTTATACACTCACACACTACGGGCAATTTGGAAACGCCAGTTAGTCTAATTAGTCTTTTGACTGTGGGAGATAATCCGGACGAAACCCAACAAGCGGACGTGCAAAAACAGACCTGAGGCGGCACTCCAACTCACCCCTGGAGGTGTGAGGCCACAGTGCTAATCACTATGCCACCATGCAGCCTGAAATTCATTATACTGCTGACTTTTACACAGTCATAACGCTACTGAGAATCTACCCTCTGGCCCGGTTTGCTATTGTCAGCCTTATTGAACACATGGTATATAAGTAACTCCTTTCCCATTTTCTCTCAGGCAACCACAGTGGAGGACATGGAGGCTCGGCTGGACTGTGGTCTGGTCAAAGGTCATGCTTATGCCGTCACGGATGTTCGGAAAGTGCGCTTGGGGCATGGCTTGTTGGCGTTTTTTAAATCTGAGAAGTTGCACATGATTCGAATGAGGAACCCGTGGGGGGAGAAGGAATGGAGCGGGCCATGGAGTGACAGGTGAGAGCGCCGCTTGGCGGACTGCAGATCGACAGTATTGAAGAGCTTAGATTTTTATTTGTTCAGCGGAGCTGAATTTAGTGCTATTATGTCCGAAGAAATCCAACAAAAACGTTGTCAGTTCCAGAAAAGTTGCATACTTTTCAAATACCACCCCCCGATCCTCCCCCCGCCCCCATGGCTATAGCTGCAAATTTGGCAGATGCAAAAGTGAAACATGAACCAAAATTGCTAAAGGACAGAAAAGTATCTTTAACACCTCAAGCTCACTTTGAAGAATGTTTTTATTTATGCAAACTTATTTTCTGGATGAGCACAAGTGTCCCTCATTGATGATGTAAGCCTAAGTGATTTTCTTTCATTGCACTACTTCAATTGCTAGAGAATCTTTGTTGTATATTTTGGAAACACACCTTCTTTTATCAGGATCTCAGGCAGTGTGGCAAATAATAATCTGCTAAATCGCACAGTGTAAAAACTAGCTTTAGTCTCAAACGGTGTTTAAAGTCGCAGGAAGCCAGCATGTTTAAAAGGTCAGTCCAGTGTAGTCATGCTCTGTTATTAATCAAAGCACAAAACTTTGCCTCTGAAAGTAATCTCATCAAGTACACACGCAGACTTTAGAAAATCGTGTCTCACTCCCTTCCCTAAGACCATTTCGGTCTAAATAACACACAGCCAAAGTGACTATTCTTATCACTCGCTGGTGTGAAATTGAGACATCAAGGCGGGGGGGGGGGTATAAAATTGCGAGCACCTGCAGGCGAAAGGGGGAAAAGTTCAAGGCATGTTTAGATATTCATATTATCCATTTATGACAGCCGGCTTGTTTTATGACAGCCTTAATGTCTCAGCTGGGTGTGAAATGGAAACGTAATTACAATTGGAGGGAACTCTTTCTTGCGTGTTCAGCCTGAGGTCAGCAACAGCTCGGCTTTGGTTATATGGGACTCTAAATTATTTACCATGCAGCCAGAAAGATGTTATTGAGGTGAAAGTAGTCTTTCTTCATATTTTATCACAGATTAAATATTAATTAAGCCTTCTGTGGTGTTCACATTTCTATTACACACTCAGTCTTCTTGGTTCTGGTAGACTCGCTGCATTATTTCAATTGTGCAACAATAGAATCTGAATACAATATCAAAGTATACAGAAATATACAACCAATCTTTGCTTAAAGTCATTTACAAGTACAGTGGAACCTCGGATTGCAAGTAACGTGGTTTACGAGTGTTCCGCAAACCGAGCAAAGATTTTTAATAAATTGTTAATCGTAAGTATTAGTTAACGAGCGCAGAGTATCACGCATGCGACTCTTTTTTTTGACACCGAGCGTCACTCTCTCACCCCCCATCCCCCCACGGCTTCGCAAACACACAGAAACTTTCTTATGCGTGTGCGAGCGTAATTTGACACCAACACAAGGACACAGAAACTCTGCTTTGTCGCGATTCTTTTCAAAGGTAAGGTGCTGGTTCATTTGTTTTGTTTTTGTTTTTTTTTACTTCACAGCAGTGATTCCCTTAGTATGCGCTCACGCCAGGTCAGAGAGATGTCTTTTTTCCCCTGTTAAAACGGTGTTTCCGTTGTGTTTGTGTGTGTCCGTTTGTTGTGAAACTTAAAAAGTGATTCCATTAATATGCGCACACGCCAGTGTCAGAGAGATTTCTTTTTTTCCTATTAAAACAGTGTTTTCGTTTTGTGTGAGTGTGTGTGTTTGTTGTGAAACTTAAAAAGCAAGGTGGGGAGAGGGAGGAGGAGTGTTACTGTGTAAAACGAGGCGAAGGAAGGGGCTCCACACACACACGGCACCTGCGCGCACCAACGGAAACACTTATCTGTCAGGATTTATTTGTACTTTTTTTTTAAGGTAAAGTGCAGATTAGTTTGTTTTATTTTCATTTTATAGATTGTATTAATTATTTTTATGTATTTATTTTTTGGGGCTGTGGAACGAATAATTTGAGTTTTCATTATTTCTTATGGGAAATGCTGATTTGGTTTACGAGTGTTTTGGAACACGAGCCCACTTCTGGAACGAATTATGCTCGTAATCCAAGGTTTCACTGTAGTAGTCAAGTCAAGTCAAGTCAATTTTATTTATATAGCGCTTTTAACAATTGACATTGTCGCAAAGCAGCTTTACACAATAAAAAGAAGTAAGTTTGTATGCAATGTGTATGAATCAAAATGATAAGATTGTCCCTGATGAGCAAGCCGAGGGCGATGGTGGCAAGGAAAAACTCCCTGAGATGGTAATAGGAAGAAACCTTGAGAGGAACCAGACTCAACAGGGAACCCATCCTCATCTGGGTGATAACGGATAGCAGGGATTGATCAGCATAATAATGTGTACTGGAAGTTCTAACAGTTATAACAGGAGATGTGTTAAAATTAAAATTAAAAGGAGTCCAGTTTGTTCCTGAAGGCTCAGGTAGACTGTAGGAGATTCCAATCCTAAGCTATCGAGCAACTGAAGTCACAGGTCCCCAGAGCATCAATCGATGATAGGACAGTCTTAATGGAAACCATTACCAGCCACCATACGAATCCAGGCAGACCACACGGGGCATTCATGCGACGAGATGTCCAACCAGAAGCAGGACTCCAGGACGGGTTAGACGGCTCCAGAGGGCAGAGGGGTCTGGATCACTGGCAACTCAGGAGCGAACATGTATAGCTCGACAGAGAGACAGAGAGAGGGAAAGGAGAGAGGGAGAGAGAGAGAGAGGAGAGAGCAGAAAAGGAGAGAACAGAAAATAAGGAGAGATGGCAGTTAGGTATGGTCACAGTCAACATGTATAAGGTGAATGTATTCAGTGCAAAGTGCAAGCAGGGACTCCGGCAGGACTAACTATAACAGCATATCTAAAAGGAAGAGCCAGAAGGAAACACAAACATGAGGGCTCCCTGAGATGTAAAGCAACCAATCATCTCACCGTCAACAAACCTGAGTGAACAATGAGAGTGGGGAGGACAGCATCTAAACATACCAGTTCACCAGAATACTCTACGTCCATGAGTCCCCCAGATCTGCTCCTTTACCTAAGGTTAATCTATTTACAAAAATGCTTGGCTAAATAAATGGGTTTTTAGCCTAGACTTAAACACTGAGACTGTGTCTGAGTCCCGAATATTAATAGGAAGACTATTCCATAACTTTGGGGCTTTGTAGGAAAAAGCTCCGCTCCCTGCTGTAGTTTTAATAATACGTGGTACTGACAGGCAGCCTGCATTCTTTGATCGAAGTAGGCGTGGCGGATCGTAAGACACTAACAGTTCACTCAAATACTGTGGCGCGAGACCATTTAGTGCTTTAAATGTCAGAAGTAGTATCTTAAAATCGATGCGAAATTTCACAGGGAGCCAATGCAGTGTAGATAAGATAGGGGTGATGTGCTCGTATCTTCTGGTTCTAGTGAGGATTCTCGCTGCTGCATTCTGTACTAACGCTGCATTCTGTACTAACAGACTGTAGTATAAACATAATATGTGGATGCTATTTACCTTAGTGGCTTACAAATCCCTTTGTTAATGAATTTCTTGTAAACCCTCTAAATGAAGACTTTGGTTGGTACAAATCTTTATCTTGAGTAAGTTCAGATACAGTATAACAAGGTTTCCATCAGTTATTTATCAAGTTAGTGTTATACAGTAGGTGGCATAATGGTAGGCACAGTGGCTTCACATCTCCAGGGTCAAAGGTTTGATTCCTTTCTTGGGTCTACTAGAGATAGTCAAAATGTTTGCATTCTGGTTACGTTCTGTATTTACCTACAAATAATTTGTTTTGTGTAATGGTATATTTTCACTGTGTCCTATAGGCATGGTGGCTCAGTGGTACAGTAGGTGTTTCGCCTGCCATACGAAAGGCCCTGATTTGATTCCCAACCACTGGATGCAGTGCCGGTCCCAAGCCCGGATAAAATGGGAGGGTTGAGTCAGGAAGGGCATCCGGCGTAAAACTTGTGCCAAGCTTTTATGTGCGGACTGGATGGTCCACTGTGGCGACCCCTTGCCCGGAGCAGCCGAACTGTGCATAGTGTCCTCACAGTAGACTTGTGAAATAGCTATTCATGTTGGTCCCACTTTCATCCTCATCATCCATTCTTAGAGTCTCATTCCTAACATGAGAGGAGGAGACCATTTAATTGAACCTGTCGTCTCTAGTAGGATGTTCATGAGCTGGTGCTGGAAATGCTTATTTGTAGCTGAAAACTTTGTCCACTTCTGTCTGATGTGGTATAGTTGTAGGTTTTTCAACTGGGTTTGCTTTCCACCCAATGGCACTCTTAATGAGAGTTGTGTCAGGAAGGGCATCTGGCAAAACACCTGTGCTAAATCAAATGTGTGGATATGCTGTGACCTCCCTTTAACGGGAGAAGTCGAAAGAACAATATGTTCGATGTTGAGTATGTCCAGTTATGTCCAACATCCTTGTATGCAAGACTTTTTTTTTTCCAAGCACTGTGTGTATGACTGGAAAATGGCATCATATTATGTCATTGTACAAGCATTCATGCCCAATAGAGCTGGCTCTGAATGTGATCTTCAAATTTACCAGTAGAAACTGAATTGATCGAAACAGGATCCTCATATCCAGATAGTCCTACAGTACCTCGTCCAGAAGTGGACCTCCTTTTACTTTTGCTTAAAATTTTTCTAAAATGTTTTCATAGATTGCTGAAGTCTTATTATTTTAGCAATGTTAACTGATTGTGTTGAGATGCCATACATGAGGAGGGAGTTTCTTACAGTCTGAACAGATATATGATGAGCGTGGTGTATGTTGTAGCTCGGAGGAATGGAATAAGGTGAGCAAGAGCGAGAGGGAGAAGCTGGGCGTCACAGTGCAGGATGACGGAGAGTTCTGGTAAGAGACTGTTTTTCAATAATATCAACGCTATATTCTGTACTGATACTAAAATAACCTCCTAAATACTCCTCACCATGAGTGTCTAATTCAACAGTGACTACACTCCTATGTGTCTTAAACGTGTCAGGCATCTCTAGGTTTAAGGTTCAATTTAAAGAAACATTTCATCCAAAAAAGAAGTCTACCCACCCCTTTCAGCATGCAGGCACATACCGGCAGACATTCCGTTAAGACTAAGATCAGATATGTTTGTTGTCTGACATTTAGTTTTTTAGGTTTTGTGCTTCAGTTACAAGGCCAGTTTAACTAACAAGTATCTAAATCTCATGCAAAATCTATTCCACATTTCCATCACAGTGTACTTTCTTTAGCTGATATTGTGATGCTCTGTACCTACAGTATACTGTTATAATAACATAATTTTTACACATGAATATTACACAAGAAACGTTTAATTTTATACACTGTCTGGCCCAAGCATATCATGTGCTTTCCTTATTACCCTAAGGCGCCCATCACTCTCGAATAGGGTCAGTCTGAACTCACCATACCACACAACTTTTTTCCATAGATCCAAAGTCCCATCTTTATGCTCCCTAGCAAATCGAAGTCTTTTTTTGGATTAGTCTCACTAACAAGTGGTTTTCCTATATCCCAATTCTTTCAGTTTTACTTTCACTATTAAACAAAGCTACTATATGGTTTTTACAGCCGATTTTCCTGTGCAACCATTCATTCATCTGCATTTGACGGTTCAGCACTATCCTTCCAGGTTTTGATGATGTGTTAAGGGGTTCTTAACAAGTAATTTCACATCACCTTTATTGGTTTCTTTGCTTGATGCAGCCCAATAATTTGACCCTTTTGGAATGGTCACTTTTTGGCCCGGCAGTGTATTAGAATTATCTAGTGTATCAGAATTAATTGGCATAGTGGTAGGCACTGTTTCTTCCTGCCTTGAGTCTATTAAAGATAGAGGCAGGGAATGACACTGAGCAACGTAATTTTGGTTGTCCAATATGGCTGCTACCTCAACATTTCAATATTCAGCTGGCACACATGTGCCTGCATGTGTGACATTAAGGGTTGAGTGAGAAACTTAAATGTTTCTTTTTGGCTGAAATTTGTTTAAAGTAGCAGTAAGCTACTCTTATGGTTAAGCATCATATAAAAATAGCTGTTCGCAAACTCGGGAATACATCTTCATCAAGAAACCCGATTGGGCAAAGTTAGTGACAAAACTACCTGCTTATTGTAATACACTCAGGATGAACTTTGAGGATTTCTGTCACTACTTTACTGACCTCATCCTGTGTCGGCTCATCAACACGTCCTACCTGAGCATCCATAAAACCTGGGAGGAGGAGGTGATGAGAGGATCATGGATTTACCGAGATGACCCTCTGCGTAACCGCTCAGGGGGCTGCATTAATCACAAAGCCACTTTTCTGCAGAATCCTCAGGTCTGTGCTACTATATTTAGTAAAATAAGCAATTTCTGCTCACTGTGCTATAAGCAATGTCAATGTATACTGTCTATAACCTGGAACTAAAACAACTTACTGTAACTGGGATGTAATCGAAAGGAAGCAATAATATTGAAACTGTGAAAATTAATTTTGGTTTGTGAAATCATTTACAAATAGTACACGTATGCAATACTTACTTGCATAAGTATTAAACCCTTTTGTGTGAACCCTTTAAGTATTGAACCCTTTGATATATTTCTATCAATGTTATAGATTTAATAACAGAGTCGTCCTGCATGTGTTTAAAGAATAAATATATTGACCCATTTATTGCTGGAAGACTCAATAGTTCATACCAGGATGAATAAGATCATTATTTAGCCCATGGAGCTATTAAAACAAGAATCTTCTTATAAAATATGCCCAAATTGTAAACATCCCACAGAGCATTAAACCCATGAAGGAGCATCCATGGTTTTGTAGGTCCAGTGCATATCTTCACTGATCTTGCTCAAACTAATGTATTAATTTGCATTGATTATAACTTGTTAGACATTTCAAGTGGCTGTAAACTATCTGCTCCTCTCCGTAGTACGTGTTTGACGTGAGGAAGGTGGAGGATGAGGTCTTGATCTGCCTGCAGCAGAAAGAGAAAAGAGCGACTCCCAAAGAAGGCAAAGGAGAAAACCTGGCTATCGGCTTCGACATCCATCGGGTACGGAAATATAAACAGGGTAGAGATTATAGTATAGCATAATAAATTACCGAATCCAACCTACTTTAGTGAGATTTTGTACTAGCATGGTGTGGGAATTCCTTTAAATTTAGAAGAAGAAAAAAGCTGTCATAGTAATAGAGCTGTGTGATTTAATCTATTACGCAGTGTCGTCGATCTTTTGTTGCTCGATTCAATTAATTGTCAGTTTTTCGATTTACACTCAACTTTTTGAGTTCACATAAACTTTGATAAACTCCTTAAAAATATATATCTTAGTCCCTGCAGAAAATTTTAAAGGATAGATAGTATCGCTTCTTTTTTATACGGGTGCGGGTGGTGCAATACAGCTACTTACTGGACTGGAGTGTGGCAAAGAAGATGAGCAAGAAAAAGTATGACATACAGTGGTGTGCAAAGTACTATATACAAATCCTGTACTTGATTAAAAGTAGAGATACAATAGGTAACATATTACCTAAAGTAGAAGTCCTCTATTTACATTTCTTTTTGAGTGAATGACCAAAAGTACTCAGCTTCAAAGTATCAATATTCTGAGCTGTATTAGCGCAGAGTAGCCTTTGTCACAGTAAAAAGTCTTTATCACTCTCTCTCTCTCTCTTGCTGTCTGCAATCGACAGTCTACCTCTGATTCACAACTCTACCTAGTAGTTTCATCAATTTTGTAGCAAAGCCCTGCAGATGCATTGTATTCTTACACCATGCATGTCTTATCATTTGAATGGAAGGATAATTGACTCAGAGTTACTGGCTGCTGGCAAGACAGCTCTCGCCGTATTCAGTGAGGAAAATACTGTGGATTATAGGATTTGGCAGTACTGATGAGGTAGAATATGTTCTAGTGCTTATTCACAACTACTAGTGTAATTTGATTGACATTTTGAAAATTTAATGACATCATAATCAGTTCTTTCACTCCCCTCACCTGTTCCTATAAAACCTTCTTCCCACAAGGTGGAACTGAACAGAAAGTACCGCATGCACACAGCCCAGCAAAAAGTCGCAGGTTCCATCTACATCAACTCCCGCTGCGTCTTCCTGAGGAAAGAACTGAAAGAGGGCCGCTACGTCATCATCCCTACCACCTTCGACCCAGGCCAGCAGGGAGACTTCTTGCTCCGGGTATTCACAGATGTGCCTTCAGACTGCAAGTAAATCTAAGTACTATAACTTCTTTGATTATTTTGCTTATATTACTCATTACGTCCTTCAGTGTTTGTATAAAATCTCAAATCCATTGTTTATAACTTTGGATTTGAGCACTCAGGTTATTGTTATATTCTGTTTTGGAACAGGGAGTTGACTCTGGATGAGCCTCCTCAGACGTGCTGGACAGGGATGTGTGGATATCCTCAACTGGTCACTCAGGTGCACGTGCTGAGTGCTGAGGGGCTGCAGGGTCAAGACTCTAACGGAGGTAAACCTGTAAACACAGCAGAAACCCATATCTTATAGGTTATAAGATGATCATCACTTCACAAAGGACATACAGTGGAACCTTGGATTGCGAGCATAATTCGTTCCGGAAGTGGGCTCATGTTCCAAAACACTCGTAAATCAAATCATTTTCCCATAAGAAATAATGAAAACTCAAATTATTCGTTCCACAGCCCCCAAAATTAAATACATAAAAATAATTAATACAATCTATAAAATGAAAATAAAACAAATTAATCTGCACTTTACCTTTAAAAGAAGTACAAATAAATCTCGACAGATAAGTGTTTCTGTTGGTGCGCGCAGGCGCTGTGTGTGTGTGTGTGTGGGTGTGTGTGTGTGTGTGTGTGTGTGTGTGTGTGTGTGTGTGTGTGGAATTAGCCCCTTCCCTCGCCTTGTTTTACACAGTAACACTCCTCCTCCCTCTCAACACCTCGCTTTTTAAGTTTCACAACAAACACACACACACACACAACGGAAACACCGTTTTAACAGGAAAAAAAGAAATCTCTCTGACACTGGCGTGTGCGCATACTAACGGAATCACTTTTTAAGTTTCACAACAAACGGACACACACACAAACACAACGGAAACACAGTTTTTTCAGGAAAAAAAAGAAATCTCTCTGACACTGGCATCAGTGCATACTAAAGGAATCACTGTTTAAGTTTCACAACGAACACACACACACAACGAAAACACCGCTTTAACAGGAAAAAAAGAAATCTTTCTGACCTGGCGTGTGCGCATACTAAGGGAATCACTGCGGTAAAGTAAAAAAAAACAAAAAAAAAACAAATGAACCAGCACCTTACCTTTGAAAAGTGTCAGTGTCAAATTACGCGCACGCACACACATAAGAGACGCTGAAAGAGAGAGGGAGATGTTGATTATGCAAGTAAGAGACGAGCACTAAGACCTAGCAGGGGAGACGATTACACACAATTCCGCAGCGCAAGAGTGATGCTCGGTGTCAAAATAAGAGTCGCATGCGTGATACGTGATACTCGGCGCTCGTAAACTAATACTAGCTCAGTTTCCGAATTTATTAAAAATTTAATAAAAATGTATTAAAAATCTTTGCTCGGTTTGCGGAACACTCGTAAACCATGTTACTCGCAATCCGAGGTTCCACTGTACTTTATCGATAGACCTTTATCGAAAAATTGTTTGCAAATACTACACACCACTGTGGTTATGTATGCTACATAAATGTAGTGAGGTATAAAGTATAGATATTTGCTGTAGGATGTAGTGGAGTAAAAGTAAAAAAGTATCCTGTAGTAAAACTACTCAAGTTAAGTACAGATAGATAAAATACACAGCAACAAAGAAAACAAAATTAGTTATCGTCTACTTCTGGTGACATAACATTTAAAAAATCAAGTACACACGTTACACAGCATTTCAATGCATATTAGATACTTTTATAGTTTTAATACTTTAAAACCTGTTAGAAATATAGCTGCTTAAGACAAATCAGACTATATATATTGAGAGTTAGCCAGCTTCTTTAATTGCTAAATAAATATTGGATCCAAATTGAATATACACACACAACAGACATGATTCTTTGCTAATGTGACATAGACATTCCTCTGTAGATGCAGTTGATAAATCAGCTGGCATGTTTTTTTTTTGGCCTGTTCGTTCTTATTCCCTCATCTGGTCTAGTGTATTCCCCTACCCCCTGCCTCACCTGAGCTAAGAACCGTCAGGGAGCTCTTTCAGGTACACACCGACCTGCCTGATTCCCCACAAGACACAGGATGACATAAAGAGCAGAGACACTTAATCTTAGTGGCAGGGAGCATAAATTGTTCTCCCACTGGAGAATCACAAACGTGCACACCTAGAGCACCAAAACCATTAATCAGCCCGATACCTCCAATGTGCCGGTTTTTACCCATGCTAGCTGACTTATTCTGCACTAATGCAGTATGTCTAACATACTGCAGACTCAAACAGATATAAACTGCTCATATTTTTGAATCAAGACACAGTTCCAGCATAATTACATTGAGACACACTAGTGCCCTATGATTTGTCCTTCACTGTAAGCGGACTTCCACTTAACGTTCTTATCTGCAGGTTTAAATGCTAATTTTGGCCAAAAATAGAAACCACTCTGTCCCTATGTCCATTTCCATCAATGCGCAGCCATATCTTTGGATTTGTTCAGTAACTGTGGTGTTGCATTAGCATGAAAATGTGCACAAATTGCTACATGACTACCTGCCTGTTTTGTTCTAGGCTCAGATCCGTATGTGATTATCACCTGTGAGGGAGAGAAAGTTCGATCACCTGTGCATAAGGACACCCGATGTCCCAACTTCGACATCAAGGGAGTGTTCTATCGCAAAAAGCCAAAAGAAGGCATTCACATTGAGGTGAGCGTTGATACTCTTATGTTTTCCCTCATCTTATTTCTGTGCATTCTGTAAATCTTTTTAAAGCAAATGCTAACAGTACACATCCACTTGCAAACGTTGTTGCCGCATGGAGCTGCACCGTTTCTCTTTTTTAGAAGTTGGTTATTAAAATTAGCATTCATCTTATGTATGGCTAAACGATATCGTTGTATCAGCTAGAACGTACTGACCTAGCTAGCTCAACAAAGATAGTCGCTTTATGTAACAGCAGCTTAATTTATATTGTGAAAGTAGTTATTAGCATGCTTTATAGCTATTTATATTTAATCACAATCTTTTTTAGGTTAATTACTAGCAAGTATACAGTACCGAACTTAGCAGGTTTTTAACAGACATAAATGTTTTGATAAATTTTTTATTTGGCATAAATAAAACCACCGGATCTTAAAGAAAGCTAATCTCTGATGAAAAATGACCTAATGCTAAATTGTAGTTATTTTTAACAAACTAAGACAACAGTAAGGTAATTACAAAATCTCAAAGTGGACTTGATCAATTTACTTGTGTGGGAAGGAAAATTACACACCAGCTGAAAATAATTGGGTTTTGTAGCTGGTAGCTATTTAGACCAAGCGTTTCTGGTTACTTGGCTGTAACCCTGTTCCCTGATGCTGCATGAAAACGCTATGGGAACATCTCTTTGTTTCCGGTTGTGAAGCCTGTGTATGCTTATAATCTCTGCCAGGCATGACGTCACCGAATAAGGTGCACCTGCAGGTTATAAATAGGAGTGAACCGGAAACATCCTCAGGTCAATTTTGTCTGAAGGACATCCAGGCACGCCAGCAGTGCGGCATTGAAACGCAGCATCTCGTTCCCGCTTTATCAGGGAACAGGGTTACAGCCAAGTAACCCGAGACGTTCCCTTTCAAAAGCTACACTCGATGCTGCATGAAAACGCTATGGGAACGAGAATACCAACGCCGCCGCACTGCAAGTGTCTGGACCCCCAGGTTGTGTAGCGTGTGCGCACAATAGCCAAGGAGGTCTCAGACCTAGCTCTGGGACGCTGACTCAAGGATCCACGAGTCCGGAGTAGCATTGACATCCAGACTATAAAATCTAACAAACGTGTGTGGAGAGGACCAGCCTGCTGCATCACACACCGGCTGCAGGGGGACGCCTCTTGCCAGAGCAATTGATGAGGCAATCCCCCTGGTTGAATGAGCCCTGATTCCCAGAGGCGAAGTGTGACCACGCGCCTCATAGGCTAGGGCAATAGCATCTCTCACCCAGTGTGACAGAGTCTGTCTAGTGGGGCCGCCCGACTCCCCCCCACCCCCCACCCCCCGGTTGCGACCCCCATGGCAAATAAAGAGCTGCTCTGACTTACGCCACTGGCTAGTGCGGTGGATGTAAATCCGAAGAGCACATACAGGTCACAGTAAGTGAAGTCTTTCCTGCTCCGGAGCTGTGAAAGGCGGAAGGCTTCGAGAACGACTGGGTGCATGGTCGAGAATAGCCTTGAGAAGATAGTTCGGGTGAGGATGCAGAATAGCTTTGACTAGCCCCAGGGGCAAAGTCTAGGCAGAATGGGGAGACTGACAGAGCCTGCAGATCCCCAATCCTCTAAGTAATAGCCATAAGAAAAA
Organism: Clarias fuscus; assembly: GCA_030347435.1. Lineage (NCBI taxonomy): Eukaryota > Metazoa > Chordata > Actinopteri > Siluriformes > Clariidae > Clarias > Clarias fuscus. The sequence continues at coordinate 12,160,021 of CM059230.1, read as the reverse complement.
ACATCTTAAGAGACAGAAGCCTGACAGGCGCTGACTTTAGTGGTTCGAAAGGGGTGTCAGCCAGGCCTTCGAGTACGATAGCTAAGTCCCATGAAGGGACTGTCGCTCTAGTGGGCGGCCTCAACCGTTTAGCTCCACGAATAAAACGGGCAACTAAATGCTTTTCCACAGAAACCCCATCGGTCAGAGCATGCCGAAATAGCGGCCATGTATGTTCTGAGAGTACTAGGGCATAAGCCAGAGGACAACTTTTTCTTGCAGAAACTCCAGCACTGAAACAATCTGGCAGAGGACTGGGTCTACATGTCTTACCATACACCAACTTTCAAATACACTCCATTTGAGGGCATAAGTTCTTCTAGTGAAGGGAGCCCTGGCACTTAAAATGATTTCAATTACGCTGGCTGGAAGACCAGCATGTCTTAGTTGGTCCCCTTCAGGGGCCAAACGTGAAGGTCCCAGAGCTCGGGCCGGGGATGAAATATTGTCCCCTGCACCTGAGACAGAAGATCCCTCCTCACTGGAATCACCCAGGGTGAGCCGTCGAGGAGATATATTAGGTCTGAGAACCACACTCTGGTCGGTCACTGGGGTTGCGCCTATCGATAAGAGGCGCAAACCCTGTTGACGGACCCTCGCCAGGACTCCTAGGAGCAGAAATATCAGAGGAAACACATAAAGGCGTAATCTTGGCCACGTGTGGGCCATGGCGTCCAGACCCAGGGGAGCTAGAGGAGTCAGAGTAGTAAAGGGGACATTGTGCTGCCTCTTGCGACGCGAAGAGGTCCACCTCTGCTTATAAAATGTTTCCCAGATTGACTGACTACTTCGGGGTGGAGTTTCCAGTCCCCATGTGTCACAGCTTGTCTGGATAGCAAGTCCTCTCCTACATTCATGTGCCCTGGAATGTAAATCGCTCTGAGGGACAGGAACTTGTCCTGTGCTCAAAGCAGAACCTGGTGCGCTAGCTTGTTCAAGCGTCGCAAGCACAGTCCACCCTTGCGATTTATGTACGAGCCTACAACAGTGTTATCCACCCGCACTAGGACATGGTAGCCTCTCAACTGCTGGAGGAAGTGTTTCAGGGCCAGAAACAGAGCCATCATTTCGAGGCAATTGGTGTGCCATGCGAGAAGATGACCTCTCCAGCTCCCTTGTGCTGGACGGCCATCCAAGACCGCACCCCAGCTCATGAGGGAAGCGTCTGTCGTTAGCATCTTGCGACAACAAGATGGACCTAAAGTGGGACCCAAAGTCAGAAACCGGGGTCTGAACCACATAGAAAGTGTACGAAGCCCCGGCGCGTAACCCTTATTAGCCTCTGGGGATTGGCCCTTGAGTGAAATTCCCTGGCTCTTAGCCACAACTGAAAACACCCTCATGTGCAGAAGGCCCAAAGGTATCACCGTGGATGCAGCTGCCATGAGACCTAAGATCTTTGAAAGTGATGGAGTCACTTTCTGGCCTAGCTTGATTTCCTTCAAGGTGTTGGAGGATGGGTTCGACACAAGTGGGAAACAGCTGTGCCCGCCTTGTGATCGAATCCCATGTGACACCCAAATATGTTGTCCTCTGAACAGGAAAGAGAACGCCTTTCGTAGAGTTAAGCCTCAATCCTAAAGAATGGAGATGAGCTAGGACGACATCCCGATGTCAAAGCGCTAGCTATTAAGACTGAGCTAGGATCAGCCAGTCGTCTATACAATTCAGAATACAGATGCCCTGGAATCATAGAGCCAGAGCTGCATCCGTGCATTTTATATGTGCAGGGTAACAGGGCTAGGCCAGATAAAAGGACGCGATACTGGTAAGCTTCGCCCCCGAAAGCAAACCTCAGGAACCTTCTGTGCTGTGGCAATATTTCTATATGAAAATATGCGTCATTCAGGTTGACCGTCACAAACCAAACCTCTGGTTGAATTTGAGAAACGATCATTTTGGCTGTCAACATTTTGATGTTCAGCCCAAGAATGCCCTATTTATAGTCAGCAGATGCGCTCGATCCGGTTTCATGGAAGTGAAGACCACGCCATTGAAACGCGGAGAACGATGTATGGCGGGGGGGGGGGTACGTGGGGTGTTAGGTGTCCAGCATCCTGAAACAAGGCAGGAAGGAATCGAGCACCTAACAATTCGCTGGAGACCGCTGCTTCCCGAAACACCAGTGGTGGCGGAAATTAGACAACAGGGAGGAGTCTTTATCCCTTATTGGAATTTTTACACATCCCTCCCCAGGGGGAGACACTCCCGTGGTCCTGGGCACGTCAACCTCGGGACTTTTTGGCGGAAATAATGCTCCTCAGGTCCAGTGCCTTTTTTTTTTTTCTTTTTTTTTTTGAGGCGGATGCGAAGCGCGATGAGACCTTCCCCTGTCTCTACGAGGGGGTAGCTGGCTCGGCACACTCTCCTTCTGCGCCTCACACCTCGTGGGGACCAGACCTGGTCGGGACTGGGTGGCCGACAGTCCCGACTCCTGAGCACAGCAGGGGAGAAACCTCACAGAGGTCTGCTTGTAGAGCTTCGCCTCCCGAACCTAGTGGTGGCGATGTTTACAGCGTCGCCAAAGAAGCCGAAAGGCGAGAGGGGGGGCATCAAGGAGGAAAAACGCGATCCCTGACCTCGATGCCCGTGAGGTTTAATCACAGAAGTCTCTCCGTGGCGACCGCGGCAGCCATAGAACGGCCGATAGCACGGGCCGTCTGCTTGGTGGCACGGAGAAATAAGTCTGTGGCTTGGCGCCATCAATAGACCCGCCACTGCTCAGAACTCCTAGCAGGTGAGCTTGGTATGCCTGCAAAACCACCATGGTGTGCAGGGCAGCACCAGCCTGACCCGCTGCCTGAAAAGCTTTCCCCACCAACGAAGATGTTATTCTACACGGCTTGGTGGGCAGTGTGGGCTTTTACAGGGAGGATGAGCTCCCAGGAGAGAGATAGCTCGCAAGCGTCTCTTCAATCTGGGGTATCATCATAAAACAGGGGATGAATAAGGCTTATTCCATGAAAGAGTTAACTCGTCATGGAGGTTGCCAAAAAAGGGGAGAAACCCTTGTTGAGGCCCCTCCCCTGGCCACCCGACAGAAACCTGTCGTCTAACTTTGAGCGCTTGGGGATTTATTTTATTATTATTTTTTTTAATTATTTTATTTGTTTATTTATTTATTTTGCGGCGAAAGAAGAAATCTATTCGGCCCCTTCACAAAAAGCGCCGGTACGCGCTTGAGAAGCGGACGCTAAAAACTTCTTGATCCGGAGAGAGACCGCGTGAGAAAGGGGGAAATACCGTCTCAAACTCACGCGAGCCCCAGGAATGCGCCGCGGCTCGCGGTTTCTCTTTAAAGAAAGCGAGTCGCGTGCGAAGTGCCTTAATAGGGAGATCACAATGCTTGCACTTTCCTTGAAACCCAAGCACTCAAGAAAAAGTCGTGGAGATCGCCCTCCTAAAGAAATCACACGGAGGCACGCATCTCTCAACCAACTCTCCATTATCGGTAAGTTTTTCTTTCCTACCGTGATTCTGTTGCACACACACACACACACACACACACACACACACACGCAAACACAAAGCAGTCCTGAAGACAAAAAGATCTGCGGATGTTTCCGGTTCACGCTTATTTATAACCTGCAGGTGCACCTTATTCGGTGACATCATGCCTGACAGAGGTTATAAGCCGAGGTATTCGGCGGTTTTGATATACACAGGCTTCACAACCGGAAACAAAGAGATGTTCCCATAGCGTTTTCACGCAGCATCGAGTGTAGCTTTTGAAAGAGAACTGGATATTTTAGCCTTTTAAACTGTTCCTGGAATACTCCCTGTCCTGGAATACTCCCTGCACATTTTAATGTTACCCCAGCACTAACACATCCACTTCACTCAGAATGAACTTGTTGATTAATTAGTTGAATTAATTGAATAAAGTGTGAAAACTACAAATATGTGTTGAACAGAGGGAACTCCAATAGCATGTTTGGGGACCTGTGAGGAAACCGATTAGTCACTGAAGTCAGGATGGACTACCTCTGCAGAGGTCTTGGTCGTCCTGACATAGCCAAGTACTGAGTGAGACGAGGTTGTTTCTTCATGCACCATGAAAGCTCTTTATTGAAATAAATTGGCTGTGGCACCGCAACCTTGCAAATGGATATGTGCCCTTACACTGCGCTTTCACTTCTGATTTCTCAATCTACTTTTCTCTTTTGCTTTAACATCTTTCTCTGATTGGTCCATGATGATGGTAGATCTACAATAAGAATGTGATTGTAGACACCTTCCTGGGTCAGGTGACCCTCTTCAGTGACCCGAATGACAGACAAGAGCAGCACATCGTCCACCTGAGAGACAAAGGCAGCCGCCAAGATAACGGCCTTCCCGGCATGCTGACCGTTCGCCTGATCACCTGCACCACGTTAACCAACATCTGACACCTTAACGAACATGACCTCACCCCTGACCTTTACCTTCTGTTTCCTTCTCTCTTTTGATGGTCTGCAGTCAGTGTTCAATCAATCCCTTACTGATTACCGTATCATTTTGCAGTGCTCATAGTATTCATAAGGGCTACGCATTAGTCGTGCATGAGCAGCTGAGGTCGGTTCGGTATTGGGACCTATTGCGGAGTCTTCGTCAAGCAATCAGCCGCATGGTTTCCGTTGCCAGCTTACCTTGACAAAAATCACTCCTTGCCATCACTCTTGTGCTCCTTCGTGGTATTCTGATCGGTTTATACTTACATTCCTAGCTCACACTGAAGACCACTTATGAAAAAAAAAAAACAGTTTTGGATGCCTTGGACAGCGCATGACTCACCCGACATGCTTTCTGATCTACAACAGAGTTGACGAGTGCCTCTGAATTGTGTCGATTCTTCAAAATCTTTACACTGGATGCTCTTTGGATGTGCAGCAGCATGCTTGGTGTAGCTTTGCAACAATACCAAGAAATAGAGGCTCAGAGTTCAGCCATGACCAGCTGCCTCTAGGGACCAAAAGCCCACCCATACTCCATCACCATAGTAACGCCACTGCCTGAAGACCATGACAGTTTGAACAGCTTATGTACTGTATGCCTGTGTGTGTATGCTAATCTGAATAAACCCCCTCAGACGGGCATTCAAATGTCATGCATGTGTAAACGAACTACATAAATTCCAGCAGTGTTTTAGAGTGGAGAGCAGTCTTGAGGACACGGACATGTGTATACACACTTTGCATGTATACTTCACTCGTGGGACTGTGACGTGATGTGACAGACTGCCGGGTCTCTTCAGCTCTTGCCAAACAGCATGTGCCACGATGCTAACGCTATTAGAACTGTTCTTCCACTCCACCAGGGGGTGCTCTACTAATGCTCTAGGAACTGCTGACTCTTGAACGTCCTTTCCGATTGTTGATGCGCCCTTTTACTATGAACTGCTACAAAGCTATTTATATACAGTAACTACCGTTACCAGCTTATGTGTTGCTAGAATTTTAGTTGCTTGTGTTATGATGGAAGTGTTTTATCAAAGCATATATTTAAAAAGGTTGGCACTTTTTTCATTACTTGAAATAGGACATTTATTATCACATTTTTTATGTATGTACATGTTTATGTCCCATGTTGTCTTAACTTGTGCATCTTTCTTTAAAAAAAAAGGTTATTGTTATAGTTGCTATATTTACTCTCAGATTATTAAATAATGGAACTGTAGGTTATGCTTTTAGTTTCTAGCTGCAGTCCCAGACACAAATGATGCGACGACCCATGCTGGGTAAAAGAAGCTTCTGTTTGGACATAAATGTAAGGTTTTAAATCAGACATATACATGTAATTTTAAACAAACAGTAACTGTAAAAACTGTCTGCGTTTTTTTATTATTATTATTTTTCACTCAGTGTTAATGATAGCTACCTCACCAACACTTTATCTACAGTCGTGGCCAAAAGTTTTGAGAATTACATAAATATTGGAAATTGGAAAAGTTGCTGCTTAAGTTTTTATAATAGCAATTTGCATATACTCCAGAATGTTATGAAGAGTGATCAGATGAATTGCATAGTCCTTCTTTGCCATGAAAATGAACTTAATCCCGAAAAAAACCTTTCCACTGCATTTCATTGCTGTCATTAAAGGACCTGCTGAGATCATTTCAGTAATCGTCTTGTAACTCAGGTGAGAATGTTGACGAGCACAAGGCTGGAGATCATTATGTCAGGCCGATTGGGTTAGAATGGCAGACTTGACATGTTAAAAGTCTTTCATTGTTAACCATGGTGACCTGCAAAGAAACATGTGCAGCCATCATTGCGTTGCATAAAAATGGCTTCACAGGGAAGGATATTGTGGCTACTAAGATTGCACCTAAATCAGCAATTTATAGGATCATCAAGAACTTCAAAGAAAGAGGTTCAATTCTTGTTAAGAAGGCTTCAGGGCGTTCAAGAAAGTCCAGCAAGCGCCAGGATCGTCTCCTAAAGAGGATTCAGCTGCGGGATTGGAGGGCCACCAGTGCAGAGCTTGCTCAGGAATGGCTGCAGGCAGGTGTGAGCGCATCTGCACGCACAGTGAGGCGAAGACTTTTGGAAGATGGCCTGGTGTCAAGAAGGGCAGCAAAGAAGCCACTTCTCTCCAAAAAAAACATCAGGGACAGCAGATTGATCTTCTGCAAAAAGTATGGCGAATGGACTGCTGAGGACTGAAGCAAAGTCATATTCTCGGATGAAGCCTCTTTCCGATTGTTTGGGGCATCTGGAAAAAGGCTTGTCTGGAGAAGAAAAGGTGAGCGCTACCATCAGTCCTGTGTCATGCCAACAGTAAAGCATCCTGAGACCATTCATGTGTGGGGTTGCTTCTCATCCAAGGGAGTGGGCTCACTCACAATTTTGCCCAAAAACACAGCCATGAATAAAGAATTTTGGGTCCATGGCCTGGAAACTCCCCAGATCTTAATCCCATTGAGAACTTGTGGTTAATCCTCAAGAGGCGGGTGGACAAACAAAAACCCATTAATTCTGACAAGCTCCAAGAAGTGATTATGAAAGAATGGGTTGCTATCAGTCAGGATTTGGCCCAGAAGTTGATTGAGAGCAGCCCAGTCGAATTGCAGAGGTCCTGAAAAAGAAGGGCCAACACTGCAAATACTGACTCTTTGCATAAATGTCATGTAATTGTCGATAAAAGCCTTTGAAACGTATGACGTGCTTGTAATTATATTTCAGTACATCACAGAAACAACTGAAGCAAAGATCTAAAAGCAGTTTAGCAGCAAACTTTGTGAAAACTAATATTTGTGTCATTCTCAAAACTTTTGGCCACAACTGTACTAGCTGACGAAATTTCATAATGCTAGCTTAATATTTAATGAGCAATTAGTAATGTTCACGACCACTGCTGCCCTGAATTGCAGTAGGAACATTTAACTGAGACCTCTTCTACAGAAAATATAGAAGAATTATAAAAAAAATTTAAATCGTACAGCAGAGCAAACTCTTTTCAAGAAAGGCGTGGGGCTAATAATGTCAATCTAGCTGAACACCTGTGGGAGATTTAGGAGTGTCATGTTAGACAGCACTCTCTACCATCATCATCATCATCAACAAAAGGCCAGCTGAGGGAATAGCTTTTGGAAAAATGGTGCTCATCGCTTTACTACAGTTCCAAGCTGGGTATTCCTTTAATTTGCACTCAAGAGATGCCAATACTGTATTATCCTGATATTAAAATTATGACAATCTCAGATTAATTAATTATTTGTGTTCTGAATTCTTCCTATATAATCCATAATACAGCAAAGAATTACACACTGGATTTGGATTTATTTATTTATTTATTTTAAACTCATACCTGTCCATCATTCTAAGCAATGACTTGAACAGTACAGTCCTAATTATGTCATTAAATAATTAGCATAAGCATTAAACAGCAACCTTATTTATGGATGAAAACAGCATTAGCAGACATGGATCTTTGCTTAATTCTTCAGTGTTCAAACAGAGGCTTGTCCCAGCATGGGGTATGTTCTGAGGTGCTGCAGCTAGCTGTCACTCATTGATTTAGCCTCTGCATTGTGGCAAATAAGGACATCATCTGCTTTAGGGCTGTATTCAGAGTTGACTTAAGCATGCATAATAAACTCTACACACATCAGTATTCAGATCTCAGATGGACCCACAGAGTATTCCGAGAGACTGAGAATCACATATCTATATTGATTTTTTCCCCTCTGACGGTAATATGTGCTGGATCAAGTGCTGTTTTATAAACTGAAGAATAATAAGGGTCAAAGCCATATTGTAAATTTAAGCCAATTTTGCAGGAAAGTCCTAAATGCAGTGGTTTAAATACTATTGAAAGCCCCATTTTAGTTGCTCCCATGCAAGATACATCTGACAACTTTACAGGAATGAAACACAAGGAGGTAATTGAAATAATCAGAATAGCAAGATCAGAACTACTCACTTAACCCAAACCTGAATATACACAGATATTGGCTTTTGTTTTGAACTTAAACAGCCGACTCTGAATACAGCCCCTAGTCTGAAGTCAGAGTCCTGAGAGATGGTGTTCAGGTTGGTTCAACTTAGTTATAAGTGCCAAACGAATAAGTGTTGCATTTGAGGAGTACGAGAGATGTTCTTGCCATGCAGATTAGTCCTCAGACATAATGGTGAAACCAGACAGCCATAGATAATTTGACTTTATTATGTGTTAGTACGTAGCAAATTAGAAGAAAAGGGATTGTTGATGTTCTTACTGTTCTTGTATTATAATAGCTGTTTTAAGAGAAGATGGTTAACGGTTTATTTATCCTGCTATATAACCTGAGTATTTGAAAGCATTACGTTTTCCTTCAATCACTCCGGAGTATAAGACATGCCTTAGATTTGTGGCACTGTCGGGTTAAATAGAGTAATCTTAACCAGGTATTTTGTAACCAAAAATGACGTCTCAGAACCTCTACTATTGTTGTCCAGTTTAGTCTTTGCCTACTTAGCAATGCTGTAATTTGTTGCTGCATTGTTCCTTAAATGGAAGACTTTGTTTCACTGCTGATCTTAATCCCACTCTGAATTCAGAGTGCTTTCTATTTATAGGTCTATTCTTACCAAGAACGTACAGTATTATGGAAATACACTTTTACACACGCACTCTTTTGCTATACTGCTTATCCTGTACAGGGTGGTGGGGGGACCCTGGAGCCCATCCCATGGGCATGAAGCAGTGTACACCCTGGAAGAGGTGCCAATCCATCCAAGGCACACAAGCGCACACTCTCACATGTGCACTCGTACACTACAGACAGTTTTGTAATGCTAGTTAGACTAATCTGCATGTAGGGATCCGGATTACCCAGAGGAAGCCAACCAAACATGGGGAGAACATACAAACTCCATGCACACAGAATGGAACCCTCAAACCTGGAGGCGCGAGGCCACTGTGCAAATCATTACGCCACTGTAGCTAACTGTAGCACTTTTCTCCCCAAATCTGATGCATACAGTCATTCTGGCTTTAACTGAATGTAAGAGTGTAAAGGGTTATGTAACAGAATTAGCCTAATTACAAAACTTAAACTCTCCTGAAACCTGTACTGATCATCGAAATAATGACTAATGATACTTTGAAAAATTTGCAAAGTAACATCAAATAGTATTTTTATAATTAGTCAGTATTAAAACAATGCAGTTTTCCAAAACAGTGTTCAGTGCAGTCCTTAAATGGATTTGTATTGTTAGATGTATTAACATGAATAAAGATAAGCTAGGACAATGAGTAAAACCATTTGCTATTACACAACCATATAAATAATCAAGAATTTGCACTTTATGTTACAGAAATTAGTAGTCACTCATTACATACTGTAATTTTTAGGTTATTATATTTTTATTCATAGCCACCTCCCTTATAGGCTATAACAATTCTACTATTCAAATTAAGAACCAACAACAAGCTTAAAGCCTTATGCTTTTTGATGGAAAAAATTGCTATGGTAGTTTGGTGACAATTTTATTAGACATGTCTTTTGGCCAGGGATTTTTTTTTCCTTCTAAATGTCATATTAAATCTGGTATTAAATGCCCACAGGTTATAATTTGTGCTATGGCTAACAGAGTACAGTACGTGAAATATATTAGATTTTTAATTTAAGCAAAAATTGGTAGAAAAATATCTTATCCCCCTCATCCTTCAACAGATGTAGTGAATAGAAAAAATAGAAGAAAAAAAAATATGCATTTTTTTTTTGGCTATATAAAATTAGGAATTACCTTTTCATGAATCACACAAAATGAGACTTAGTACCTGATTTGATGTGACGGATCAGAACTCTCTGTTTATCTCTCATAGTTTGGTCAGTAAAGCTTTTGTCTTATAGTCCGGAGAATGCAACAAAAAAAAAAATCACACATCCAATATCCATGCCTTCAAGTTCACATTGTCTTTATTCAGCAGGAACATTTAAAGACACTTTTCTTTCTTTTTCTCATTTTCAGGTTGAATTTGTTTCGTGTAAATGCCATGGAAGTAATTAATGTGCCATCTAATACTTGAATTTATTTATTTATTTATTTATTTATTTATTTATCTGTTTTAATTGTATTCTCTGTATTTCCTTTCTAACATTCAGTCTGTAACGGTAACACAATGGAATTTTTTTTTTCAGTCTTGTCGAACTTATTCAGCAACGCACACATTTGTGCGTGCCCGTATTCCAGAACAGGTTTACAGCCACACATGCACGCTGACTGTTCTACAGTGTTCCATGTTAAAATGAGACAACAATATGGACGTCGCCGCTGCTTGCACATGCAGGTCTGCGCTTTCACTGCATGCAGTGCACAGTGACGTAAACCTGTATATGCTGTTTGTTCAGCTTCAGCCAGGCACGTTTCTGTATATAAGTGGCAGCAATCTGGAAAAGAATGGCCTGCTGGACATCCAGTACAGTACAATTCCGTGAAGATATTAACCTGCATTATTGTGTGATGAAACATTTCAGCAGTTTGTACATTTGAAACGGGTGGGGGAGGGGGGGTCTTTTTAAATGCTCACTACATTTCTACTCAGACAGAATGCCATTCCTGGTTGTTGAAGTTTGCTTATGATTTGGGTTGTTACTGTTTGACGGCTGGACTTTTTCAAAACGCAGATTAAAATGATTTTTCGTCTACTACTGTCAGTTTATACATTTTTTTAGAACTGTTTCACGATTCCGTCCCTCTGGATTACAGCTTTTTTTTTTTCTCCATGCACGGGATGCAACTGCACTAAAAACTCTTTGGATGCGTTATCTGCTTATGCTCTAAACCCATCTACATTGCTACCTCTGCTGCAACTCCTAGCATGTTCCTAAATTTAGCGCACACATCCGCTATCAAATGCACAGAAGAAATTGTGGCTGATCAGTGTTGCACACTACTGCGCTAGTTTAGTAGTATATATATTTTTTCCTCTTGCCCTGTGCATACTTTTGCCTTTCTTTACAGACACTTTTTCTTTCATTTTCTTTAATTTATATATATATATATATATATATATATATATATATATATATATATATATATATATAAAAAATAAACATCTTTCAAAAAACAGTTAGGGGATTTGATCTTGTTGCTTTGTTTTGGCTTTTATATCAAATACAAGGCTTTTTACATAGAAATTGTAACAAACTTGTTCTTTAATTTCCACCACAGGCCTGTGCGTTTTAAATAGTATACCGTGACATGATGAAACCATGTTATTTTTAAACTAGGCTATCACTGAATAGATAGGTTTCTCCCTCAATATTTGAAACCGTAATATCCCTGCGCTGATGAACGGCACTACTTTTATCTGTCCTCTGTCATTGCATGTACTGTGACTAACTGGAAGCTCCGTTCGGACAAAACAACATCACGAACGGTGAAATGTGCCGTGTCTGAATCCTCTAAGCTTCACGGAGCCGCGCCGCCTTAAGATTCAGAGAATGCTTGCGTGACAATTCCCTTTTCTTCATCTTCCTTTACTATAATTTGTTTCATTTATAACAGACCAGACGTCCAGAGAATGAGCTTGTGATACTCTTGTATTTTTCTGGTGACGTTGATCTTGAAAGCGGCGCTGAGATAAACTTGCATGATGACATTCTACAGTATATATGGTAGCAGACGCTGAGAACTTTATAACAAGTCTCTTTTAGCAACGTTTTGTACTCATTTGTTTAATCTTTTATATCTGTCCATCAACTCTTTCTGTTAATCAAAATGATAGTCTACCTTTATCAATTATATACGTTGAAAAAAGCTGTATCTTATGTACGTTCTAACATGTGTTTTATTTATTTGTCTCTTTCCTGGGTTACACTGTGGTTATTTTATATTTACTCTTGAAGTCCTTATTTTCTCTATTTTGTATTTTATGTCAACTTGTGGCATGACTTTGAAATAAAACATTCATAAAACATAATTTTTGGTATGTTTATATAGTATCACTATAGTACGGAACTCTAAGCACACATTTCTCCATTAGGACTCATGTAGCACTGAAAACTCTGAAACTTAGACAGATATAAAGGCCTTGTGATAAACAGTGTAAATTTGTAAATTCATCAAATATTCCATATAATGTACTGTATATTGATTTAGTACTAGTTAATATCAACAAACCATAATGTCGAGCTTTAACCCATCACTACGCAGTTTGCCTTCACAGACGGACTCCTTTCATTGCTGAAGTCATCCAAAAACTATATAAATAAAAGAAAAGTTTTGTCTGTACATTGGTTAGAACTCACTCTTTTAATATCTTTACGTTTCGTACATTGGAGGACCCAAAACCAGTCTCAGAAAAATCTTTGTTTGTATTTAAGTACATATGTATGTACTGTATATATGTATATGTATTTCAAGACAGATTTTGTCACAGCATCATGCAAAACTGGCTGGATAGTATTTCATGCAACTTTGGTATTTACTTAATGTTAAATCTGCGAAATTTAACACAGTGCGGTCATTTTAAAGACCAAACTTAATCTTTATTCAATCTACTTTTTAAATTTCTCATCTATGATTTACTCTCTGATTAACAAACAGGGAGTGTATTTGATTAACGACAAAAATAGCAAGACTTAGCGTAAACAAGGTGCACGATACTCAACCTTACAAAATTGCATTTTCTTTGTATTAATAGGTGAGGCAGAGAGTTCTGCCATACAAAAAGACGGGCAGACATGTACAGTATGTGGGCTTCAACCTGAAATAATAAAGTCACTGATTACACTATACAGTAGCTGATCAGCTTATTTTTAGCTTTCTCCTTTTAACTATTTCAAACTCATTAAATGTCATCGACGGGTACGTAGGCTAGAATGCAATAATCTCTAAACAAACTTCTACTCAGCAGTACTGTAAGTTTTGTTCTTGCTTTCCTGGCATGGTCTTCATGGGAGCCAGTTTCATCGTTGTGCTTGATGGGTTTTCAAATGCAACTGACAAAACTGTTCTTGCAAGAATGTTTTTGGAACAGCTGACCTTTGTGTCTTAAAATAACAACTAATGATTTGTTGGTGTTCCTTAATTACCTACTGCCGTATGTGTTATTTAATAGTTTTTTGAAAAATCCAGTATCGTTCTCAGATATAGAAAATAAACTTGACCAACACACATCCATCCATCCATCCATCCATCCCAGACTTTCAAGGGGTCAGGTTAATGTGTGAAAACGATTCCATGTGCTTCCAGAACCACTCAATATAATTTGCCTCTTATTGAAAATTCTTTTAGTGTTCCAGTAATATATGTGCGCCATTAGTAAGTTAAAAACTCCATAGATAGTCTTTCAGTACGTTTGGCTGATTTCATTGTATTGCCACTTAACGTTGATGAGCCCACATGTGTGCAATCGATGTAACCCATAACGCCTCCAGAGGTTTGCATGATGCGTGCGTCCCTTCTAACCCTGATGCCTTGCTCCGGCAGTTAGGACTCATCAAACACTGACATTTTTTCCTTTACTCCAAAGTCCAACGTTTACAATCCCTGACAAAATAACTCTTTAAAAAAAATTTTTTTTTATTAGTCTCATTAACAAGTGGTTTTCCTATGGCTGTTTCCTGCTGTTTAGTCCTGATCCTGTAAGTTCTTATTCCATTGTATGTGGGAATGCTCTTCTTTTCACTACTATAAATAACTCTAAAACTATTTTTGATTTTTATGGCAACATTCCAGTAAGTTGATGGTTCAGTGCTAGCATTCAAGATCTTAATAACGTGTTGGACAGTTCTTAATGCTATTCCATTAATTTTACAATCTCATTAGTTGATCTCCTTGCTTAATGCAGGCCAATAATTAGATTTTTCCGAAACACATGAACCTCTTTTCCAAGACCATGTGATACATCTTGTGATGTGGGGGAGTAAGAAATGTGAGGCTACTCACTACATTAGTCATAGTTAAAAGAATTGCTGCTAACTGAAACATATTTATCACTGTAGTAATTATCCAGTCAAAGGGATCTTAATCATTTGCTTTTTTTAAATACAAACCGCAGTTTTATTTTGGCCAGGCAGTGTAATTTAGTGCTTAAAGAAACTATGTCTATAAGCATCTATAAACCACAGTTTTATCTTTTGTAGGTCTATAAGTAAGGAATAAAACATGGAGGATGCTGTTAAAGGAAGGAACATTTATTATTATTATTATTATTATTATTATTATTATTATTGCAAACAAATGTATTCTTTTTTGTCTTAAAGTATGATGCGTCATCATTTTAATTCTTTTCTTCTTTTTTTTTTACCTTTAATGTTTTTCAATATTTTGCCTGTGATGAAAAACTTTCTGGATGGTACAAAGCACTGACATTTGTGACTCCTTCTGTAAATGTTAAATAAATACATCACATTTTTTATTGTTATAATATTTGTGAGCCAAACAATTTCCTTGTTCTAGAAATATTAATAACATTTAGAAGTGAGTAGTTTGTAATTATTAATTTTTACTTCTCTAATGCTGTGTGATATAGGAAACTGTTTTGGGCTCTTGTCATTTCCCTAAACAAACTATTCATTGATAATATCAGTCACACCCAGCTACCATTTTTACATGGAAAAACACTGACCTTTTTCCATACACAATCCGAGAGAGAGAGAGAGAGAGAGAGAGAGAGAGAGAGAGAGACAGGAAGCAGTGGGTGAGAGACGTGGTCACAACATTGTGGTGTACTGACCGGTAGACCTTTGTATCAGCTGTTTAATCTCGTGGCTCTACGTGCACCTTAAACCTTCCCTCCCTCCTTTAATCAGGATCAGGAGTGGACCTGAGTGACGTGCCGTGTGTTGCACTGCTTTAATGCTGCCGGATCCAGCATCTCTCAGCAGCAGGTACTGTAGTAGGCTCAGCTCTTCACTTTCTACACAGAGAAGAGGAATTATGTGTACATCGGATTTCTACAGTATATAATATAGGACAGGATAAAAGTTTGATGGATGAGAATACACTATAGCTACTGAAGTTTACTTCTGAGTTTGTGCATTCACGTGTGGACCTACCTCAAGTATCTCCAGAGAAATAGGATAAAGGAATGAAATGGATTGAAATGAAGAAAAGAGAAGTGACTTTTTTCAATATGAAAGGTAAGTAAACGTCCAGCAGCAGCAGGGTTTAAGCCGCCTGGAGCACCACATGCTTTACTGCGGCTTTACTCAAAGCCTCTTACTGATATTTTCTAGACTCCACACCAGGCCTCATTCATAGACCCTTTACCAGAGTTAAATGAGGTAATCCATAATTTTTTTGTTGTTGTTCTGTTTGATCTCACTTACAGATATATAAATATACAGATTAAAACCAAGTGGAAAGGTAGAAATCATACAATTTTCAAGGACAAAACTGTGACAAGTGTAATGGTGATGTGAGAAAGCACATTCGTGCCCTGGAGAAGAAAGGAAATGATGGGCATTTTCCTGATCTTCTACCACAGTACTGATTCTTTAAGAAAGTTTTATAACAGATTTGTGTAAAAGTTAGTACCCCCTCCTTTACTTCAACATGTTTTTGGGTAAAAAATAAAAAATCACAATAAAAATCATCTGATCTTATCAGCTCTTATTATTACAAATACAACATGAGACAAGCAACAACATGTTTTTTTTCAGCATGTCATTATTTATTTAACAAAAATGAAGCCAAAAAGAAAAAGAAAAACATGAAGGCAATACCACTGTAAGTACGTCCAATAGCTTGAAATCCACTGTTATCAGAAATAACTTGAAGTAATCGTTTCCTATCTGACTTTCACAGTCTCTCACATCATTGTAGATCAATTTTGGCCCATTCTTCTTTAAAACATTGATTCAGTTCATTGAGGTTTTTGGACAGTCGCTTATGCACAGCGCTGTTAAGGTTCTGCCACAGCAGGCTAGGCCATTCCAAAACCTTTATACTTTTCTTTCTTAGCTATTTTAATGTAGATGTACTGGTGTACTTTGAATCACTGTCCTAATTTCGACCAAGATTTAGCTGTTGGACAGATGGCTTCACATTTGTCTTTGTAATGTCCTGGTACAGTATACAGAGGAATTCATGGTCTACCCAACGACTGCAAGGTGCCCAGGTCCTCTGGCATCAAAACAAGCTGAAATCATCACCCTTCCACTGCCGGACTGAACACTTGGTATGGTGTGTATCTACAGAAATGTTGTGTTCGGTTTTTGCCAAACATGGCACTGAGCATTAAGGCTAAACAACTGCACTTTGGTCTCATTTGTAGAGAGCAGAGGCTTTCTCCTGGCATCCCTCACAAACAAACCATACTTGTTCAGTCTTCTTCTAATTGTGCTGACATGATCTTAAACATTTAAGATGAGATGTTCAGTGAGGCTTAAAGGGTCTTCGATGTAGACCTTGGGGCGATTGGACTGGGACGTGTACTCCTAGGAAGATTTGGCAACTAGGCATTCGTCTTGAATGCTTTCCAACAGAGAAAAATCTTTCTCACTGTAGAATGTTGAACTACAAAATGTTGGGAAATGGTTTTGTAGATCTTTCCAGATTGATGTGCAGCAAGAATTGCTTTGCTACCCTCTTAAATCCTGTGGGAGCAGTAAGGGAGTACTTAGTATTGCCCCCATGTTTTTTTCTTTTTTTGACTTTATTTTTGTTAAATAAAAGAGATTGTGTTCGCCTAAAACTGCTAATAATAAATGAAGGCGCGGTAAAAAGGGCTGTATGTTATTCTTTACCTGACGTTGTATTTTCTTAATGCTAAGACCCACTATGACCAGGGCATGCTCTGCTCATCACTATGATTGACAGGGAAGTGGGACTTTTTCTGGAGGACTTTATTTCTCTTATACGTAAATGATTACATAACGTTGCTGATGTTAATGTACAATGATTGCATTAATACATATAAACCTGTGACCAAACTAGGTCCAACTCAGAACACTAGCTGTCTTTTACTCCGGATTAATGCTAACTGTATGTCAAATGCAAAGACAGGAAGGCTTAATCTTGAGACAGAGTTTTCACAGGAGATGAATTTTAGACATGCTACTGTACCAATTGAGAAATAGGGGCATGTGGTCAAAGTTCTGTTTCAGTCACACAACATGTCTCCATTTCTGTCAAATTAAATGTGTGAAAGCCTGCCCAAACAGGTTTTTATGCAACAACATGATCAGAGTGACATATGGCATGACATATCAGGTCAGAACACCTTGGTACAGACTACATTCACAAGTAAACTAAAACAGATTTTAAGCATAAGAGAACGTAAAAGAAAAATCAAATAATTGCACTAATTGCAAATCATTTCTATCCCGGTGACTGGCACTATACTGGGCTCATTAACACATAGCTTGTCTTTATACCTGTGTACAGTACAGTGAAATCGATATCCTTTCAAATTACAGCTTGGAAGGAAGCTGTAGTCATCTGTAGTCAGTGTCGTCCTAAATGCAGTAATCCTGAAACCACTTGGTGATTAAGGTCTTGCTCAAGAGCAAACTAAGGCAGCTTGCAGGTGCTTGAGCTTAAATTTTCAACTTTTCAGTCATCACTCCAGAACTTCATCTGTTGAGACATTGCTGCCCGTGCATAGCAAACCATGTCCATCATACCAAAAATCAATTTAGACTTCCTATAATGAGACAGTAGATACTTTTCTTTTTGGCACAGAAAGGGGGAAAAAAAGGTTGACATAAAAGATGCAAAAGCTGTAGGATGGCATTATGTTTGGTAGCTCAGCATCCCATTTCTTGGCAATATCTAAGATGCAGTAGTTAGCAGCAGGACAGCCTGTAACAGCTGAAGGGCCATAAAACACATTTATAGGCTCCTACTCTTCGGAAAATAATTTTCAGATGGCTCTTCCTGATATAGTATATTAGAATGTCTCAGATCTGATAATATACAATCGCTTATGACCAAAGGGTGAATGAAGTTTTAAATTCTTGTCAATGATACTACCACAACTTTCAGGAAGGGTCCATCTACAAACTGTTCCCACAAAGTTGGGAGCGTGAAAATGTCCCAAATGTCTTGGTATGTTACAGCATTAAGAGTTTCTTTTACTGGAAGTAAGAGGCCATAAACACCTGTTCCAACATGGCTGCGCACCAGTGCACAAAGCAAGGTCCATGAAGACATGGATGAGCAAGTTTCTCCTCCAACATCAGTGTCTGACCTCGTAAAATCACTTCTGAAAGAACGGTCAAAAAGTTCCCATAAACACACTCCTAAACTTGTGGAAAGCCTTCATAGAAGAGTTGAAGCTGTTATAACTGCAAATGGTAGGTTGGTAACATTAGGTAAATAGTAACACCATACTAACCCCTATGGATTAAGTATTGGATGGTTACTCAAGTTCAGATGCTTCTGAAGGCAGGAGAGCGAATACTTTTGGTAACAGATTGTATTTATCATTATTCTTAGAATATGTTGCCAAACCGCCTGACCAAGTCCTGTGAATAAGCTGGTGCCATAGAAACAGCTGCCTTTTAGGATGAGTGTATCATATAAACCTGTGATTTGTCAGAGCTGGTACTAAAGATTCATCGGCATCTGTGATTGTAACCAGTCGGAATGGTGAACTCAACAATACTGTGCTCAAACTCTTATACTTACAGTAGAATGCACCTTATCTGTGCACATTCAAAGGGCAACACCAGGTTTTTAAAGGTGTGTGGGAACCGTGTTAGAAGAAAATGCTAGGAAATCTTGGGAAATGTTGGTGGCATTTGTTCAAATCTTTTAACTAAAAGAACTCTAGAGGTTTAGTTAACAAATCTGCTTATGTGTGTCAGTTCTTAGGTTACAAAATTACTGTTACAAAACAAAAGCCAGGCTGTGAATTTCATCATCTTACTTTTAACCTAGTTTTAAGTTTTTCTGTAGATTATAGTCAATATTAACTTTTTACTATAAGTATTTT
Organism: Clarias fuscus; assembly: GCA_030347435.1. Classification (NCBI taxonomy): domain Eukaryota; kingdom Metazoa; phylum Chordata; class Actinopteri; order Siluriformes; family Clariidae; genus Clarias; species Clarias fuscus. The sequence continues at coordinate 12,140,626 of CM059230.1, read as the reverse complement.
TGCTTTTACATTCTGGGGAAGACATCTGTTCTTTCTGCCATTGCCCACAACTCCAAAAAAAAAAAAAAGTTTTGCAGCTTGAGAACAACAACCTTGGTTTCAAATTTTTGAAGTTTATTAGCAGCAAGTACATAAAAAGACATCAAATTATTACCAATAAAATATCACCAATCATTTAAACATACATTATATGGCCAAAAATGTGCAGAGACCTGTCCATCACACCACACTATTGACTTGGCCCCATTTTGTTCCAGCATACAGTAACAGAGTTGATGAGAAACAAAGCAAGGTTCATGAATGCATGTTTTACCAAGTTTGGTGTGGAAGAACTTGAAAGAACGAGCTCTGTCCCCAACACCAATGAACACCTTTTGTGATGAACTGTAATACAGTTGGCATCCCAGTTCATTCCAAAAGGTGTTCAGTGGGGTTGAGGTCAGGGCTTGTTTAAAGTCTCCTTGCCCTTCATTAGTAGCCTTCATTAACTTCACTAATGTTTCTGTAAATGATCGGACACAATACTCACACCCACTGCTCCAAGATCTAATGGAAAGGTCTCCCAGAAGAAAGGAAACCATTATATTGGCAAAGAAGGGATCAACTCTTAGATGGAATGTTCAGCAAGTGCATATGAACGTGATGGTCAGGTGCCAACATACTTTTATAGTGAAAGCAATAATGGCGTGAATAAATGCTGACTAACCAGAAAGGTCCATAAATGTAAGTCACATTCATATCCCAGTGAAGCTTTCACTATCCAGTAACATCTTTACAGTTCCTTTGTATTGTTAAAGCTAAAACACCTCAAGGTCCTGGGTTTAATTCCTGTCTCGGGTCTGTGAGCATGGAGTTTACATGTTCTTCCTGTTTCCACTGGATACTCTGGTTTCCTCCCAAAATCCAAAGACATGCAGCTTAGGCTAATTGGTGTTCCAAAATTGACTATCGTGTATAAATAAGTGTGTGTGTGTGTGCACTGTGATGGAATGGTACCCTGACAAGGAAATTCAAGGAACTTCAAGGCCCTGCGTGACCCTGTATACAGGGTAGAGCAATATAGACAATGAGATTGAGAGTGTATCATTTTTTTTCATTCTTCTTCAGTACGTACTTGATCCTTGTCAGGTTAATGACACCACACTAATGTTTATTAGTTTCACATAACAGAGCATTATGAAATGTTTCATATAATACTTTACAAATGGTTACAATTTAAATTTCTTAACGGAAATAATAATTTTTCTAACAATTGATATAATTCCTGTTATCACTTATGTCATGGCATAAGCATATCATAGATTTGTTCCCTCACAAACCTTTTTTTTTTTATTGATGATAATAAGATAATAAACACAGCTTGCCATGATACCAAGGAATCAGAATATTGAAAAATCTGTTTCCTAAATACTTTTTCATGCCTTTAGTTTTCACTACCCCATCTAGTTACACAAGATTCATTTTTGAATCCACAAGTGATGAATCCATTATGCAGGTTGTATAGGATTTTTGTAATGTAAAAAAAAAAAAAAATCTAGCTAAATGATAAACAATTTCCGATATTTTTGTTTATTGAGAAAAAAGATAATGGAACATTCACATTAATCACAAATATCAGCTCTCATTTTATTGACAGCTTCTTGGTTTCATCCAACTGCTAAAGCCATGATCTGTAAAAAAAAAAAATAATAAAAAAAATAATAAAAACTTATAAAATATTTACAGGATCTCATTGTCAAGACGTGCACCAGAGACATTTTCAAGAACATTCAGTCTGAGTTTGACATACTGTATCTAGAGCATTTTTGCAAGAGTGGAATAAAATCGTAGAATCAAAATGCTAAATTGTTAAAGTCCTATCTGAAATGACAGAGTGATGTATTGCAAGTAAAATGAGTTTTAGCACAGCATTAGTTACTGTATGTGCACAGTCAGGCTATTGTAAATGTTTTGTTTTGCATTTTTATTCAACTTAAATTTGGTTAGTTTGCTTTATCATATTAAAGGTAGAAAACGACCTGACATGATGTATCTCTGGTCACTTTATCATTACAACCACATTTCCGTATACATGTCAGATTAATATAAAGCAGGCTTGATATAAAAACCTGTTATATAACATATATATTTATATCAGGATTGATATAAAACCTGTACGTTGTATGATATAAAGCCTGTATATTATATGATTTATGAAAGCAGGCTTGATGTAAAGACTGTACATTATATGAAATATGTCTCGGCTTATTCCCCAAAGTGCTCTTCACTTTACAATCAATGTACTCAGCTTTTTTTTCCCCCTTAATACATTCTTACTGAAATCTCAGCTGACCAGCTTGCAGTAATGCTGCAAGAGTTTTTCTTTTCTGTAAGAAAGAAGGTTGCTGTGGTAACATGATAAAACACAAAGATGAATGAGAGCACAGTGTTGAATAGGGAAATGAATGAACAGAAAAATGGAAATTAGAGGTCTGCATAATTAGCAGCAGCTTTATCCCTAGGAATTTGACTAAAGCCCTAAAGCCCTCAGACCAGCTGCTCTGTGTTGTGCGAGACGTGTCGCTGGCAGTAAAATTGCTGAAGACACACACAGAAGATGTAGCAAAGTGTATCTGTATATATTTAGTGCACTAAAGATCGTTACCAATATTTAGACTTAAAATTAGGCATGGCATAAATCAGATTGCTTTTATCCATTATAATATATGCACCATATTACTATATCCCAGAAAATAAATAATGTGTAACATTCCACCAGAACTCTGCATATCTCTTGGTGTGTGCATTGCTTCACGCGCTTCTCTTCTTATCCTGATCATTTGGCCTTTTTCCACACTTACTCCTTTACTCACCATCTATAAAGCTTTACCCTGTATTCAGGGTTGCGGGGAGGCCTGGAGTTTATCCCAGGAGAGTTTGGGCATGGGGCAGGGTAGATCCAGGATGGGGTGCCAATCCATTCATTGCAGGGCACACACACATACACTTTCACACACTATGGGCAATTAGAGAAGGAAGTTTCTGGACATTTGGAGGAAAACGGAGCATCTGGAGGAAATTCACCAAGCACAGGGAGAACATGCAAACTCCATGCACACGGACGCTGAGGAATCCAACCCAAGGCATCAGAACTAACCACTAATCCATGTGCCGCCCTCATTTCATTCCTCCAAACTCCTTTTTCTTGTTACATTTACATAGCATTTGGCAGACGCCCTTATCCAGAGGGACTTACTTTTTTATCTGATTATACATCTGAGCAGTTGAAGGTTAAGGGCCTTGCTTAAGGGCCCAACAATGGCAACTGGGTGGTTGTGGGGTTTGAACCTGGGACCTTCCAAACCATAGTCCACATAGACCTTAACCACACCAGCATGCAGTTTTCTTATGACCACTCAGTTGTTTAGTCCCAATACAATATCATACACTCATTAACTTCCTCTAGGACACAGTATGTGTTTTTCAGAGGAAAATGTCATGACCTGTGAAATTAAAGCAAGGTATTTCTTAAGTCTACATCTTCAGTCCTACAGTATACAGTATGTTTTTAACTCTACCAAGTCACACTTGGTCAAACTATTTAGAAACATGGCCTTACATTCTCACATATGCTGTTTTATTAAAACAATATCTGCCTCTATGAAATCAAATAAAGTGTGGAAATGAATCTCTTAAAAAAAACGAACACAACTGGATTAAATTTTAACTATATATTTAAAAAAGACTAATTTCACCAAGGCATTGAATGCGAAAACAACTGTGACACGCTCCGAGTATGACCTCACTGTATGCATTACTCCACTGATGGAGAAAGAACTAGAGCATGTAAACAAAGGTACTGTACACATGGCAAAATAATTCAATGCACATGGAAGACAAAGATCAAGTGCTGGCAGTGCTTTGCATGATTCTGTGTACTGTATATATGCCGTGTGTTGATTGACACCTACCCATCCCCACATTATATTGTCTTTCTGTGAAACATTACACCTGGACATTATTTCTAATAGCACTTTTATAGCTGATCGCTCGGAGGTGAGTGTAGAGGTCAGTATAGTAGAAGTGCTTTTACAATCACATTTACGTTTATGACATTTGGCATATTCAAAGCAACTGACATCTACAGTACCTCATTACATATGAATTTAAGGGCCTTTTTCGAGGGCCCAACATTTGCTGCGTTTAGTCACATGCTTTTAATTTGTCTTCAACTAAGTGTACTAATAGGAGTAAACAAAGAAGAGATTAGCGGCACAGACTCGTGACAGTCTTGGTCATGTGATTCGCCGCTGTTCTAACGCCGATTGTGGCTAAAAACAGAGCAACAGTTACTTTCACAACTATTCCTGCCCACAACTATTCCTCGGCTTGGACGGAAAGCTTTTTGTTCTGGGAATTTGAATATTAAATGCATCGCACCATGCGAGAGACATTTCTTCCCAAAAGCATAAGGTTTAAAGGTTGTCTTAAAGGGAAGGTATGGTTTTGCCTCAGTGATACACTGCAGTGCTGTTTCTGGCAGAGATAATCTGCAAGCTAATTAACATAGAGAGCAGGAGCAATTAAGCCGTCCATGACAAACCTCACATCGGCTTTATTTAGTAACAACCAGGAAGTATCATGTCAGCTATAGTGTCTGCCCTCAACACTCAGCCCATTAGCTACTTTATGACCTTTTGCGTTCATTTTCTACTCTGAGATACCATACAAGCTGTTATCCAGTCACGTGATCAGAAGCTTCACGCAGGGTCAGTTTGTTCATGTCATTTCCTTGGTCAGTGGCATGTGTGCTTTGTGAAACGTGCTATATACAGTATGGTGGATAGGCCCACAGTGTATTACCAGTGCTTTATAAGTGAGCAATATTAAAAAATAATAATAAAAATAAAATAAAAAATATATATATATATTATATTTTAATTCATTTAAATAAATTTTCAATCAATTTACAAATTATTTTTATGTTGTGATTTCTTACAGAAATGATTGTACTTATTTTATTTATAAGTAAATATTTATATATATTTTATCCTTATGAGTAGTGCATACATTTTATTTTCTCACGTTTGAATTCTCATGACAGATCCTTTTTAATAAACATATTGAAGCATGCAAACACACAATTACAAGATTCATGGAAGGCACATTAAGTATGGACAGGGACTATTAACATGAGTTAATGCTAATGCTAGGAACACAACAGAAGCAAGGCCAAGGCAAGCAGCAAACCTAAAACTTGTGTGCACAAGAAGAATTAAACGAGATGCAGGATAATGTGTTTAGTGACATGTGACAGGGAAATGATAGTGGCTGATGAAAGATGTAGTACAGCATGGACTGCGAGACTAAAAAAAATATGGTACTTTTTTCCACGTGTAATGCATATGTACAGTATCTGTTTTTCACATGATTAATATTCTGTTGTTTTCTATAATATTATGTACTATAATGTACAGTAAATCAAAGAAAGGTTTTGTTTGTATATTGCACTTGTTTGCTCTTTCAATGATATCTATACAGTTCATACATCAGAGGACCTGAAACCAGTCTCATAAAATCTTTGCATGTCTGTAAGGGTGTCTGTTTGTCCAGCCGATTCTGTCGCAGCATCACACAAAACTGGCTAGACAGAATTCATTGAAACTTTGCCAGTCCTTCAGTATTTGCCCGAAGTTAAACCTGCATAACTTATAATCGCATGAGAAATGCAATGCTGTTCCCATAAAGGCTACAATTCTGCATGTTTACAGTATGACTGAAAATGTCGCTCTTTATTCCATGCAGGATGCTCACACCATGTCTAACGCCAAGAAGTAAAAAACAGAAAGATGGTCATTCTGCAGCAGGTAAGACTGTTTTAGTCGCATTAATTCGGTATTCATGACTATTTTCCTTGATTGTCGTTTCAAATGCTTATACTGTAGATATGCCAAGCTTCACTGATAAGATGCTTTCCTAATAAAATATAATGTCTGCCTACAACTTATTAAGAAGTATGAATAGTAGGAATGATGTATCACTAAATCATGACCCCAGCTTATCAAAGCATGATGTTCAAAAACATAAAATAAGTGCATTAAAACAATATGTCCGTGTACATGTTTTGTGGGTTGTGGGGCATGAGGAGATAGTTAGGGTAGCATACTTTTCTCATGATATCATTATAAAGTTTAAACTATAAAAAATACTGAAAATAAACAAATTAATTAAAAATTATATTTTTTGTTTGTTTGTTTTTGTTAACCTACATACTTAAAAAGATGTTATATCTGTTCTTACTAATCATTTATTGTTACTTATTATATTTATTTAAAGGTTTAGAAGGTTTGCTTATAATTTTCAGTATTATTATAATTACTACTGTAGATGTGTAAATGTATAATGTATAATTTAATTACACATTCATAAGCGCGTTTTTAAAAATGTCCAATGCCATCTGTTAAATTTTGAGATGAACTAATGATTTTTACAAGATCTTTTTTAGATATAAGGGAGTTCATTTGTTTTAGAATGTGCATCAATGTGCATACTCATAAGTGCATATTTAAAAAATGTACAGCACCATTGGATGAATTTTGAGATGAACTAATGATTTTTACAAGATCGTTTTTTTTAAAATGATATAAGGAAGTTGTTCATTTAACTAGTAGCATATTTTCTCTTCCCGTGTGTCACGAGCAACCGAAGGATAAACAGAAAAGCCTTAGCAGTTAGCCCGTGTAGCGTGGATGGTAAACCCAAACGCGGAAGCAGCACGAATAGGCAGGATAACCACGCGATTAGTCTAAGAACTCTCTTATGCGAAGAGCAAGGATCTACACAAATAAACCCGCGTTCTAGCAAAACACACTCAATCAAAGAAGCAACCCGAATCGGTGAGTACTCACAGAATAGTCGGCGTAGCGTCAGCAAAGGCATGGGCGAACTCAATGACTGAGCAATGTGAAGCGCCATTTTGTCTCCTTTTATTCTTCCTGGAAACCGTAACCTACCCAATCGACCAGGTACTGGAGCCCTCTGCCCCGAGAACGTGAATCAAGGATCCGGTGAACGGTGTAGGCAGGACCACCCTCAATGATACGGGGAGGAGGAGCAGGGTGGGTGGGGGGAACCATGGGTGACGTTGTGAAGGGTTTGAGTTGTGAGGTATGGAATACCAGATGGATCCGGAGCGCCACAGGCAGCTGGAGCCGGTAGGTGACAGGGTTGATGCAGAGGGTGACGCGGTAGGGGCCGATGAACCTTGGTGATAATTTCTTTGATTCTGTATGGAGGTGCAGGTTCTTTGTGGACAGCCACACTTTGTCACCTACGTGGTACAATCGTCCCGGAGGTTGTTGACGGTGATGTTGCGTGGTGTAACGAGTGTTAGCACGTTGGATTGCTTCCTTGGGTAGGACCCACGACCGTCGACACCTGCGGACCAACTGTTGGGCCGCGGGTATCTCAACCTCCGGTTCTTGATGTTCGAACATCAGAGGTTGGAAACCCTGGCATACCTCAAAGGGACTTAACTTGGTGGCGGAGGAAACATGGAGGTTATGGGAAAGTTCAGCCCAGATGAGGCCCAGGAGCGCTGACGGTTGGCGACGAAGCATCTCAGGTAGTGCTCCAGTTGTTGGTTGGTCCATTCAGTCTGACCATTAGTCTGAGGATGGTAACCTGATGGGAGACTGCAGGTGGAATTGATCAGACGGCAGAAGGCCTTCCAGAATCGTGCAGTGAACTGGGGCCCCCTGTCCGAGATGATGTCCTTGGGGAACCCATGCAGGTGGACTACGTGCTCTAAAATCAGCTCGGCTGTCCTTTTAGCTGACTGGAGTCCGGCGAGGGCCACCAGGTGCACAGCTTTAGAGAACCGATCCACAATGGTCAAGATGGCATTTTTTCCCTCGGAGTCCGGCAGGCCCGTGATGAAGTCGATGGCAATGTATGTCCAGGGTCAGCGGGGAACAGGAAGCGGTTGGAGTTGGCCCTGGCACACACTGGGCACGCCTGAATGAACTCGTCGATGTCCTTGGCCATAGATGGCCACCAGAAGGCACGCTGCACGTATTGTAGGGTGCGCTGCGTGCCTGGGTGCCTCAATAGAGGGGTGGAATGTCCCCATTGGATGACTTCAGTCCGGGTGTTCTTGGGGACATAGAGTCGTCCAGGCGGCACACCTTCCGGTTCGTTCTCTGCGGCTTGTGCTTTGCAAACCCTCGTCTCCAGTTCCCAGCGTAGTGGAGCGATGATCTTGGAGGGGGGAAGAACAGGCGCGGGGTCCGCCCGGGGGGCGTTTTCCTCGTGCTGTCAGGAGAGGGTGTCAGCCTTGGTGTTCTTCGACCCCGGGCGGTATGATAGGTGGAAATCATAATGTTCAAAGAACAGAGCCCACCGCGCCTGCCTTGAGTTTAGCTGTTTGAGGTTCTGGATGGTGATGAGATTCTGGTGCTCGGTCTAGACGATAAACGGCTCCCTGGCGCCCTGTAGCCAGTGTCGCCATTCTTCCAATGCATACTTTATGGCCAGCAGCTCGCGGTCCCCTACCCCATATCGCTGCTGAGTGGGGTCAAATTTTTTGGAGAAGAAACTACAAGGGTGTAGCTTCTGGTCTGGACCTCGTTGGGAGAGAACAGCCCCGGCGCCCACATCCGAAGCGTCCACCTCCACAACGAACGTTTTTTTTCATCTGGATGGAGAAGAATCGGGGCGGTGGTGAATCGACGGCAGAGCTCGTGGAAGGCGGAGATGGCGGTAGAGTTGAGTTGGAAGTGATGAGACGATGGCCGAGGCAGAGCGGTTAATGGTGCTGCAACCGTACTGTAGTCCCGGATAAAGCGACGATAGAAGTTTGCAAACCCGAGAAACCGTTGAAGTTGTCTGAGAGTCTTGGGTAGGGGCCAATGACGTATAACTTCTAGCTTCTGTGGGTCCATGGCCACACCCTGGGACGAGATGACAAAACCCAGGAACGTGGTGGAGCGCTCGTGAAAAGCGCACTTCTCCAACTTACAGTATAGCTGGTCAGCGAGCAGTCTCTTAAGAACCGCTCTGATGTGTTGAACATGTTCTTCAACGGAGCAAGAGTAGATAAGGATATCGTCCAGGTAGACGAATACCCATCGGCCCAACATGTCCCGGAGAACGTCATTGATGAAACGTTGAAAAGCTGCTGGTGCATTATAGAGACCAAATGGAATGACTAAACTCTCATAATATCCAGTGGGGGTGATGAATGCCGTCTTCCACTCATCGCCCTCTCTGATCGGCACCAAGTTGTAGGCGCTTCGGAGATTCAACTTTGTAAAGATGGTGGCACCAGAGAGGGCGTCCAGGGCAGAGTTGGTAAGAGGCAATGGGTGTCGGTTTTTTATGGTGATGTTGTTGAGCCCCCGATAGTCGACACAAGGATGTAGTTGGCCGAATTTCTCCTTTACAAAGAAAAATCCCGCGGCGGCGGGCGAGGAGGACGGTCGTATGGTGTCTTGGCGGAGAGCTGAGGATACATACTCCTCCAACGCCTGAGTCTCAGTGGTGGAGAGAGAGTACAGGTGGCCGCGGGGGGGAACAGAACCTGGCTGAAGTTCAATGGCCAGGTCGTAGGGGCGATGAGGAGGAAGGTGGGTGGCGTGTCTTTTGCAGAAGACTTCAGCCAGGTCCCGATAAGCCTCGGGGATGGCATTGGTGTCGACGTCAGGGGCCTCGGACTCCCTAGAGCACGTCCCAGCCGGTGCCTGTAGGCAGAGTTCGAGACAGGTCGGCCCCCATTGGAGGATCCGGTTCTGAGACCATGAGATGAGAGGATCATGCTGCAGAAGCAAGGGGTGTCCGAGGATGATCTGTGGAGAGGAGATGGAGGTAAGGTGAAATCGGACTCGAATCGTTTCCTGGTGTTGGGCGATGATGAGGGTTATGGGTCGAGTCTGGGTGATGATGGGGCTGGAGGAGAGGGGCCGACCGTCGACAGATGTAATCCGAACTGGCTGGGATAACGCTTCAGTCTCCAACCCCAATCTTTTGGCATATGAAGAGTCAATAAAGTTTCCCGCGGCACCGGAGTCGACGAACGCAGAACTTTTGACTCGTTTGTGGCCAAATTGGAGGTGTACCTGAACTGTGAGATGAGAGACGCTGGGCGTGGAGGCGGAGAGATGGAGGGAGCCCGGTGAACTGCTTCCATGGTTCACCGGGCCTGGGCGTTTCCCGGGCTGATGGCTCTATGGTGCGCTCCTGACCCACAATAGGCACAAAGTCTCTCCCTGAAGCGTCGTTCTCGCTCAGCAGCATTCAAGGAGGCGCGTCCTAATTGCATGGGTTCCCCGGCTCCGGTGTCAACCACGGCGGGAGGTGGAGATCCGGTGGGTGCCATAGCGGTGGTGGTGAAGGCTGGTGGTCGGGATGTGGCGTGTGAAAAAGATGGCGTGATGGGCGGCAGGGTCCGGGGGGCTGGCCTCGGACGGGAGAGCAGGCGCTGGTCAATCTGGAGAGCGAGCTGAATCAGTCCCTGCAGTGTGGTCGGAAGCTCCCGTCCGGCGAGTTCATCTTTTATGCGTGAAGCCAGTCCCTCGTAGTAGGCCGTCCGGAGGGCGGTGTCTCCCCAGGTGGTCTGCACGGCGAAGGTACGAAAATCCGCGGTGTAGCGACTCATGGATGACCCTCCCTGCCGCAGATGGTACAATTTCATATCGGTCTCCACCTCAGCAGCAGGATGTTCAAACATTAGCTTTAGTTGACGGGTGAATTCTCCATATGAATAAGCAGTGTCTGAATCTGATCGGAGAACCGCCGTGGCCCACTCAGCTGCCTGCCCGGACAGCAACGAGACGAGAAGCGCAACGCGCAGTCGGTCTGTGGAGTATCTGGTGGAATTGAACTCAAACACAAGATCCAATGCGGTTAGAAAAACGCTGCATTTCCCATCTCTGCCATCCCACTTATTCGGTAGAGCAATGAAAACGTCAGAAGAGGAGGGGGGCGGCGTTGCAGCCGCTGAGACGGGCGTGGCAACAGCCGACTGAGCAGCCACCCCACAGAGGGTCGCATTCTCCTGCCATAACTCCGCCATGTCTTGGAGGTCCTTTCGGAGAGACGCGACTTCACCACAGAGCTTATTGATCAGTTCGGCATGTTGGTCAACCACATCACAGAGGCGAGCAAACTCCGCTGGGTTTACTGCTTTTGGCTCAGTCATTCTGTCACGAGCAAACAAAGGATAAACAGAAAAGCCTTAGCAGTTAGCCCGTGTAGCGTGGATGGTAAACCCAAACGCGGAAGCAGCACGAATAGGCAGGATAACCACGCGATTAGTCTAAGAACTCTCTTATGCGAAGAGCAAGGATCTACACAAATAAACCCGCGTTCTAGCAATACACACTCAATCAAAGAAGCAACCCGAATCGGTGAGTACTCACAGAATAGTCGGCGTAGCGCCAGCAAAGGCATGGGCGAACTCAATGACTGAGCAATGTGAAGCGCCATTTTGTCTCCTTTTATGCTTCCTGGAAACCCGACCGTACTACTTCCGGGTCCTAGTGCCGGTCGTGTTACGAGTGTGCATGACACCGTGGGTCAATGCGATGAAACAAAGCCTATATGTTACCTCAAGCTTGACCATAAACCAGCTTGATGTGTTCTATTACTCATCTTACGTACGTCCGCCCTTCCCAAATTATTTTTTTTACAAATATCTTCAATGTACAGACAAGCCAGGTTTACAGAATTATTATATGTGTAGAGTATTATTATTATTATTATTATTATTAGTAGTAGTAGTAGTAGTACTGTAGTATTACTTCAACTACTACTATCATTATAAATAATAATAATAATAATATTAGGGTATATAGTCAGGAAGTTATGTAAAGTTTGTTAATATTTTTTTTCAATATTAAAAATAAATGAATAAATATTGGCAGACATCTTTGTTTGTCCAATAATTTGCTGTTAGCTTTGGTAAATACATTTGGATACAAAACAGCACATTTAATAGTATCTCACTTTACATCATAATCAAAATGTGTACTGTATCAAAATAATTGCATAATTGTGATTTTATTACATTTTTACAGTATATTATGTGTATGTTTGGTTTGTTTAATATTATTTGTTTCGTTATTACAATCTTCAAGGGGTTGTAACAAGAATTTAATCTTGTTTGCATAAACTAATGATCTCTTTCTCTCTGCCTTACAACGCCATGAGCATGCATTATTTTTTAATTAAGCATCGATTGTAACACCTGCAGATTATTACATTACATTTGAGATTTATTAGGTTTGTGAGCTGTTGGCAGGACTCACAGATGGAACTTATGTTGTGTTTTGTATAAAGGTCTTAATATACCTGTAATTTTTTTGACTCCTAGGACATAGCTGTGTTCTTGGGAGGGGGGGATTCGCTAAATTTGTCAAGGTAGTTTCAATTATCATTGATTCATTGATTAATTTTTCGTCCCTACAGGGGGATTATGTCTGGTTGGATCTCAAGACAGGCGAGCCATTTGACGTTCCGGTTGGAGCTGTGGTCAAGCTCTGTGACTCAGGCTTGATTCAGGTCTTGGATGATGAAGGTCAGGTGAGTGTTTAAGTAAGACAATGACAAACACCCGGCCAAGCGATGCCCTTATGTCTTGTCATTTGACCTTCAGTGTGAATGATGCTGCTATGTGAGTGTACTGTGTGTTTTTACAGGAGCACTGGATCTCTCCTCAGAATGCCACAAACATAAAGCCCATGCACCCCACTTCCATTCATGGTGTGGAGGATATGATTAGCCTGGGAGACCTGAACGAAGCTGGTATTCTCCGAAACCTCCTCATTCGCTACAATGAAAGGGTGATATATGTGAGTGTACAAACACACAAGACCTGGGGGCATGCTATTATTGGAAAATAATCAACAAAAGATGGTTTTATGAATGGGATTTACTGTTAGCACCCACCATAAAGTCAAATGCATTTTTTTCCTTTTAGGTATTTTCTTTTTAGCATACTTTAAACCTAAATTCATATTGCTGCAAAGCTATACAAAGAAAAACAACCACATTAACATTTACATTTATGACAATTGGCAACACCCTTATAGAGAGGACATCCAGTGTTTTAATAGTTATGTCTAGTGCTGCACCCGCAGGAACTAGTAACTGTACTGTAAAAATATTTGCAATGGATTTTACAGCAAAATACTAGAAACTCAGCTGTATACTATGAAATTGATAAGCATGAACTGACACACACTCACACACACATAAGTTTGGACACACCTTCTAATTTAGTGGTGTTTACTGAAGTATGATTATTTAAAATCAACATCATAACAAGTCTTTTTTCTTGCATCTTAGATCTTATTACATTTTTTTATCTTATAATATTTTTATATTAAGATATAAAAGCTATACAAAGAAACAGGATTTATTATTGCTTAAAATTACTTACAATAAATACTGCTTATTTATTACTACATCATCTCCAGTATCTACCCCACAGAGATTAACGCCTCTGTATTATTTGACAATACAGACATACACAGGTTCGATCCTGGTGGCAGTGAACCCCTACCAGCTGCTGCCCATCTACACAGCGGATCACATCCGCTTGTACAGTAATAAAAAAATTGGCGCGATGCCTCCACACATCTTCAGCATTGCTGACAACTGCTACTTCAACATGCAGAGGAACAACAAGAACCAGTGCTGCATCATCAGGTACCCACTATGCTGTATAAATGCCTGCTGAATGTTTATAATACAAAACTGTTGTAATTGTTTTTATTTATAAAAACAATATGTTAGAGGAGAGAGATCCAGATATTACAGGTCTATGTCATGAAACCAAATAGGGTGTATCCGGCAGTGGCATAGTTTTATGTACCAAGTATATTCTGTTTCATTTTTTGCTAGATTGGGTATTTTAAAGATCTTTGTGTCTGGCCCTACCTTTTCACCAGGCTGTTATGGTGGTGGGTCCCACCAGTGTTTGTCTACATGATCCTTGTTGATGGGGTTGAATGGGTCACTGAGTAGTGTAAGGAGTTTTATGCATATTTGGCCCACAAGTGGAATGGGCCCAATCACCCTAGTTAGTGGTGCAAAACATTCCATAGGAAAGCTGTTGATTTCATAATTAGATCTTACGACCTGCCTGCCTATTAGACTGAGGATGGTAATCTGACGTTAGGCTCACCACTGCGCCCAGCTTTTCCATGATGATTTGTGAAATTAAAAACTGGGTGCCTGGGTCACTCACATCTTTTTGAATTTCAAAGTAACAGATCGCAACAAATGTGAATTCCGCTGTTTCAAACCCGGAGGGTTTGGAGGGGGATGCAGGCATAGTAACTTAACGATTAATCAATGATAACCATGGTGACCGTGTTCCTGTTTAAGTTGATAAAACAGAGTTTCCTGTTTAAAGTGATAAAATCCATTGCCAGATGGGACCATCATGAGAAGCATGAATTAAATGGCTGGTAATATTTTTGGGACCGTGGCTTAGGCAGACACTTCATTTCAAACCAATTAACATATTGGTCCACCAGTATCTGACCCACATCCAAAGTCCTATGGGTATATGGATGGCAGGTAGCTAGGTCAGTATGTACCCATGTGATAAGGTTCTCACAATGCTATGGGTCAACTTGGAATAGAAGATTGAAAACTAAAGATTTGATGAGGCTATCTGTCTGTAATTTGTTGGTGTCAGGTAACACTTCCCATGGGGTCGGAGGATGTGCTTTTCAATTAATTCCTTATGTGGTACTGAAAATGTGTTGGGGCATTCTTGGATTCTGGTCTGAAGTATCGGGTAAATTGGGACCGGTCAAAGAGTATGGCCAATCGGGCTTGGTGAGGGCTGCACCATTTGATGTCTTAAGGTAGTCTTTTACCATAGTAAATATGGTGAAAGAATGTGTACCTCTTTCCATTCAGAGACATTGTCCCTCTAGAGACAATTTGACAGCAATCAGTTTCATGGTATCCAGTTTGCTCAGCTAAAGATAGCTTTCTAGAAAAACACCACCACTGAGTTAAGTTTAGGATTGTTGAAGATTTACTGTGACAAGATGGTTTCTTCTGCTGTTTTGGAGGAATCAAGTCCCACTGGGAATGACCTAGAAACATCAAGGTGCTTAATTATCAAGGTGCTTGAGTTGTGGTAAGTGCAAAGCTGTGAAATCACTATAGATCCTTCAGTGGTTTTGAGTGGACTAGCAGATACCCTGTTTTGGTCCAGGAGTACTCGTTCAGTGTTGATGATGTACCATGGAAAATAAATTTGGTAAACATTCTTCCCATTCACAAATAGTGGATTTTTGAGCAGCCTCTGCAGAACTTGCCAGACATGGTGAACGTTGGTTTCAAAGGAGAAGAAATTAGGATCTTATGAATAAGAGAAAATTAAGAATAAGGTCCCTTAGGATTTTGATAATAAATACTGCTTATTTATTATTACCTCATCTCCAGTATGTACCCCACAGAGACCTAATACACCTATACATTATTTGACAATACAGACATACACAGGTTCGATCCTGGTGGCAGTGAACCCCTACCAGCTGCTGCCCATCTACACAGGAAATCACATCACAAGGTGAACGTTGGTTTCAAAGAACGAGAAATAGATAAAGATGTCATCAGTGTATCCAATTAGAAGGCGCCCCAGCATGTCCCTTAGAATTTTGCTGATTAAACACTGGAACACTACGGGAGTTCATGAGTTTATATGTCATGATACAGTCTTTGTAATGACCAGAGGTAGTGCTAAAAACATTTTCCACTCTTTGTTCTCTATGAGATGGACCAGAATATACTGTGTGGATAGTGTTTGGTGAAAATTCAGGCTGAACAGACCTGTTCCAGTGCCTAGCAAAGGTGGGCAAAGGCCACCCCACATTTCCTCAACAAAAAAATGGCAATGATATGATGATACCTGTTACACTGTATAGCATTTCCTAAATGTATTATTCCAGAGCTTACTGTTCAGTAAAAGCAAAACATCCATAAAATGGAAATTGTAAAATCGTAAACTGAGTATATATATATATATATATATATATATATATATATATATATATATATATATATATATATATATAAATGTCTCTTCTGCATGTTGCCTGTCCTTAGCAGTGGTTTCCTAGCAGATATTCTACCATGAAGGCCTGATTCACACAGTCTGCTCTTAACAGTTGTTCTAGAGATGTGTCTGCTGCTAGAACTCTGTGTGGCATTGACCTGCTCTCTGATCTGAGCTGCTGTTAACCCGCGATTTCTGAGGCTGGTGACTCGGATGAACTTATCCTCCGCAGCAGAGGTGACTCTCGGTCTTCCTTTCCTGGGGCGGTCCGCATGTCAGCCAGTTTCTTTGTAGCGCTTGATGGTTTTTATGACTTCACTTGGGGACACTTTCAAAGTTTTCCCAATTTTTCAGACTGACTGACCTTCATTTCTTAAAGTAATGATGGCCACATGTTTTTTTCTACTCTACTGCTTTTTTCTTTGCCATAATACAAATTCAACCTCTTTGAATGAGAAGGTGTGTCCAAACTTTTGGTCTGTACTGTATTTTTTTTTTTTAAGCAGGATAGCAAAACATGTAAACAAAAAGCTTTAAAAGCCATGAGCACTCTGAGCATTTGTTTAAAAAAATCTCTAAATTAATGGAGTCCTTATATAATAAGAGCAAATGATTGTGTTAAGGGGAGTGTAATTCGTAATCAGGTGGTTGTAAATATGATCCATGCAATGCTGGGACATGAAGTTCTCAGTGGCCATATTTGTATGCTGCAGCATGTGCTGGGAAATGGAGACTAGCTGATTGGGTGGGAAGACAAATATTTCTCCACCAGAGTTGTAGGCTGGACATTGGGGGCCTCTTTTTCTTCCTCTGGCTCAAGTGTTGCTAACAAGACTGGTCACCCATTCTCTCGTTCCCACTCTGTTATCATGTCACTATAAGGGATCAGCTGCCTCACTACAGATGATACAACAGCTGATGCTGCTGTCAGTGTTTGGATGCTGTGCTTTAGACGACAGTGCAGTGTCTGATGGGCGGTCTAGTCCAGCAACTCCCTGGTGCTGCCATGGCATTTCTACTCTAATTACATTTGATGTTGAACATCCATGACGCAAATCAGTCAGTGTCTCGTTAGCATATTTTTCTTTCTCACAAGCTTGTCATGGATGTCTCTGTTCTGAAAGCTTTGTGATTACAGAAACCTAAAGCTACCACTGTTACATAATAGTGACCCTGATGACCTTTCCATGAATGTTAAATACAAGTTTCCTTGTAAACTTAAAATTGACAAACTCTTGTTTTTAATCAATCTGATGTCAAATGAGACCAACTATTTGTTTCAAGTTTATAAAATACACTATATAGACAAAAGTATTTGGTCAAACCTGCAGTGACATTGTATCCAATGTTAAATTTAATATGGAGTTAGTCCCTCCTTTTTGTAGCTATAACAGCATCCATTCTTCTTGCAAGGCTGTCCACAAGATTTCTGAGTGTTTCTGTGGGAATTCATTGACATTCATTCTGTAGAGCATTTATGAGGTCAGGCACTGATGTTAGACGAGAGGGCCTAGCATGCTGTTCCATTTCATTTCATCCCAAAGGTGCTCAATGGGGTGGAGGTCAGGGCTCGGTGCAGGCCAGTCGAGTTCTTCCACACTGAACTTATCAAACCATGTGTTTATAGTCCTTGCTTTGTGATTCCAACAATAATGTTGGAATAGAAAAGGGCCTTCCCCAAACTGTTGCCACTAAGTTGGAAGCATTGCATTGTCCAAGATGTCTTGGTATGCTGGAGCATTAAGAATGCTCTTCACTTCAGTTTCTTCTTTAAACTGAAGACAATGTATGTGTTCTTTGTTGATGTGTCGTTCTCCCAAGTGGTGAGTCCGGAGCAGGAAAAACAGAGAGCACCAAGTTGATCCTGCAGTTCCTGGCAGCTATCAGTGGACAGCACTCCTGGATTGAGCAGCAGGTTCTGGAAGCGAACCCTATCCTAGAAGGTCAGATGAAACACTATTATGCCTTTAATTTGGATACTGAGGATGAGACCAAATCAGTAGCAGTCAGCAGGTCTATTTAATGCTCTGTAGACTCATGATGAAGAGTTATTCAGAGGTTTAAAGTGACATCAGCCTGCTGTTCAGACCTCCATGTGGGAGACGTTTCTTATTGGAATTCATTCCACGCATCTTCTCACAATGTGCCTGCCAAGTCATTTTCTCCTAATGACTGAGTCAAAATGCTTCCAATTTATCACAGGCAATTTTTCAAACTTCGAACACAATTAGGCTTTAAGATAAGTGCCGCAGCAGTTCCCTGCCATTGTAGTTAAAAAAAAAAACATGACAAAATTTTCAATAAAATTCTTCCTGCATGAAAGACATGTATTGTACTAGAACTTGATCAATCAGACGTCTTTTTGTTCTCGTACAGCATTCGGCAATGCAAAGACCATACGCAATGACAACTCTAGCCGGTTCGGGAAGTACATTGATATTTACTTTAACAAGAGAGGAGCCATCGAAGGGGCCAAGATAGAACAGTACCTGCTGGAGAAGTCAAGAGTGTGCAGACAGGTAAGGCAAAGGGGTTAAAGTTTTTATGTTATTTTTTTTCAACACTTCAATATTCATCACCCGCTACTAGACGGCATGGTGGTGTACTGGTTAGCACTCTTGCCTTACACCTCCAGGGTCCTGGTTCGATTCCCGTCTCTGTGTGCATGGAGTTTGCGTGTTCTCCCCGTGCTTGGTGGGTTTCCCCTGGGTACTCCGGTTTCCTCCCACAGTCCAAAGACCTACAGATTAGGCTAATTGAGTGAGTGAGTGTATGTGCCCTGTGATGGATTGGCATCCTGTCCATGGTGTACCCCGCCTCGTGCCCTAAGCTTTCTGGGATAGGCTCCAGGCCCCTCATGACCTTGAATACCGGATAAAGCGGTATAGACTATGAGTGAGTGAGTGATCACCTGCTACTATCAGAATTACAGAAAATTAGTTAGCACCGTCTGACCAGTCAAAATTACGTATTTCCTTTTTGGTCATGGTCCCATGGTTCTAGCATTCTGTACTTATCCATTGAACAAGGTGCTTTCAATGTGCACAAAATGTTTAGAGCAAATCATGTTGCTAGGTTAGGATATTTGCATATAAAACTATATGTTCTGGGATATTATAATGTCAATGAGTTTTCCATACAGGCTTCAGATGAGAGAAACTACCACATCTTCTACTGTATGCTGCAAGGTATGAATCAGGAGCAGAAGACTAAGCTGGGATTAGGTCAGGCTTCAGACTACACCTATCTGACCATGGTGAGAGTATCTGACGAAACAACTATTTCCTGTTGGTAATTAAACCTGTCAAACGTAATAAATAACAAAAAAAAAAAAAAAACATGTTTCTTGTCTCCTCTGCACCCTCCATTATGTCCTCCAATCTTTGGCTGTCCTACAGGGCAACTGTACGGTGTGTGATGGTCGGGATGATATGACTGTAAGTGATGTGTTGGATGAAAGCTGGTTATATCATCTTTCATCCACAGAGATGATGCATTGAATTAAAGTAAATTCTGCCAGCTTGTTTCCACTGATTTAATCACATGTACTCCATACTGGATTTACTGGACATATGTACAGTATGTACTGTTTGTGCTCTGATTATCCAGTTAAATGAAGAGAACTAATACAACAATGAATGAAGTAAATCTTTAATAAAGGAGATATTAGTCTAGGTTATTGGGATGTTCATTTTGGCGTTTTCTTTTATTAATATGTACTGTGTGATGCATATTTACAGTTATTTTTTAAATAATTAAATACTGAATTTGCACATGGACACTTTTTACATAAAGGAGTACTCCAACATCCAGTCAGCGATGAAGGTCCTAATGTTCACAGAGACTGAAAACTGGGAGATCTCCAAACTGTTGGCTGCCATCCTGCACATGGGCAACCTGCGTTTCGAGGGTAGGCCACGGCTCATAAACAAGCTGTGATTAAATCCCTGCGATGTGGAAAGCTGATCAATATCTTAATCCTTTATTTACAGCTTTGATGTTAAAGAACCTGGACGCATGCTTAATTGTGCGCTCTCCTGACCTGGCAAAAGCTGCAGCTCTGCTAGAGGTAAGGAGTGATTGAACAGCCATAACATTTAAACCCAGAGTATTAATTCCAATTTATGTTGGTTTCACTTGTGCTGCCGGCATGCCGGTCTGACCATTTAGTGCATAACTCTACAAGACATCTGAGGGTGTGCTGTTGTGTCTGGCACTGAGACATTAACAGCAGATCCTTTGGGTGGTGTGGGTTGCTGAGTGGGGCCTCTGTGGATCAGACATTTTTGTCCAGTCTGTTCCATGGATGCTCGGTTAGATTGGGATCTGGGGAATTTACCATGCACGGCCATGTGTAAGGTGTCATGGTACCATATTGGTGGAAACACATTAATAATTTGCATTAATAAACTGTAGGAACTAGTGTCATGGTGCATATGAAATATGTGTGTGTGTGTGTGTGTGATCCATGTGTGCAGTTACAGTACACCTGTGAATTACTCAAACGAAGAACATCTCTAGTACATAACTGACTTTTTCCCCATCTCTCCCTCTTACTGTCTTGCTCTGATTTCCCTCCCTGATTATCCTGGTGGGAGGGAGTCCTCAGTGCTGATAGAGGAAAGAAGCAGAGGGGAGTTGGAGATAAATGCAGTCATTAGCGAGACTCAGATGGTGTTATTAGAGCATGAGCACAGCGTGGGTAAAGCCTTCGTTCTGCCAGCCTGCAGCTCTTCATCTTCTTGCAGTCAGCCACCTGAAAGTCTGAAAGTCTGAAACCAGAGATGAAACGGTGACAGAATTTAGTGGTGCATCTGCCCCCTGGTGGCAAAAGGCACAATTATGACTGATGATCATTATTGTGTGTGGAAACGTGTGCACGTTGAAAGCTTCCCATGAGCTAGAATACTTAAACAAGCAGGTTGGATCAGGATCAGGTGTGACAGGACCACCAACCAACTAAATTGTGTAAATCGTCTCAAATATGAGATGATATGGTGGTGTAGTTGTTACGGCTGTGGCCTCCAGAGTCCAGGGTTCGATTCCTGCCTTGGCTCTTGCTTGCTGGGTTTCCGCTGGGTACTCTGGTTTTCTCCTACAGTCTAAAGACATGCAGTTTAGGCTAATTAGAAATGTAATTAATTACTAGCTGGCTTCTTTGCCATTATTACAGTTGGTTGGATGCTATGAACTCTGATTGAACTTCCTTTCTAAATGGACCTTTTTTTCCCATTTTTCTTTTTTTTCCAATAAAAGACAAAACAAGAGCAAAATGTTCCTGATGTCACTGAAAAACAGTTTTATGTTTTCATTTTTTCATTTGCTCTAGATGGATATGTTTTATAAAGACATAATGAGACAATAAAATGACCAATTCCGATCCCCTTTTTTTTCTTTCTTTTTTCTGTTTTTTTTTTTTAAGAACAAGCCACCCTCACTGACAACAGTCATAACTCAAGGCATATTACAAGACGCCCAGGCACTTACATTGCTTATTAGATAAAGTAATCTCTGGACACAGGATTGATTCTCTAACTGTGGGCTTTTAAGAAGACTTTCACAAGAATATTATATATACATAAAAAAAAAACCCAGAAAACATAACACCAGGACTAATTAAATTAAGGAAAATAGTGCAACAAGTGTACAGAGTGATTGCTGCTTTACCAAAGACCTGGTATGTGCAAAGACAAGTTTATCAGTGTATTGCCTAATAAATATTTTATTGTATTAATTTTTGTTTGCCTATATACTGTAGGTGGACCCAAAGGACGTTATGACGTGTTTGACAACACGTACGCTCATCACTCGGGGAGAGAGTGTATCTACGCCACTCAGTGTGGACCAAGGGTTTGATGTGCGCGATGCTTTCGTCAAGGTTAGGGACATTTATCCTGCTACTGCTTTTCTTTAGCACAATACTGACCTCATATCGAAATAGACACTTGGAGGTGATGAAAATGATTGACAGCATAATATATATCTCATATATATATGGGATCAACCAGTCACATGGCAGTTGCTTCAGTGCATTTAGGGGTGTGGTCCTGGTCAAGACAATCTCCTGAACTCCAAACTGAATGTCAGAATGGGAAAGAAAGGTGATTTAAGCAATTTTGAGCGTGGCATGGTTGGTGGTGCCAGACGGGCCGGTCTGAATATTTCACAATCTGCTCAGTTGCTGGGATTTTCACGCACAACCATTTCTAGGGTTTACAAAGAATGGTGTGAAAAGGGAAAAACATCCAGTATGCAGCAGTCCTGTGGGCAAAAATGCCTTGTTGATGCTAGAGGTCAGAGGAGAATGGGCCGACTGATTCAAGCTGATAAAAGAGCAACTTTGACTGAAATAACCACTCATTACAACCGAGGTATGCAGCAAAGCATTTGTGAAGCCACAACATGCACAACCTTGAGGCGGATGGGCTAGAACAGCAGAAGATCCCACCGGGTACCACTCATGTCCACTACAAATAGGAAAAAGAGGCTACAATTTGCACGAGCCCACCAAAATTGGACAGTTGAAGACTGGAAAAATGTTGCCTGGTCTGATGAGTCTTGATTTCTGTTGAAACATTCAAATGGTAGAGTCAGAATTTGGTGTAAACAGAATGAGAACATGGATCCATCATGCCTTGTTACCACTGTGCAGGCTGGTGGTGGTGGTGTAATGGTGTGGGGGATCTTTTCTTGGCACACTTTAGGCCCCTTAGTGCCAATTGGGCATCGTTTAAATGCCACGGCCTACCTGAGCATTGTTTCTGACCATGTCCATCCCTTTATGACCACCATGTACCCATCCTCTGATGGCTACTTCCATCAGGACAATGCACCATGTCACAAAGCTCGAATCATTTCAAATTGGTTTCTTGAACATGACAATGAGTTCACTGTACTAAAATGGCCCCCACAGTCACCAGATCTCAACCCAATAGAGCATCTTTGGGATGTGGTGGAACGGGAGCTTCATGCCCTGGATGTGCATCCCACAAATCTCCATCAACTGCAAGATGCTATTCTATCAATATGGGCCAATGTTTCTAAAGAATGCTTTCAGCACCTTGTTGAATCAATGCCACGTAGAATTAAGGCAGTTCTGAAGGCAAAAGGGGGTCAAAGACCGTATTAGTATGGTGTTCCTAAAAATCCTTTAGGTGACCAGGACCACATCCCTAAATGCAACTGCCATGTGATTGGTTGATTAGATAATTGCATTAATGAGAAATTGAACAGGTGTTCCTAATAATCCTTTAGGTGAGTGTATACTGTATAGCTGCTATAGCATAAGTGATAACAGGACTTGTATATATTTGTATATATACTGTGTACTATATATATAGATAGATAGATATAGATAGTACATATGTCTATGTAGCAAATTACAGTAGGTCCTGTTATCACCTATGCTATAGTAGTTATAACAGTACTTCGTAGCTTTGCATTTACATGAAATAAATCAACACCTTCTGATTTTGAGTTCTTCAGATTTCATGTAATAATTAATAATCCATGTATACATGTAAACATGTATATTGTATATATTTATTTATTTATTTTTCCCTTAGGGAATATATGGGAGGTTATTTGTATGGATAGTGGACAAAATCAATGCTGCCACATACAGAGCTCCACCCACTAAGGACAAAGTCATCCACAGGTCCATCGGGCTGCTAGACATTTTCGGATTTGAGAATTTCACCGTCAATAGGTATGAATAGGTTTTTCTCCCCCGATGAATGGTTGAGCTCCTATTCCTCACTCTAATTCCTGTTTTGCTGTGTTTTTGGTCAGCTTTGAGCAGCTGTGCATCAACTTTGCCAATGAGAACCTACAGCAGTTCTTCGTGCGTCATGTTTTCAAGCTGGAGCAGGAGGAGTACAACTTGGAGCACATCAACTGGCTGCACATCGAGTTCACGGATAACCAGGATGCGCTGGATATGATCGCCAACAAACCTATGAACATCGTCTCGCTCATTGATGAAGAGAGCAGGTTCCCCAAGGTAAGGATGAGACAGACACAGTGATGGTCTGGGAGTGAAAAAAAAAAGGAAATACTACATGAATAAAGCTGCATAACCCCTTCATTTAAAAAAAAAACTGTTTATACAAATATATACTTGTTTTTCATTCATTGTGTTTCTTAATGTGATATTGCTTATACCTGATATTGTTTTTAACTTCAGCCATACAGTACAGTATGTGTCACACCAGTTAACAATGATCAGCCACAACACTGCCAAAATAACATATAACAGTAAAGTGGGGACAAGATCATGGGCACTCAAGGCTCATCTATGCCTGTGGGCACCAAATCCAGCCCTTCTGGTCCAATTCCACAGAAAAAAAGCAGGTAAAGTTCAAAGTTGTTCAACTGGCGTCCAATTTCCCAGATCTCAATCCAATCAAGTGCTCTAGCACTCTTCCACAAATCATGATGGTAGCCGATCATGGGCATCTGTGAGGTCACACAAGCAGAGGGGGCGGACATCGCTTTCCTCCGAGAGTGTTACGCTGCACTCTCAATGGCTATAGGCCTCTCTCTGCCTCTCTACACATGTCGGCCCTGAGCTACCTGTGATCCAGACCCCCTCTGACCTCTGGACCCGTTTGACTCGTCCTGGTGACCCGCATTTGTTTGGAGATCTCATTGCATAGATGCTCCGTGTTGTCTAGTTGTGATGCACGTGTTGACTGGGGACGGTCCCACTTTACCATCAAGATGGTCCTGGCCTCAGCAGATGCAGACAGCTATTCTCTGAGGACTGGAATTTTCTACAGTTTAACTGAGCCTCCAATAACGAACTGGACTCCATATTAACTTAAAGACATCAACTGTTATATTGAACTTCCGGCCGTCTAACACATAAAAAACAATCATAACAATATGGCATATAGTGTATAAATATGGTATACCATATGCTATAGATAGATAGTTTGGTAGATAGTGTACTTTATTACTTCTGTATTTTTATAGGGACATTGTATCGTTACAGAGGTCAGTTAACATATTATACAACAAGTAAGCAATGAGCAAAAGAATTGCAGTCAGAAAAAGGTAAAAAAAAAAATGCTGCTTACAATGTAAGGTGCAACAAACTATTTAAGGAGCGTGTAAGTGTGTGTAGAGTAAATACAACAGTAAATCTTTTTTAATAAATATAGTGATTAAATAATTGATTGATTTTATTTCATTTTTAAAGGGAACTGATGCCACCATGCTGCACAAACTCAACTCCCAGCACAAACTCAACACAAACTACATCCCTCCCAAGCACAGTCACGAGAGCCAGTTCGGCATTCAGCACTTCGCTGGCGTGGTCTTCTATGAAACCAAAGGTACCTCGCAGGCTCATTAATTCTTCCGTTGACTTCTAAATACGATTCTCTTTTAAATGTCTGCACTCGTTTTTATCTGGTTAACATTTTTATGGAAATACAGTATTTAGCCACATTTTCTTTTTTACCTTCTATGCCATCTATGTATCTATAACTCTGACAGGTGTAGTTAAATGAATTTGTAGTTCATTGTTGTGGTAAATCTGACCAGGTATGGGTTCTGTTAAATAAGAATATGGCAATGCTGAAACCCGACTCGATTCAACTTGTTACATCTTAGGTGCCAACAAGCTGGACTTTTATGTAATAATTTTGCCTAGACTATGTATGCTTCAGCACAATCTGAACCTAGATGGGGGGGGAGGATGGGTAGCCTGTTTCACATTATTTTTAAGACCATGAGACATACCAAACAACCTGCTCTACATTGTCTGACTAATTAGTGCAATTAAATAGCATACAATCACCCAGTTTGTATAAAAAGCACAATTTTTTTTTTTTTTTTGTTCCAGTATTGGTAAAGAGTAACTTAAAATCATAGTTTGCTATACTCTTCTGATTTTCATTGTGCATGTGCTTGCTGTCTGCAGTTAATGCTGTGTGAATGGGTTGGATGTAACCAAGTCTTATACAGGCACGGGGATGAATGTCACTCTTTACTTGCCAAATACATTGAAACCCAAAACCACATCCAGATTATGCCTATGGGTTCACAAGTGTCAAAAAAAAACATCAATAACAACAAAATAACATGTTCTAACAAGCGCACACACACTGCCTTTCTCAAGTCAAGTCAAGTCAAGTAGGCTTTTATTGTTATTTCTACCATGTTCAGTTCAGTACACGATGAAACGAAACAACGTTCCTCCAGGACCAAGGTGCTACATAAATTTACAACATAAATTAACAAACCAACTAGCTAACTAACTAAGAAACCTAATTAGCTGACTAGCTGAGACAAAACAGATTAACATTATAAATTGACAGAAACTATCTACGTCCTATACAGAAAAGACAACATACCTGTAAAGGCAGTGTACAAATATCCTTTTTTTCCCCCTTTTTTTTTTGGAACTATTTTATAGACTATGAGTGAGCACCTTCTGACCAATCAGATTTGCGGATTCAGCCTCACCGTGGTGTACTGTATAATGACATTTTCCTGGGCTACTTTGATGAAGCATTTTTTAATGCCTTAATATTGTTTATTTTGGGGTAATTATCTTATTGTGCTTTAATCACACACAAGTGCCTGTTTTAAGTGACTTTGTTCCTATCGTAACAGGTTTTTTGGAGAAGAACAGAGACAGTCTCCACAGTGACATCATCCAGCTGGTGCACTCTTCCAAAAACAAGTTCATCAAACAGATCTTTCAGGCTGACGTCGCCATGGTGATGCCCTTTTCCAACACGAAATCCCTATTCATCCTGCATTATTGTGCCGCCATTATATCCACTTATGAAACACATCACTCATTGCACAGTCAGGCCTGAGTTGATGTTAACAGGCTAGTGAAAGATTGAATATAACAGTTTTTTTTGTTTTGTTCCAGACTTATGTAATTTTTTTCCCTTCTAGTCTCATATACTAACACTCATGTCAGGCTTTACTTGCTTGTGTGCCTAGTGTTTGTTTTTATGTGGTCTTAATCTTTCTTGGCATAGACGCTGCTTATTCTGGCATTACCATTTTATTAACACCAATCCAATCTCTCTCCCTCTCTCTCTCTCTCTCTATCTTTCATTCTATCACCGGGTGTCTCTCTATCTCGATTTGTCTGTCTTCAGTTTCTCTGTGGCTACGTGCAGACCACCATGTCATTTCAACAGGTAATCGGCGGTTGTGTGTGTGTGTCCCCATACACTCCCCGTCCTCGTGCTAACAGCATGGATCTCCGCACCATTAATTTACAATACTCTCTCAGCGGTCTCCTTCCCTCAAAACCCATTCCTGTGGTTGATTTCTCCATGGAAAACAGCTCTGGCTCTCTAGCAGCATGATTTAATAAACGCAGTAGTGGCTTTCACTAGGGTGATGGATTCTGGGGAAATGTTAGTCATCGATTGGACGTGAGAAAGGCAAAGATGGTTCTGGTTCTAGTTCAAGATACTTTGCTAAGCAAAAGCTCAGCTTGCATTTGACTTTCCTGGAACTGAGTGAACTAGAGGAGGGGATTAAAACCTTTTTATATGCTGTATCTGCCTGTCTTGCATGTATTTCTAGCACAGAACGCAGACTCAATGAGTCCAATATCAGTAAAATATAGAAAGTTAAACATGAGAAGGGGAAAGCATGAAAGATTGCTTTATATAAGACCAAGACGGAAGCTTTGGAGGACAAAGATGATTGCGGTAAATATCAACCCTGTAGATTTTTTTTTACATTTCGGACGTCTGTGCACATGCTGTATTTGGGTGTACCTGTTTGTGCATAGTTTTGTGCATGTATTTGCAAAATCAAGCTTACTTTCTCTTTCAAGGATTCCCAGCTCTTTCCAAAGTGTGTGTATCTACTGTATGTTTGGACAGGGTATGGAGACTCGGAAGCGTTCTCCGACTCTGAGCAGTCAGTTTAAACGTTCTCTTGAGCTGCTCATGAGGACCCTGAGCACATGCCAGCCCTTCTTCGTGCGCTGCATCAAACCCAATGAACTCAAAACGCCGATGGTGAGTCTAGGGTTTGGAATTTGTGCTTCTTCGCTCCAATTATAATATGTCTGTACTCTAGACAATTTTTTGCTGTGAAAGTGAAGTTGAGTAAAAGTAGGCATCAGATTATGATCATGCAATATTAGTAGATAAACAGTATCATAAAGACGAAATCTCAATTGGGATGGTAATAGTGTGTGATTCCCTGCTTTTATGGTTTAACCCATGCCTCCATCATGACTGATGTGTGCTTAGCAAAAAAAGTGATTTTAGCTCTGGGATATTCTTTTGTTCATTTTTAGAAACATCAGTGTCACTCAGTGTCAAAATTTTTTTTCCTCCATATCCTTTGAGTCAGTGCATACATAAGCTTCTCCTACCAATAGTTTTTTTTTCCCCCCAGCAGTTCAAACAGAAGCAATCATGTCAGACTATATTTGAAATAAATCAGGAGATTATGGTAAAATCCCTTCAACTTCTGATGTTTTTTTTTTTTTTTTTTACCATACAGATGTTTGATAGGGGATTGTGTGTGCGGCAACTGCGGTATTCCGGGATGATGGAGACCATCCGGATCCGCAGGGCCGGATATCCCATACGCTACACCTTCGCTGAATTTTTGGATCGTTACAGGGTCTTCATGCTGACGGTCAAACCAGACTGCTTACAGGTTGGTCAAGATGACAGCAAAGCACATTCAGTCAAACTATGCATGGATGAAGGTGGAGGAATTATAATAGGTAAACTCCAAATAATCGACATAACCTCAAGTCACACTGGTCATGAGTGATTTGTTGTGTTATTCACTCAGTAGCATGTTTACCTACCTTGTACTGAGCTTAAGACTCCATGGGTGGTGAGTCGGAATGGGATCACGGGAGTTCTGAGGCCGGTTAGCGGCCTCATGATCTGTGCCTGCCGAGCCCGTGGGCACTGGGTGTGCCTTTCTATCATGGCCAGCATTGACTTGTTAATTGATTTGTGTTTCATTGGCTTTTCTGTGGGATTGGATCAAATGGGCTGGCTTTTAGCACCCATGGGAATGGGTGAGCCTTGGGTACCCAAGATCCTATCACGAGTTTACTCACTTATCATCTATACAGCGGAGGGTCTGGAGCCTATCCCAGGAGACTTAGAGCATGAGACAGGGTCACAATCCATTGCAAGGCACACACACTCACACACTCATTCACACACTACAGCAAATTGGGGAACGCAGTTGGCCTAATCTGCATGTCTTTGGGCATTAGGAGAATCTGAGAGGGGCATGCCGAAGAATAGCCAGAGCGTTCCTGGGACATAGTGATGACTGGCAGATTGGAAAAACAAAGATATTTCTCAAGGTTTGGCTATTTTCTTAAACTATATTTATAGTGTCTGTAAAAAAAAAAAAAAAAACTGCAGTAGCATCAAATGTCTAGATGCATCATGAAAAGCCTGACACTGATCAGAAACAATGAAGCTTGATTGTTTTGTTTACGTTGTAGGATCACCATGACATGCAGCTGGAGATTGAGAGGGACAAGGCCATCACAAACAAGGTCATTCTCCTTCAGAAATCAGTGCGTGGAAGGAAAGAGAGGTAAAGAAGAACAGGACTATGGATGATTCATGTAGGAAATATGGCAAGATATGTATGTGACCAGTGACTTTTGTTTTTCATCTCTAGGACCAATTTCCTGAAGGTTAGGAAATCAGTGATATTGATCCAGAAGACGTGGAGAGGATATATCTGTAGAAAGGAATATAAAGTGGTGTGGATTTCTTTTTTACTGAATATGAAGTGCTTTTGCTGTGTGCAAGTTTGTCAGTACTAGAATAAAGCATAGATGGACCAAACACATAGCCAGCTTTTTATGAGATGAAAAGTAGAGCCAAAAAGTGTCAATATATTTACAGCAAACCGAAAACAGTCACAAATATTGATTTCACATGAAAACAACAAAGATAATGCAGAATATGAAGCACAGAGGCAGAGTTAGCATTCATGCCATTTTATATTAATTCTGATCATCGAACCAGATAGATAGATAGATATGATACTATGACAGGTGTGATGATGTCACAACAGCCAGGTCACAGATTGTACAACAAATAAGCAACAATCAAAAATCACAATGAGAAAAGGGTAATGTTTTTTTTTTGTTTTGTTTTTTAAACACTATGATATACGTTTTGCAATTTAATGGGTTACAAAAATGGTGTAAAATGATAAGAATATACTTTTTCTATGTGCATGTGAATGATGCTCTTATATACAGGTGAACTTAAATAGCTGTACACCAGGTCACCAGCAAGTTAAAATAATTTAAAAGAGAGAGAATGAAATGACATTATTATATCAGTGCAATGAAAACAGAATGTATGTGAGCCTGTTTATAATGATGTCAGAGAGATATCCCTTCTGACATCCTTCTTTCCACTATCAACTCCAAACACTCCAGAGTATTGCCCAATATTGAGCTAGACTTGTTGATTAGCTTGTTACAGCAGCGTTACGTTTCCCATAATAATATTAGGGATAAAAAGTTTTGATTTCGCTTTGTGTTAGCTCCAGCCGTGAATCCTTGGTGTCTTCTCCGACGCTCATCGGGAATTTGGGGCTGCGCTCCGGGTAGTGTGAGTTTAGACAAGGCAGTTGATCAGTTGATCGCGTTGGTAATCAGTATAAGCATGACTACCTCCACTCTCAAATGTGTGTCTTCCAGGAACAAATAATGTTAAAAACACCAGGAGCATTAAGAAACATGTTGCAAAAATATAGTGTTAATGAAATAATAATACTATAAATATATACTAAAAACAATAGAAAACACAAAGATGGATGGGAGATACAGCAACACTACAGCACTAGCATGGCGCTAATGCAGTGAACTCACAACAAGTTTCAAACCAGGAACTATGAATAATCCAAACCATCTTTGTTAAAATTTAGATAAACCTAGAAATCTAGTGTGGTTGAAAATGGTATTATTAGGGCCAAAGCACTATAAGGTGCTCAGGACCCACTTGTTTTCCTAAGGATTTTTTTTCCCACCCTTTTGGACTTTTCGGGGTCTTAACATGCTCAAAAACTCATGAAACTTGGCAGACAGGTTGGAATCTGCTGCCAACAGGATGCCTCAGAGTCTCGGGCCCAGGGCCCCCAGGGGCCGTTGGAATCTGCTGCCATCAGGATGCCTCAGAGTCTCGGGCCCGGGGCCCCCAGGGGCCCCCACATGAGATTTTGCTGCATAGCTCATACACACTTTCACGGAGGCACACGAAACTCGGTAAACATTTAGAGCTCATTGAGCCAAACAACTTTGCATGTACTGGGCTCAACTTAACAGGAGGCCGGTTACTTTGGGTTATTTGCAAAAACGCCCCCGATGGATTTTGATATACTCCTCCTAGGGAATTTATACCATCGCCACCAAATCGGGCAGAAGAAATCTAAAGACATTGAGGATGCAAAATTGCGGAGGGATTTTCGATATCGCAAACGGGTCAGTCGTGATAATGTCTTAAACTTGCACTGAAAAATGATTAATAACTTTTTGTGTGACATTATATTGAGTGACATTATATTCAGTGACACCTTCAGTGACATCACGTTCAGGAACATCACAGTGTGAGGCTTTTCTTCCAGCACCTGTGGCCTATTGTACACACATACACATCACAAATGTTAACACTCGCACACAAACACATCTCACACACACGCACACACGCACACACACACACACACACACACACACACACACACTAATGTTAATACACACAGACTCACACCATACACACAATCAAGCACAAGCACATTTACTCGTCACACACAGACTGACACATCTACACATCACACACTTCTCTCCCTCACTCTCACACACTAACCCGTACACACTAATGCGCGCAACCACCACACATACACACCACACATGCATAATAATAATAATAATAATAATAATAATAATAAGTTGTACTGTATTATTATTATTATCATAATTAATGTAATTTTTAACCACACTGGATTTCTTGATTTATTATATTTTAAAATCCTGTAAAGCTGCATTACAACAATGTCCTTTGACTCTATAAAAGTTCAATAATTTGCTCACAGATATATCCGGTGGACTTTTTAAAATATTGACAAAATTTATGCTTATTGTACATAAAAAAACACAAAAGTGAAAAGAAAAAGACTTGAAAAATCCTGACTTTTTACGTTAGTAAACTGCTAGGAATATAAACAAAACTCCCATAAGCCTCCGCCTTATAATTATGGCTAATTATCACAATGCAGGTAAGTGTGAGTGGGATGTAACGCTATACATCAAGAGATTGCAAACAAAACTGATTACTCCAATAGCGCCAACAGCACCAACAATCTTTAACTACCTACACTACTTCTCAAAAGTTTGGGATCACTTTCTAATTCCATGGTCCCTCCTGATTTTTCTTTTTTCTACATTGTAAAGCAATGCTGAAGGTGACCAAAATATGCAATAATGTCCTTTGAATAGTTACTGTTGAGATGTACGTGCTCCTTTGTGCTGTTTGTTAATTGGTTATTTTTGAGGCTGGTAACTCTAAATGAACTTCTCCTCTGCAGCAGAGGTAAATTTTTGTCTTGCTTTTCTTGGATGGTCTCCATGAGAGCCAGTTTCATCATAGTGCTTGATGGGTTTTGCACTTGACAATACTGTTCTTGCAAGAACTATTCCAGAACAACTGACCTCCGTGTTTTAACATGACAACTTTTTGAGTAGTAGTGTACAGTACATATAAATGGCTACCTACAGATACTATACAAAAACATGTAGAGCACCCATGATACATGAGTAGACATGGTGCTTTTTTTTTGCATTTAGTTTACACACTACTGGTTATGATGCATTTAAATGTAAATAAACCTTAATGTCCGTTTTGCATCTAAAACTCTCAATTTTTATACTGTTAAGCTCAATCAAGCTATAACATTTTTTTATTAAGCTGAGAAATCACCAAACTCAATTTTTTTAAAATCCCTTTACAATTCTTCCCTAAAACTTCTTTTTTGTTCCCTGTTAGATGCGTGCAGGTTTCCTGCGGCTGCAGGCTCTCTGGAGGTCTCGGAAACATTATTTGATGTACCAAGAGGTCAGAAAACGCATCATTCTGTTCCAGGGACGATGCCGAGGCTTCCTGGTGAGACAAACTTTCTGGAAACGCTTAAATGCCGTCTGCGTTATCCAGGCCTACGCCCGTGGCATGATCGCACGTAGAGTGTGCAGGAAATTAAGACAAGAGGTAAAACATCGCTGCTGATTTTTGAAAGTGGACTGGAGTAGGATAATTCTTACCATCTATAACAAAAGGCACACAGCATTTGTGCACATTTGTTTCTGTGTATTATGTATGTGAGCAGAGGGAGCACAGGTTAGAAGCCGAGAGGCAGCGTCTAGCCGATGAGGAACAGCTGAGGAAGCAGATGACAGCACGCAAGGCTCAAGCCGAGGCTGAGAGGAAGCATCAGGAGCGTCTGGCTGAGCTGCACCGCGAGCAGGAGCAGAGGAGACAGGCCGAGCGTGAGGAGGCCCGTCGTAAGAAGGAGCTGCTCGAGCAGATGGAGAGAGAAAAGCAGGAGCCAATCAGCGATTCTGAAATGGTGGACAAAATGTTTGGCTTTTTGAGCAGCTCCAACTCACTCCTGAGCATGGACGTCGAATCACCTGCAGGATTTGAGGTAGAGCACCGACGAGCAATTATTAACTCACCCGTCCTGCTCCCCGCTGTCCAGGGATTATCTCTGGAGATTTTACTACAATGTTCAACATTTTTATAAAAACAGAAAACACCTTACTGCTGAGCATTTGTGATGTTTCAGTGGCTTTATGGACTTACGTTGGAGTCCATAAAGCGTTACGTGGAGCGTTCAAGTCAAACTGAGACTTGGGATGCAATTTCTCGTCCAAACCGTTTGACGTTTATTTTAAGCAAAGTAGAGTTCTGAGACTTTTAACTGCAATACAACATTTGAATGGTGCAAATGTTATAATGTAGGTCATAAATCTGGGAATGACGATCCCTGCAGTCTTTCCCATCAACATTTGGCGAGTGGAACTCCAGATCTGGAGTTCCATGAAAATCTATGGACAACTAAAAATTGTACAGTCCCTTGTACAGTCCTGACCTTGCTACAAGCCATTTCCTTTGGGCAATTAAAGGAGTTCCTCCGAGGCTAGAGTCTCAGACGTGAAGCAAGTACAGTAGTCCGACCATGGCTATAGTAAACTGAGGATACTTTCTATCTTGATGGTATCCAAGCACTAATGAAACACTGGGATATGTGCAATAGTGTAGCAAGGGATTATATGTGCAAATAAAGGTTTTTCTCTCATCACTCTCATCAGTGTTCTGTTATTGTGCACAAGCTAAAGTCCTAGTTTGACTTGAACACACCTTGTATAAGTCTAATTTATATTCTTGATTTAACACTACAGCAAAAAAAAGAAAGAAAGAAAGAAAGAAGATTTCATAACATATTACATAACATATTATAATATACAATATGTAGTGCAATGCATTTAGAAGATACCTCATTTATACGTAATATAAATATAAAGAGTTATGTTTGGTAAAGAGTTATGTTTTGATAGGATCTGGAAAACGTCCACAAAGAGTCTGAAGAGGACAGCATCGAGACTCTACCATGTCCTGTTGAGGAACACGAGGACTTGTCAGAGTACAAGTTTGCAAAGTTTGCAGCTACCTATTTCCAGGGAAACACAACCCACACGTATGTGCGCCGGCCCCTGAAACAACCACTGCTGTACCACGAAGACGAAGGAGACCAGCTGGTGAGAAATTGTCATTTTATTTAATTCTCATTTAATTCTGGGGTGAGGGATCAGTCTATAAGAGAACGCATTTTATGTGGGTTAGATTTGACCAAACACTGCTGGCTTATGTGGAGAGCCCAATGTGCTGCGGT
The DNA here is from genome assembly GCA_030347435.1 of Clarias fuscus. Taxonomy (NCBI): domain Eukaryota; kingdom Metazoa; phylum Chordata; class Actinopteri; order Siluriformes; family Clariidae; genus Clarias; species Clarias fuscus. The sequence continues at coordinate 12,105,633 of CM059230.1, read as the reverse complement.
GGTTGAAGAACCCTCATGTTCATTTTTATTCTACCAGACCTCTAATCTGTACATCACGAAATTGTCAAAGAATTGAAAGCCAGGTTCCATGAGTGCAGGTCAGCTGGCAGCACGTAACCCGAACAGAACATGGTGATGATGCAGCATGCAGCTTTGATGATGCTCAAAACTGAAATCCCAATCTACTGTATATTAACAACGTTTTACGTTCACTTGATCCCACACATAAGCTGTTGGGACTTGCACCTTGTCCATTGCACTGTATACTTTGCACTACTTTCTGATCAACTTGGTATTTCTTTTTTTTTTTTTTTTTTTGTTATAAACTTTTAACCATTGATGAATATAAACTTTCCTTTCCTTACCATTACTTTTGTTCACTGTATGTAAATATGTATAGAAAAAAACGGATTCTGACCTTGTGTAGCTTTTACATATAATATTAATATCTACTTTACTAAAATACATTATAGTAACAATATATATTAGTTAATTAATTTACTCTACCCATGCCATTTTTAACATTGTTTACCACTACAGTATTTATTTTTGTTATATATTTTTTGTTTTCTTTAAATTAGTTGATAGATGAATATTTTCAGTGGATAATTAATAATTGTTATTAAAAGTTTGTGTTTAAAATCAAGAACTTTGCTAACTTATTAAATAAACATTTGTTACAGTTAGTTCGTTGCATTAAGCTTAAACACTGATTTATTCTCATTAACCTATTCACTTGCCATATTTGTAATGAGACACATGTAATTAAAACTAAAGGCACAAAGATAATGTGTAAAATAAGGAACTTTCCCCTTCCTTCACTTTGCCTTTTGCCTTTTACTTGAGATTGTGAAACTCTTTTGTATCCATTCCAGTAACATGCTGCAGCACAACACACATTTTGGTCTGTTTTCATATTCCAGTAGAAGGATTAAACCAAGAACTGGACCTTAATGCCAAACCGTTGTGTTGTTTGAACTACCTGAACTAGGGAACCATAAAACCTTTCCCAAGACAGCGACTGGCTTATGGAGATAATCCAGTGTTGTTGGTTTTGTTTAGTTTTTTTTGTAGTGATGAAACTGCTAAGATTTTCTGCAACATGCTGCTCATGGCCAATCATTGTGGGATGTTTCTATCTGTGCAGGCTGCTCTGGCTGTATGGATCACTATACTGAGGTTCATGGGAGATATGCCTGAGCCCAAATATCAAATCAGCCTCAGTGACGGCAGCGAGAAGGTTCCAGTTATGACCAAGATCTATGAGACCCTGGGCAAGAGGACCTACAAGAGGGCCAATGAGGTGATCACATAAGCAGGAGTAATAATAATAATCATCATCATCATCATCATCATTAGTTTTATTGTGTTTTGCTTCAAAATTTCATCTACAGTATTTCAGCTTCAGGTATTTTAGTTCATTCTGGTTGGGAAGTTTGCAGAAACCGTTCTGTTGGTGCACATTCAAGCTGTTGGGTTTTTTTTCTGCTTGCCCCATTCTCCACACAAACCCTGAACCTTAAGACGGGATAGCACACCCATGATTAACACGATGTATTTATATCACATGGATGTTGTATTCTCAAATTTGAATAGTTAGAATCTAAAATGCTCAGCTCTTTGTAACAGTTAGAAGTAAAGCTGTAAACAGGGAACACTTCTGTATAGAGGATAAGCTCCAGAACATGATTTAAAATTTTTGTTTGTTTGTTTGTTTGTTTATTGTCTTGACTTTATGAGTTAGAAAAAAGATAGCAGGTGAGGGATCAACTATTTCCAGCTTCTATTATGTAAATGAAGAAGAAGAAGAATCATAAATTTGTTTCATAAATGTTATGCAATATTAAATCTAACGATAAATTGATTACATTTATTTTTCAAATCCTAGAAAATTGCAGCAGTAGAAAAAAATCTTTAAAAGAATACAACAGAATTTTCAAAATGACTGAGAATACTTTCTATCTTGATGGTATCCATGCACTAATGAAACAATAGGTAAGGTGTAGCAATGGATTATACTGTATAGGGACAGATATTTCTTATATCTAACTCCTCTTCATGTTGAGCCAAAATACATCTCCCCACTTTATATTATTTTTCTATAAATGCCCATTCCCATGTGTTTTATGCGTTGTACTGTATAACACCTAATATAAAGAACTCCCAAAAACTACAGTTACAAAAAAAAATAATAATTCCATCATCTGACTATCATGTCTATATGTGCTTGATGAAAATCCTGTTCCACTGTTACGCCCCCTTTGCTTATATCAGAATTAGATTCAGAAGCACTTTATTGCCTTGGATTTAATTAATCAGTACATTAAAAACATACAGTACAATAACAAAAACAACAGATTTTGATTCTAGAGCCAATAAATACATTCCATACACCTGTGTGCTTTGAATTATTGAGAAAGTCAACATATGGGTCAGGTGCTGAAATACTTTTGGCCATATAGTGTACGTTTGTGTTCCATCCTAATAACTATAGGCACATTGTCTCGAATGATTATGTCGTGCACTAAATGTACACTACGTGCTGTTTCTCTTTCAGACTTCTGTTATTGACAGTCAGAAGAAGAACAGCATCAGACATAAGTTAGTTTCTCTCACACTGAGGAAGAAATCAAAACTCACAGAAGAGGTGAGAACACTGTCCTATTAATAACACAATGTCAGGGAGCTTTTTCAGGTTGACATTATATTGGGAAGAAGTGATTCAGCCAAAGGTTCAGATAAAATTATCTGTACACAATGTTCCTTCGCACTCTGAATATAGTTAGTCAGCCAAGACAGGTTAGAGGTCTAAAGTTCTTTACTTGTGCCCTGGAGCTACAAGAGGCGTAAAATAAGAGAAGCGTATAACCACAGATTTAGCATTGTGTTGTAAAAGAAGCAAAAAAATTTGATTGAAGAGAAAAACAAAGGCACATACAACTGGAGATACTATACTATACCATCTTCCAAATTTACTAAACAGTTTGGGTGTACACATACAGCATGTTCAAATGAAAATGTCAGAACACAGTGACTGGGCGATTAGTTAAAAGTGACCGAGACTAATGATTTTGCTAGCTAATGTAACCATTAAGTCTTTCATAATGATGGTAATGTAAAGGTCAAGAAACAATAAAAATAAAAGAAGTTTGCCAGCAATATGACCATTCTCTACAGATGTGTCGGTAAACTTAAAAAAAAAAAAAAAAAAGGCACTGGACTACGGTTCGGCCTACAGTTCGGAAGGCTCCAGGTTCAAACCCCACAACCACCAAGTTACCACTGTTGGGCACATGAGCACGGCCCTCAACTGCTTAGATGTTTTATAAGATAAAAATATAAGCTGCTCTGGATAAGGGCATCTGCCAGATTCCTACTGTAAATGTAAACTTCAGAATCTGTGGAAAAAGATCACTTGACCTTGGTGCTGAGGAATAAGTATACATTTAATTAAGTTTGTTTTAAATATATTACTGATCAGAAGTTTAATTGGGGGTTCAAGTCTCAGCATCGGCAAGTTGCCACTGTTGGGCCCTTGAGCAAGGCCCTTAACCCTACCTCCTCCACGGTTGCTTTAGTATGTTCTCTCTGACCCCAAACGTTCTAACTGGGATATGAGGGAAAAAAAATCATTTCACTGTACTGGAAAGTACATGTGACTAATAATAATACTGTATTTAATTATGTACCATTTTTTTTATGTACCAAGCATGCAAAATACAAAATAAAAGGCTTATAGTTGTTAAAACAAACAAAATGTTTGATTTGTTTTAGGGTAGCTGATGCTTGATTTTGTTATACAGTATATTTTTGCTAGTTTGTGGTTATTACCCGGTGCAGTATGGATAATACTAATTAAGCAATATCACATGAGATGGAGTGCTGATGTGCTGAATATCAGCACTGCTGTGATGTGGTCATAGGCATGAGGGCATTTGCTTTTATACAACTGTTCCATAAGACATTTATAATCAACAGATAATAACCAATGATTTGTTTACAATGAACAATGATAAATAATAAACAATGACTTGTTTCTTTTATTTATCCAGTTACTTTGCTCGGGCAACACATATCTTTCCGTGACTGGTGGAACCACAGTAGGAACAAATACTAAGGAGACAAAGTGTTGTTTAAGACGACATAACATATCATAAACATCAGATGTCTTTTCTTTCTGTATGTTCTTCCATGACTGGTTTCGAATGCGAATTGGATGATTCTCATCCAATCCGATTACTTGGTCATAATGTAACTATAACCTTTCGTTAATTGTTAGCTACTTTATTCCAGTAACTCTAGTACAAAACTGAAGAAGCCTCAGACAGGTCTTGGCTGATCATCTGTTAGCTACTAATCGTTGTTAGCTATATTGTTTCTGTAATATTTCCTAGAGCGCTGAGTTGTTAATAAAGATAAGTGTTTTGGTTAGATGAACAAACACCTGGCTGACAGCAGCTGCAGTGTACAGTGGATGCTGGAGGATCGACCCACTTCCAACCTGGAGAAACTGCACTTCATCATCGGAAATGGGATTTTACGCCCTGCCCTGAGGTTAGTTATGGCAGGTTAATCCTCCTGACAGAATATTTATTTCCGCCTTCGAGTGGCGCAGTGGTAAAGTACTCGCCCTATCATGCGGAGATCGCCAGTTTGAATCCCGGGTGGTGCTGTAACCTCTCGCAGCCGGAGGTCTAGAGAGAGCTGATTGGCCGAGCTCTCTCCGAAGGGAGGGATGAGAGGTACATAGTGCTCCCGCATTAATCACGGCTCTACAGCCAACCAGGGGCGTTTGTGAGCTCGCGCAACAGAAGGAGCGGATAGCGCTGTCCTCCGAGTTTGTTACGACGCGTGAGCGTGAGCAAGCAGTTCGAAAATATGCGGCCGGGTTGGCGTCACGTGGTTCGGAGGAAACACGTGATAGTCTTCGGCCCTCCAGATTGAGTGGTAGTAGTAGCCTTAATGTGGGAGCCCCCTAGTGACTGGGAGGAATTGGACACGACGAAATTAGGCAGAAAATTGGGTAAAAATCCCAAAAAACATGTACCATATTGGGCTTTCTTTTTTTTTTGTTGCAATAATGCCAGTTGTCTCTTATTAACTAGTTACCACCTGTTGTATGCAATCAGGGCTTTCTGCCCTCTTGTGGATCATCAATCCATTGTATTCAGTGTGTAGCTTTTAACAGCTAGTATATCCAAAATGGCTGCCTTCTTGTAGTCACTCAGAACTTGCTGTTGCTATCATCATCAAGATTGTACTCATTCTAGGACTCACTCATATTATCATCACAGTCAACACTCTTTCACAAGTTTTAATTAGTTTGCTTTTCCCGTGGGCAGTGGTGACTCAGTGGTAGGTTTCTTTCCTGCCATGCAGAAAGCCCTGGTTTGATTCCCAGCCAGTAGATGCAGTACTTGTCCCAAGCCTGGATAAAATGGGTGCAACAACAGGTTTTCTTTAAAATGGGCTTTCTCTGACAGTTTCTTTAGTCATAAAAGGTTCTGGTTCAGGTTGCTCAATAAGAGCTGTATTTACATCTGAATATCTGCGAACTTAATTTGAAACATCCATTTAAATAAATACACTCCCATGAGCAATTAGTTAATTGTTTATCTTTAATAGAGAGGAGATCTACTGTCAGATCTGTAAGCAGCTGACCCAAAATCCATCCAAAAACAGCCATGCCCGTGGCTGGATCCTGCTCTCTTTGTGCGTGGGATGCTTCGCACCATCTGAGAAATTCGTCAAAGTAAATATTTATGCTTTCACTTTTATATCAAGTTATCTTCAAAAGAAATGAAATGAAAACTTTTTGAGCCGCAAATGTAATATTGTTCTTCCCTGCCGTTTCTTATCGCAGTATCTGCGGACATTCATTACCTCTGGACCTCCTGGGTACGCCCCGTACTGCGAAGAAAGACTAAGGCGCACTTCTGTGAACAAGACACGGACCCAGCCTCCCTCGTGGCTCGAGCTGCAGGTGCTGTCACTGTTTTCCCCTGCAGCCATTATGCTCACTCATTTTTCTTCATTTGGCAAACACTGTCAGGGCAAAATTCAATCCAGACATCTAGCTATGCAGGTGAAGGTTAAGAGTCTTGCTCAAAGGTGCAATGGTGCCTCTCTCTCCATCACTCTCTCTCTCTCGCTCGGTCATCAGATTTGAACACTAACTATAATTACATCCATTAAGCTAACACTACTGTTACCTAAGAACAAGACATTGGTTTTAGGATTTGATTGGATCCTTTTTTTCCTTCTCCTTTAGGCCACTAAATCGAAAAAGCCCATCATGCTGCCAGTGACCTTCATGGACGGCACCACTAAGACTCTGCTAACAGACTCAGCCACTACTTCTGCAGAGCTCTGCAATGCTCTGGCAGATAAGATCGGCCTGCAGGACCGTTTCGGCTTCTCTCTGTACATTGCTCTATTTGATAAGGCATGTATGTCACGGCTTCTAGGTATAATGTAATACAATAATAACAAGACTAATACATGTACAATTGCATTGTTACTTTCTATGTAAAACCTGATGCCTTTTAATACATCCCATGTTACTACAACAAATTACAAGGATTTAGTTCATACCATGGATATCATGTATAGTAGAGATTGAAGCTGAATAAAATAAAATGAAATATACAGACATTGTAGAGACAAAATATATAGACAGTGCTACAGAGAATTCAAATACTGACCCATGAGATCTATGTTAACTTGTTTAGCAATATGGAACTTTTAGAGTCTTCTAGAAGACTAGTGAGACTTAAATCTCAGTCTTAAAATACTACATTGCTACTAAATATTTCATGTCAATCAATTACAAATAATCTGTCTAGATCAATAGCTGGTGCATTATCTGCACCTTTTCACCTTTGCCCAGAAATGATAAGATCCCTTTTTGCTATACTGACATTATCTTGTACAGAAAAAGATCTATGACTTATTGCATACATCAGCCAAAGTTTTGCATTGTTTCTCATAAAGTTTGTGTGCTATTTTTTCAGGTGTCATCTCTTGGCAGTGGGAAAGACCATGTGATGGATGCAGTGTCGCAGTGCGAGCAGTATGCCAAAGAGCAAGGGGCTCAGGAACGCAATGCCCCCTGGAGGCTGTTCTACAGGAAAGAGATCTTCACGCCTTGGCACAACCCTGCTGAGGACACTGTGGCCACGAACCTTATCTACCAGCAGATCATCCGTGGAGTCAAGTTTGGGGAGTACCGCTTTGAACGGGTAAGAGCTGTATTTGGAGTGTCTTACAGCCGAGTAAACATTGTAACTTTTTTATATACTGTACATGGATTTGTTTTCCGTAATCATAGGAGGAGGACTTGGCTGAGCTGGCATCTCAGCAGTATTATATAGACTATGGGGCAGAGATTCTTCAGGAACGTTTGTTGAGCCTCATCACCTCGTACATCCCAGAGCGAGAGATCAGCGGCTCCAGAACTGTGGACAAGTGGACGCAGGTTATAATGTCAGTGCACAAAAAGGTAAGCACTTATCAGTTGATGTTATTGACAAAACAATAACCTGTTACCAAGGTAAAAAGAAAGTTTTATGCTTGAGCAAAATCAAGTATTTGCTAAAAAAAAGATGGTAAATTGAGGCAAAATGCAGAGGGTGTGAGATACAAATAGAACAATGTATACTACTAATTACCTACTGCTGACTTCTACTTATTTTTGGCCAAAAATAATGCAACAATTAAGTGCAATCATTAGCTTTGTTTTCAATAGGGATTATTACATTAACCTCACATTACCAATGTGCATTATACTGTATAGTGGTGGTATCACAGGTGGCAATCAGACATAAATGGGTGACTTTGCTACATTGTTGGACCACAAAATTTTCAACAACCTTTTAAATCTTGAAAATTACATCGTAATGGTTGGCTAAATGTAATTTGTCATCAGTTGAGACAAATTACGCCAGATTTTTTTTCTTTTCTTAAACTACTTTTTTGTGTAGATATAGGTAATGTAATTAGTATGGTAATGGAATTTAATGCAAATGATTCCAAGGAAACCACTTTCCATTTTTGAAGTTCATTACCTATTCATTATGTTGGAAAGAATTGCAGTGAGACGTGATTATGTTAATAAACGGAAATTAAACTTCACAAGCACTCATATTCTTTAAGATGGGACTTGGACTTTCTATTCCTTTATACTGTACAAGCGTAAGGACCGGTCATTGACGGGAAAATAATTTTTAGATATTTTCAAAGTTTAAAGCAAAAAATAAGCTGATCAGCCTTAATGTAATCAATGATATTATTATTTCAGGTTGAAGCCCACGTACAAGTCTGCCTGTCTTTCTGTACAGCAGACATAACTTACTAATACAAAGAAAAAAAAGTTTGTAAGTTTGACAATCTTACACAATACGCTAAGTTATACTCTTTCATTATCAGCCAAATAAACTTCGGATAATTATTTAGTTTTGTCCTGAATTGATAGCTGTGTGTTAAAATTCACTTCAATTCTGTTATTTCGGCAGTGAAAATATGAACTAATCCCAGTAAAAATAATCAGTTTAGTTTTCCTAATTAACATCTATTGGTGCAGATGTTTGTTTACATCAAGCAAGTAGCTCATTATTAAATGGATTATTAAATCTAGAACATAACTGTTCATAACATCGCTTTTACTCACCATTTTGATTTCACTTATGGAGCGTGATTTAAACTTCAGGCAGATATCTATGTACTGCAAAAGTTTCATAAAATTCTGTTCAGTGGGCGATTTAAGACATACTCACGGTTTGACGCATGCGGAGTGGAGAGCGCTGATAAAAACTTGTGGTATCTATCTATGCATTTAATGAGTGGATAATTGTATAAGTAAATTAGGAATTTATATATTTAATATATAATATATATTATATATATATATATATATATATATATATATAATATAATTAGGTGGTTAAAAATAAAGAATTACTTGAAGTAGTTTTAGTTAAATAGTGTGTATTTCTGTGTTTTTTGAGACAAGGGTGCCATTATGTCTGTTCTGCTGGCCACTGTCATTAACAATTGGTCATGAGTCATTTTCTAATTTATGTGTGTGCCAAAGGGGTGTATTCTCATTATCATCTGCTCCTTCTATCTATACCTGGTGTTATAGGCTGTGATCAGAAATTAGAGTGAATAAAATGATTCAGCCTTTTTGTGGCCTCAGGCACACAAGGTAGAACGAAGTCTTCGTTCTTTATTACAGCTATGAGGTTGCAGGACGCAGCAAATCACATTTATTAGACATCTAAATGTAAAGTACCTACTTCTAAAATTACAAAACATTTGTTTCATAATTAGGTTTGTCTCACAAGTCCTTTTGCTAACAGACAGTATTACGGTACGGACAAATATAATAATATATCAGTCGTGTCTAGCCAAGTTATTAGATACTGTAGTATCCGCAGTGGGCTGTAAGTGCGGATTAAAGTATGCGACAGTAATCCAGAAAACACCAACGACCCAACAGTAACACCAAAACATACAGTGTAAGAACACATTTGGGAACAAATCAACATTAATTCAAAATGGAAGAGCAAGGTCTTTTATTAAATGCTTGTGGACTCACAATCTATGACTATCACAAGAAAAAAAGAATTGGGCATCGGGTGAATTGGGTGTGTGAAAGCAGCATAATACTTATTTCATTTCTGAATATTCCTTTGAGTTCTTTTTAAAATTGTAACTCAAACGATTGCATTCACAAATAGGGCAAAATGTTCTAATTTTGTTCCTGCAACATACAAAACATACATAGTGTTAATTAACTTTAACTTTAAGAATGCAGGCTAAGGATTGAGTGATGATAACTGAGGGAACATTAATTACTTTTCCCACTTTCAAGGGTGGCCAGTTTAATTAGCCTTCTGCTTCCCATAGGCCAATGTGATGGACTTGAATCTTTAATGATGCAGGAAATCTATATTATGGATTCTCAGAGCAGCTTATTATTGCATATGCTCATTAAATATGATGCGCATTAAAAGGTCCGGTTAGGACTGATGGGGACAGTGAGGAAAGAGGTTCGAGTTATTGACCGTTTAACGTCCGCAGGGAATCTACACACAGAAGAGCTTTGATCCGCAAAGAGTGAAGGAGGACGTGGTGGATTTCGCTCGGTTCAGGTGGCCTTTGCTTTTCTCACGTTTCTACGAGGCCTTCAAATTCTCAGGTATTGTCCTTGTTGAGTGGGTTTTACAGAGAGACATCAATAAATGCAGAACTTACGTTAAATAAAATCAGTCACAATAGTTTAGTTAGTTGTTGCTTGTGAAAATGCTTAGTACCATTTCTTTACCATGCATTGTGAAGGAAATAACAATTACATTTAATTAGCCGAGCTTGATTGTGAAGGCTGTCCCTAGCTTTCAAATAAATTACTACATACCTCACATTAGTTTCCTTGCTGAGCAAACTTTGAATGAGCTAGCTACTTCTCCAGAAACAATGTTACCTAAGCTAGCATGCTACCATTAGCTATGATGGAATTAAACTATGCTAAGCCGTATATCAGGCTAAATTAGTATATAGTAATGATAATATATAGTGATGACATTACACAATAAAGTTTAACCTAAGCCCTGGCTCATAGAGACTAGTATCTGTGGTACTTGACACTGCTCCTCACAAAAAAACAACAAACAAACAAAAAAAACTACTTTTGAAATTGTGTTATGTTTAATCATATTATGTTCAATGTTGTAAATCTCCAGGACCCAGTCTGCCAAAGAATGATGTGATAGTGGCAGTGAACTGGACCGGAGTTTACTTTGTGGATGAACAAGAGCAGGTCCTTCTGGAACTTTCTTTCCCAGAGATCACTACCATATCCAGCAGCAGGTCAGTAATATTGTATTTCTGTTCTCCTCAGAACCACTGAACAAAAAATATGAGAGGTAAAATAAATGGCCCATGGTTAAATGATTTCATAAAGTCTTAAGAAAGAACTGTCTGTTCCAATGATAAACCTTCTGTAATTATACATTCAACACACTCAACATTTCACTCTCCCATGAAAGCTTAAGATTGAGCTCAAGCATGCATTACATTAATTATCAATGCCTTTTTAAACAACAGGTGCCTATCCCCTGAGGTTTAAGATATAATTTTTTTTTTTTTTTTTTTTTAAGGAACTAAAGGACAAAGGAATCAGATCTTTGTCGCATGGCTTGACGTATAGTCCATATAATGTTGGTCCTTATAGAATTGTTTGGTTATATGAATGACATTAACATGTCTTTTTTTTTTTTTTTTTTTTAATTGACTCTATGGAAAAATTATGTACCCTGAAGACAGAACTACATCTGTGGTCCAGAAATTAAATCAATTTTTGTTCTTCTGGTAAAATTGCCCCAAACCCAGTGTTCACACTAGCAAGCAAGTTTGCATCAGCTATATTTATTTGATTTCTTTTCATTTAAAGAATGAAAAGGGTCCCGTTTTTAATTATATGTGTTCCTGTGTAAAATCAATTAAAATGTATCTGATTGTAGCTGGTATTTAGTATTAGCCAAATACAATCTCAGACAAACAACATATAATTTTTTTTCACTGTGCCATTATTTAACAAAACTTAAAAGCCAAAAAGTATTCCAATGATTCAATAGCTTGTAGATCTAACTTTATTAGCAATAACCTGAAGTAATTGATTTCTTTATGACGTTATCATTCTTCATTATAACAATGGTCCAGTTCTTTAAGTTCACATGACTTGCTTCAGCTGCCGGTGGGTATGTGGTCTTTCTGATGAAATGCTGTTTGGTTTTCTCCAAATGTGGTTCTGGGCATTAAGGCCAAACAACTCTACTTTGGTCTCATGTATAAACAGGACCATCTTCCAGTGGTCTTGTAAAGTATATGGAAACTCAGTCCTGCTACTGTACCATGTTCTTTTCAGACAGACGAGGCTTTCTCCTGGCACCCTTCCAAACAAACCATATTTGTTCAGTCTTCTCCTCAATGTGCAGTCATGGACTTTAACATTTAACATGCTTAGTGAAGTCTGAAGGGTCTATGATGTAGCTCTCGGGTTTTTGTATTTCTCTGAGTATTGCATGGTCTGACCTTGGGATCAGTGTGCTAGGACGTCCCCTTCTTGGAAGATTTGTAACTGTCTTGAATAATATTTCATTGAACTCTTGGCATTGTGTTGGCATTGTGTTAACACACACCTGAATGCTCCAGACCAACAACCTGCTAAAACTTATGCTTTTCTAGAGGTCTGCACACCTTACTCTCTGAAATGCAGTGGAGGCAGAATGGGGGTACTTAGATTTCCCACATTTGTTCTTTTTTTTTGCTTTATAAATAATAGCATGAACAAAAAAGGTCCATGATGTTATTCATCTGAGGTTGTATTTGTCTAATACTAAGACCCGCTACAAATATTTACATATGACTGTGGGTGGATCTGTGAAAAGATGTAGTTTCAGTTTCATTCAGCTGTTAATCAAATGAAGAGTGCAAGAGTGTGACAGTATGACAACTGCCATTTGAATCAAGATTCCCAGAATTCCCAATTTGAATATAACATATAAAATGTCTTTGGACCAATCCTATGTTAAAATTCTTAATTAGATCCATTTACTGATTGCCAGAGAACAATGGAGATATTAAGAGGACAATTTAAGGTTTTAAAGAAGTAGCAGAGATGGTTGGTGTATCTGACTGTATATAACTACAAGGGGCATTCAAGTCAAACCAGGACTCGTAATGAAATTTCTCATCAATGAAGGCTTAACTGTGAATGATAATCCTGGCCAATGTGGCTTGGAGCCCACTGCAGTCGTTCTTGTGAACGTTGAAGAAGTCATATCCCTGATACTTGAAAATCAATGGATAATGTGCGGATGAGACGCATTTGTCTGTGGAAACTGTACACACAATCATTCACAAACACCACTCCACAACGCACCACAGGCCTGACCTCCCTCCATGCCATTTCCACATGTTTAGGCCATAAAAGATTTTCCTGGCAGACGAGCATTTTAAACCTGAACAGGCAGATCAGAACATGGCTCTAACACACTAAGAAAACTTTCTAACTGTATTGTATCCAAGCACTAGTGAGAACTCTGGGATAAGTGCATTAGTGTAGCAGGAGATTACATAGACTCTTATACAGTAAATGTGTTCTGTTATTCTTCATCAAAAGTCCTGGTTTGACCTGAACACCCCTTATAATATAGACTTATCTGCTAATTCTATTGATTTCTTCTTTGCTCCCCCTACAGAGGAGGAAAGCTCCAGGGTCAGAGTTTTACTCTGGCAACCATTAAAGGAGATGAATACACCTTCACCTCCAACAATGCTGAGGACATTTGCGACCTGGTTGATACCTTTTTAGACGGGCTGAGAAAGAGATCAAAGTTTGCAGTGGCTCTTGCGGATAGCTATAACCATGGTAATCCATGTGCATCATAGAGAAGAAAAGTTTATATCTGATTGATCCATGACTCTTGGATCTTAGATATGTTGCTTTTTGTAGATAGGCACGACTCCTCATTCCTGACATTCTCAAAAGGAGATCTTATCCTGCTGGATGAACACACAGGAGAGGACCTATTGACCTGGGGCTGGGCTCACGGAGTCAATGATAGAACTAAGAAGAGAGGAGACTTCCATGCAGACCGTGTTTATGTGCTTCCCTCCCTTACCAGACCGCAATATGATATTGTGGCAAGTCTGCTTTTCTTTCAGCTAATAATTACATTACATGATACATAATCCTCTCGGCACATACATTTGGTTTTTGGATGGATTTGGAATTAAGATGTAGCTTCATGGTTGCTTTTTTTTTCCCATGTGGTTTTTAACGTATATTGTTTTAAGAAGCAGAAGAAGGGGTACATTGAAAGGACCCGTGACAGAGGGTGGTGTTACCACCTTATAGTTTTAAGGTCCCTGATTATTCAACCCCTTATTATATTGTCTATGTGAAGTTTGAAGAGTTCTTGCTGTATCCATGTGGGTTTCCTGTGTGGGGTCTCTGATAGGTGGATTAACAAGTATAAATTCTCCCCTAGTTATGAGTGAGTGAATTAATATACTGTATCTTTGTGTGGTACCCTGCAATGGCTGGAGTCATGTCTAGGTACAGGTTCTGAAATCCTTTTCACTTTCCATTTCAGACATTGGTTAGCATGTCTCTAGGGCAGTGTAAGGACTCGATAAGTCTATCACAGCTGAATCTTTTGGATGGCGAAGAGAAAATGAAGCCCTACACGTTGGAGGAGTTTTCCTACGACCATTTCAGGTACATTAATATGCCGTCTCATTTCCTCACTCTCGTTCATAAGAAAATATTTCAGTTTAAGTTTTGTGTCATGATGTTTTTTGGTATCTGGCAGACCTCCTCCTAAGAGCACTCTAAGCCGTGTGATTACAAAAGGCAGGTTGAAGGATAAGCTGTGGTGCTGGACGCGAGAACCTCTTAAACAACCTTTGCTGAAGAAGGTCCTTAATCACGAGGAGCTCTCACAGGATGCTTGCCTGGCCTTCATTGATATCCTTCACACACCCAGCACTATGGCATTTGTTATTTACAGTACTGTACATAACATGCATTAAAGTACCTCAGGGCTCCATCTATACTTACTGTTGATCTGTTATTGATCCTTGACTTCTTTTATCTACCTATTATGAAATATATGGGTGACTACCCAGCTAAAAGAACACGCTCGGTCAATGAACTCACTGATCAGATCTTTGAAGGATCTATGAAGGCTGAGTCCCTGAAGGATGAGATCTTTTGTCAGATCATTAAACAGCTCACTGAGAATAGTGTCATGTGAGTCACTTCATCAATTGAATTATCAATTTTTGTGTCTGAAATTTGCTTCTTTCGTTTTGCCAGACACTATAAATTCCTTGGTTTACTGACTGTGTTCCAGGTATATTCAAATATATACATTGTTGAAAATATTGTCTGATTTATTCTTTTAAAATCTGTGACACACATATAATTGCTCAGCCGTGGCTATATATTTGAGAATAAATCAAGACTGACACCATGTGTTTCATCTACGCAGGTACAGTGAGGAAAAGGGCTGGGAATTGCTGTGGCTTTGCACTGGCCTTTTCCCTCCCAGCAACATCCTCCTGCCTCACGTGCAGAAATTTCTCCAGTCCAGGAAGCATCACTCGCTGGCCCCAGACTGCATGCAGCGACTACAGAAAGCCTTGCGGTAAGGCTAGCTAAAAAGTATTACACAGTCAAAAGAAAACTATGTAACACACACATAGCGTCCCATGTGCCAGTAAACATGTTCTCATGCTGTATGTGATGACAGGAATGGCCCCAGGAAGTACCCTCCTCACCTAGTGGAAGTGGAAGCCATTCAGCACAAAACCACACAGATCTTTCACAAGGTGTACTTCCCTGATGACACAGATGAGGTCAGTCGTCTCGTAGTGTTCATTTACTAAAGAAATTATAGCATGACGAAAAAGATATTGTCCGTATGATGTGTATATGCAAAGGAATATACAAAATACAGAGTAATGGAGAGTCTATGCTTCCTTAATTGTGACTGATTGGCAGAAAGACCACTTCTATTTCACTACTTAACAGGCTAAGAGTCATGCCTCTCAGAGCACAGAGATCATGACACTTCTTACTGTCCCATGACTACTAAGACTGATAGATACATAAGCCACAAATTCTCTGATGCCATGGTTCCCAACTTGGGGTCCATGCCAAAGATCACATGAGGTGCACAAGACTTTGTCTGCTCTGAGGCTGTAAGGTTACTGGAATTAGACAATAAATATAATATAAATGGTAATTGCACATTGCAAGATAATTATAATCCTAAATATGATCATAATTACACCCTTAAAATATAATTAAATTCCTGCATGAAAACTGTTTCAACAGATCTGTTCATTCTTTTGTTTGGTCTATATGAGCTGGCCTCAGCTGGGGTAGGATTGGGTGCGTTGTTGCAAGGAGGGCAACTTTCCTTAAATATACGTGAGCTGCTTAAAGAAAAAGAGGTTGTGAACCTCTGCTCTAAAAAGACTGACAGATACAGATGCCATGCCTGTCTTAATGATACCATCAATCCCCTTCTGACTCATCATTCATCATCAATAACATCTTCATTCTGAAACTACACTTACAACCCTGGGTGCAAGGCAGGGCTATTTATACTGCATAGACACCAGGCAGTTTTTGAAAACTGAGGAACAAAAAACTGGAGAACTTGCAGGAAACCCTCAGGAAGAACATTTAAAACTCTACACAGACACTAAATAGAGCTCATGATCAAACTCAGGATCCTAGCGCTGGGAGACAGAAGCGCTCTGTACTGTGCCACCATGCCACCCCATTTGTTTTCAAAGTAATCAAAACAATAACTAAACTTTTTGCAACTTTTTTTTTTTTTACATCCACAGCTTCCAAATATAGAGATGCTGAAACCAAATGAAACTGCACAAATCACTAGGAAAAAAATAATAATGTGATTGAAGTTGAAACTGTTATAGAGGTTGAGAATGTTCTGTCTGAATTACATCTTAACTGCAGGTTTTTGAAGTAGAATCGAGCACAAAAGCCAAGGAGTTCTGTCTAAACATTTCCAGCAAGATGCTGCTTAAGTCATCAGAGGGCTTCAGTCTGTTCGTCAAGATTTCTGACAAGGTAAAAACAACCCGTCAAAAAGCATTATTGGTTCAGAAATGGAGACATGAAGGAAATTTCTACATGGATTTATCGTTCCTGGTAGATATTATACTTGTACTTAAACTACAGTTAGTTTCATCTGAGTGGTTGGATTGGACGAGAAGCATTTGACAAGGGGTGATAATGGATGGTAACACCACTGTAACATTTAACTCCAGTATACAGTATGTATCACTCCCATATGTACTACAATCATTGATTACACTAACCGTCAGTCACCAACATGGATGAAAGTACAGTAGGTTGGGACGGTCCGCAGTACGGAGGAGAGAGCACCCAAAAGAATTCACTTCACTTTTCAGCAAGAAAACATATCTGATAACATTATGGCATGCTATATCCAGCAGTACAGCACTCCCTCTCATGTGGGGACGTGGTTAAGTATTTCCTCAATTATAAGACCACAGCTAACAATATTAGAGACGTAATCAATATAAATCATAGCTGATGTCCTGGCAGCCATACTGGTGCTCCAGAGATGTGCTGTAAAATAAATTAAAGGCAGTAGAAATAATATAGGTACTTTTTCAACATTTCATGTGAATGTATTCATGTAAAACTTTTCCCTTAATGGGTTATGCCTCTATTATCCGTAAATTATGGTACCATCCCCTATAGTTTAATAATAATAATAATAATTATTATACATAATTATACATAATTATACATAATACACTGTTTTTAGGAAGTAACATCTAAGTCAAATTACATGCACCACTCAAAGAATCATTAACTAGCTAAGTGAGCAAGATAGCGATTTTTTTTTCTTCTTCACGCAAGCATGCTTTTGCTATTTTTTCAGCAAAAAAAAAAAAATTGTAGGCTTGAAGGTTTGGAATAACCACAGGTCTAGCAGCTTATAAATTACTATTAGGACAAATCATATGTTGTTCTTTGTACAATAAAGGAAACATCAGAGAGTCTAAAATTGATTGTCAACTGTCCGAATTTATTTTAATGGGAGATAATTATTCTGGAGATTACGAGTCACTTCTCATTATTTATCAGTGAAGATTGATACTGTTAGTATCAATAACAATAAAGAATAATACTGTTTTACCCATTGTACAATTACTTTTTTGATACCTGATCTCCCTCACTTGGGTTCTCTCAGGTCATCAGTGTGCCGGATGGAGATTTCTTTTTTGACTTTGTTAGACACCTCACTGACTGGATCAAAAAAGCCAAACCTGTTAAAGATGGTAATTAGATTTCTTATAATTATAACTCATTATATTATAGTTAGGCTGTTGTAGCCTGTGTGTGATATGCTGTTTGTGTTTTAGGTATAGTGCCTTCCCTGTCGTATCAGATATATTTTATGAAGAAACTCTGGACTAACACTGTTCCAGGCAAAGACTCAAAGGCTGACTCCATCTTCCACTTCTACCAGGTAAAAATTATTTTGGTGTGTGTATTACACTCAGTGCTGGTGTATTCTCAAATCATTTCTTTTTCTGAAGGTGTTGTGGTCCCTGATGTTTTGGTCCCTGATTAATGCCAATTAATACTAGTCTTGATCTTCCCATGAGATTTTAAGCTTAAAGTGTCATGTAAACGGACAGATTTGTGTATTTGTTCTTTTTTTTTTTTTTGGTATAGGAACTGCCGAAATACCTACGTGGATACCACAAGTGTTCTCATGAAGAGGCCTTCCAGCTTGCAGCTCTGATTTACAGGGTAACGTTTGAAGAGGATAAATCACAGTTTATCCACTTCCATAAGATGATGAAAGAGCTCATCCCTCAGGATCTGATCAATGAGCTTTCACCTGATGACTGGAAACGGGTGAGTGAGAGGGAAAAAAAATGTGTACATTCTTTCTGATTATGTATAAATTCTGTCATGTATGAATTATACAACAAAACAAACACTGCATATATTTGAATTACAGGTATATGTGTTTCAATATAATGATTACAGTATGCACTTTTGTTAGGATTTCTGTGATAGGTGTGCTATGCCAAGAGTTAATCTGAAGATTCAATGCATATACAATAGCGTTGTGCTACTGCAACACAGCAAACGCAAAAGCTTCTTATATAACAGTTAGTTCAGAACAAGTAATCTGATTCCATCCGTTCCACGCATGGTGATAATGGATGGCAACAGCACTGTAATGTTTAACTATACAGTATGTATCAGTTTGCATTCCATGTGTCCTACAATTGTTAATTATACTAACTGTCGTAACACGGGTGAATGTTGGTCAGTACGGTCCGCAGTGCTGAAAAGAGAGCTGCTGCCTGCCAAAACCCACATTTAAAATGATACGCGGAGGAACTTTCAGCAAGAAATCACATCTGATAACAATTGGTCATCTCAAACAACCCTTTAATGCTATTTGGGATTTAACCCCGACCCCATAAGTTATGTATTTGATATTCTATACAGTAAGTGAAAATAGAAAGAAAGAAACTTTCACATCGCAGGTTTATTCTCCTCACCTTTTGGCTTCATAGTATCAATAAGAATTTAAACTACTTTCAGTCACTAGCTTCACCAGTCACGATTAGCTAGTTCCCATCAGTCACAAATAGATATATGTGGTGAAGATCGTAATACAAAACAGATCAAAATATGTTTATATTAAATGGTATTGTGGAACTGATGTATAAAAGCAATATCACACTCGAGGTCATGCTTATGTACTGAATATAAGCATGGCTGTGATGCCTGCAGGTCTTGGGCTTACGACCACATCACAGCTGTGCTGATATTTAGCACAACAAACCTCACTCCCATGTGATATTGCTTAATTATAAAGTAATTTACCAGGATTCATCATTAACTAATGTTGTAAAACAGGTGTAAAGTACTTACATTATAATTCGTTACTAATTGATCAATTGGTCTGTGTATCTATTACTCCTTATTTTCGAACTATTTACTTATTTTACTGAGTTTCTGTTCTCTACAGTCTATCGTGATGTGCTTTAACCAACATGCTGGAAAACGTCAGGAAGAAGCCAAACTCATGTTCCTGACAATCATCTTCAAGTGGCCCACTTTTGGATCAGCCTTTTTCGAAGTCAAAGTAATTTTTTCTGTGTACAAGAAATGTCTGCAGATAAATAACACTGGTCAGGCCATAACAGCAAAATTCTGAACAGAAACTTAATGGTTTTTAACCTGCTAATGAACCTGTTTTTTTTTATTTTTTTTTTTATTAATTTCATAGCAAACCACGGACCCAAATCTACCAGAGTTCCTTCTAATAGCAATCAACCAACATGGTGTTAGTCTGCTTGATACAACAACAAAGGTAAAACAAAAAAAAAGAAAAAGAAATCTACCTGCCGTGTAATTTTAATATGCTTTATACAACAGTCAATTCCAGGCGAGTAATGGAACATTTAACATTTGATTGATTGATCTGATTGTTTTCACAGCTCAAATGCAAAATCAAGAAGACTACAGACTACTATGTCTTGTCTAAGTGAATTAAATATTTGCAAAAGATGGAAATTTATAACAACTTTTATGTTTTTTACTGAATTACAACATGCTCTTCTGCTCTTCACAGGATATCATAATGACGCACCCCTTCACCAAAATCTCTAACTGGAGCAGTGGGAACACCTATTTTCACATCACCATTGGCAACCTAATGAGAGGCAGCAAACTGCTCTGTGAGACGCCACTGGTGAGATCTATTTAATGATGTCATCGTTAGCACTGAATGTGAGACACAATGCCGTCAAGCCTCACAAATAAATTCAGCAAAAATACTAAAAAGTGATCCTTTGTCTGACTACAGGGCTACAAAATGGATGACCTGTTGACATCTTACATCAGTCAGATGATGAGCACCATGACCAAACAGCGCAGCTCCTGTGGAAACAGCAACTAGCCAGCATCATGAACAAAGAGCCATAATAAAAATGCCTTTTATGTTTAATCTCTTACACTCAAAAATATATATATATATATTTTTATCCCTTATGTTTTGTTGTGATTACATGTTTTATTAACTGTGGTATGTATAATAGTTATGAAACAGATATAATCAAGAAGGTGAATATTAATCTTATGATTTTTAATTGCTATAATGATCAATTATATTACATATTCTAAGTATTTAAAACAAGTTAGTGTAAAATATATAGTTAATAAATTATATTCCTTTTTTATTTTTATACTCTTATTGGCTTTAATTAAATATGCATTTACATATTATTAATAAGATTGGAATAGATAAGGTCAATATTGTCATTTAATTCTACTATGTTTATTTTTATCATTAAATTATTCCAAATAATAAGAATAATATTTGATAAGTTAAATGAATATTTAAACACTGCATCTTTGGTCCCCAACATTGCCGTTTCTTTGTACTTCTCAAAATAGCTTGAACAGCACATCTTAAAACTCCAGTCTGCTTTGAAATTGTGTCCTGGGAGAGACCTTGCTGATGCAGTATAACCACCTTGTATCTTGTTGCTGTGCTCAGTCTTGAAATGGATATACAAGCTGGGATATGAAACTGTCTTCCACATGCCTCCTACACAGTTGTTTTTGTTTCAGTTAATGACTGTATTTCATACCCACATATGAAATTGATAAGCATTAGCACCTGCTTGGTATAACTGGTTTATCACACACCTGACCTACAAAATCCTTGACTTTGTGCATGTGTACAAGTGTAAGAATTTATGCTGGTTGGAAGCCAAAGAGTAGTCACACCAAATAGTAATTTGATTTAGGTTTTTGATTTGAGGGGTCCATCCAATCCACGCACAACTTGGCACAGGTTTTATGCCGGACACCCTTCCTGACGCCACCCTTCCTTTTTATCAAAATAAATGACCCAGGCCTTCTGCATAGCAGGTGAGAAACCTACACTGAGCTACCAATGCTCACTTTGCATTTTGTAAACTGACAAAAAATAAACAATTACAAGATATATTTTGGAAATCATTCTTAGTTAATCGCATTCTTAGTACAGCATTTCTTCACACCTGTTGAAAACTACTGCACAATACTGTATATATAATTTATATATTTAATAAATCCACGCTGCAAAGGAAATGTTTGTGCACATAACTATCATCTCTCAATCTAAAAAAAAAAAGCCTCTGAATATGTTGTAGCAATTTATTACAGCAATTGTCTATTGGGAGGAATTACTTTTTGTAAAAGAGTCTATCTCTTTCTTGGTGGCTCCATTCAAAAATATCCTGATCGACCATAACATTATGACCTTCTGCCTGATATT
Source organism: Clarias fuscus (assembly GCA_030347435.1). Taxonomy (NCBI): domain Eukaryota; kingdom Metazoa; phylum Chordata; class Actinopteri; order Siluriformes; family Clariidae; genus Clarias; species Clarias fuscus. Next base: position 12,083,701 of record CM059230.1, on the reverse strand, counting down.
GAGTAGGCCTCTCTCTACATTTTCAATATCTCGTTACAGTGGAACGAGAAGGGGTGGGTGGGATATATTAGGCAGCACGTAAACTTTTTTCCCCCTTATGTTGATGTGTTGGAAGCAGGAGAAATGCCCAAGCATAAGGATTTGAGTGACTTTGACAAGGGCTAGAGGACTGGGTTAGAGAAACTCCAAAACTGCAGTTCTTGTGGGGTGTCCCTGGTCTGCAGTGGTCAGAATATACTAAAAGTAACACAAGGAAGGAAAACCGGTGAACTGGCGACAAAGTTACCTCAAGATACACATGAGGAATGAAGGCTGGCCGGTGTATTCCGATCCAATAGATGCGCTAGTGAAGATCAGATTGATGAAAAGGTTCATGCTTGTTGTGATTGAAAGGTGTCAGAATACGGTGCACGACTCTTTTGGTGGCAAAATGGGGACTTACAGTACTTATTATTATTAGGCAGGTGATCATAATGTTGTGGCTGATCGGTAAAACAGCTGAGTAGCGAGTCTCGCGCTTCTAGGGACGCACAGTACGTTGATTGGTCACGTCATTGGTTACGTCACACGCAGGGAACGGACACAGGCTATTTCGAACCGCCCCTTCTGCTCGCGACAAGTTTCGCGTCTTCAGAGTCGAACGTAACAGGACTAACGTTAGACGGCGCGTGCTTTAAAGATGGCGCCGCCTGTGGATGGCGGAAGTAACTATGGTGTTATTATTAGCACTCAGCCAAAGTCTAAACTTTAGAAAACAGGTACGACTTGCCTCATACGGATTACCACTCAAGTCGAGCAGTCGCGTCGGGACTTATGGCATAAACAGCACAAGCGTGTTTGGAGCTGGGAGAGGGTTTGCTAGCTGACTAGCAGTAAACAGGTCGCGTCTGAACCCGCCCACTTCTCTAACACAGTTACTCCGTGTTTTTGCATGATGTTACTGTATAACTGTTTTTAGTTTCGGTAGTTTGTAGCTCGAGGTTAACCGCTTATTAGCCCGAGTTTTCGTCATAACGAGCTGTTTAGTTTAACGTAACTTAGATGGCAGGTGCGTACGTGACCTTAGCTGCGGGTCCTACTTCCGAGCGTAACTGTCCTGAACTTATTTGACACTCAAAGTTGGCTCGTTGCTGTAGCTGTCGCCGCTTTATGCATTAAGCAGCACATTCAATGCATTCTCATGTAAAGACATCATTGCTAGCTTGATAATGTTTATGTAGAGCTAAGAGAGTTTTTGGCTAGCTAGTTGGTAAGCTAGCAAACTAGCTGGACTGACAGTTGAGCAGCTGTCTTCTTTTAATAGCTACGAGACCTGTCTTAAAGCTGGGTTATTTTAGCTGTAAAAAAAAAAAAAAATCAAGTATTATGAACTATTTGGTAAAGTATTTCCACAGCTGAAAATTATATTACTGTAATATTCCATTGAATTAATAATATTTTACTGCCTTTGTCTAGTTAAGGCTAGCTTTGGATTATTCCACTACTCCTGCATTATTCATTCATCGGAATAACAAAAAGATGATCAACTAAACATTGTCGTTGGTCCACTGACTACTGCTGGGTTAAAATACAATATAACATCCTGGGTAAATAACTTAAACATTTCCATCGAAGGCTTTTTCTACTCTTTGGGATTTTGGAATAATCCTAAGAGACACAAGAAAGGGTGAACAGATTTGCACTTCTTGACACTTTTTTTGCACCGGCACCATTTTCCACCCAGACGCTTTCTGTTTCCTTTCTGTCTCTTTGGGTTTCCCAGTGTCTACTCAGGACCCCTACAGTCCTCACCAGTTTTCTCCCGTTTGCAGCACATTTACAGGACAGAATCACTAGACCACTTGCCACTAGAATGACACTCCCTACATTAAGGACATTTCTCTGCTGTCGAAATCCAGTCGTGGCGATTATCAACAGGGGAGGCCGTCTGAATTTCCACCAGTCCAGTGTTTGTAAAGATGCTTTGCAGGCTGAGAGTGGTTTCAAACCTTCAAAAGTCGCCGTGGTGACCAAAACCACACGTTATGAATTCGAGCAACAGCGGTACATCTGTGCTGGACTTTCAGAAGAGGATCTCAAACAGCTGGTAAGCAATTTCTTAAATGTTTTATTATCTTATGAATTATAATTCACTTTCAGAAGAAGCGGAAGAGTAACAGAGAGATCACGTTTTCCATTTTCCTCAGCCACAAGTAAAACTCAAGCATTTTGAAGACGCTTGTGTTTTTGATAGCTATCCAGGAACTTGACAATTTGTGGCATTTGCTGTGTGAGGGCAGAGTGCTTGTTTGTTAAACTGGTTCCTTGCACTACCAAATCTTTGCAGAAAGATAGCATGCAGTCAGAAAGTATTTTATTTTTATTAAAGAATGTGTTTGTTTTTTTTTTAAGCCACACAGAGACCTATTCAAGAATAAAACATTTAAATTAAGGCATGAACCAGTGCGTGATAAAGACACAAAGCAGATTTTGGTGGTAATGAAACTTCTTGGATGCCAGCCACTGAAAAACAAGAAACAGGTTTAGATAATGGGATATATTAATTAAGACACCCTTTCTTCTTGGCTTCAGTTGCCCCATCTCACCATGATTTAAAAAAAAAAAACTGTCTTAACTGATCAGTTACAGCTAGTTTTTGCATGTTTTTTTTTTTGCATGTGCTTGAAGCAAATGAACAAACATTAAACACTTAATTCAAGGCCTTGGCAGCAATCTGCTCCATGTCACCTTGAATAACACAATCCAGCATATACTGTGTAATCACAGTATATCCTGTCTTTAATTTGTTTGTAGATTATTTTAATTTTGTGTCCTGTAATTTCAGCTTGCATTAAAGGGATCCAGTTACAGTGGTCTTCGGGAAAGGCACAACATACACACGCACAATGTTGCACACATCGTGGACAATTTGCAGTAAGTGACAGGCGTTAATGTTTATTGATGTCGTCTGAAGAACAGATCACCATCTATTTTATTTTATATATAATTCTTTTCTTTTTTTCTTTCTTTTTTTTAAGAAAACAGGACATAGAGGTCCGTGTGGTCAAAAGGGGAGAGTATGATGAAGACACCGTCAGATGGGCAGATGCTATTGTGTCTGCTGGAGGTAAGTTGTTTTGTGCTCATGAATCTGGAGGAAAACTGTGTCTGGTGCACAGGGACACACGCATGCACTTATTGCTCCTTTCGGGTAATTTCACGTTTTCTTTCTCCATTTTAGGTGATGGCACCATGTTGCTGGTTGCCAGTAAAGTGTTTGATAAGAACAAACCTGTAATAGGAGTCAACACTGATCCAGAACGGTAAAATAATCTTAGTTTACATATATTGTGCCACTTTTATCAGACTAAAAAGTCGTGTACAAGTGGTTTTATAGGACTAACTGTTTTTTAAAAACACATTTAATTTAAAGTCCTGTTTAAAACTTAGTACCCGTCTCACCAGTAGATCTACATCAGAATGATGGAAAACTAAACGTTTTCTTTGCCCAAATACCTCAGTGAACTGAAACTTGTATGCTGTAAAGAATGGTCCAAAATCCCTCCATAATGGTGTGAAAGACTGAAAGTCATAAGTGAAATGATTACTTAAAGTGAAATTAATTAAAGTGATTAAAGTAATCATTAAATCATTAATCTAAAGGTGGATCTACAAGCTACTGATACTTAGTATTGCCCACATGTGTTAAAAAAAAAAAAAAAAAAAAACTTTTGTCTTCATTCTTGTTAAGTAAATAATTGTGGAAAAAATTTACATGTTGTTTGCCTGAGGTTGTATTTGCCTAATAATAAGAACCGCTACGATCAAAAATGTTTTTTTGCAAAGGAAAAAACATGGAATTAAAAGAGGGGGGTACTAACTTTTGAACATGACTGTGCATGTAGTGACAACCACAAAGGTCCACTGAACGTAAATCTCAGGAGGCTGCAAACATCACAATCACAAATTGTAAAAGAGGACCCATAATGCAGTAAATCTTCCAGTAATGCAGCTCAGTCACGGCATCACACTGGCTACAGCAGACACCTGCTAACTCTTCCTTTTATATAAGACAGAATTACTTTTGTCTTAATTGAATATATAGTACTGTATAATACATAATTTATACTACATAACCATACACAACTCGCTTCATTTATTTAAAGTTGCTTAAACATGGTTAACATTTACACAAGCCCTGGAGTTTAGCAGCTTTTCTGAACAAATTAAATTCAAAAATACATTTGTTTATTTCCAGCTTGAGAAGTGTTTTCAGTAGATAAAAAAAGAAAGGAAAATGTATGTTTTCTGTTTGTAAATGAAGGTCTGAGGGCCATCTGTGCTTGCCTGTGCGCTATACACATGCATTTTCTGAAGCATTACGGAAACTTGGCAAGGGGGACTTCAGGTCGGTATTATATTATGTACTGTTCATTTTTAGATTTTTTTGCTAAGAAAATTTGCAATTCTTTTTTTTTTTCCATTATTTTAGGAATACTACTTTTTTTTGGTTGCTTGACATGCAGACATATAAACAGAAAGTAAACATATTTTAATCTATCTGTACAAACTGTTGAGCCATGTAGATGCACGGAGGTCATATTTAATTGAATAAAGAGAATATATAGGTTAAATATGTATATTTATTGTAACTTTGTTTATTGTTAGTTTCTGAAAAATCACCTTTGACTTCACAATGGTTCTAACACATACATGACATGAATTAATCAGACTATACATAAACCGTAAAGGTGCAGTGAATGAACAGGTACTTGCGTAATCTGTTACACATCTGTAAAGTTGTCACTCAAAAATCACCAGGGTTTGCCTTTGACAGGTGGCAGTGGCGTCAGCGGATCCGCATACACATGGAGGGCACAGGGATCAACCCCACTCCAGTGGATCTGCACGAGCAGCAGCTGAGTTTTGAGCAACACACCAAAGCACACCGCATCACTTCTAACTCCCAGCACAGTAAGGCCTCCCAATGCAAACCAATTTTTAACTAATTTAAATTTTGTCCACCGTCTATTTATTTATGATAAATTTTACAAGACTAAAATTCATTGCACAGATTTACTTCAACCTAATTGTCATTAAAATATATAAATAAATAATGTGTTTTAATAAGATTAGGTGCTTTCATTAAAAGAAATGGATAGTAAATCCTGTCTCTGCAGTGGTTTGGCAATAATGATTTAGGAAAGTGGAACTCAAAAGACAAATACAGCAACAGAATAAAGCAGTACCCATTTCAGTGCTAATGCTTTTTAAACACCTTGACACTGGCCCCAGTAGAATTCAGTCTGAAACATAACATTAAATCAGTGTTGATTTAATGCTGCTCAGTTTTGTCTGTCCAAATCTTTTGTGAATAGCTGCATCGTTTTCCATGGTCACTGTCTGTGGACAGTCCATTTCTAAAGAATTCAGAGACGAAGGAAGACAAAAACTGTGATGAGCGTAAACCTAATAAGAGCTGTTGTTTTGCTGTCAGGAAAAGCACATGAAACCTATACATCACCATACCTACTTCCTGTTCGAGGACTCAATGAAATCTTCATTGGAGAGTCCCTTTCCTCCAGGTAACTGAACAAACCCTACCATACAACATGAAGAAAAACTCCACCCTGATATGCATATATTGAAATGCACTATATAGCCAAAAGTACTTGGATAACTGACCATCACACACAGATGTTGAAAATTTTAATTGCACAACCATTGGCACTATATGGCCCCTCTTTGCTGTTAAAATATGCTCCACTTTTTTGGAAAGGCTTTCGGCTAGATTTTGGTGTATTACTGGGGATTTGTGCTCATTTAGCTGGCCAAGAATACCTGGAATACAATTTGCCGTTCCAGTTCATCCCATAGTTTTATTGTTGTTGAGGTGACTGTCTATAGTGGAAGGATTTTTGCATTTTCTATGGATTGAAACACTTGTGTTCAGGAAAGCTCCAAAAAATGCCCCAGAATTGACACCTTCCCCTTCAAGCTCACCTACTGTAAAGCCTTCTTGAGGAACGTTTTGACCAAAGGTCTTTTGATAGGAGAAAAGGTGAGGCATTCAACCTGAGGAAATGTGTACCAACTGTTAAGCATGGTAGAATGCTTTGGGGCCAATTTGCTGCCATTGGAATGGATTAATGAAAAAGGACTACCTCAGATGTCTTTAACATGACCTCAAATCTCAGCGATAGTGTGAAACTTGGACAAAATCGACTGTTGCAACAGTACGTTGTCCCCAAACACACATCAAAGCTTGTTACAGAATGTGAAATCAGGCTTTAAGCGATTGCAGCCTGAACCCTATCAAATATGTGGACAATGTTTCAGCCAGGGGTCATTCAACTAAATATTAGGTGTGCTGTGTTTATATTCTGACCCTGTATGCATGAATCTTATCCTGTGTTGATTTCAGAAATCCCATAAGAAATTAAAGCATGTGCAGTAAATGTGCAGAGTTTTTTTTCTGCTGAAGATGTGCGTTTTATAGTCATTATGGCAGAAAAAATAAACAGTATGTATAAACATGCACATGATGGTGTTTGTAAAGCTCTGACACAGCTGTACATTGCTTTCTTTATTTAGGGATAAATTAAGGGATAAATTGTAATACACCACTGTGGGGCGGTGGTTGTAAGACATTGTACTTGGTGTAGGAAAATACTAACCAAGGGAAATTACCCCCCAAATATTGCATTGAGACACAAGCCATTGAAATGTAGTTTGTAAGGATTAACAAGGAAGTCATTCAGGGTGGATTTTTTTTTTTCTTCCCTATAACATTTCAACTGTTTTCTCCTTGGCCATTAAACATGTTGTGTCTCAACCCATCTTCCCACTCACTCCATCCGTCCTCGCCCATTTTCCCTTATTTGTGGATCTCTATCTGCCACAGGGTGAAGTATAAATCCTTCAAACCCCATCTTACCCTCTCGCTCCATAGGGCTTCCTACTACGAGATCTCAATCGATGATGGACCATGGGAGAAGCAGAAGAGCTCAGGACTTAGTATTTGCACTGGAACTGGATCCAAAGCTTGGTAGATAAGCGTGTCGTCTTACTGATTTTAATTGCTAGAGTTAAATTTCCTTGTAACTCATTTCATTCTGATGTGCAGGTCTTATAATATTAATAAACTTGTGGAACAGACAGTGGAGGACGTCCTTCGAATAGGTAAGGTCAGAATGAAAATGGTGACAAACACTGGTTGGTTAGTTAATCCAGCTGTCTGTGAAATCTTGACTGTTTTTCTTTATATTCTGGTGTCTTGGGTTTAGTAAACCTTGTTGCTTTATTAAAAAAATGTTTTGGTTAATCAACTACATTTGAGGTGAGGAAAAGATCATCATAAACTTGCTGATATTTAAAAGTGACACGTGTAACAGACTCTGTAAGAATAACACCACTTACTATTTCTAGCTATTTATTATATAGCTACATAATATGGCTCTAGATTAGGCTTATTATTAACAGATGTAGATTGCATTAAAAAATCCTAAATAAAGTCAGACAATAATCGGACACTCTTTTGCACCATGTCCAGTAATTTCTGACACAGCTCACAATTTCCTACACCCACACTGTAACATGATGACCTGAGTAAAACTAGCTAGTCAAGATTAAAAAAAAAAAAGTCTTATCTAAGAAATCAAATGGGGCACAACTAAAATGTGGTGAACTGCATGTCAAAGTCTGTGAACTGTGTAAACTGGAGCACAACCAGGCTTTGAGAAATCTGAACAGGATGTTTGAACAGCAACCTGACGTTAGCGAAACTATATAAATAGACACGTCCTGTGGGGTACACTCAGCAAATGATGCATTTGAGAATTTAACATCCCTAAGTAAATACATGTGCATATCTTAACACTTTTTATTGTTGTCAAATATGTTTCACAGGCAAAGGAAAAACTGGTTTTGATATTCCACTAAATCAGGAAGTCATCAGAAGTGGTGAGTGCAGCTGAAATTCCTCTTCTCAAATAATGTTTGCTTTTCCTGGATATTTCAGCACTGTCATGAATGCATGTTTTGGAATGTGTTTAGTGACCGAAGCATACAACGAGGCTCTCATGTTCAGTCCAGAAGAGAACCGAGTTTTCTTTAGCATCCGAGAGCCCATCGTCAACAGAGTGTTTTCCAACAGCCGTCAGAGAGGATTTGCAAGCAAGTGAGTCCTGGGTACAATACTGTGCAGCTTTTTTAGGCAGGACTTATAATTGCAGATGTTCTTTATAGAATACGTGTGGGATTTTGCTATTATCTGCAACTGCTGTATTTTGTATTCTGTATCTGGACTATTCTATACGGAATATTAAACAAAGCAGTACAAAACAATAGGATAGTAAACAATAGAGTTACTGTTACAGCCCAAAGTTGATATTTTCCTCTACCAAAGCAGTTTGCTAACAATAACATTTACCACCATTTTATATATACATCTTTTTTTTTTTTTTAAAGCGATTTACGTGTAATGCTTTGGATTATCAGAGCAAAGTGGCTTTTTTTTTCTCTTTTGAAGTTAGGGAACTTGGTGAAAATTACAAAATTCTCACACTGGAGACTCTTTGTTAGATAAACATCCTTTCATGCAAAACTTAACCCTGTCCATTTTTTTTTGTGTGTGAGTTTCTATAGAGAGCCCAACATAATCATATACTTAGAATAATAGAGTAAATTCATAGATATAAGCCATTTTCTCATATATTCATGTTTAATTTCTCTTAATTGTTTTTCTTTAAGGGTTTGTGTCCGTTCGAGGTGCTGGGACGCCTGCATGGTGGTAGACGGGGGAACGTCGTTTGAATTTAACGATGGTGCTATTGCTACTATCAGCTTACATGAGGAGGACTTGCTGAAAACGGTTCTGCTTGACGACTGAACATGTGCACGTAGTTTAGTATTGGAACTAAGTCATCAAGCCTGAACTAAAAATTTGCACCGACGCAAGGTAAAAAAAAAAAAAAACAGAACCGGTTATGGTCACAACCTGGAGGCTCACCAACTGTTAAAGATGAGGTTGAAATGAACTTGTACTCTTAAGGTTTTACAGGTAGGATAAGCATCTTTCATTGTGTTGGTATAAAAACCCTGCTGTTGGTATAAAAACCCTACCCTAAAGTGGGTGCAGCAGATGGAAATTGGTATAGATTTTTTTTTTAGCAAGACACAATGCCATGCCATTATTCGCACCTGTTAAGAAGTCTGTAAGTACATGTCACAGAAGTCTTCATACCTATGGTAAAATAGCATGATTAAAGCAGACATGTTAACATGAGTTCATCAGGAGTAGGGGAGAGGAGAGTTCATTTTAACTATGTATGAAGACTTTTTGGACATCCTGTAGGTTAATTTTGTTTGTATTTTCAATCACAGGCATGTAAATGTGAATACAATCATGATAAACACAGTTTGAACATCCAGGGATGTGGGGTTATTGTGAAATTCTTACTTATTTGATTTTCATGTAAAGTGAAGCATATTCCAAAATTTAATGCCAAAACGGTAAAGCCTCAAATATTTTTCTCCATCAGGTCAGTTTTTCATCAACCCATTTTTCATCCGTGTCCAGTTCTGCCCACTTTCAGTTAATCAGTGTTGCTGAAATACTGATATCTGTGAGTGTGTTATTACAATATGTATGTACCGTCATATCACCCACTCCTAGCATTCAGTTATCCATTTTCATGCCTCAGTAAATATAGGTGACTGGACCCGTTTTTGGATCTAGATGAGAGACTCGAAGGGTTTAACGTGTCGCTCAGTAGAATTAGGTGAGTGACCCTAATACAACTGCCATTACCTGTATGCACTGAAATAAAACATTCAGGTTTAAAGCCATGTGGTACTAAACATAGTATTGGATGAGCCAAGAAGCTCAAGGTATTGGCAATTCAGATCATTAAACTCTGTTTTACTGCATTAAAATGTTCTAGTTGGAAAAGAACTCGCCAAAATGAATTTTGTATTGAGAAATGACAGCAGTGGAATGTCGATTTGTGTTTCTGGTTTCTTTATTAAAAATAACAAAAAAAACCTGTTTCATGTTCTGGTGTAACACATGGAGACCAAAACAGCAATTGTTTAAGTACTTATATTTTACACAAATTTATCATTCACATTAGGAGAGGCAGGTCTCCACTCCTACTAATATATTGATATACATGTGCGAACAGCTTCCTGTGTGGTTATTCGGTATAGAATCTCTCCCCTTCCTAAACATAAATAAACCGTGACCTCGAGTAGGAACAATTTCTTATTCGGTCAACTCAGTAACAGGTCTCACAACGATGCTCAGAGAACACATTTATAGCGTAAAAATATTTATTTAAAAATCAGTGAACATTCAAAAGTAAATATCCATAAAAATACATTGTCTATCCAAAATTCTGTTCTCAGTAAAGAACTGATTGCTTCAAGTTTACTCATGTTCATAATCAGTGGTAAACCACCCAACTGATTCCAAGACTTCAGGCAATTTGGTCATAAAAACATTAAGCTACAAATATTACAACAGATTAAATTACAAAAAAAAGCTAGTATTTAACAATGAAGGATTCATATAGACATTGAACAGTGAGTTAACAAGTGTACCGCAAATGGGTTTCCTGAAATGGCACCTTTAGTGAGGGGGGAAACGTGCCTGATTCATAGTACTTGCACATGCTTTCCCTTTGTTGTTACAGTACGGTTAACAATTGGTTTTGATTTTGCAGAGCAGTGTTTCAGATTATCCATGTCAAGACATGAGCAATCACCCAGCACAGTAGACTCTTATATTAACGCTGTATGGTTTTATGTGCATAAAAACAAAAAGTGTGCAGTGTACAAAGCAGTAAAGCGTGTAACAGGGATGCACCAATCTGATACAGAATATGAGTATTAAACACAGAACACATTTTCCAATTTAAATGACTTGTATACTGTACACACTGATCAGCCATGACATTACCACCACGTAGCATAAATTTTTTTTACATTGATTATCAATTATAAAAGGCTGGCCTGATCCCACAGAAAAGCCAATTCAGATCCCAATCCGTTCGAGCAACCCATAGGATGTGCTGGACAAACAAGTCCCATTCACGGAGGCCCCACCTTGTCCTTGTACCAGACACCACAGCACACCACTAAAGCCACCCAGTTGTACAAAATGAACCTTTACAATACTGGGCATAATGTTTTGGCTGATCGGTGTATTAAATACATTCTGAAATCATTCCATTTCTTAAGTGGTGCTCAAATAACTAGGTTATGATCAAGTAATGAAAAAAAAAAAAAAAGCATGTCATGATCCTGGAGTTTATAATTTCCTAATAACAGAACAATTTTTCCTCCTCTTAAATGGCAGCAATTCACCCATTATCTCCCTCAAGTAAAGGATAAATGTTAATATATGGATGGATGACGTTGAGAACGTGTGGGGAAACCTGTTGGTTATAGCAGCCTTACACAGTCACTCCCATATCAGTCTTTTTCTTTTTAAATAAGAGAGAAAATGGCAACTTCATGTTACCAACAAACTGGAAACTCCTCTCCCAAACTTTTCATAACGGAAAAATACCAGTTTCGACCAGAATACGTGGAAGAACACTGAAACTAGGTACGTCTGCTAGAAAAAGGTGTTATAAACTAAGACAACTCCTTATACGGACGTAAGACCAGTTATGCCTTCTCAGGCTCGTGAGCATAGATGGATGCAGCTTTGACATGGTTTGCAGCCTGAAGTTCCTGATTGAGTACTACTGAACCACTCATCAGCTCCCTGGGTCTGTACTCAAAATTCTGATTTGTGTCTCGTAACGGTGAATCCCTATGATTCAATAATTTATTAAAATGTGACTGGAATGAATATGTAACAATAACACATCTGGTTTAAAACTACTAAACTTTCAAAAACCATTATCAAAGGACATTAAAGCACTAGGAGTCATTCACAGTTAGACTGATATTTTGAAAAGGTACAAAATGGTTAGAAGCTCAATATTTGCACCTCTTTTACCTAAAACACTTTAAGGAATAAAACCAACATTGCAGTTGAGGTCCTTTACCCTGCTGCAGTTATCACTAATGGTAACAAATAGCATGTTGAAGTCATGTCCTTTGCTCACAGAAACAAGTTGTCAACCTGCTGAAAGTGCAAAAGTGTTGACACACATCTCGAGTCTGTACACAATCAACATGAAATGCTGATGACATCATGGAAATTTTACGTTTCTAACAAGTAGGACGTGATTTATACAGCATGCTAGAGGATATCGCCATAACAGTGACTTCACAAAGTTACCACATCATCACTTAAAACTATTGGTCATTTAAAACATCCTTAAAAAAAAAAAAAAAAAAAAGTCACCTCTCGTTTCACTCCAAACTCAAACTGGGCTGGAGTGCCACTTAGGGTTTATATACGAGTCGGCAGTGCATTCCCCACAGCGTGCGGTCTTTCCTTGAGGCCGCAGTGGGACGAGCCACGGTCGAGAAAGGCTGCGTGTTGATCTGTATCCGTGGCAGCCCTTTACTCAGGATGGGCAGGGAACTGTCCTGTACGAGACCAAATACCTCCAGGGTCTGCAGAACAGCAAACTTCTCAAACTCTCTATAAACCAAAGACAGAAGAAGCCTTTAACGTTGCAAATGTAAAAATAATAATAATAATAATTTGTCTTAGAGATAAATTAATTCGCCCTTCTGTTAAATTGCTTATTAATTACATTATATATTCCTGAATTGATTAAAATGGCAGAAAGGTAGACTGGATGAAGGTAAAACTTCAATAACCTGAAGGAATTTAGACATGCAACATGCAATATAGTCAGGCATTTTTTTTGCTCTCTGTTCACTGACAAGGTTCGTTCTTTAATTTGTTCAACCATTAAAGCTGGGAAATTCTTTCTAAATCAAGGAGTTCTCAATATCTCCTCATAATTTTTCATATTTATGTCATGTGGGTGGATGGGACAGAGTCATGTGACTACACATGCAGGATTTTTAAGGCAACAGTACCGAAGAATTAACTAAGAGGAAAGTAAAAGTAAAAAAAGTAAAAAATAAAATAAAATAAAAAGTGGACGCGGGCAATATTACATCGAAAAGAAGGTCTGAATGTTGTTTTCAATGAATTGCCCAACCACGTCAGAACTCTATTCAGTAACATTATCAGTTTAGACATCGGTTTTATTCGTTAAGAAAAACTGCTGAATCTTGTTAGGACAGAACTAACGTGATGTTTGTTGCTGTTACAATAACCTCCACTCTCCTGAGAAGGCTTTCCACTAGATTTCAGAGTCAGATAAATTCAGCCACATGTAGGTGTGATGGTCAGGTGTTCACAAGCTTTCACCCATAAAGGTATACTCCGTGTATATTAAAAGAAAAGATAATTACACTTAGTCAATTCATTGATTGTCTGTAAACGTGAGCCAAGTTAATGTGGATCTCCTTTATTTATCCAAACCTGCACTAATAATAATAATACAATCCCATTCATATACATTTGTGTGTGTGTGTGGCTTACATGAGAGCAGCTGGATGAATCTGGTAGCAGCGACTCAGCGCTAAATGTCTTAGTGAGGAGAGCTGCTGCAGGAATGGAAAACTGTCCGTAGTCACAAGGACGCTGTCACTGTGAGAAGAGTGTTCACATTAATACCTGACTGTTTAAAAAGTGCACTTTATACCCCTTCACCAGAATTCGCTTCTTACCTCAAATCCAAATGGGTGAGATTCGGACATCTTTCCACCAAAATCTTTACATCTATATAACAGGATGTTGGAAGAAGGGACATTATTACAGTAAAAACATATTTTTCAGTAGCTACAGTACTACTGCAGCGGTTATTAAAGAGTTAGAGAAGATACTTTCTTTTTAATTGGCAATTATAAATCACAGTACTGATATCTTCTGGATTCTGACTGAGCAGAAGGTGGTGATTAATTTTCGATAACAGCAGGTCTGACAGTGTCTCAGCTGCAGATTACACGTTTGTAATACTGCATTTCTGTTTCTAGAGTCACAGCTTGCACAGGGCATGACAAGACACCTGCACAACCAGTTGTAACCCGCAAACCGGGAAATAGAGAAATCTGTTATGGGAGTGACCAGTTGTTATGCTTAAAGTTTAATAACTTGTTTATTAACAGGAAGTCAAATCAAGCAATTTTTTTAAAATAAAAAAATTAATAAAAAAAAGGAGAGAATCATCCAGCACTAGTTACAGCCAGACTGTCTTCACTTGGATCACAAGACATGGTGGACCAAAGGGTTAGAGCTCGAATTTTAATGCGTGTACCGTTACACCTTTAATAGCCATGTTTCTTACCATCCATGGTGAGGTTTTGTCTGTAGCCGCTGATGTTGAGCTGAGTGACGGTGGAGGGGATGTGGTTAACGACAGCCTGAACGTGTTCACTGCTGAAGTCACACCATGAAACGTTCAGCTCCTCAAGCCTGGAACGTACAGAACAGACGGGTAAAGAACGTGACGAGAGAAACTTTGTCCTGCTCTTCTCTCCACATTGATGCCTTAAATGGCTTTTTTTTTTTTAATTCCTCTCTTTTTTTCGGACACAAGTTAAGCCAAGGTGAGACATGAGAAATATAAAAAGGTTCAGTGTGACTGTGACTCCAGCTGCTCCAGTTTTCTGTTGGCTCATTGAACCCTAGGGATGGGAATCACCGGGTGCCTGATATATCACGATACACATGTGCTGATCAGTTGCTTTTTCAGATTCTGTTACAATTCTAAACAAACTTAGCGTATAATTTGCTCACACCACACAGGATGATGTGCTACCTGTCAATGTGTGAACAGTTTACAGTGCACTACCTGTAGGAACTGCAGCATATTGCCAAACCAAAAGCTATGCATATATAAATTAAAATAATAACAACAAATAATAAATGAATAGATGTATATTGGAGCCACTGTGACATTACATTAATTGCCTCACAAAATTATGATACAACTCTGAATCCAACTCAAATCAACTCCTATTACAGTAAAATTACACACTGCAGAACCAAATGTGTCTTTCCCATGCAATGTCCTTTCTGCTTCAGTGGACCGGCTTTTCCGCCTTGTATTCATTAACATATAATGCATTTACAGTTCTCACTGCCTGGTCAGGGTCTGGTGGTTTAAATTGGACTGTTTTGTGTACATCTGAGATGAACTGGAGGGATGTACAGTAGTTGAGGCTAAGGAACTGCCAGAGCCGCACACCATCTTAACAATGCTGCCATGTCTAACTGACAGCACTGTCGGTATGGTGACAGTGTGCACATTAAGCCGCTTTTATGGCATCTGTGATTTTGTTGAAACAGTGAACATCAAGAGTGAGAACTTGCTAAAGTTCACACCCCTTAGCTATTTGTCTTACTTGGTGCAGGATTGAAGCATCTCAGTCAGAGTGTCAGCAGAGAAAGCAGTACATCCGCACATGTTCAGCCGCACCAGTTCTGTGTTCTCGCTCAAAGACCTGCACAGTCAACAAAACTTAATCAGACCACCTCATTTTATGCAAAATGTTCTGTGAGCATATGTTCCATCACTGCAAGTTCACACACCGGAGGATGGAATCGGACAGCACGAGTCCCTCCACGCTGAGGTTCTGCAGCCGTCTGCAGCGTGACAGTACGTCCTCCAGCACAGGCGTCTGTACAGTGCAGCTAGACAGGTCCAAATGCTGGACACGCAGGAGTCTGCAACACATTACAGTGTTTAGGATCATTAAATACACCACAGCTAAACTTTAGTGTATACAACACGCATGCACACAAAACTCACTGTGTGTTCTTAAAGCAGGGATTGCTGATACAGGAGTGTGGACAGCGCAGCCTCAACACCCCCGCCGTGAGCACCTGACCCAGCTCGCCATTCAGCTGGGCTTTTCCTACCAAGTCAGCGCTGTGCCACAGTGACTCATCAAACCTGCATGTACACAAACGCACACAATCAGTGATCTTTTCAAATGATATCTGATTGTCACATGATCACTGAAGTGGATGCTGCAGACCTTTTGGAAATGTTTGCAATGTTTGTAAACCCTTGGTTTAGTTTGTTACAGTACAGTACATTTTACAACCCAGCCAGAGAGTTTTGAAATAAATAAAATAAACAGGAAAGCTGAAACTTGGAACTACAATTAATATCTGTCCGATAAATACAGTACAAACTAATCATATTTTTGCAATAAGTAAAATACATTAAATAATATCACAATAGAGTCAGTTTAAAGTGAGGGTGTGCAAACTTTTGGACTGGGTAGTAATACTCTTCCAGTCTGAAGGCATTTGAAGCTTCAGTTTGTCAAACAGCAACTCTCTCCATTGCAGAAGCCGGAATCCAAAACGTAAAGCTTAAAAAGGAAATTGTCAGGATGGAACTTACGCCAGTCGATGCCAACGTTTGCAGACACGGGACGTCCTGAGAAGGTCTTGCAGTGAAAGACGAGAGAAAATCCCCAACAGCAGCTCATCCGGGAGAGTGTCCCAACACAGAACGCCTGCAGGTAAACACAAACAACATGGCCTGTTAACACTTCGAAAACAGTTTTCAAAGTTTCCCCCCAAAGCCATGAGGTGGGATTCTAATAGCTCAACAGAAAGTATCTGAAATATAAAACCTTCCATGGTGATACATGCAGGAATTGAAACTGACCCGTGGTGTCTCTGCTCCTCCTGGGGCGTCTGGCGAGGACAAAGACGTTCTCTTTGCCCTTGGCACATGGTCGTAGCTGCTTACGGGGTGGGGACCAGTGCTGGATAAGCTCATGAGGAGTGTTTTCAGAGTGTAGTCCGTCTTCATACACACACGGCCTTTTCTTCGCTTTGGACTGTGACATGCACAGCAGGGAACCATCGAGATTCTCATTCAGGCATGGCAGCTCCTGTAGAGGCCTGAGACAGGGCAACATTCAGCAGCATTATTACACGGCAGTCATTGTATCACATTACACCTGCTTAAACTTGTAAGTCTAATATGAATATTTGGTTCACGTACAGAGAGCGCCTCTGAAATTTATTATACAAATAAAAGTATTCAGAGGTGCAAAAATTTAAGAACCCCTGATCTAGAAATTCAAAATTCACTGTGCTGCTTGAAGCAATGGTTCTCAAAGTGGATTTGGTGACCCCCATACGTCTGTGATTTCAATTCTTAAATTGTAAAGCTGGCTATCACCATCTCCAAACTTATAAAATGCATAGTTCATGAAAATTTCTGTGGACCCAAAAATAGAAACATTTTCTTAGAATTCTAAAGGTATCTGTAGACGCAATACTTTTTTTTTGTGACAGAATGTTGTGCTGCATGCCAATGCATGAATAATGTAGAGCACACCACCTGTAGGATTATAGAGGAACAGCAACATGTATACATGCATGAGTGTGTGGTGTGTGTGTGTGTGTGTGTGTGTGTGTGAACCTTTTCATATACATTTCCCCCTGATAGCCCATGCAATACACTATAAAGTGCACTAATTGGCGAGTCTAATCGTTTTTATAAATAATAGGGGATACAAAATCAAGTGCATTTTTTCGAATTATGTACAATTTGTTATATCCAAGAGCTGATATTTTAGAGTAGAATTATTTCTATAGATCTCTTAGACTAACCATCAAAATCTTGATGAACTATAATTTTGTGAGGACTGTGATATCCAGCACTATAACTTAAGAACTGAAATCATGGGCCTCTGGGGGTCACCAAATCTACTTTTTAGAAGTGTTGCTTAAAAGCAGAACAGTGAATTTAGGTTTTCTGGATCAGAGGTTCTTAAATTTTGGCACTCAGGAATGCTTTTATTTGTATAATACATTTCAGTTTTCTCCAAACATAGCTCAACAACTTTAAAAGTTATACATGCATCCTTCCTTATTTCTATACCTTTATATTGATGAACTTTCCACCTATGGAATACATTAGTGTCCATGAGAAGTGACTTGTTTTTGAGTTATTGTGGTTTGGATTAAACTTAAAAGTCAAACAGGCTGAAACAAAGCCTCTCATGGTCTCTCTGGCGTCCTGGGACTCTTTGGCACTTTTCTTTTAGAATCATGCCTCTAGGCTCTCGGGTACTTTACCTGATTTTACTTCTTGATACAGCAATCTCAAAAAGAGACAACTTTCTCAAATGCTGTACATAATGTTTTACACTGGTTATGGAACATTGAGGCATTTAGGAAAACTACTAGGAGATATCACCCTGGTGGTCAAACTCACTTCTCTAAAAGGTTGTAGGATTAAACTGGAACCGATTTAGCCGTATATGTAATAAAATTAGATACATTCGTCGAGCAAAACACACGAGTCTGATTTTGTTTCAAATGTGAAAGCGTGTTGTTTTTAATGTTACACCGCGCGCGTGCAGATGTTGCTCGTGCGCGCCATAACTCCCCCCCTGTGATCGCGCGCGCCATCCCATCAACAGACACGCTCGAGGTCCAAATAAAACGAAATTAAACACATAATCATCGTGATCGGCTCTATAACTACTTCCTCAATTATTTTACCCCAGGTGTGCACTGGTTATATAATTGATCCCCGCTCTGTAATGCCTGTGACACAGCAGTGTGTGAAGGCCAGGGCGCGGGAGAAGCTTGGAGGGAGATAAGTCTGAACTAACAGGACATACTAATAACAACAATTAACCTGTTGCAGTTTTAAAAATAAAACTTGCAATAATTCAACACTTTCTATCAGACCTACTTTCATTTAATTCTGGGTGCAGATTTGCTAAAACGCGTCATCCAACCAACACTAAAATTAACTCCAAACTCTGTCAAACTTTCTGTTAAGCTTACTATAACGCAAAAAACATTGAGCTTAACAAACGAACAGAAGTTACCCTTCGGCTGACATCTTGTCTTCTTCCACTTTAGCGCGTTTATTACTGATTTATTGCAGATTTCGGGGATTTTCAGCTCTTCTATACTCTAAACTCTGAGCAAGTTCGCGCGAGCATTTAAACCTGTAGAGCGACCGCCTGCTTCGGCGCAATGCCATTGGCTCGGACCTGGCTGAACGGAAGTGACGCACTAACTTTCGGCGGCGGACAAAGTATGACGATAATCTGAGTGTCTACACCTAGCGGCGAGGAGGAAACACTCTCTCAGTCACACCGTCTACACCGCTTGATTCTGTACAGTATACAAGGGCAGTATACTTGTGTCCCTAGGTCTCAGGAAACCTAGGGACACAAGGCGAGGTACACCCTGGACGGGGTGCCAATCCATCCATCGCAGGACACAAACACACACACTACGGATAAATTGAAATGGAATGCCATTTAAACCTATTTTTGAACTGTGGGAGGAAAATGAAATCCCCGGAGGAAACCCACCAAGCACGTGGAGAAAATGCGAACTCAGGTCATGCATAGACCAGTGCTAACCGAATGCTAACCACTATGCCACTGGGTCACACCTCTATTACTGTTTTTGTTATTTCAATTTATGAATAGAATTTACTTGACCTCAGTGAGGCTACACCGAAAGTTATTAGGTATGTGTTCGAAATGTCAGTGACAAAAAGGAACTTTTATTCATTTTCATACATTTGGTACTGTGACAATATAAAGCCAATTTGGAAGTGGTACGTTCATTGTGCACTCACGAGGAGGGGTTCACCCTGCTTGGGGTGCCAATCCATTGCAGGACACACACAAGCTCATTCACACACTCTGGAGGGAATGCCTATTAGCTTAATTTCTATGTCTTTGGACTGTGGGAGGAAACTGGAGTACTCAGAGGAAACATATAAAGCAGGGGGAGAACATACAAATTCTATGCACACAGACTTGGAGGCAGGAATTGAACCCTGAACCTGGAGGTGTGAGGCAACAGTGCTCACCACTAAGCCAGCATGCCAGCTTTTCACTTGGCAAAAACATATTTAATAAACATTTTGACTTGATTCCTTGTTTCTATTGACTTCATCACCAGTTAGAAAATGTTTCTGACCATCAGCAGAGAACTAGTTTTATGTTATTCCTTTTTTTGCAAAAACAAACAAACTACCAAACACAAAAAAATTATGTTGGTTTAAAACAGAGGCATCATCTCTAAACTTGGTTCTCTCAGATCTCAACATTCCTTCCTCTTCATGATCTGAGAAATCAGTCTGGAAAATTTTGAGGACATATGGTAGTTGGAGTTGTAATGAGTTATATAGGGAGCATAACATTGGACAATACATGAACTACTGTGGTGGTAGTTCTTATTATTGCATTTGTTTTCCTTTTGTTTGTACTGGTTTGTGTTTTTTCATTTTGTACTCATTGCTATTTCTACCATTTGCTGATTCACTTTTTTCATGACTGTATTTAGTTATTTACCTTGATACATATTTTAAGAAATGCGATCTTTGATATTGTTATTCTGCATAGTTATTTGAGTTTGCATTTATTTATTTATCAACCCCTACAGACTTTAAATGCCACAGCTATCAATTTCATTATTGTATGAATAGTAAAACTGCAAAAAACCTTTTTCAACGTCTGTCTGTCTTTTTTTAATCAATGAAATAAAAAAATATTTATTTGTTTCAAAGATTATAACAATCTCACATGAATGCACATTAAATTTTATTTAAGAACATTTTTTATTTAATTTTTGATTATTGCATTATACCTGCTTCATCACTGATGTATTATTATTATTATTATTATTATTATTATTATTATACCTTTGGAAAGTTTTTTTTATTTTTGCAATTATGTACGTATTTGATAACAATCATGTTAATTTTCATTGTGTCAACTGATTTGAGAAATTACATACATATCCAAGAGTTTTAGCTTTTATAAACTGTTTGTATATACAGTAAAGGTTTATAGACCCATAAAGTTTGCTTGTTCATGCATGACATCAGGATTAAGAGCTATTTATTAATCTAATCGTATTTCTATCAGGTGCATTCATTTTTATTTTTTTTTATCTTGCAAACTAATAATTAACTAATAATCAACTCATTTGTTAATAAATAAAATGTGTTGTTTAAAATCACTTATAATAGTACAATAGAATTCCAACTTAGAATAAAATGTAGCAAATTGGCATGAATACAAACTTGTATTTCTACTTTAATTTACCAATAATTGAATCTAAATAATTAAATCAATTTCCCTACCCAGTGCGCACGCGTGTAAATTTTCACACGCCTCCCTCGTCTCCCCCACCCCTCTACCCATCCATGGAACATAACATAACGCTTGTAGGATATGGGCGGGGCTTGCGTTCCCCTGACTCCCTGTCCTTACGTAGTGACGTAGTGACGTGGCTCTAGCAGACAGCTGCTCGGGATACGGGTTTGTGCCTGAATGACGTGTAAGATTCTTGTTGAAAACACAATGATGACTTTCATTCAAATAGCTTTATTTTGGAAGAAGAGTCAGTTGATGTCATTAATTAATCATCAATAGGAAGAAATATCCGCGTTTTAAACACCGTTTATTTCGCCACAGCTCAGGTAAGGGCAATCTGAATCTGACTTCCTAATACACCGCTAGCAAAGCGCCATAATAACAGACGCGTTTAATCCGAGTGTGACTGACTATAGAGTGCACTTCCTGTGTGTGGTGTGTAAAGTAGACGCAGTGCGCTTGTGTAGGAAGGAGGGCGATGTTTGGGACTGGGCCATAAGCCAGCAGCACATTGAAATATTCTGTTTTGAGATGTGATCATGATTGTCTCTTGTCGTGTTTATTCTTTGACATTTCTTTTAATGTTCAGACAATAGATACATTATATTAATACATGAACTATTTTTGGCTGAGTTAAATTTTTTTATATAAAACAAATACTTACTTTCAAATACTTACAATCAGATTTTCTTTTATTTTAGTCATCAACTTAAGTGCATATTGGAGTTAAAAGTAAAAGTATGGAGTGTGCATGTTCTCCCTGTGCTTGGTGGGTTTCCTCTGGGTACTTCAGTTTCCTCCCACAGTCCAAAGACATGCAGATTAATTTACTTGGCATTCCCAAGTTGCCCATTGTGTATGTGTGTGTGTATGTGTGTATGTGTGTATGTGTGTATGTGTGTGTGTGTGTGTGTGTATGTATGTGTGTAAGTATGTATGTGTATGTGTGAGTGTGTCCATCCTGCGATGAATTGGCCCCCTGTCCAGGGTGTATCCCACCTCGTGGCCTACGTTTTCTGTGATGGGCTCCAGCCCACTGTGACCCTGTATACAATATAAACAGTATAGAAGATGAATGAACAAATGTTTGTCTTTACTGGGTATGTCCACACACTGTCGGGCCGTGGACACTTCCGGACCAGGAGATATAGCTGTTGTTTCTGTGCTAGTTACTTACGGAGTCAGGTTGCCAATTTGATGCCCGATTGTATCTGAGCACTTGGGGGTGAAGGACCTTGCTCACATGTCCATCAGTGGCAGCCTGACGGCATCAGGGCTTAACCATCAAGCTACCCCTGCCCACCTTTTAGGTTTACACATTAAATTCTTAATGATCCAAAAATGAATAACAGTTTTACATGAAATTAGACTTCACAGACAGAAACTGTGAACAAATCGATCAAGTTTAATTTCAGAGATTTTATTCAGAGGCATGCTTTAGCTACCTTCCTATCCGATACCCAATGATGAAAAAACTAATGTCTTGTTTCTTGAAGAAATTGAGACTTTTATTATAGCATCATATCCATGTCATCATTTTTATCATTTCCCTTTCATGTTTATGAATAAAAGTGTGTGGAACAAAAGTAAGCCAAGCATCAGTCCATATTCTTTAAGAATTTCAGGTCAGAGTGAGTACCTAAGGTATTCTTAGATAATTATGGTGATGTGACGCACCTTTTGATTAGAATCTCTTTTGACTTTGTTCGAGCAATGCGTTTTTATGAGACATCATGCCACGTGTGTACATCCGCATGTGAAACCATCAGGACTAAAAGGATGCACCGGCAATAACAGGTGATTATATTAAAATGTAATTTGAAACCTTGCACACAGATTCAAGTCATGGCATCCTATGTAAATTTATTGGAAATCTTTTCTTACAATCTTAAAAATCGGCATAAAAATGACAGATTTGTAAATTCAAAATACACACTGTAGTGGCACGTTTCTTATCCCATGTTAAAGAGTCATGACCTCGCAGTTGTACAGCTTCAGATCTAGGACACGGCGCATGCACGCATGGTTCTTGCTCTGCTGAAGAAAAACAAAAGAGTCTTTCAGTGAACCCAAGCGCCACACCGGCTTTTGTCAGAGACCTGAATTAAGTGGAAAGTCGTAATGAGCTTGTAGAAGTCACGCAGTAAACATGATCACGTTCAAGCATATCTCCTCAATTTCTTCCCACCAAGTGTCTTTGCTGCACGGGGTCGCGGAGCAGAATGAGCGGGGCGGCGTTGGCCATCGAGATAGTCGTTGTCTTTTTTCTGGCTCTTTTCCTGCTGCACCGGTATGGAGACTTCAAGAAGCAACAGCGTATGGTCCTGTTCAGCACGCTGCTCGCCTGGTACCTGTGCTTCCTCATCGTCTTCATCCTCCCTCTGGACGTCAGCACGGTTTGTTCAGGCCAAAATTTTAACTTCAACATGTATGCCTAATGGTGTTAAAGGACTGCTTTTGAAATTGTTCTTCACCATACGATCATGTTAATGTAAATCTCACTGTGTGATATTTTGTTTTTAAATTTCAGACGGTATACAGACAGTGTGTAAGCAGCCATCAGGCTCCTACTCCAGGACCTCTGCTGCCCAACCAGACCGCAGGAAACGTGACCGTTGCACCCACTATTAGGTGAGTTTTGTGTTCTGTGTGACACGTCAGCCTCCGTGCACTACAGGAATTGTACTACTACTTCTACGTTTTTTTTAAAAAACGTTTGTATTTGCCTGTGCTTTAGTTTTACCCATGAAGTGTTTTACCTTTCAATATTGACACTTTAGTTTTTTTAAATCCATTTCCTTTACATAATTTCCAAATATCCAAATTAAATAACTGATTGAAAAAGACCAGAACTGAATGTTTTTATTATTTAGACTTAGGCTGAGGTATAAATGTATGTGATTTCTATAGACAAGATGTGAAAAAAGTGCCATAAAAATGTGTAAAATTATGCACTTGTCACATGTCACTTGCTATATCTAGGATCAGGGTAGGCAATAAACGACGACATCAACAACATACAGTATGATACTTGTTAAGTTATTTGTAAATAACTTGGGAATCGCCAGTCACAACCCGTTAGGACATTTCACAATACCCTGGTGCACATTCTATTTATATTGGGATGCTGTAAGTATTAAGATTTTTATAAATATCCTGATTTGAAATTGCATTAATTAGTTGCAGAGTTTGTAGAAAGAGGCTGATGAGAGGTTTCATGTGTGCAACTTTGATAACGATAAACAATCAATACATGAATTGTCACACAATATAATCGAGATTCCTAACTAAATCGACCCCCCCCCCCCATCTCTAACATTTAGGTTTGTCACCAAAATAATAATAAAAAAAAACTGTAATGAAAAGATTTCAATGTTTAAAGGAGTAATTTTTTTAGTAGCACAAAATTGTCACATTCTAACATTTAAATAATTTAACAACATCGCTCTGGAAGTGGTCAGGTACAGGGACTGGACTGAAAATGAGAGGCAAAAAATAAGAGCCAGAAAAGTTTTTCAGGAAGTGTGTCGAACTATTCCTAAAGACTACATTCAAATTAAATACCGGCTATTTGGAAGCAAAGATGAAATAAGAAACGAGACTCTACAGCACTACAGACAATACAGACTATACACGGTATACAGGAAATACACAATATTCAACCACTATACAGATTAAATAAAGACAACAATATATTGAAACACTGAAACATGAAACATGCTGCACATAAAATAAGTTGTTGTGTATGAGTGGATTACAAAACATAGTACTGTGTATATGTAGTGTATGTATGTATGTGTGTATGTACAGTGTGTGGGTGATGGTGCAGTACATTTATTAAGAGATGTGAAATGGGGTGTAACTGGTTTTGTAGACCACGCTGATGTTTATTTTACAGCAGATAGCAGGTCATCCTGATCTGGTATTTATGAGAGTGATTGTTATCAGGAAAGAAACAGCTTGTGTGCATGGCAGTATGTATTATACAGGATAAACAATGTTTGTTCAAGTCAACTGTTACTTTTTCAACTATGACTCTGGTTTTCTGTTTTTTTTTTTTTTTACAAAACAGAACACGATTATGAGAGTAAAAAAAAACTACCGTACGTTTATTTCTCTATATAATCCCCTACTAGACTAATGGACATATAACAGTGTTTCACTAGTGCTTGGGAAAATAATATGGAGGTCAGGTCTGTACGCAATAACTCCCAGCCAGGTTTGTCCATGAATGATTGTGTGTACAGTTTCCATGGACAGATGCGTATCTTTCGCGAGTTGGTGAAAAGTTATCTATCGATGTCCAGGCAACAAGCGTTCCGCTCGCTGTAGTCGGCTCGGAACAGGAATCATTATTCTTGCACAGATTTCTTTCTTTAAAATGTTTGCATCTGCTGCTAAGCAGATCCACCATCGTACCGTACTTGAGGTCTGTTAATATCGGTCAGTTTTTCTCCTTCATTCATGAGAAATTTAATCTCGGTTTGCCTTGAACACCAAGGCAACATCATAGCTGCACACACAAACGTAATGCAACTTTTGTAAAACCCAGTCATTTCATATTAATGGCACTAACTAAAATAACAGAAGTACAGAAAGCAAAAAAGAAACTTAAGACTGGTTGTTTAATGAATAAGAATGGCTCTGTGTATAGTTGGGACTCCATACACACTCCGGCATTGTGTAGGTCAGTCCTGTTTGCCGTGGCATCTTCTTTATGGTCTGCAGCACCAAGTAACCGATCTGGTATGTCTCCTGCTGCAATGTGCTGCATACTGTCTGGTGTCCTGCGGATCATTCGCTGATGGATTGCATTCACTTCTGCGTGAAGGATCTCAGGGCTGCTGATAGTTGAAAAGACATTTCTGTTTGGAAAAAGAAATAAATGATTGTTTAGCGCTTTCTCATCGCGATGGGCTTGGTGTTCACAATCACCTGCTATAATCTGCTTCTCTGCTAAGCATTATGTAATAATGTATATTTTATGCTTTATGTGTCAGAGACGAAAGCATAGTGAGCTCTGAATTGAATTCAGTTTTATTTGTATACAACTATTTTATATTTTATTTGTTTGGAACAAATTCTCACTATGCGTCCTTCAGAAATAAATATTCTCAATATAAATTTGTCATTTTTAGAAATGAATAGATTTATAGATTGATTCATAGCTTGCCCTTTATAAGGTTGTAGGAGTATTACTATATTCACATCAGCTGTTCCTGGCTTTGACCTTTTCATTTACTGTGGATTTATTAAAATAAAGATATGTTCAGCATTTCTGAACGCTGACTTATGCATGCATTTATAAACAACTCTACAAATAATGATAATCCAAAAACTGGCTTGTCATGCACTGTAATATGTTGCTTGCATGCAAATATTCTTCTGTAATGAGTGTTATTTATTTATTAATCCTCACGTAATGTTTGGAAATAGTGAATGATTTTGTACATAAAAATGCAGATATGATGAACAGATAACAAAAGTTACTAAAGTACTAAAGATAATATGGAGTCTAAGACTTTTGTATAGTGCCTGAGCTGAATTACAGCTCTACACAAAAATGATAAAATATCTGTAAAGCTCTAAAAAGAAGTATATTGTGACATAAATTGTTATGATATTGATGATAATTCATCTTACTACCCACCCTAATGGATAAACAGAAACATGGCCACAGAGAACGTTTTGTGCTTTTGGGATAGAACGTTTTGTCTTTACTTTATTACTCTAGGTAAAATCTCTTCATTATGCTGCTGTCTTGCTGCTTGTTTCTTTTCTACCTCCTCACGTTTTTGTCTTTTTCAAGATTTTCCCACGAGCATAGTCGAAACATTGATTCCTTTTCTTCGTAATTTCTTTTCAAATTGTGAAACACTTCAATAGAAACTCCGCTGACATGTTGTGGGTCGTATGGTGTCAAATCATGAAGTCACACTGTTTCATGTTCATTTCACAGCTTTGCAACAGTGTGTCACAAACCATGGAGCTACATTCCTAATGGGATCATGCCGGTCTTCTGGAGGGTCGTGTACTGGACCTCACAGTGTCTTACATGGTGAGACAACACAATTCTCTACTCTCTGAACCTAGTCTGCCATGAGATGGACGAGGAAAGGCAATGCACTGAACCAAATGTGCAGGATCTCACAAAAGTGTGTACAACTTTTTAGAGTAGTCAATGTGCAGTTTGTACAGATTTACTGTCCTCTAACAATAACTCAACATGCAGACTTTATTGTCAGGTTACGAAAATGAGTACACCCTAAGTGAACATGTCAAAACCACGTCCAAAGTGTCAATATTTTGTGTGTGCACCGTTGTTATCTAGCAGGCCTGAATCCTCCTGGGCCTGGAATTCGCCAGAGCTGCACATGTTGTTGCTGGGATCCTCTCCCTTCCCTCCATAATGATATCACAGAGCTGCTGGATGGTGGACACCGTCCGCTTGAGGACGCCCCACAGGTGCTCAGTGGAGTTCTGGTCTGGAGACATACTTGATAGGACACGTGTTAAAGATGTACAGTTGTCATCACTTAGGGTGTACTCACTTTTGTTGCCAGCTATTCTGACAATAATGGCTGTATGTTGAATTGTTTTCAGAAGACAGTGTACTGTTATACAAGTTTCATGTCTATAGTACAGTATTGTCCTTTGAGAATATATATGAAAATGTTTGCTGGAATTAAAGGGGAGTACTTACTTTTTTAAGTGGTTGCATATATAGGAACATTTTAATAGGGACTTTAGAGGCTCTAGAATCACGCACCGTATTAACTATTATGGTTGCATTTAAAAGTAATCACGTAGTATTTAGGGTTGTGATGTCATTTTGTAATAAATATTTCCATAAATGTAATAATGTCAGAGACAGAGACTCGTCATATTTCAAAGGTACTCTATATGATTGATAAAAAATGCTGTGAACCCTGGACTATTACACCTACTGTATATGATGTTGTCGAACATCCCATTCCAAAGTATTGCAGTCAGTCTTGCTCTGATAACGACCTCCATTTTTCTGAAAAGGCTTTTCCGAGGAAATTTTGCAGTCTGTTTTGTGAATTTGTCCCCATTCGTCAAATAGTGAGGTGAGGATCTGATTTTGGACACGGAGGCCAGTCTTACAATTAACGTTTCTATTCATCTCAAAAATAGGGATTTGCAGGCCACTGGAATTCTTCCACACCAAGTGCATCAAACCATGGACCTCTCTTTGTGAACAGGGGCATTGTCATGCTCGATCAGGAAAATGGTCTTATAAATTAGCAAAATTCCTTTCTTCCTTCACCAGACCAGTCCTGGCACTATTCCTTCTGGTAGGTAGCATTCTCCTGGCATGTCGTGAATCTAGGTGAACCGTGGTTTCTCACTACAGAGAAAGCATTTGTGCTTCTCCAATGTCCAGTGGTGCCATGTTTATACCAGGGCTGTTCAGTCATAGAGGGTCAATCTCCAGCACAGTTTGGTTGTTGTTCTTTTCAAACTCAACTGATTTAACTACCAGGTTTAGTGGGTGTCTGGACACTGGCCATCCAGGCTTCTGTTCGAAACAGACCTGCTTTACACCAATCAAACTTAGCTTTGACATTGCACATATGCATGAAACTTGTAATAGCACCGCTATTTTGAGGCAATTTGGAAGTCTGTAGTTTAAAGAGATTTTTAAACGTAACATGCTTCGAGAGAGTAGTGCATGCTTATTAAAGCCCGCATAGCAGTATAAAATGATCTGAATCCTGGTTTGGAGGTTGTTCAACATGGCATTAGGTTGATTTCTGTGTATGTGAGTGTGTGTAAATTGTAAAGAATCATTATTAATGTGTAATTCTTATCAATAAATAAATGAATGGAGCTTTAGTACTGGTTGAATTTATTGTCTATTTGATAGTTTGATGAAGTTCTGTGAAAATGTATTTACCCCTTCCTGCGTCAGCACTCGTTGTGTTTGTATAGTCTAATGCTTTGTGGCTGAACTGTTACTCCTAAACATAAATATTTCATAATAATAGCACTTACAGTTAACCAGGGCAGCTCTAGCAGGATAGACACATCAGCAACTGACTAGTGGCACATTTAAAGTGACAGAGCTTTTCGGTATGACACATTTTACTGCCACTGTTTGTCTATGAAGATTGCATGGCTGTGTGCTTGATTATATCCACCTGTTAGAAAGGGGTGTGTCTGACACACCTGACCTGAATAATAGGGAGCGGTTTCAACATGCTTTTGTGTCCAAAACAATTAAGTTGTACTTCCGCGACTTATTGAAAGATCGGCATGATTGTTCCCTGGGTACTAATTACAAAGCTGTTATGCTTTAAAAAAAAAAAGATAGACCATGACCTGACATGCGCAGTGTAAGTAAGCAACTTTATCAGTATGCAGAAAAATTACCAAGCAAACAGGAAACAAGCACACCCCACACGTTCCCAAAATAATCTGCGATTGAAAAGATAAAAAAATAATCTTTAATTCTTTATGAGGATTGAAGATCAACTCTCATCAGACTTATGTACTGTGAGATCATTAAAATTGATTTTTTTTGGGGGGGATTTCCCCCCAATTTTCTCCCTAATTTAGTCGTGTCCAGTTCCTCCCCGTCACTAAGGGGCTCCCACATTAAGGCTACTACTACCACTCAGCCGGCTGCATCTTTTCGAACTGCTCGCTCACGCACCGTTAGGGGGGGAGTAACACACTCGGAGAACAGCGCTATCTGCTCCTTCCGCTTGCGTGAGCTCGCAAACGCCCCTGATTGGCTGTAGAGCCGTGATTACTGTGGGAGCACTAAGTACCTCTCATCCCTCCCGTCTGAGGCCAATCAGCTCTCTCTAGACCTCCGGCTGCGAGAGGTTACAGCATCACCCGGGGATCGAACTCGCCATCTCCGGATGATGGGGCGAGAACTTTACCACTGCGCCACTTGGAGGCCCAATAAAATGGATTTAACCTGAATACAGCTTTCTGGTTGTGAACCTCAAGCAGCTAAATTCACAATGCTCCAGATTTTCACAATGCCTTACAAGAGATGCAGTAATAGTTAAAAGTTTGGGGAGTTTGGGCTTCAGGAGAAACAGTTTCATCATGAGGATTAATGGGTTTCACAAATGCACTTGACAATACCGTTCTTGCAAGAACTATTTTAGATGAGCTGACCTTAAAATAACAACTCGTATTAGACGTCTAGACAGTCACACTGTAAAGTCTTAAATATTTAGTAATTACAGTTGTTTCATCCATGACTCTTCACTTTGTAAACTAGTTCTATGATTTTGCACACATCTTAAAATTGAGACTATCGACTGTTCATTGGTATTTAAGATTAGGCTTTGTTGCATGTTATTTTTCTGGACTCCTAGTAAATACCCATTGTCCTATAATTTTCGTTTTTTGTGTTGATGATCTGTTTTAATCTTGTGTGTGTGTTTCTAGGCTTCTCCTGCCCTTCATGCAGTCGTATGCCCGCTCAGGAGGCTTCTCCATCACAGGCAAAATTAAAACCGCTCTCATCGAGAATGCCATCTACTACGGCACCTACCTGTTCATCTTCGGCTCCTTGCTCATCTACGTAGCTGTACATCCCCAGTGGAGTCTGTCCTGGTAAGAGGACCTCAGCAGTCTTGCAGCCTACACACTGGCCTCGTCTCACTGTGGTTTATGACTGAACCTGAACTCACCCTTTGTCCAGGTACGAGCTGCAGACGATCGGCATCACAGCAGCAAACACGTGGGGTCTGTTTCTGTTGGTGCTGCTGATGGGCTACGGCTTGGTGGAAATCCCACGCTCTTACTGGGAAGCTTCTAAACAAGGACACCTGCTCATCAAGACTTACTTTAAAGCAGCTAAGCTGATGACGGAGAAAGCAGACGCAGAGGAGAACCTGGAGGATGTCATGGAGGTGGGCAGTGCATGTTTTTTAAAGCCCTGCAGAACGGCATTATGTTCATTTCTAACCAATATATTCAGTACTAAAGCTTCATTTATTTATTTGTGAGAATGACCGATTAATAAATTAACAGTAAATATGGGTTGATTTTATTGTCCATTGATACACTGATCATGTATCCACATATCCACATGTAATGTAACAGTTCTGTCTTTCCTGATATAATCAATATACTGACTGTCACTGTGTAATAATGTATGACAAACCTACTTCTTGTGTGTAAAACAGGAAGTGAGAAAGGTGAACGAGTCCATCAAGTACAACCACCCCTTCAGGAAGTATGTCGATACGATCCTTAGAAAGGTAAGAAGTGTGTATAAGTGAGTCACACGAAACAACATTCAGTGAGTTTTTCATATTATTCATGTGTTTTCTGGACTGTTGAGATGTAACTGTAAATTTGTTAAAACTGTAAAGGCTTGATCACTAGATGCTTGAAATTGTGCATTGAAATTCATGAAAGTATACACAAACTGAAACAGAATACAGTTACACCATATACTAGAAACATACTGTATGTGTGATGACATTCATTCTGCTACTCCATTATAAACAGATCGTTAGTTACCAAAAGCGATACTGCTAGTACTACTGCAACAGCAACAGCGACGCAACATAATGCACATATTCTGAGATGTAACCTGAAAAAAGTCTATTTAAATGAAAGAAAAGTTTTGTCTGTAAATTGATCAGAACCCTCCCTTTTCACTCATCTCTTTAAGCTTCATACATTAGAGGACATGAAAGCAGTCACAGAAAGTTTTCTGTCTGTCTGTCTGCATATCTGTATGTCTGTCCAGCCAAATTTTGTCACGGCATCACGCAAAACTGGCTGATGACGGGATCTAATGAAACTTCGCCAGTCCTTGGGTGTTTCCCTGAAGTTAAACCTGTGCAAAATGTTGAGGCGAAGAGAAGTTATGAGCAGCTACTGTATGTGCCAGTTTTTAAACCGCAAATTTTGACAGCGAATTGTGTACGTGTCAAACTATGGGTGCGTCTTAAATCGACCACTGGACAGTTATGTGCCTGATCATGTCACAGCGTCACACAAGACCGTCTGGACAGAATGGAATGAAACTTTTGCTGTACTTGGATATCAGCCTGATATTTACCCTGCGCCATAAGTGAAATCAAAATGGTAAATAAAAGCGACGTTATGAATGTTAAGCGTGATACACTCTCCGATTTATCAACTTAAAACAACCTAAAACTCTCATGTAGAAACTTAATCTTACAAAATTTGATTTCTTTGTATTAATTAAGTCAGACATGTACGTGGGCTTCAACCTGAAACAACATTATCACTGATTACATTAAAATTGGTCAGATTGGCCTCCGAGTGGCGCAGTGGTTAAAGCGCTCGCCCTATCATCCGGAGATCGCCAGTTCGAATCCCGGGTGGTGCTGTAACCTCTCGCAGCCGGAGGTCTAGAGAGAGCTGATTGGCCGAGCTCTCTCAGAGGGGAGGGATGAGAGGTACTTAGTGCTCCCACATTAATCACGGCTCTACAGCCAGTCAGGGGCGTCTGTGAGCTCGCGCAACGGAGGGAGCGGATAGCGCTGTCCTCCGAGTGTGTTACGCCGCCCCCAACGGTGCACGAGCGAGCAGTTCGAAAAGATGCGGTCGGCTGGCGTCACGTGGTTCGGAGGAAACACGTGATAGTCTTCGGCCCTCCCGGCTGAGTGGTAGTAGTAGCCTTAATGTGGGAGCCCCCTAGTGACGGGGAGGAATTGGACACGACTAAATTAGGGAGAAAATCGGGGAAAAATCCCCCCCAAAAAAAAAAATTGGTCAGATTATTTTTGGCTTCAGCCTTTTAACTATTTTTGAAAACTCTCTTCTAATCAATGTAGGTTACTAAGGCTAGTTACATAATATAACAGGGAAGGGAATCATCAGGGATCTCCAGATACAGTATTATCATGATGGCTAGTTGCCGATTTGATTTGTATTACGATTCTGTAAGTATCACAATTTTAGAAATACGTCTGATTCGATGTTAATCAGTTTTCAGATTAATAAGCTGCTCCTACCACAGGGGACACTGTGCCGTGTGAATAGTTTGGAGCACGCCACCTGCGGGATTATAGGGGAATGCCAACATTTTTAATGTAAATCTATTTTGCAGTCAATTTGGCCATACGTGAAGTGCGTCTTTATAGAGCTGGGGATTTCTTCCCCCCCTATCTTTATAATATAACATGCAGGCTGATTAAATGTTGTAACTGTAACTGTCCCCTCAGTGTCCTGTGGAATATCAGGAAAAGATGGGCAGAAATATGGACGACTATGAAGATTTTGATGATAAACAGAACACTTATCCCAGCGAGAGGAGTTTGGTGAAGCTTCACAAACAGGTGTGGATATAAAATATAGGCGTTTTGTAATTGTGTTCTCATTTAGAAATGTAGTTGCAGTTCCTCACTCAAGCATTGTATTGGTTACATAAATGAATAAAAATTAATGAGCATTCAGATACAAATCTCCTGTTTGGACCTCATGTGCTCCATCAGGTGATATACGCTGTGCAGAGACACAATCGGACACAGGTACAGTGGCAGATTCTTCTGGATCAAGCCTTTCACCTGGAGGACGTTGCGAAAAATGAGACCAGCTCATCTCACCAGTTCGTCCACAGCTTTGCGCCAGCAGAACCCGCAAGCTGGTTTACCCGCTACATCTACACACCTACAGTAGGTCAGAGCAGCACGAGACTTCTATAAACAATGAAATGATCGAATAAAGCAGTACATGCACAGGAGCCTTATGAATCATTCACTCTCTTTTGTTTGTTGCTGTGTTGTTGCTCCATGTGTTTTATTAGAGTGGTATTGGGAATGTTTCCTGAAGCAATGGTTTTATCGCGTGCTGGCCGTGATCCTGTCGCTCTTCTCTGTGGCTGTGGTCTGGTCAGAGTGCACTTTTTTCAGCACACATCCTGTCCTCTCTCTCTTCGCTGTATTTATCCAGCTCGCAGAACAAGATTACAACTACCTGTACATCGAGGTAAGCCCAGCCCAGCTCTGTGTTTTGTTTAAAGCAAAACGAACAGGACAGTGAGGATTGTTGGGTCATGTGCACGCTTGTGCACAGCATTGTTGGTGGCTTTGAGTAATACATGGAAATAATTAAACAATAAATGTGTCGGGTTAATTATACTTCCCCATTGACTGAATAGCATTTAGCTATAGCACCACCCCAGGAGGCAAGGTATCGATACGCCCAACACAGTATCTGTAGCACCATCCAGTTTGTTGTGCATCTGTAACTTTGCCCCAATTTGTATGGCATATATATTGTAGCTTCACCCAAATTCATAATACAAATACATAATTCATAAAATGTGTAGCTCTGCCCCAATATGGAATGCACCTGTAAAACTGCCCTGGTTTTTATTGGATTTGGAGCCCCAGCCTAATTTTTTAAGTACATGTATTGGTTTATAATGTTTGCTATACGTTGAAGACATTTGGGTTTTAGATGCAAAGTTGAATGAGACTGAGATAAATCAGGATTTCTGCTTTCATTTCCTGATATTCAATTCAATTCATTTATAAAAAATATTGACACGAGTTTGAAAAGTGTGAGGGAATATGTGTAAACCATAATTACCAGATCGCCCTAGATGAGCAAGCCAAAGAAATCTTGAAGGTCCAGACTCAACAGTCCTCATTTGGGTGATATTTACATCTGGATGTGTTAAAAAAACAAAAAAACAATGCACCTTTAAAAGCAGAACACAAGTTTTATGTGAGCGAAAGTACTGGAACACGTAGTTGTGTTGGCAGCGTGCTTTGTTGTGCTGGATGTCTACTTGGGATCGAGTTTTTTCTTTACAGCTCTCATAATGACTGTCTCTCATCATGTGCTGTTGGTTTCCTTGGCCGACCTGTTTCATGGTGTGTCATTAGTACACCAGAAGTTTCTGTTTTCCTCTCTCTCTCTCTCTCTCTTTTTTTAAACAACATTCCACATTGTTGCCTAAACACAGTGATTGTGCAATGGTGCTGAACATTTTTTCCCCTCTCTTCCCTGCTTTTAAATGGCTTGCTTTTCTCTGGTCTTTATTTTGGTTTATTATTTTTGATGACAAATTCAGTATTCTCAGGCCTTTTTAAACTAGATATTGTTTAAGCAATCAGTCTAACAGAGCACAGCTGGGCAATAAGAAACACCTATCTGCTCCAAAGCAAATGTGCCGTGTTGTGGTTTTAACACAGATCTCAAACCAAAATGTCTTTATAGTAAAAACAAAGGATTTTGACCTTACTTTCTTTCCTTTTGTTTGATTTTTCCTTTTTTGATCTTACTGCTTTTGACCTTACTTTCAGAAGACACTATATATCTGTTGCTTATCCCAAGTTGTGTTTAGTTTTCAGATGCTGATATTTCTGATCTGTCCTCTAGATGGCATGTTTCCTCACAATCTTCTTCCTGTGCACCTGCGTGTACTCCACTGTGTTTCGGATCCGTGTCTTCAACTACTACTACCTGGCCTCACACCATCAAACAGACGCCTACAGTCTTCAGTTCAGTGGCATGTAGGTTCACAGAGAACATGTATATCCAGCATAATATATTAATTTACCGGTGCTTTTTAGTTACATGTTCAGTTCAGTTTTAGTTGACCAGCTACATGTTCCTGACATCTGATGTCTAATTTAGGAGGAACTTTTAGCTACCATGGTATCATTGTGCAAACTGCACGTCTAAATAATCACGCTCTCGTCTTAAACCTATTCATTAATCAACACCAAGTTACTTTAGACAGAGTTACAAATTAGGACTGCTGTGAGTGGAAACGTGCAGTATATGCAATACTGTGCAAAAGTCTCATTTCTTCATGTTAAACTAAATTAAATCGTACTCTGTGTGTGTGTGTGTTTTTTTTTTTTGTTTGTTTGTTTTTTTACACCAAACTGTTCTTGTCCTTTAGGCTTTTTTGCCGTTTGACCCCGCCCCTGTGTTTGAACTTCCTCGGTCTCATCCACATGGACTCGGCTATCTCTCACCAGGCAAGAGAGCAGACGGCCTACACTTCAGTAAGTCTCAGCAGCAGCATCTTTTACCGCTTCGCACTTTTTGTTGATTTATGTTAAAACATAAGAAGATTGCACCGCATCACCAAGTACAGTATCACACAACCCAGTTGCTGGTTATTTTCTTAACAGCACACCCTCTCATAAACGATTCTTTACTCGGATCATGTCTTTCACAGATCATGGGGTCGATGCGTGTCCTCTCCTTTATCGCCAACGGATTTTACATTTATTATCCCATGCTGATCGTCATCCTCTGCATTGCCACATACTTCAGGTCTGTCAGAATCATCCATATAGAGAAAAACCCAATTTAATAATAATAATATTACATATTTATAGTATTGTATCATAATGAAATATTATCATTAGGAAGAATAAAATAAATCTGTAATAGAGAGATAACACCCATTGAGACATAAACATAGCAACAAGCACATTTATAAATAAACCTTTTAATATATGAATTGTCACTTTCAACTCTTACATGCCCATGATACCTGAATTGTTGTACCATCAAAGCCTTGGTACGCGCTGTCTGAACCTCCTGGGCTTCCAGCAGTTTATGGGAGATAATGAGTTGACCTCTGACCTGATCGATGAAGGCAGGGAGTTACTGCGCAGGGGTGAGTGCATGGTTATGGCTAGTGACATGTTTAGGATCTAGAAGAATATATAACAAGAAAATAATAATAATAATTTATTTATTTTAAAGAAGCGTTTAATTATTTTCCCTGTTACTGATTGTGTTCTTATTTGGTGCAGAGCGAAGAAAACGACAAAGAATAGAGGACGGGGAGAACAGAAGAAGAGTGAGTTTGCCAAAAATAATTTTCTCTTTCTCTGTGATTGTTAAAATATTTTTTTGTTTGTTTTCTCTTTTTCTCCTTGATGTTGAATTTATATTTAGATGGTTCTTTTATTCTTATATTAAACAATGACAACAAAATCTAAATATAGTTAATATACATTTTTTTATTATTATTATTATTATTATTATTATTATTATTATTGTAATATTACCATTTTCCCTACACTGTTTTATGTAGACAAAATGTTGAATATTCAGAATCAAGTCTATAAATGGATGACTAAATACATATGCACGGTACTGTGCAAAACTCTTGAGTCACTCCTCATTTCTTCAGTTTTTTTAACCAAAAAAAAAAAAAATATATATATATATGTATATATATATATATAAAACATTTTTTTATTGTATTTTTAATATACAGTTGTAACCAGATACTGTATTTACATACATTGCAGAAAAAAACACAAAAGCTTTTTTTTCTTAACTTATTTACTTCTTAACATTAAATCAGAGTCTAAATCTTTTTCTGTTTTAGATAAATAAATATTAACATATTTTTTTTGCATTTGTTAAATGTCAGAATCGAGCGAGGGAGAATCTTTATGCATTTTTTTTTTAAAATCACTTTCATCAAAGGCAGACGTATACATACACTAAGTTTATTTAAACAAGAGATGTTGAGGTTAAGAAGCTTCTGATGGGTTAATTGATTACATTTGAGTTAATTGATGGCGCACCCTTGGATGCATGTAAAGGGACACCTAAAACACTTCAAGAGAAATCAACCAAGACATCAGGAAAAGAAATGTAAAAAACTGGTAAGGCAGTGTCATTATCCACAGTAAAACAAGTCCTGTACCTCCATGAGCTGAAAGGTTATTCTGGGAGAAGAAAGCCATTACTTCAAAACCACCATAAAAAAAGCCAGACTACAGTTTGCAACTGCACATGGAGACAAAAAAATCTTACTTTCTGGAGACATGTCCTGTGGTCTGACGAAACAAAAATTGAACAGTTCAGCCATAATGATAAACGGTATATTTGGAGGAAAAAGGGTGAAGCTTTAAAGCCTCAGCCATGTTTACTGTGAAGTAAGGTGGTGGTAGTGTAATGTTGTGAGGCTGCTTTGCTGCAGAAGGGACTGGTACACTTCTACTGTAAATAGATGGCATCATGAGAAAAGAAAATTATGTGGATAGTAAATAAAGTGTCAGCCAGGAAGTTAAAGCTTGAGTGCAAATGGGTCTTCCAAATGGACAATGACCCCCCCAAGCATACCTCCAAATTAGTTACAAAGCGGCTTAAGGAAATATATATATATTTTTTTAAATGTTTAAAATTTTTAAAAAGTAAATGTTTGACTGATGAAAGTAATAAAAAATAATTCCATAAAATTCTCCCTCGCTCGATTCTGACATTTAACAAATGCAAAAAATATGTTAATATTTATTGATCTTAAGCAAAAAAAGTTTACTCTGATTTAATGATTGACAGTAAAGAAAAAAGTTTTTGTGTTTTTTTTCTTTTTCCTGAAGTGTATGTAAATATCTGGTTTCAAGTGTAGTCATGAGGAATAATTCTCCAGGTTTCCTTAAGGACCTTTTTGGCTCTTATTTTTGGCATGTTTAGGTCAGTAACTGTACTTAACCAGTTTCGGGGAAATTTTTGTTTATTCGTTTGTTAAGCCACACAGCTGTAATATAAATAAAATGTTTCTTATATACAGTGCCTTCCATAATTATTGGCACCCCTGGTTAAGATGTGTAAGATAAGCTTTTATTGCAGAAGCATATTGTCACACTGAAAATTGTAGAAAAATATAACATGAATATAAAGTGAATTTTAAGGGGAAATAAAAATCCCTGACTAACAAATAATTATTTTTCATAAAATAACCTGATCCACAATTATTGGCACCCCTAACAATTCCTAGAAAATAAATGTAATTGAAGTATTTCCGTCATTTCTACAGTAGTTTACAAAGTTAATCAGAGTATCTAGGAACATTTAATTAGTAATTTATCACTTCCTGCTTCACTGGGGTATAAATATGACGTGACACAGAGGCCATTTCTCTTATCTACTCTTCAACATGGGAAAGACAAAGGAACACACCATTCAAGTAAGGCAGATGTGTGTCGACCTTCACAAGTCAGGCAATGGGTACAAGAAAATAGCCACCCGTCTGCACCTGCCCATATCTACTGTGAGGTGAATCATTAAGAAGTTTTTAAAAACTGGAACAGTAGTAAACAAGCCTGTACAAGGACGCAAGTTTATTCTGCCTCCACACACAGTGAGGAGGATGGTAAGAAAAATAAAAAATTCTCCAAAGCTCACTGTTAAAGAACTGCAACAAATGATAGCATCTCAGGGTCACAAAGTCTCCAAAACAACCATCAGACACTATCTACATGCCAACAAGGAAAAAACCTTTTCCCAGTCACAATCATAAACGCAAACGTGTGGAGTTTGCTAAGTGGTACTGGGGCTTCAACTGGGACCGTGTTCTTTGGTCAGATGAGACCAAGATAGAGCTTTTTGGCAACAAACACTCTAAGTGGAACACAAAAGATGAGTATGCAGAAAAGCACCTCATGCCCACTGTGAAGTATGGGGGAGCATCGGTGATGCTGTGGGGCTGTTTCTCTTCCAGAGGCCCTGGGAACCTTGTTAGGGTGCATGGCATCATGAATGCTTTGAAATACCAGGACATTTTAAAGCAACATCTGGTGGCCTCTGCCCGAAAGCTGAAGATGGGTCGTCACTGGGACTTTCAGCAAGATAATGATCCAAAACATGTGGCCAAATCTACACAGAAATGGTTCACCACACACAGAATCAAGCTCCTCTCATGGCCATCTCAGTCCCCAGACCTCAACCCCATTGAAAACCTGTGGAGTGAGCTGAAGACGAAAAGTGCAGAGGAGAGGAGTCAGGTCACTGGATGATTTAGAGACATTGTGCAAAGAGGAATGATCGGAGATCCCTCTGTCTGTGTTCTTTAATCTTGTGAAACATTATAGGAGAAGATTAGGTGCTGTTTTGTTAGCAAAAGGGGATTGTACAAAGTATTAAACATCAGGGGTGCTAATAATTGTGGCACCCATGATTTTATGTAAAATAATAATTTCTTAATGTGGGTTTTTTCCACTGAATAAATACACTTGTTATTTAGAACAAAACAGAATTTTTTTAGAAGCTAAAGAACACATTTTAACCAGGGGTGCCAATAATTATGGAGGGCACTGTATTTGTATGAATGTGTTTGTGTGGGGGACATGGTTGACACATCTTAGTTTAATAACAAGCAAATAAAAAACAGTTTTGTTGCTTAGCAAAGAAAATTGTGTATTAGTTAATATGGCGAAGCGTTCTGTTTAACATTTATTGAAGTAGTCGGCAGTTTCGCTGTGTTTTCTGCCACAGGAGTCTTTGTGGTTTTTCTGTAGTAAGCTGCTTTTTTTCTTCTTTATTAACATCAAAGGGAACTAAAAGGGTTTGCTGTTTATAACAAAAGTGATAGCAAGATTAACCTGGTTTATGGTCCTTTCACATCATTCAACCTTACTATAAATGGAAAAAAAGTATATAAATAAAAATTAAGGTCTGGAAATTTACAGTGGAATAATACTCCTTGAGTTGTGCTGCCAGTAATAACTGACATTGATGATAATCCTGTAACCGCGTGCGTATCTTATTGATATTGTGAAAAGTTATGTTTAATTGCTTCTTAATCCCCTGGTCATTTTGATGGGTATCAGTGAATACGTCTGAATGTGTCCCTCTGTGCCAGGAGTGGCGAGAGCGCTACAGCCATCAGAGAGACGACACAGGAGCCAGAAACAGGGCCTCTGCCTCTGAAATGAAGGAAACCAATTACGCTGACACAGTCAGCTCCAACTCAAACAGACGTAAGTTTCGTACCCTGACCACATTTGTCTCTGTTAGTGCTGACTTGGCTTTTGTTACATCCTGTTTATTCCATCTCTCTCTCTCTCTCTCTCTCTCTCTCTCTCTCTTCCACAGAGGCTAAATACTCTCGCGGTGGAGGCCCACGGTCCGAGAGAGACCGCATAGAGCTCCTGCAGGACGCCGAGCCTCTAGACTTTAATGCAGAAACAGTCAGCGAAGACTCGATGGAGTCCAACAGGTTTGCTTTTTGATATGTTCACTTACTTTGTCTGACTGTCTGTTTCAGAATGGAAGTCATGTTGTGTGTAGGGCATTCCTGATGAAACAAGATATTAGAATAAACTAGGAAGCTTAATTTTGTCGTGCATAACATTACATGAATGTCACTCTTACTGAGCTTCACCATAACATTATATTATTAATATTTTCAGGAAACCGACCCTTTCTAAATCCCTATTTCCTGTTAGAGTATAATTCAGAAATGAAACCTTGGTGGCTGCAATCAGTATAGGGGGAAAATAAAATAAAATAAATCGAATAGAGACGTCACGGTGGCAGAGTGGTTACCTTACAGTATTTGGCAGATTAGATGTGGCCTCTGTGTGCACTCTGTGTATGTGCATGTTCTTCCCGTGCTTCAAGAACTTGCACGCATAGAGAGGGCGGATTCCTCCTACAGTCCTAAAAACATGCAGATTAGTTTAACTGGCGTGTCCAAATTGCCCCTATTGTGGAAGGTCTGTGAATCAATTTGCATTAAGCTTTAAAATGATGTACCCTGACTGTTACAAGGCTCTGACACTGAACACTCCATCCATCCATCCATCCATCCCTTGTCTATAGTATGCACACATCGGGAGAACATGCAAACTCAACAGATTTGAACCATGAACCTTGGACATGTGAGGTGCTTGATAGTGCTTATTAAATAATAGCTCCTTACAGGATACTTCAGCATATTAAAAATTATCCACTGATAATTACACTAATTCAGGTCTGTGTGTATATTATTAATGTAGAAATAATAAAGAAAGGATTTGACCAAGGTCAATTGTGCGAGCTACTTTAATTAATACGTATTCAACACTTTTTGACCAGTCAGATTTGAGAATTGAGAACTATAAGGTAGGGGGTATTATCACAAAAGCAGCTGTTTTTTTCGCACAGCCGTGTTGTGATGTGATGCTGAGGCATATAGATGTGTGAGATAAATGCTCCCTCTCTCTTTCTCTCTCTCTCTCTCTCTCTCTCTCTCTCTCTCTCTCTCTCTCTCTCTCTCTCTCTCGCACATCCTCTCCAATGCTACAGGCATGCAGGAGGACGTTATCTCTCCATGTCCTCCTCACAGAGCAGAATCTTCGATGATGTGTGAGCTCATTTTGGCAGAAGAAGGGCAGAAAGACAGCTGGAGTCATCTTCTGCTCAATCTAACATTGCGTAAGGAGTAATTCTTGGACTTTGGTTCCTTTGTGAATGTACAATGTTACATTATGCTGTGAATGCACAATGGTAATGGGTACTCATGTTGTATCCATGAATGAAGAGTTTATATCTACTAAAAATGCTGTTCCAATCCTGTTTAAATGCTCCCTCATTGACTTCCCTAATCTTTTCCCCTTAAATGATTGTTAATGGTCCTTGTATTGCTTATTTATTATTATTATTATTATTATGCTTATTATTATTGCACCTGAGAAGCTGGAGCTTACCCAAAAGGCATTGCGATCTGACATGAATTTATACATAAAACTAACCAGACGCAATGAAATCATTTGATTATTACCTGACATTGTGACTGTCCGCTAGTTAGCTTGGTAGCTAGTTAGCGCTGTATATAGCTCAAAGCAAACTACAAATAGCTACAGAAATCATTTGCAAAACATCTGATTTGTTAGATCTTGTTGCAAATTTCAAGTGAAGCGGTTAGCCTTGACCTTCCATGGACAGTGGACGTTGTGGGTGAAAATGTGCAAAAGATCAAATAGGTGTGAAAAGTACAGAAAAATCAAACAGGAATAATACAGTGTTGATTAGAATCACCATGAGCTATATGTGATTCATTAATTCTGTGTGAACCTGTCAGAGATGGGATTTAGAGTGGGATGTAAATTGGAGGTGTGCTTTGCCTGTTAATACTCTTCTCCTGGTGTGTTAGCAAGGGCATTTAAAACAGTGGACTAGTGAAAACAGTTTTTCTCGTAAATGCTGCATGTCAAAAACGGGATTTGTCCTCTCTGTGCACACAGAGAAGCTCTTTGTTTAAGTGATCATTCACTGTATAACTCTGAATGACCTGAGCAACGAGTCACCCCAGGCATGGTGCAATTAATATTTAAATATCTACAAGACCTTTGTATTTTCATTGCATTCCTTTTACTGCTAACTTTTAAAGTACCAACATTCTACAAATCAGTCTTCGAAACTGGTTTACTGAAACTGAACACATGAACCTGGATGAATGTTGTTTGGTTTTAGCCCATTTACTGTATGCCATGCTTCGGGTTGTTGTGCTCCAGAGATGCTTTTATATGTTACCATAATCTTCCTGTCAGCTCCAGTAATTCGGGCCATTTTCCCTTGGCGTCACTCAACAAGACGGTTTTCCTCCCAAAACTGCAGCTCATTGTATTTTTTTGTTTTTCACAACACTCCATTCTGGTGTTTAACTCTTTTCTTCATTATCCACGTGTCTGTTATACACTGCACATCTGCATTATGATTGGCTGGTGTACAGGTGTTCCGACTACATTGACTGGTATATTGAAAATGAACTCTTATGCTTATAGATAGCACTTTACATTATAGTACATACAGATAGCATTCATTACATTTTACAGTTATGGAATTTGTCAGACAGCCTTATCCAGTACATGCAGTAGGATGTAAAAATAATCTTTTTCCATTATATCCTGCTTTCTGTGTTATGATAGGTTACAAGAAACTGTTCTTCTCTATGATTGGTTAGATCATTTAAACATGAGCCAATCTGAGAGCATAAAGACGGGAAACGCAGCATGTGTTTTGCCCAGTTAAGCGTCATATCATAGAGTTTCCCATCGAGTAATGGTGTAGCTGAGGTCAGCTGGTCAGTCATTTTAAAGCTGACGTGGTTCTCGGCTGACTTGCCTTAGGCTACTGTTGTATCAAATTGAAAGTAAGGAACAAAATCAAACATCAGCATGTTGTCCAGGATATGAAATATGAAACATCTGCATAGTAGAAACTAACTAGTTCTGGTTTCCTTTTCACTAATGTCCAAAATGTACAGTTTTATTCTGTTGTAAAACGTAACTGCTTTCTCACATAAGTAACTGTGGTTATAATGCCAGCAGTTGTACGACTCACACTGCAATCCTTCTGATTCGATACTGCTGCATTAGCCATGGCTCTACTTGAAGTGAAATTAGCACTATGGCGGTGATGATGCTGCACAACTACCGAGACTAATGCAATGCTGCCAGTATGCTGGCTTCGTCCTGTCTGTTTTCTACAAGATGTCCATGGGTATGGGTTTCTTTTACTGCATTTGGGTTGAGCATATCTGCTTCTGAATTTATCAAAGTAAATTCACAAGTCTCAAATCATAGATCATCTATACTTAAAAATACAGTCAGCCCAAGAAATTAATAAACACTTCAGGAAAAACTTTTTTTTTTTTTTTATTATAATTATTTTAATACAAAATGCATTGTTATACGTATGATCATGTTATAATACTAA
The DNA here is from genome assembly GCA_030347435.1 of Clarias fuscus. NCBI lineage: Eukaryota > Metazoa > Chordata > Actinopteri > Siluriformes > Clariidae > Clarias > Clarias fuscus. The sequence continues at coordinate 12,039,130 of CM059230.1, read as the reverse complement.
TATGATAATATTATTGATATTATATTAATATAATATACATCATACTATTTTTTTCCTGAAGTGTCTATACAGTTTTTTGTCTGACTCTATATAACCACGATCAGCCATAATATTAACACTACCACTCGGTGAATTTAATATTGAACATTGATGATCAATTATCACCAGTAAGCTGGGGACAACATCTTGGGCATCCAGGCCCCGTCAATGGCCACACGGACTAAAGAATAGCCTGTGCGGTCAGATCCCAAAATAATGCCAGCACAAATTGCTGCAAAAAAATCAGTGCTGGCAGCAATAGAAAGGAATTTGAAACACCTTTAAATTCCCAAGATCACAATCCGATTGTGCATCCGTGAAATGCATCGGACAAACAGGTCCAATCCCACAAACCATAACACCATCCTGGCGTCAAACACCACATTACACCCCCCAGAGGTTTTGTGGAGTCATTCCACAAGGAGAACCTGCATAATATTGGGCTCAGTGGTTTTGCTTTTTAGTGTTCTGGCTGATTAATGTTATATAGTGTTTGAGGTCTCAGGTTGAAAGGTTTCAGCAGTAAATAAACTGGAATAAAGTTTGTAGTTATCTCTACTATAGAGTTATCTCTTTTTCTTGGGAGAAAATCTATACTTAAGGAAGTACAAAACTCTACATAGTACAGTATTTTTTAATTTAATATGTATTCTCCTTTTAATATTAAATATACTTTAAAAAGTTTTGTTTCAAGCCTAGCTGGCTGTGTACACATGCACATACCATAACTAAATTAGATATTTATTCTGATTAAATGTCTTGTAAAGTAAATATGACTATTTATTTTTGTGCACAGTGCAGATGGGCTTGTGGTCACGGTGAAAATTAGCTTTGCCAGGTGCAGAGTTAAAATGAGAAGCATGCACTACTATGTTTTTTTTTTTTTTTTTTTTTGGTGTCACTTAAAATAGGAGACATACTGTATTGTTTGAGAGAATAATGGTGGTATTTAATGTCAGTGTTTTGTCATATTTTTTTTCCTTTTAATATGAATCAGATGTATATATTTAATTGACATACTGAATATTGCTTGTTTGGTCAGAACACCGATAAAGTGACCTTATTTTCTATATAATTATGTGTCATGAGAAAAAGAAGGATTATGTTACTTGCTGTTTATCACTCCACTGCCATCCTGAATGCATGAGAAATTCATTATACTGTGGCTTTTTCTTTTTTAATAATACATAATTATTATGATCAGCGACATTGTTTTCAGCGTCACATGTGAAATATGTAAAGATGTTGGGATTCTTTAGATCACTTATTATAATGATTATTATTTTTCCAAGGCTCAGTCACTAATGACAGCCAGCATGAGGTTACAGAAGATTACAGAATATTACCTCAGTTTCATTCAGTGTAAATATTCATCTGTACTGGTGTTAATCTTTCAGCAAGGACTTTGGGCAACTTTTCAAGATTTATATGTAAATCCAAATTCAAAACAAGAATAATCTGAATGTCTATTTTGTTTAATTCGTTAAAGGAGTAGTTCACTGAAAATACAGGTTCACTTCATTTCCCTCTCAGTCGAATGCAGGTGATAAGTTTAGACTTGTATAATTAGACATGTTGAGTTTTGCACTCGATCTGAAACACAAAAGCCAACATTAGGGCTGAATAATAGCATTCTCTTACCCGAAATACTCATCAAACCTAAAGCAGCTTTTCAGTGATGAGGATAAAAGTCTCACAGCATCCTAAACCACATGTTCACACTATAAAATGACAGGGTTCTTTTACCATGTACAGTATGTGCACAATACAACCAAATGACATTTAACTGAGATTTTCTCAGTTCTACACAAATCAGGTGTGATGTGATAAATTGACAAAACATGAAACAATTCCTCAGACCAGTCTTTAGTTCCCATCTGCGAAATATTCAATATATAGCGTGATGTCCCAAAGTGAGCCAGAAATCTTTTTTATTTTATATTATCCTGGGATGTACAGTAAAGCACAAGAGTCTTAAAGCCACTCCTCAATTTTTTCATATTAATTACCTATAATTAAATTATGCAGATAAAATTAAAGAAATGGGAACATAAAAAAAATAGTACCCATACAAAGTACCCAAAGATACAGTTCAAAAATTGGTTGTTTATATGAGAGCCTCAGCAGCAATCTTCTTTCCCCACTTGTCTGTTCCAACCACTCAGCATTCAGCATCACTAGTATACTAATCACAGACCTGATCTGTCATTATCAACACCTGCTTCTTACTGGTTTCATTCACTGGAATTTTTTTGTGCTTGAATGATTTATAGGTCACTGTGTGGCTTAGAGAACATTTCTCTGAAACTGGTCAGGTCCAGGGACTGGACTGAAAAATGGCAGCCAAAAACGTGCCAAAAATAAGAGGAGCCAGGAAAGTTTTTTTTAGGAAGGCTGGAGAAGTATTCCTCGAGAATACATTAGAACTTGATCCTTGGAAAGCAAAATACGGAGAAATGAGAGGTGGCTCAAGACTTTTGACAGGACTATTTTACTTTTATTAAATGTGTAAAGATGTATCTATGGTTTTACTGCATGTCCACAAGAGACAGGCATCACAAGTAACTTGTCGTTTTATATTGTGAACAAAGGGTAACTGTAACTTTATAAATTATATATTTATAGTATAATTATAAAAGTTATTTTGGGGTATAATATGGTATTTTGGTCCCTTTTTTTTTTTTTTTTTTACTTTTGTACAAATTGGAAGCAGAATTGAACAAAAACCTGGAAGTTCTAAAGATGATAATGCAGTAAAATCCAACTAGAAACCAGAAAATCATATCAAGAAATAAAAGATGATTAAATACTTTTATTGACATTGTTTTAAGAAATTATCCTGCTTTGGTTATAGTTGAACGGTTCTTCGCTCTACTACTCCTTTAACTCTGTTAATAATTTAGCTGACTGTGTATTTCTGAAAGTGGTTATTGGTTTCTTACAGAACCAGTAAGACCATGATCAGGTCAGTGTTTGATTTCGTGTGCAACGTGAATTAAAGACAACTCGTCTGACTTCTGATGCTGGATTGTTGTGATGTGTTTCCTGGTGTTGGTCCTCAATGTTCTTCACTATTGATACACTACTGTATATTGAAATTGCCAATAAAAATTCAAATAAAATCTCACAGCTGTTTTTTTTTTTTCTTTTTAGATAAAAGTGCATAAGAATGCTGCAGTCATGTGAGACTATAGTGTGCTTTAACTGTAAAACATAGAGCTTTACAACATGACTGTTTTTATTATTTGGGTAAATTGTTTAAGGTGTGTAAAAGGAGATCCCCCCCCCCCCCCCCCTGAACAACAAAATGGTTCGTCCCGGAAATGGTCGAGAATTTTTTTTTTTTGGTCTCCATGGCAACAGTGAGACGCAGAACGCAGCAGCAGGTGAGAAACCAACACATTAACCACCACTTTCACCGCGAGTTTCTTTTAATTTATCACCATTTGGGAATGTAGAAAACGTTTCGAAGTTTGTAGTCATGATGTTTTGCTGTTTAATTTATTTCAGTGTTTCTGATCCGAGTTGATAATGAGACGGGGGGGGGGGGATAAATACTACTACTGATGACTAACTTCCGTGTTTGTTCCGGCAGCAGAGTAAACACTGGGTTAATGTCTCATGGCACTGGCAGTTTACTTAGAAACAGCATCTCGTTTTATAGCCACTTTATAACTGTTTTAAGCAAGGCAACCCATGTACAAATAACACATTTAGTCATTTCAGGTGGGCTTTTAGATAAACTGCATAAAAACAAAACGCATTCGATTATAACTAACCTACAGTAATATAAAAGCCACACAGCAGTGTTTATTTGACAGTTTTTGTCCTCTCATGTCCTCTACTTTATCTTTTTATTCCCGCGTAAGCTCCGCCCACTTCAAAGAGACACGTTAAACCTCGTTTTCCCCTCACCGTCACTCTGTTTGATATTCAGAAACACAAATCTATATAGAACATTCTGGGTGTTTGTTTCAATACCTAATTAGAAATGTACTATAGAGGAATTTCCAACAATTCTGTTTAGCTTGTAGCACATCAATGACATTAAATCATTTTGATTACAGTTTTCTTGGTTAAACACTAAAAAAAAAAGAAAATCTTTGTTAAAGGGCTTTTTCCCTTCTAAGTTTGCACTTTTATTTTCTTTTCCATATTTCACCCCCCCTAGTATATCCTAGTATATACACAAGTATACATTTTTTACCATTCTATTTTATTACTAGTTTTTTTCTTTCTTCTTTATTTATTTATTAAGAATATTTATTTACTTATTTATGTGCTTTGGCAAAGCGAGTGACTATATTTGTCACGACAATAAATCACCTTTGAGAGAGAGCCGTGTTTTAGTGTGTATCAGTACTCAGTAGTTGGTGTAAATCTGCATTTCAGGCAGAATAATGGCGGGAACTTCTCGGCATGACCGGGAGATGGCGATAAACGCTAAGAAGCAGCTGAAGGAGTGCTCGGACCCTGTGGACCGGCTGCGGCTGCAGTGTTTAGCCCGGGGATCATCAGGGATTAAAGGCCTCGGCAGGTGAACGCATGTGAAAGGAGAGCACACACACACACACACACACACACACACACAAACAAAAAAACCTTATCTGAATTGCTTAGTCCATCCTTCACCAAAATCATGGGTCGATTTGTTTTTGTTTGTTTGTTTTTCTAAAACAGAAACTTTCCAACATTAATAATTATGTAACTTTAACCTCCTTGTTAATGACACTAATAATGCATTCTGTGTTAATACTTGAACATTTTACTCCACAATATATAACAATAAAAAATATTTGCATAACAGAAACACTATTTAAGCAATAATACACGAGAGAGAGAGAGAGAGAGAGAGAGAGACTATTTAGTCCAACAGCTCTCCCTCTTGTATGATATTGCTTGAATACTGTTTTTACATTATGCCAAGAGTTATGTAGAGTGTGTGGAGTAAGCAATATTCTAGTATCACTGTAGAACGCATTATTAGTATCATTACCAAGTAAGGCTATAGATTTATATTTGTTTGGAAAATCGATCCGCAAACACTGTTATTATTATCAGGTTATGATTTCTTTCTTTATTCAACCAGTTATTTTGCTCCGCCAGCACATATCCTTCTATGACTGGAGGAACTAACTGATGGTGACCGGCAGTTATTGTAATTGACAAGCGTGAATGTAGTTTTTAAAATCTTAGCAGTACTATGTAGCCAAAAGTTGAGTTCCAGTGCAATTACCAAATGCCTTTAGTCCATTCAGATTGTTCAGTCGGAACTAACTGTATAATACAGAATGTCAAGTTCTCAATATTGATATCATGAAGATTAAAACCCGAGCAGCACAGAGCAACACATAGATCATTGAAGATTTTATATATATGTATATATATATATATATATATGTGTGTATATATATATATATATATATAATTTGCTTATATGGAATATGGAAACCTTAACCGGAAGGCTTCAGACGTCAACCTGTGCAAATGTGCAGAACGAAAGATATCATTACTTTTATAACACCAACATTTTACCACCACCAGAATATGGGAAGGACGTCGTAAAAATGTTGAACTCTCAAAATGAGCACGTTATTATTTTTAGTCATAGGATCAACCAAAAACAACCATAAAAATGTGATCATGTGTATCTGTTCTAATTCTTTGCATAGGAAAAAAAATCATCAGTAAAAACCATAGCTATGCTTAATAGTGAAGGTAAGAGCCTTTCCATTCACACTATGTTGAGGATTGGGACTAAACGGCTCCTCAGAAACCCCCTTGTTTGTGAGACTAATCAGAAAAAAAGGCTTCGGTTTGCTAGGCAGAATAAAGTTGTGACTTGCAATAGAAAAAGCTCATGTGGTTTGATGAGTTCAGACTGACCCTATTCCAGAGCGCTGGGCTTATCAGGGTAAGAATGGAAGTTCATGAAGCAATGCACCGTCATGCATAATGGCCATTGTACACTACCTCTGTATTTCTGGAGGCAGTGTTATGATCTGGGGTTTGCTTTAGTTGGTCAGGTCTAAGTCAGATATTGATCTGAATGTTTTGTGTGACCTCAATGGAGTTAAAAAAAAATAAAATAAAATTCTCTGATGGCATGGCCATATTCCAGGACTCAAACTGTGAAAGAGTGGTTCTGGGAGCATGAGGAATCTTTTTCACACAAGAACTGGCCACCACATTGTGTGCTGTAATTAAAGCCAAAGGTGACTAAATGAAATCTTGGCGTGTGAAACGTTTCTTGACCAGGCAGTACAGTATATGGGCAGAAGCATTGAGACAAAAGTGAAAACTATATATTTCAAAATTTGTTGGGCATAGAGTCAAAAGGATCTCTGCAGTACTCAAAATTGCCACAGTAGTTTCACTACACAATTCAATGTGAGTCTTCAGAGGTGGACACCACGACTGATTATAATTACCACACATCTTCAGCAGATAATTAGTGATATCACCTGTTTTGTGCACAGGGAGACCTACTGTATAACACATGGCATAGAGGTGTATGAATGCATGGACTGATGTCAAATTCCTGGCATGTTCTTGCATCATGTCCAGTGTAAGCCCTGGTCCACCACATCTCAGACCAGGATAAAGCGCGGAATAAGAAGAATGAAGGAATGAATGAATGAAGTGTTATGTTATATTTGTTTTCAACATTACAGCAACATTTTTGATCTTTTGGTAACCAGGGGCTAAAGAGCTCACTGGAAAATATGCTTAGGTTGTTACTGAGCATCATACAAAGAGCTTATCTGTACAAATGTTAATTAAGGAAATGAGGTGGGTGCATTTTTTTTTCAGTTTGCATTCTCACAAAATCTTTATCTCCATCTGTAAGTATAGTTTTTTAAATTTATTTTATTTTATATATATAATTTTTAGCTTTGTATTTGGGTCACTTTAAGAAATTCATTTAAGAAGCTTTTAATAAATACAGTAGATTAACAACTGGGAGCGCACAGCTCATTATGTTTTTTTTTTTTTTTTTTTTATATTTAGAGCTTTTCGGATCATGGATGACGACAACAACAGAACGCTGGACCTAAAGGAGTTCATGAAGGGTCTGAATGACTACGGCGTTGTCATGGAGAAAGATGAGGCCATGGCACTGTTTCAGCAGTTTGACAGGGATGGAAGCGGACAGATTGACTTTGATGAGTTTCTCCTCACTCTCAGGGTAACCACGAGAGGAGACTTGTGTAGACTGTTATAGTGTATAATTGTCATGTTTTGTATGCATCGATTTCTATTATGCAAAGTGCACAACTGGCTGACCTGAGAGCGTCGATACAGTGCTGAAGTACTGTTGATAGGCAAAATGCAAACTAGGGCAAAGTGTAGAAGGTTGTGAATTAGGGGGAAGGAAGCATGTGTGTCTCAGTGTTTGTAGAAATGAAGTGCTCTCATACAGCACAGGTTTTCTGCATTGGTGGCCAAAAGTATTGGAACGAAAGTGCAATTCAACGTTTTAATGACATTCAAGATAATAAGGTGTGACGTTTCTCTCCAGCAATTAGTATTTAGTATGACGTCCTTTTTTCTTCAAACCCTGCTGGATCCGGTTCAGAATAGAGTCAAAAAGACACCTGCAGTACTCTGGAGGTGTACTCGCTCAATCCATGCCTGCTTAATTGCTTCCTGAAGATCATGTACAGAAGACAGCTTCTGGACTCCTACTACTATTGTTCACCATTGTACACCAGTTTTCTATTGGGTTTAGGTCTGGAGATGCCAGAAGCTGAATACCCTTATCAGTCTGTTTTTCCACCAGTTTCTTTTTTTTTTTTTTTTTTTTGTTAATTTGCACAACATAATACATGGCATATGCTGTCTTAATAATTTTGGCGAACACTTTACACTCTCAGTTACTTTTGTGTGCGCAATTCATGTTACATGCCAAGATGCAATGTTACAAGACGTTTCACATCTCGCGCAGAACCCAGTTCGTGGTTTGATTTGCTCCGATACTGCCATTTTCAGTTATGTTTACGCGAGTTTGTGTTCACAGCCACCGATGTCCAACGCTAGGAAGGAGGTGATCATGCAGGCGTTCAGAAAGCTGGACAGGACTGGTGATGGTGTGATCACTGTTGACGATCTGAGAGGAGTGTATAATGTAAAACATCACCCCAAATATCAGAACGGGGAATGGACAGAGGAGCAGATCTTCCGCAAATTTTTGGACAGCTTCGATTCTCCTAATGACAAGGACGGGCAGGTAGGCGAACACTACAGAAAAAAGACGGAAGGTCATGTCTGAGTTGATCAGTGCATTGGAAGGTATTAGTAATATATTCGTCACTCTTGATTAGAAACGTGGCTGGATATTATTAAAAGGCAGGTTCACACTATTACTGTTTCTCTCACTATTCTTTTTACTGTATGGAATATTAAACAGAGCGAATCATTTGAAAGTTTCCGTAAAAGACGGTTTGCTAACTTCACCCTGTTTTGTGCATTAGGTCACTAAAGAAGAGTTTGTGAATTACTACTCTGGTGTGAGCGCATCCATTGACAGTGACATCTACTTTATTGTAATGATGAAAAATGCCTGGAAACTTTAGTGTCTTCGCAAGTTTGCCTCGGGGTAAAGTGCTACCAGATGGGAAAAAAAAAAAATTTCTTTAAAAAAAAAAAAACAGAATTAATTATAACATGGATAACAGTTTGATTATGTACCTGTCCTGATTCAATCAAAACTAAAATCAGTCCTGTAACACCTTTGTGTGTGGGTGTGTGTGGTTTATTAGCGTTTATCTGCAGATTACAAACCACTAATGGCTCATTTTTTTGTGTGTGTGTTCATGAATAAACATCTTAGATAATATGAGGTCATGAGCTATATAAGCTAAATATTCATAATCTGACCAGCTTGATAATGTAACCTGACAACGCTTCTGAGTGAGTTATATAATAATGAACACCCTTTATTATATAACTCTCTCAGAAACCTTGTCAGGTTAGACCAGAACTTTTGATGCAAAATAACAGAACACAATTATGAGAGTAAAACCCTCCTTTAAATTCTCTATATACTGTAATACACGTAAACACTTCTTCCAGCGTTTCACTAGTGCTTGTACAGCATCAAGCTAGAAAGCCATGATCGGTCTGCTTGCTTCACATCATAAACGCTGGCCTCCCAGGAAATCCTTTGATGATGAAAACATGTGGAAATGGCTTGGAAAGTTTCTGAGAGGGTTATATTAGTTATATCATAAATATAAATATAATATATACAGTATATAAGCTAACAGTGCTTCTAAGAACATTCAAAGTCATATCAGTGACAATATAATGAATATTCTTAGTCCTAAAACCTAACACTAGCGAGGTTGCTAGTATGAGCTGACATACTTTCAGAAAAAAAATTGACATCCTTGTCAGACATAATAAATAAATAATACAATAAATATTCATAATATTGAATGCTAATACTATCCAGCTTGGTAAAATACTTACCTGACAGAATTTCTCTGTGAAAACCACTTGTATTGACGTTAACCTTTTTCACGTCTAATACTAGCCAAACTATTAACATGATTTCTGAAAGGATTTTTTTATTCACATTCTTACATATATGAATAACCTGGATATATTAATAACTATATGACAGGATTTTCCGTGAGAATGTTTGCTGTTTTTTTTATTTCACTGCTAATGGACATAAAACCATGCTAGTCATAACAAATAAACGCCCCTACTGCATAAGAACAACAGAAATCATTTACGCGGCTGTGTCCTTAGCTTTAAATAAAGTCTAAAACAGCCTGTTGATCTGTTTTGATTGAATCAGGATATTGGTCTTTGCTTCTCAGTACTTCTAGATCTTTTCTTCCAGCTTAGCATTTGTTTGATGGATTTCAGAAATGAAAATGCTTCGAAAGTCTTTCCTGACTTGCACTGGATCCTCTTTTCTTGGGTTATTGCGGACACAACATACAAATTTGTAACAGTATTTCTCAGTGCAGGCAAGCAGGGGTGTTAACAGTGTTCGTCTCTCTAATCTCTGTTATCTGACAAGGGCAGGTGATGTGGCAAGCCTGCTAAACTGAGCCTTTCTGTCTATTTAACTGTTGGCTTATTTGAGATGCGCACCTGCTTAGGTCCTGAAATGAGAAATACACTTTTAGAAGAATGCAAGAAGCAGAAACGATCGATCGTTCGTGTGAACAAACGTGGACGGCGATATGTTTTTCTCGGGGGTTGGGCAGTTTTTATCTTTTCCTTCATCTTTTCATTCCACTGTGTAGCTGTAACATGGGTGATGGAAACATATTTATCTTTAGAATCAGGAAAGATGCGGTCACATTAGGGGAAATTGGTTTGGTGGAAATAAGTTTATCCACTTTTCTGTCTACAGGTCACGAAAGAGGAGTTTGTGAACTACTACAGTGGAGTGAGCGCGTCCATCGACAGCGATGTCTATTTTATTTTGATGATGAAGACATCTTGGAGGCTATGATGCTTTTATAACCGTATTTACTTTTTACTTAATTTATAACGACTAAATGCTAGACTGTGATGTTTTTTTGTTTTTAAGAAGTGCTGATTGTATAAAAGGGGCAGTTGATATTTGTGAAGCGTGAAGATTTTGACCTTTGATTATTTCTCTTTCAAGCATTTGCTTTTTTTTGCTCCCCTAATTAGTACGCCCCTGTAAAGATGGTTGCACACTGTTCACGGAAAAAGAAGTGGGCGTAGAGACAGATGGTTCAATGGACAGGTCATACGAAGTTTAAAAAAATAAAAATAATAAGAAGAATTGACCCAATTCTATCTCTACCCCAGTGCAACGCCACTTATTCACACATGCTTTACTCTCGCTGCTATTAACATAAAAACCAATCGGTCTGCTGGCTATTTTTTCTGCCATGAAAGGAAACCAGAGTACCCAGAGGAAACCCATGTGGTGAAGAACCTGTGAAAAGCAATAACCTATGCTCAGGATCAAATCACGGAGCTGTAAAGCAGCAGCGCTACCCGCTGCACCCACTTTGCTGCTCTACAGCATTAGAATTTTTATTTGACTTTTTTCAGGACTGTGTCCCTTGATTTGTGATCACAGGGTGCACTTTGAACATGGTGAATCCTCAGAATTTGCTCATGCATGTAAATGAATCCTGGCACAGCTTTGTGATTGGACGAGAATGCCAAACTTTTAAACAATTGCCCCTAACAAGATAAGGATAATATTTTCCTTTTCATAAAAAGACAATTTTTTGTAAAAAACAAAACAAAAACAAAAAAACATGTGATGCAGTGTCTAAGGATGCCTTAGCATAATAAATTTAAAAAAGAATTTAATGTACTTTTCTTAATCTTATTGGTTTGTGACTTTTAGAGCAGCGTCTATTGTTTTCATCTTAAAAAAAAAAAATACCACAAAATATAAGACAGATTACAGTTTCCACTTTGTCACCTGAATCGGGTTTGTTTCAGGCTACAGTTCAAAGCCTTTTTTTTTCCTGGACAGAGTCTAGCTCCAACCCCAAGCCACAGCTTAGATCATCATTTTCTTCTTAACTCACCGGACATATATGTAGTTTCAATGGAAAGCAAGAAGTGATTTGTAGAAAAGGAGGTTATTTCAATTCCCTTAAACAGCCGAGTGATCTGCATACTACTCAACTTCCCCATTCAATATTCTTAAGAAATTGTGACAAGTCTTAGTCTTAGGGTTTGGGCTGTCTTTTGTTGTGCAAAATCTTTAATAAAGCCAGTAGTACAAGTGATTATTGCAATGTACGATACACTGTAAATGCCTGAATAAACCTGAGAATACTGTATATTTAAATCATCCACAACCTTTACTTGACAGTAGGCAGGACTTAAATGGCCTCATGATCAAACTGGATTCAAACAGATTTATGCATAAATCATTTGAAAGTGGCCCAAGAAATATGCTATTTACAAAAATCCAATCTATCTATAGTAGACCATGTGTTGCAATGGCTTGCGCCACGCTAAAGCATATACCTTCTACTGTTCTGAGTGTTTTTGCCATTTTCAGCTTTACCATCAGTGAAGTTTTGTGGAGGAAATTGTCAATGCAAATCAGCTCTACGGTGAAAATGTGCGGTAAATTACCTGTAACTGGTATTTATGCACATACATTAAGTTGAGTTATGGATAGCATTTACACATAGATTGATAAATGAGGTCCATTTCAAGAGAAAATGTACATTGTGAGACAGTTACAAGTTATTTATGAATCATACAGTAGGAATACATACTCCTTAATATTTGTATAAAAAAAATAGTAATGCTTTTAAAACCCTTTGCCATCAGTGCAGCTGGGTGAAAGTACATTCCCTCTGATTTACTGAAATAAACCATACACAAGTACAAAAACAAAAAAGAAGAAAGAAATACTGTGTACCGACTGGCATCAGCAGTGATTACTGTAACAGTGACTAAGGCTAGCAGCTGTATTACTGTATAAGTCATCAGCAGTGATGAATAAACAAGTGCCTACATTTGTGAAGGCCCGAACTCCAAAAATGCTAACAGCAACTTCGTGCAATACTGTGATTACGATTATTAAGTGGCTTCAGCATTTCACTTCTTCTTTTCAGATAAACCAATGGTTTCGTGCAAATCTACAAAACATTCAATGGGCAAATCCAAACCACAGCTGAGCTGACGCATTACGGTGACGTTTCATGGGCACATGTTGTACAGGCACGTAATACAGTTCCATGAAATCGACACGCACTGAAGAGAAATGCATCCAAAGTGTATTCTGGTGGGTAACAAGTGACTTTTAGATAGGGTTTAGCCCAGGTTGAATGTTAAAACAAGCGCCTACATTAAAATCAGCACATATTGTTCAGTTTAACTTCCTGTATTGAGAACCTTCTTACCCCTGAAGTCTGTATACACCATGTGGTGAGTCAATCACTTGCTCCATCTGTGCTAATAGAGTGATGGAACAGCCTTTAAGATGGTGCCTGGGTTTCCCCAGGGGAAAGACAACTTGTAGGGTGCGTGTTAAAACATTCTTGAGACTGTCCCTTATTCTCTGAATTAATAGTCTTCCCTGTGTGTGTGTGTCACATTTCGTGTTTTAACTTTTTAACCTTTCGAGACACCACTGCTCTCATATGACAGATGACTATGCATTTTCCTCTACTCCATTGTGTCTATATCCTTGTAAGATCCTCATATGAGGATCATTTTGTATTAATGGCTAAACTTCTTCCTGTCTTAAGACATTTATCAGGTTCAATAGATATAGCGATGTTAATAAACAGACACAGTGAGGAGAAACTACAAGGCACACAATGGAAGAGTTTGGCTATGAGGAAGCTATGATACGTTTAAAATGTTATGATTACAGATAATCACCTAGTCAATTGGAATAATACTTATTAGCAAATGCTCAGCAGGCTACTTTTAAAAAATGCGGTTAGCTTAAGCGAGCTAGCTGCACTGAAAGCAGTGAATGGCAAAAGTAGCATGACTAATTTGAAATGACATTATTGAAGCTACATTGTTGATGTTAGCATGTAAGTGCATGTAAACAGGTCATGTTAGCCGTCAGGAACGTCTTTGAATCCTTTACTAAATGTAAATCCCGGAGAGACTTACAAAAGTGCTTTGCAGTTTTTTTCATCATTAGACACTGTATATCCTTACGCTGGGTTACTAACTAGAAGTACCATAATTTTTTCCCCCCTTTCCTTTCCTTTTTTAAAATTTATTTTAATAAAAAAAAAAAAAAAAGCTAGGGTGGGAGTTTAACCCAAATGCCTAAGAAATAAGAGCTATCTCTTTAGCTCATTTGTCATACGTGAGTGGCTGTCGATTGACATATCAACTTAAGGCACGACGATATTTTTTTATACATCAAGAAAATGAAATAGAGCACTTGGTCTAGCTGCAGCAACTATTTGAATTAATTACCTGATTCCAAATAACTAGCAACTTCTCTATTAGTGCTATTGCTTCTGTATGTTTATAGGTTACTAAGCTACACAATAAAGAACGTTTGCAAAGGCTTAGCTTTCAGTGGTTTTACAAGAATCGGCATCGACTCTTCTCATCGCTTCGCAAATCCACCCACTCATATCTCGGAGGTGCATTAATTTGATGACTCATATTAGTAGGCACTAAGGCTTGCTCTGGCACATACGGCGAAGAAAATCATACCACAACATTGTTAAGCATTTGGAGTTCGAGTTTTTTTTTTTTGAAACATTCAGAGAAATCTAGCAGCGAGAAATACTGGATTGACTGAGCCTGTTGTACAGCTGCCTACACACTGTTGCCATGTTTCCTATTAATGTAGGATGTCAGCTATAATGTAAGTGATTACAAGACCTGTCAGTCATGCATAATAACCATATCTTTGTTTCGATTAGCTATTTGGTAATTCGGTTCTGGTCAATAATTTCTAACTGAGGTCTACCATGTGGGTAAAGCAGCCTGATGAAATGAGCAGCTACAGATGAGAGATTTACCTGTCGTGAAAATTTTTTCCCCCCTTTTTCATTGGGTTTTATAAAGGCTTGACATGGTGACGTATGTCTCGTCTTTAGAATGTCTTTGTAGAGCTGCTACACTTTGGCATTCGGGGTCATTGCGTACATCCTCAGTAGATGCACTTTCATCCAGCAGCCTAACAGTCATCTGGGATGTCTCCAAATCCAGACTTTGGTCGTCTTTGTATTGCTTCCCATTGATTAAAGTGGGACAAGAACGTTTCAAAGCTGCAACCTCATCATTGTAGGATTCTGTTGCGTCACCCTGGTCCTCACCAAACCCAGGGCTGAACTGCTTCTCCTCATTGTAAACCACTGGATAAATGTTGATATCTTTGAAGATTTCGGGGCTGAAACTCACAGGTGAGCGCTGTAACAAAATATTTATTTATTTATTTATTTATTTAAATAATTTACCACTTTTTTTTTTTTTCAAACTTAAATAATTTCACATATACAGTCCTTTAGATGATAAAACTCAATCCAGCTTACCTCCTTTTGTCTGTGGATTTGAGCGAGAGTGGCCTTTGGGTCTGGAACATCTGGGAAAAGGTAGGCCAGTATCCTAGAAGAAGCAAAACTCAAGGCAATGAAACATTATATACATGGTTGGCATGTCACATGTTTGTGTTGAAAATGCACTCACTCTTTCTTCCATCGTAGGATCGGAAACATGATGACAACCAGCACAATGGGGGCTAAGCAAAGGAGGATGTACAGAACTGGAGGAGGTTCTGTAAATGGAGGACGGTCCACTTCTGAAAAGTTAAGAAATCTTCAGATCTTAGAAATATGAATAGAAGAATAGGCTAAAGGGAAACATATATTACTACTTAGAGGAAGCAAAGCTGATTAGAGGATATGAAAGATGTTGGTGCCAGTTGTGATACCAAATTTATAACAATATTTAAGATCGTAATCTCGATTTAAAATTAAACCATGTGTGATTTCAAACTGTCTCTTTATTGTAATGCTGAAGGACTATACAAAAAAAACAAAAAACAAAAAACACACATCGTACAAATGGAAAGCCCTTTTCACTCATTTTGAGAGCTGTAGGAAGCCTGGAAGCTTCTATTCTCCATTGGCCTCCTGTAATTCTCTGCATAAAATTTCAAAACATTGATGCCTGTCTACAAAGCCAAAAAAAACAAAACAGTTCCAGCACTCACTGACCTCAAAGCACTTATTACACCCTGTGGTGCACCACATTCCCACCGATCCTCCAGCACTCCTCCCACCATCTCTCAGGGATCGGAGAAGACAAGCATCTAGACTTCTGTTCTGGTTCCCAGGTGGTGGAATTAATTTCCTCCACATGTCCATATAGACGAGTCACTGGCAATCTTTAAACAGTGTCTAAAGACCTATCTGTTTAACCTGCGTAATGATATGTACAGTATATTGATGGAAACCTTTAACCCACTAATATAAGTCATTCTGGATAAGGGCACCTACCAAATGCCTAAATGTACAGTAAATGTAATTGCTGATGTGGGTTGAATTGGTATGTGATGCTCCCATCAGAAATTAACGAGTCAAAAAAGTAATAATAAAAAAAGTCATTTGAATAAACCATGGTCATATAATCTGTAATTTGTTTTTGTTTTTTTGAAAACACACAGACACACATTATGTAAGCACACGCTAGTTTCTCATGTAGTGTGTCACAAAGCCAGTCCTTTTACCACAGTGCTGCTAAATTCTCGATTCTGATTGCTCAAAAGGTGTTGCTTAATTTTCTATAATGACAAATCATGTTGGTTGGTCAGTCTCATACTTTGATGCTTCTGTATGAAGATATCCTTTCCCAAAATGGCATGCCCCCAAGTGCTTTATTCCCTGCTCTAATGATAACAAGTGTCCTTTGATGTTTGATGTACGAGACTGAAATTAAAAGTCACTAGGAGTTAGGTCTGAACTTTTGCTTTCACCTGATCTAAGAGTGTGCTCATGGAGGACTCTCACCGTTCGGCCTGGTGTGGTTTACTCTGAAGCTTTTCACCGTGCTCCATTGAGTCCAACTCCCATTGAAAAAGTCCACAGGTTTAGCTCTGACCCGTACGTTGTAGACGTCACTGTCTCTCAGCTTGTCTCCCCCTATTCTGATTGGTTGGTAGTTGACTTTCATTTTCTGTCACAAAGAGCAGGTTATTGTATGTTAGATAAAATGTTGATACCACTTTTATGTGCTGTATGAGGTTATTGAAATCTGAAATCTGAAGTCACCTCTTTATTGGTGGAATGGTTTTCCCAGAATTCCACTTGGAACTCAGGCTGTTTGACATAGTCATGCAGGTATCTTAAGTGTATAACCGCCTCATCGAGTTTATACGTAGCATTTTCGATCTGCGGCGTTGGAATTTTGACTGCAAAGTACAAATAAGACAAATGATTTTGCTGTACATCAGTCACTCAAGCATCAGCAAATAAAGAGGTTGACAAAACATACCAATTTCCCTAACGTTGAACGTTTTTCTTTGGTGTCGTCCTTCTCTTAAGTCCAAGTGCAGGGTGTACCGTGATACAGGACTCACTTGCTGAAAAGTGAACCTGTTATCTTCCATAGTTGCATTGAAACACTCGGAACTGTTGTAACTGGATGGAGAAGGACTGAAGACAAGACAACGATGCACCAAAATCAATTTTGGCTAGAAATTTTATAAGATAAAATGATCAGAAATTCCAGAAACAGCAGCGTACCAAAGTTTTGCACATGTCTCATAGATCTCGAGGTCGTCCTCATTCAGAACACAAATGATACTGGACTGTGATATGTTCATCAACGACCAGCAGTCAGGGTCATTGAGCTCTTCTGGATTTGGATATATGGATTAAACGGATCAGGAATTACAGAATAGGCACAACCAATTAGCTAATAATGCAATGAAGAATGCTTATAGATGAACATGTACTGTAACAGGAAGAGTATTAGATTAGAGGACCTGTGATGACAATTTCTTTAAGGAAATATAATAGATGAAGCGGCAAAAATATTAATACATAGTTTCATGATATATTTCTTTCCATGTGATCCATTTACCAACCAATAAAACCATGAAAGAAACCAATGATTATGAAACCAGGAGCAAAAAATGTTATGTTTGTTCACTTTTCTTACATCATAAAACCTTACAGATTATGTAAATGCTGAAATTGCATGCTATGCTTTACTTTACTTGTTCCTGACTTTAAAACATGTCTTAGTACCTTATAATAAATTAGTAATCTGCTCACAGCATTTCACTCAGATAATAAAAAAATAAATAAAAAAAAGCAATCTCTTACCATCATCTCCACTTTGAGAATAAGCCACAAACGGAAAGAGCGCCAGCATCGTCCAGAAAAGAGTTGCCATTTGTAGGTCTCTAAAATTCACAGAGATTGAAGAGTAGAGAAGGAGCAGCACAGCATTGCAGCGTGAGAGATGAATGTACGTGAGTGAGTTGGTGGTGCTGTATTTACACCACAGAGCAGAGGAAGAGGGAAGAGAAACAGCGATATAGAGAGAGAGAGAGAGAGAGAGAGAGAGAGAGAGCGAGCAAGAGATAAAGAGAGGTTGAATATAAACTTTTTTTTCTATTGCTGTTTAATACATATGCATTAAAAAAAATACAGAAGTTTATGTAGTCAGAAATCCTCAGCAAGTGAAACTAAACAGACTGGTTTACCAACATGTGCCTTGCAAGCAACAACAGCTATGAAGAAAATGAGCAATGCACTGAACCTATGACTCATAGTGTTTTATAAAGCACATCAGAGTGCAAACTATATTTAAAAGTGTCCCGTATTAAAAGTATGTTCTCATTATACTGTACCACCCTATGCAAAAGTTTTTAACACCGTTGATAATTAAACTTTTATTTGAATTATCGGAAATATAAACTGTGGCCTGCACAGTTGTTTGCTGATAATCGTCTGAAATGAATCAAATCCAATTTCATTTACAAAAAAAAAAAAAAGGTAAGGAACATTTAAAGTCAAGTTGGGTCTGAAAGACAGAGAAATTGTACGTATGTACTAAGAGAACTATTCATAGAGGTTAGATGTAAACGCAAAACCTATCCATCACATCACTACCAAACCGGTCCACTGTGCAGCCATGCTTGCACAAAATGAGCAGCAGATTGAGCAATCTCATCATAAAAATATGCAACCCAGCACTGAGGCATTATGAAACAACCAGATGTGGGAGGATAAGCACAGTCATTAAAGATTTGTTGGCAGAGAAAATCTGGAAAAAAAAATCGACTGTCTAGGGAGGGAGGGAATTCTGTTATGCTTCATAGTTGTGTGATAACTTGTGTTACTGGACATATTGTACAGATAAACAAATACTGAATGTTAGTGCCCAATAGGTTTGTAAAGAGAATAGAGATTACAACAAAATGGTGATCCAAAGCATATCTGAACATCAATAATACATATTATGGATTAAAAAAAAAACCGAGTGGGTATATCTCAAACATCACATGGACATCACTCCTCAAAGAAAAATCCTAAAGCAAGAATAAAAAGACTGTAAACTGGCTACAAGAAATATATAGAAGCTGAAAATGTTGCCAAAAAGGTCGGTACAAAGTACGTTTTGAATATGCAAAATCAAGCAAATAAACAGCAATATACAGAAATATGTGACATTTACTGTAGGTCTTGAGTTCTCAACATATTTGATTTGTGTACATGAAATGTCTACTTTTAAGCACATTCCCAGCATTTACACAGTAAAGGTGCAGAAAGTTAAAGCAAAAGTGAAATAATAATAATAATAATAATAAAATAAAAAAAAAAAACAAGTCTCCTCTCAACACTCCAATCTGAAAAACAAAAACAAGCGGTAACTTGCTCCAGCCCACTTCCTGTCACCTCTGGTAATTGGGGTTACATCAGAATGAGGCCAACGTAAAGGGAGGAATTACTTTGCGCATCTCTGATCTTCCAGTGAACTGAGCACAGCAAGATACAAGCTGGTCACATGACAAATCATGGCGAAAGATGAAGCGACACACGCTGTGAAATCATCTTTTCTGGAAAGTCGGTGGTCAGATTGAGCAAACCGAAGCATTATACTTGAAGATTGACTTCATGTGGAAAGTCGAGACTGCGGTTACGAGTTGTATACTTCCTGTGTCAACAGAGAATGCTGGTTGTTGTTTTCACTCCAGATACAGGGGCGCAAGTTCTCTGCACCAATCACCATGTAAGGAATAAAACACTTTGCGGTGTAGGGTGTGATGTGGCCACACTTGAAACGGATCGTCAACACCACAAAGCTGAAGATTTTCCTTTAACGGCATATGAAATGATTTATTCCCCTTTTACCGCAGCAATATTCCGATCATTAATTGTTCTCCTCATTAAAGGACACGTCGTACTTTTAAAAAAATCTATTTGTAACTTATGTTTTATATAAAAGCTTCGACCACTTTGGATAGAACAGTTTTGTTCTTCTGTAAACCTGCTGTAAAGTGCATCTTCTGTATGATAAAGCAGGAAGGGGTCTGGTGGTGTCCCAATGTGTCACCTGCAAACTCCCATTCAGATGAATATCTTTGCTTAAAATCATTTGTCAGGACATGACTAATTCTCTTCACACACTTTAGCTTTCTGAGGTGCACTCAACTGACTCATTTCATATCAGACACATGGAACGTGCTGTAAATATAAATATTGTTTCCTTGCACCTAAAATGTAGTCGGGTTTTCTTAGCTGTACAGTTGGCATTATGCCATATTGCACTACAGTATGTATCTGATATACACATTTTTCATTGTGGAATTTGACTTTGTTTACTTGTATTCTATTCGTGTTCCAGGTGATGAACTTCATGGTCCGTGTGCAGGAAAGCAGGAAAATTTATAATGAGGGGGGGAAAAAAAGTCCAAATCTGCAGAAATAAATGAATTTTTCAAAATTGCTTAATTGATATTAGAATTACTAGGAAAATTTTCTCGTGCTGTATTTAAATATGCGCCTGAAGTGAGCTTGATACCTGAACAAAAATCTAGCAAGATATGCCCTCCGATTGAGTCATAACCATATTTAGATAGCAAATTTGTTAAAAGAATTAAGGCTAAAACATTTGATAACTGCCCTAAAATACCATTTTCTGCCATACTGAGTTTTTTTTTTTTGTTTTTTTTTTTGCATTAAATCCACTGAAAGTTAACACAATTTAGGTCAAAGCAACATTCATAAAAGTTAAAGCAGTCTATCCTCTTTCTCTATATTTTCAGAAACAGGTAAACCGTAAACAGCAACACAGTTGCATCATGGGAAGATGTTTGTAAGAGGAGATAGGAAAATATATGGAAAATCCTTATACTGTACATTAAAAGATCTTGTATCTGTTATGTCAGTTTTTAGGACATACTGTACTGCAATGAAACCATGGTAGCGTCATTATTACCACGATGTACTGCAGTAAAACCATATTAGTGGCATGGTTCAATGACATACTATTGGATACGCATGTTTTAATACCAGGGCAGTGGTTAACGCTCTGGGTTGCCAACTGTAGGGTTCAAGCCATAGCACTACCAGGCTGCCATGGTTCATGACATAAGCAATGCTCTAGGGACATTGTATCATGGCTGACCCTGTGCTTTGACCCAAGCTATCTAACAGGGAAGAACTATAGCATCAGGATTATCAGAACATACAGTACCATGGTAAATTCATGCTAACATCAAAAATATTATAAAGTACTATAACGAAACCATGGTAGGCTTAAGGTTATCATAAAATAACATGATAAATGGACAATGTAAAGCATCATAGTAAAAGTATGGGAGCATGACGACATTAAGTAACCGAGTCGCCAAACATTTCCATAGTATAACCATGATAGTGTTTTAGTAACGCAGATGTGCCATATGTGTACATTTATGTGCCATAATGTACCACAGGTAATCCATGATAGTGCCATTTTTCTCCTGAAGTACTACAGGAAATCCATGGCAGTGCCATGTCTGCCATAATATACCACAGCAAATCCACGTTTACCATAAAGTATCACAATAAAGCCATACCATGACGCTCTACAATTACCCCATTGAAGCATTACAGCCACCACATATGTAGCAGAGTACAATCATGTTAGTTTCATGATTACCATAAAGTATATTAATAAAGCTATAGCAGTGGTATGGTAATCTTATCTTTAATACCACAGTAAAGCTATGTAAACATTAAGGTTACTTTGAATGACTTGAGTAAACATCAGTAGTGTTCTGGATACTGTAAAGTAACAGTGTAAAGCCACAGTAGCATTATGGTTTCCATAAAATACAATAATGTTCAACCACAGGAATATTATGGTTACTGTAAAGTGTACCATAGCAAAACTATGGTAAAGTCATGCTCACCTTTAAGTACTATGGTTAACCACAATAAACCAAAGTTGAACCAGAGTAGTATAACGCTTACTAGCAAAAAGTTATAGTAAATCCATGGTAAAAAAAACATGAGTAATATCAATATAAAGTGTTTTAAATATGAAAAATTTCCATATTTTAATTACAGTTGTTGTTTTTAAGAACTATATCCAGAGGAGCATATTGTTTATTTGTGTTTATGCTGACCACAAAAATTAAGCTGCAGCCATTGGCCCCTTTTCAGGAACTTTAATAAATGAACTACACTGAGTAATTTTTCTTCTTTGAAAATCTCTACCTGTAATAGTGACTAAAAACACTACAACTTCTTAAGAAGCTTGAAGAGACTGAGGAGCTGGAAATGCTGTGTATGGGGGTGGGGGAGAGAGTGATGAGAGGGTGAAAGACAACTAGGTGGAGTGAGCTGGGTGCGGGGCGCCGAGCTTGTGCTCTCGAGTGCGTCCGTGGGCGTTCGCTGTGGTTAGCTTCTCAAACGCGAGTACGACGGCAGGGAAAGGGGGTAAAGCACAACCCCCGCATACACACACACACTCTTTCTCTGCTCTGTTTGTCTCTGCTCTGCTTTGTCATCTTCTTCTCATATATGCACTGATTGGTTCATTCTTGTCTTTCACCTCACGGCTGCTGTGGCGGCCCCTGGAGCGGCCCGAGCGCATCGGCTAGACGCTGAGAAGTCGTGCGGTAGTGCCGCTGCAGAGTAGTGTGCTATACACGAGAGGTTTCACGATACAGGATGAGAACGTCAAACAAACCCCCTGAAACCACACACCCATCACTAAGGCCCCTATCACACACATCATCTCTGAACAACAGCTTCAGAGCTTGTCTTATCCGCACACAGCACTTGTCTGTGCTTGCCATTTGTTAACACTGGAATGTTTTTTCCCCCCTCCAATCACTCATCCTCCGCTTGCGGTCATCCTCCATGAAGCTATTCAGTTCTCATGGTCTCGAGCTTCATAACTCAAGATCGAATGTCCATATTACACACATTTATAGCACAGTGATGTCGAATTCTCGGTGCTGAGCAGGGGGGAAAAAGGTTTCGATCGATATTCCCAAGCTACAGTACAAGACAGATCATATGGTTTGTAAAGCGACTCTATTGTTTCTGTGATCATAACGTACTGTACTGTACTGTACTGTACGTGGGGACTTGTATGGGATGCCCTCTATAAACGTTGAAACCGTCTGTAGCTGCTGATATGATCTGATGCAGATTAAAGGAGTCGCAGTGCTTTAAGACCACTGTAGCTTTAACATTAAGTTTTCTCAAATTTGACAAGCTGTATTATTTTGTCTTATTAGCTTTAAGAGAGAAAAAAGGAGTCCACTTGCTTGGGGAACGAATGTAAATGCAAAAAAAATAATAATAAAGTTTGAAGTAGGTTGCAAAATATGATTCTAAATAATTTTTCTATAAGGTAACCTTAAGTACATTATTCCCTACATAAACAACCCTCCTATTTCCCGATTGGAAAATACACCACTAGAACATATTTCTAATGGAAGTAATATATTTTTCTGTGGACTGTAATGTTTCCATATGTATCATTTTATTTCCCATAATAATAATAATAATAATAATAATAATAATAATAATAATAATCCATGAAAGATGGTTAGATTGAGTTCTAGTGAGATTAATAATAAATAAATAAATAAATAAATAAAAAAGGCTGGAAGCCAATTGCATTGAGTTCATTATGCAATGGAATTTTCCTAATAACTTCTAACAGGGTTTTGCTTATTGTTGTTGTTGTTTTTTTTTTAAAGGGTTGTCAGCAAAACCCCACATGTAGCAGGATATGAAGCGGATACAAGCACGGCTAGAAAGCACAACAGAAAAACACTTACGAGATGATTTTAGGACTGAATAAAGATAACAGTGGAAGCTAAGAAGATATCTGTCACGATAGCCATATGTTGAAAAGATGAAATGAAACAAGCAAGAAAAGGTTGTCAGGTCACCACATGTTACGTGCAGACGAGCTCGAGACGGTGAGAACTGTCGAGCGAATAACCTTTAAAAACGAGCTAAGAACTGCTGAGGTGACATAAAAAAGGTACAGCCAGACGATTAATTGAGAGCCTAGGACGCTTACTCGTGACCTTACAGGTTTTGTTTACTTCATGAGTTTGGAAATGGTTTGCACAGCTGATGACTTCCTGTTCATTTGTGGTAACTAACTGAGCAGAAGACATGCCAGAGAGAACAGGGTTTAGCAGCGCTCTGCGTTCATCTGGAACCGTTACCTTTGTGTTGGTGGATGGGAAGGAGTGCAAAGCCACTTTCACAAAAGCTCTGTGAAAAAAGCCACAAACAGGAGGAGAGAAAGAGAGAGAAAGAAAAAAAGGAGGGAGAGACAGAGTGAGAGAGGAAGACGGAGGTTAAGTGCAGTGCATGTCTGTTTGCATGCACTGTAGATCAGTAGCTTTGACTTGTGTAAAATGTACTTATAATACTGTATATGTAGATTAATCTGCAACGGACACATACTGTACGCAGGGGTTTTAAACCTATGTAGTAACCTACAGTGTGCTGTGACCTAAATGTCACAGGAAGTCAAAAGTTATATGATTAAGAAATAAACCGACACTGATTCATTAGGTTACTTTGGCATTTCAATTTGAAACTATGATATTTGCTATATTCTGTCTATTAAGTGTTTCTCTGACGTTGTGTATCTTGGAACCCATTTTAATTGTAAAATATGTTTCAGACAACTCTTAAGCACATATTTAGTAAACGAACATAAGAATAGTGCAAAAAAAATTATCACATATCTGGCACATTATTAAATTGCATACCATAATATTTTTGCCATGTTTGGGGGTCATAGAAGGATGTAACTATTGAGTATTCTGCATATTATCTGGCTAATTAATTGATTTTATTGTATAAAAAATGTCTTAAGTGACAAGCAATCAAACAATGTCGCATGAAATGCTGAGACAATGTATAATAATAATAATTTTGATAATTTATAGTAATAATAATTAGTTAATAAGTGACTTTGATTTGGTTTAATGCACAATGAATTTAGGTTGAAGCCTGGTATACTGCTTTGCTAATTGAGAGCATGTGTGTGTGCGCGTGTATGTGTGTGTGTTCGCATCTGCACAAAAGACTTGTGTGTGTCACCTTTGTTTGTTTAGGTCATAGTGCACAAAGGGGTACAAAAGTTGGATAAATGTGACTGTTTTCATACGAATAGGACTTTCCAGGGTTAAAAGTGTTTCACAGTTTTGGCACGAGACTTACTCATTTGCGCTCCTTTTCAAGCCACAGAACCTCAGGCTGGTGAATGCATTTTGTTTACATCTCACACCATGGCTCAGAGTGATAACCCATAGAGAAATTGAATTTATGGACATTTCCAATATATGTAATATATAGACATATAGGAATTTGTTATACTTTACTATGCAAAAGTCCTGAGCCACCACTAATTTCTTCATATTTTGCTTCCAGAGAAGCAGACTTTCTTGTATTTTTAATGTACGTAGTCTTGAGGAATAGTTCTTTAGGCTTCCTACAGGACGTTTTTGGCTCTGATTTTCTGTCTAGTCCCTGTAACATCTTTAGGCACTTGCAGCCTTTCACAGCAAAACAATTGTTCCCATTTTGTAAATTTATTCTTCATAATTTAAAAAAAGAAATGATTGATGGCTCATTGCTTTTGTACAAGATATAAATTAATTATACATGTTTTCTCCATTGTGAATTAGTTGACTTTTTTTTTTTTGCAATTAAATTATGTGTTTAATTTAAGGAATACTTAAACACCCAAACTCCAAGTTTTTATTTTCATTACCACAGGTGTGAGTGTTATAGACCCTAAAAGCATTCAATTCAAATGATCAGTAAAAAGGGATAGTAACTATATAAACCTAATACATGTAATAACATGTAATAATGGCAGGGTTTCTTTCGTACCCCTTTAAATGAACAAAAATCAATCATAACACACACTGTGATATGTTCATTCCCTTTACATTTCCACTCATTTGTTTTTTCCTAGCAAATTTTAAACTTTTACCCATTTTTAACTTTTTAGTGTTTTTATGTTATGCAAATAAAATGCATAAAAATAATTGAACTGTTCATAACATCTAAATAAAATTTCACAGTGATGCAGCACAAGTCAAACTTTAAACATACCTTCTTATTTAATAGATTGCTCTCTCTCTCTCTCTCTCTCTCTCTCTCTCTCTCTCTCTGTTATATTTTCTACATTGTGGAACAACATTGAGTGCATCCAAACTATAAAATAACATAAATGAAATTATGTAATTAAATAAAGAGAAATAACAGTTTATCATTACTTTTAGACATGAAGGTCAATCAATCATGAAAATTGCGAGTACTTTGAAATGTACAGTACAGTAGCTGCAAAAAATAATACTGGGTGAAACTGGCTGTCATGAGTAACATCTCAGGAAAGGAAAACCATGATCTACTTCTGTTCTTAGGCAAAATTACCTTTAGAAGAACATCAGTCTGTTCCTGATGTTTTTCCTGGAGAGATGTGGCTTCTTTGCTGCCATTGACACTTGGGAAATGCTTGTAATTATCCTTTAGTATATCTTAGTAACATCTGACAAAAAGATCTAAAAACACTGAAGCAGCAGACTTTGAGGAAAATTAATATGTGTGTCATTCTTGGCCATGGATGTACACTTGTATCTATTTCTGCTGCAGAGAAATTTATTTGAAATTATCAGCCACAGCAATCACTGGTTAATTAGCAGACACTTCTCAACCTCAAGGGAGATTGTGTAATGTTTTGAATGCCTTCAGCATCATTGTATGATGTAGAAAATGATTATTTAAAAAAAAGAGAAATAAAAAATATACATACAACATTATACATCTGTCTAATATGCACTCATTGGTGGCTTTATTTGTAGCATGTGGACTCATTCATTTATGCAATTAGCTAATCATGGAATCTGAAGCTTCGGTAGACACAGGACCTAGTTGGTATTAATCCCAGTAGCAGTAGACAGTAGCACTACTAGTGCATTATCCTGCTGTTGTGGAATACGGATATTCCACAACAGCGGGATAATGCTCCCTGTCCCTATATTTAACCTTTTATTATTTATTATACATTATAAATGTAGTTAATGGGAAAGGAATCAACATCGATATTCTAAGAAAGTAATGATCTGTTATAACCTGAAGTTATTGTTTTACAGTTCTCCCATGATTATACATTTATATATATGAATTAACAATATATTATGTTTTTTATCCGTTTATGACTTTACATTTTGATTAAAAAAAATAAGTCAACACTGCGATTATTTTGACCTACTGACAATATGATATTTAACTACTAAATGTTCCATTTTAATATTCAAACTTCATCTAGGCTAACTGAATAGTTGGACAAATATCATCATTAAGAGGATGTTTACCAATATTTATTTATCAAATTAAAATCATATAAAATATACTTAAGTTATTGATGAACTCTACATAAATTCCTGACTAGGAGTATACTACAAGTAATAAATTGCAACATTTTTGCGATAAAATAATTGCATAGGTCCATATTGCGATTTTTATGTGATTTATTGTGCATCACTAATTATATTTAATATCAAGGACCATCTTATCACTTGCCATATAAATCAGTAGTCCCTGACCAGTCTACCTTAACAAAACAAAAATGTGAATTTAATTGTAACATATCAATAGTTACTTTACACTTCTTAAAATCTCTATGAATTCACAAAAATGTGCAATCACACATACCTACCTTGCTTTATATATATATATATATATATATACACATACATATATACACACAACTTTTGCAGTCACTATACTGACATTATCCAGGTTTGTTGGCTAGTAACTATTTTTCTACCTGAAATGCTTTCTGGTCTGATTCTTGATGGTGAAATTTGTTTCAGAGATCATGAAGTAAAATTCATGAGACACAGTTTTTTTTTTTTCACAAGGCTTTAGTATGAACAGAATTTCAGCATTTGTTCAGACTGCACACATCACTATTACATTAGCTCATGACAATTGGTCAGAGGTTTGGAAAAGTAACACCCAAGAAAAAATATATTCCTTGAATTATATACATAGAGTTTTCTCAGAGCATGTAATGAGATGCACAATCAGGTAGAAGGTTTTTCTGTGAAGAGTCTTAGCTGTTAGTTTCAACCTACATAGCGCAATGACACACATCCTCAGCAAAAGATGGACTCAGGAGCCATCCAGTATGAAAGCACTGCTGCCCCCCAGCAGCTAAACTTGGCTAAAACATGCCTTTTGGCAAAACACAGAAAAATCCCTGCAGCACTTGATGAGATTTTGAATTAAATAACATCTAAACATTTATGCAGGTTTAAGTGATCGTATTCATCACAGTGCTTTAAACTACACCTTCCCAAAACCTTTACTGTAAATTAAAATAGATTAAAGTAATAAGCAGGCAGGAATGAATCCTAAGATAAGAGGGATTTAAGATAATATTTAAATTTAAAAAAAAATCCAAAATGTAAATATATATCCATTATATATTTACACCTGCATTATGTATGAGAACAACACTGAAATCCACAATGGTGTTATTTTTATTGCCTTTATAGAAGGTATATTGTGGCATAACTGAGACCGTCGCCCATGCTCATGTCAGAAAGATGAGAAACAGAGAAAATTAACCAAGCCCTGAAAAGATTTGTGCTATTTACACCCTCCTTGTTGTTATGGCACAAACATACTGTACTGTGCAAAAATCCTGATCTGCCCCTCTTTTCCTCATATTAAATCAAACTATATGTAAATTAATTAAATAAAGAAGATAAAATTAATGAAATTTAATCAAATGTTTTACTGTGACAGGCTGCAAAGTACCTAAGAATACAATTAAAAAATTGGATGTTTATGTAACAACCTCAGCAGCAACCTCATTTCTCCTCTCGTCTGTTCTAATCACTCAGCATTCAGCATCACCAGTATACTAATCACTGGCCGGATCACCTGTCATCAGCTGAACCTGGTCCATGCCACACAGTGACCTATGAGTGTTTAAATGATTCATGGGTCACTGTGTGGCTTAACGAACAAAAAACATTCCTCTGAAACTGGGCAGGTGCAGGGATCGGACTGAAAACTAAACGCAAAAAAAGTTCTCCAGGAAGCCTAAAGAACTATTCTTCAAACTACATTAAAAAAAAACAAAAAGTCTAGCTCTTTGGAAGCGAAATATGAAGAGATGAGGGATGGCTCAAGACTTCTGCACTCCAATATAATTGAAAACAAACAAACAAACAAACAAAAAACATTTTGCCAAATGTACAGTAAAAGTGCTGCGGCTTTATCAAATTGTATTTCAGCATGTGCCAATATTAAATATTAATTTTGTAATAATGGGTTATCATGATCTACAATAATATAATATTGTATTTAAGCAGTTAATTCTGAAGATTGCCATTGATTTTACTATACATCTAATGTAATTGTTGTCTTGTGGAAGAATATACCATGTTTTTATAATGTTACTATAAATTCATCTAAAATCTGCGGTAGACAAATAAATATCCTGAGAATTGGCCTGGATTTGTGGATTCTACTTGTGAATTAGATTTCTGGGCAAATAAATCATGAGACTTTCATGTGCCACACTGTTTATGAAGATTATTTGAACTTTCAGGATCACACAATATAGCCATGTGTTCATGAAGTGCAAAACCTTGACATTTGATATAATAACAAAAAGATAATGGGAAAAAATAAGGAACGGCAACTAGTCCTGCTTGTTTACAGTAGCCTTGGTAGTGTCTCTTAATTCCTGCATTTCATGAGCAAAGACCTTTTAAACACACGTATCCACATACATTTACCTCTCATCATAGGTGTAAAATTTTGCGTCTGGTACATCCTGTCCTGTCTCCTAGATCTCTTCTCTGCAACACCATATAAGTGTCTATCTCACTCTCGACCAGTGGGTAATAGAGATCCTGGTTGGGAGACTCTGGCTGTATTGGACCTCAAAAAAAAAAAAAAAAAAAAAAAAAAACGATTCACTGCAAACATGGCATTCTTGTGGTCGGGAAAATTGATCTTTAACTGTACAGATGTGTCTGCAATGCACCTGACAGCTAAAAAAAAATCATAAAAAAATGAAGACTTTTTAACCAACTTTAGAACTTTAGGACTGAGGAGTGAAAGTGTGGAAAACTAGACCAAACTTTTATAAAAGAATAAAAGAAATCTGCAAGGAATCTTATGGTCTCCAGTGTTCTTTCCAGCACTCTTACACACATTTTAAAGACAATACCTGCCTGTTTCACCCCAAAGAGTAACCAGTGGACAATAACCTGCATCATTCACCTGCTCTGACAGAAAGCACCTCAATATTGTACTTTTTATTTTTTTAAAGACTCTTGCTTTGCTTTGTCATGATCTGTCAGGGTGTTTTTTTTGGTTGCTGAGGCTGTGCTGCATGAGGTTAGCTCTCCACTCTACTCCCAGGCTGACTCGGTGGAGCTCAGAGAGAGAGAGAGAGAGATACACAGAAAAAACAGAGACATCAAACTCTGACAAGGAAGTCCAGGTTGAGAGAGGCAGGGATGTGCAAGGTCTCCAGGCTCAAAGCTGAAGGAGTGTAAGGGAAGAGCACAGGGTATGTGTGCTTGGTGTCCACCAGGAGCTGGCTGTTCTCTACACGTCCTTGTAGAAGGTTCTGGAAATAAAGCATATCTCTCTTAGTCATTGTACAGACAGGAAGAAGAAACTTGCAGCAATCAGTTATACATCAATATACAGTATACGGTAACTATATCAAAAATATAGATGACGTGTATTAACATTTTGGGGTTAAAATTCAAATAAAGACGCTTTATATATTATTCTTTTTAATATTTCACATTTGA
The DNA here is from genome assembly GCA_030347435.1 of Clarias fuscus. NCBI lineage: Eukaryota > Metazoa > Chordata > Actinopteri > Siluriformes > Clariidae > Clarias > Clarias fuscus. The sequence goes on along the minus strand of CM059230.1, from coordinate 12,008,295 downwards.
GAAAAAGTTGCAAGTTAGACACTTGTGTATATTTTATTGCATATATCTATCTCAAGTTGTTTTATCTTTTAGCGCTGTAATAGGAAAAATAGTTAGTGCTGTCCATCTAAGTTACTGTTGAAGTTACCATTCCAAAGTCATGTAGTAGAAAACTGTTGTGCTGACACTGAGGACTTCATCCACGAATATTAAATAAACACCTCCGCTATGACAGCGTTACTACATCATTCATTTATATCCATTTATTCTTAATCTAAGATTACATGAAGGGTCTTTCAAACATATCCATGTGTAAGCTGTTACTATAGAAACAATAACCTTTTAAAATGATGTGTCTTGCAGCTGATCAAGCAGATTCATGAACTCAGCAGCACTGTACAGTAGTTTAAAGCATAATACAGACGACAACATTGCTTGTTTTGTGCTACACTAGTGTACCTGTATATCTCTGATGAAGGACACAGTGACCCTCTCCTCAAATTCGTTCAGTGGAGTGTACAGATTCAGGATCTTCACAATCTGTGGAAGTAAAAGTGCAGGTTGAGTTCCTTCACTCAGAGATGTAGAGGGGGGGTGAATAAAAAATGTTTTGGCGCTCCTACCTGTTGTGTGCTCAGAATATTACACATGGCGCAGATGGCCTCAGCATCCTGAGATGTCTTCTTCTTCACCTGTAGCAATTGAGCAGCCTGGATGAGCGGCTCAATGGTTAACATAATCTCCCTCTGGTGAAGATTGCGTCCCCTCAACCATTCCTCCATCTGACTGATGTTGTACCTAGATCATCAGGATATACAGCTGGTTTTACCGAGGTATCACATACATCTTAAAAGCAATGACATATGCTTCTGTACCTGAGATGCATTACAGTGTGAAACATGTTTCAGTACTTGAGCTGCATCATGATATGAAACATGGGTAAGTACCTGAGCTGCATTACAGAATACCCTGTGGTTAAGAACCTGAGCTGCAATCCAGGAAGTTTCAAACGTTTCAGTACCTGAACCATTATGGTGCGACACATAATTCAATACTTGATTCTGCATTACAGTATAAATATGGTTCAATACTTGAGCTGACACATAATTCAGCATCGGAGGAGTTTTACAGTGTGACACATAGTCCAGTAGCTGAGGTGTAGTACAGTATGACACATGGTTCAGTAGCTGAGGTGTAGTACAGTATGGCACATGGTTCAGTACCTGAGCTGCATGCCGGTGCTCCAGGAGCACATGTCTTTGCGCAGCAGTAGGTTGTTCAGTGACACAGCATTGATGCAGTAGAAGAGCTGGCGCACAACCTGGCCGCCGATCTCAGGATCCAGACCATGGTCGCACATGATCGTGTGGAACTGACTGAGCTGTTTGATCAGAGCTTCCAATGTGTAGCTTGTCGGGCCATCGCTGTAACAGTCCACGCTAGAGGAGCGGTGTCTGTAACCCAGGGGCTTCACTCCAGTCAGACTGCCACTTTCTAGCATGGCTGACACTAACATTGGGGGGAAAGAAGATTTATGTTAGTTTAAATGTAATATTCACATTCATTGTTTTTTAAATGAAATGTTCTTAAAAAGTTGTGCATGTAAAGAACACTCTTTCTGCACAAACCGATCATGGGCTGGAGCATGCTCTCGGCTATTCTAACAAGCTGCTGGTAGATCTGGATGCTCAGGTCACTCAGAACCTGCCGGTACTCTGCCAGGTCAAAGTTCTTCAAGCAGTGCTCGTTCTGTTTAGGTGTGTTCTGGGTCATGAATGACTGTGAGACAAAATCATAGATTTAGACCAGTTTACGACTATTAAAGATGAGATGTGGTGCTATAATGAATAGTGTTTTCCTCACCTCCTCTCCGCTGTATTGTTTCAGGCATTGCAGCAGTCGACTTGTGTTAGCCAGCCAGAAAGACGTCATCTCGAAGTCTTCACTGTTTTTCTGTAGAGCAATGAGAATGATGGACAGTTTCAATAACCTGTAGGCTTGGGGCAATTTAATATTTTTTTCAGATAAATCGAGCAAACATTTAAAAAGAAATAATTATTATCCTTGGCAAACTGCTGTGGTTTAAAAGAAATAAAACACTCCTCTTCATATAGGCTGGCGTCACGCAAACACATTATTTACTTTTAACAGTGCAAAATAATTGTGATTTATTTGCATATTATTTTGATTTACCAGAGGAAGAGACAGGGTGCGTTTGAATTGGGTTGTTTCAGTTTGCATGTTTCGGAATTCATGACAAGGCTAATCGTATTGGCACTTGTGACTTTTTTTTTTTTTTTGCTTGCAAACAAAAGCAAAACAAACATAACACACAGGCAACTCATTATTTCATAAAAAAGAATTCAAGCATCAATAACAATTAACACTATATGACTCTATATTCAAAATGGTTTCCTACAAATGACTATTCTAACGCACCTCATTTACTGTACATTTTAACCCTAGGTAGTGCATGGCAAGGTAATTTCACAAGCTTACTCTTTCTGCAAAGCACTCGGGAAAAGCTCAGTAGAAAGTGAATAGTAAAGCTGCGAATCTTAGGTGGACTGTTGATTCGATTCAAGGTTTGACATTGATTTGTCTCAAGTATTAAAATCTACTAAACGAATCTAATCAATATTGAAATGTGTTAATTGTTTACATGTCATGCCTCATAACCTCTGATAATATTGTTTCCAGTGCCAATCTTCTGCTCCACACTCCAGTCCAGTACGTGGCATAATTGCACCAACCACCAATAAACATATGGATGAAGAAGCGATACTCTCGCAAAATGTGGAAAATGTAAGTTTTCTTTTTAAATAAAAAAATTGTCAATTTTAGAACCTTATGCATTTGTAAGATTACCAAAACAAATTTAAAAGTATGAATAATTCTGAACCAAAAACAAACCCATCAATTAAATTAAATGAATCGACCAACAAAAGATCGATTCAATTGAAAAAAATCGATTCAATTGCACAGCACTAGTGAATAGTTTTTAGTTGCTAAAATTTATGATCTTACAACAATTGATGTGTATATTGTATAATAGGACAAAAATAACTTCTTAAACAGCCAAGAATGATTTGTCTATAGGTAATTTGATGAATAATATTATACAAATTAATAGTAGACACTGGAACCTGGGTACGATTTTAAACAAAGGTTGTTTGTATAGACACAGAAGGCTACACCGTACCTTGAGCACTTTCTTGACAGCGTTAATGGTGGAAGTGAGCAGAGAGTTTACTTTATGGTCATCGTTGATGTAGTCTGCATGACGGATGCACATGAAGAGGATGTACGCTGGGAGACAAGGTACTGTAGCGGAAACGAACTGTGGCTTCATGTCTGAAATCAACGCACACAGACACACAGCACCACGGTTGAGATTTTTCTTGTAGTGTTAAAGCACTGGCACTTCATGTTGACTGACGATGCTTACCGCTGATAAGCATTCTGATCAGGACGGCCTCGTCATCTTTGTAGTACTCCAACATGCCCTCGAACTCTTTCTCCTTCCTCTGAACTGTGACCTGTCTGACCAGCCGGGGTCGATTCGCCGCTGCCTGAGTCGCTGCACAACACAAAGACTTTGCTTAGTACCATAATACTAGCTCAACTGCATAGGTAATAGAAATTGAGGAGGAAAGGCAAACAAAATGTGAACCTTCAAGATCCTGAACTTTCTTAATGTAGATCTTGAGCTGCTTTTTAAGTTTCCTCTCATTTTTCTCCAGCTTTTCCATGATCTCCTTGAGGTCCTTGAATGCAATGAACACCGCTGTTATCATCATCTGTTGTATTTTAAAACTGGCAAACAATCTCAACACAATAAGTGTTCACTTTAAGTGTTACAAGTTCACTTTAGTTTTGATTGTATTCTAATTGTTGACCTTATGGCTTATTTTAGACAATTTTTCCCTTCTGAATAAATTTAATCTTTAATCTTTAATAATCCCTTATTCAAACGGTCTGGCTATACACAGCATGCCTACAGAAATCTTTAGAAGTTTAACTAAAAAGAACATGTAACCCCCTGCTCTAATTTTATATCCATAGCATTTTTCATGAGAGAGAGATGATGGTGTCGGACCAGGTTCTCGTTGGTGAGCCGTGTGATCTCCTGCTGGACGCTGTACTCCACCAGGGCATCTGGGGGCAGCATGCTGAAGTGATTCAGCATCTCCTGCTTCTTCTCCAGATCCTCCTTCATCACCTCGATTTGTGTGCGCAGAGCCTCCAGCTCATCATTGTGCTTCCTGTTTTGGGATTGGAGCTGTGTCTCCAACAGTCTGACACACATATGCACAAATTTCATTATTTAGTTGAAATTAAGTTTAAATTCTAAGAATAAATTCTGCATGCACTGCGAGGTCACACTCATCAAGCTAAATCCAAGTGTTCAGTACATCACAAAAAACTTGAAGGAGTGACAGAAGAGAAAAACATCCCAAGATGCTATTTTTTCTTGCAAGTAACAAAGAAAAGCTCTGAAATAAGACATACATTTAAGTGCTTATACTATCTTTTTATGAATGGAATATATTATTTGTTAGTTAGTTAGCTGATGTTAAATAAGAAAGCGAGAAAGTAGCAGAAGACCACAGCACAAAAGCACAACCTGGCTACTTGCTTTAGCCCCTGATAGGCCAGGCCAAGCTCCCCATCTTCGTTCAAATAACACCAGTCGTGTCTGTTACTGGTGTCCGGCCAGAGAGGGAAAGAAGCAAGGCGGAAGCACAGAGTCAGAAAGCAGAAGAGAGGAAAGAGGGGGAAAAACAGTTTTTGGCACTTCAAACAGTCATTTTCTCATTTCCTTTACAAAACTCTTGCACTTTAACATTTTATAATCTGCCCTAAAGTTTTTCCAGACAGTTACACTGTGAGCTTTTTATCCTTTCTCACAGCACTTGCCACCCAAACTATTCCTGGACGTAGATGGGGGAAAAAAAATGTCTCCCAACAAACAGAAAGATGAGGAAACTTCAGTACATCACTGTCAGTTGTGATGTACAAACGGGACAGTGTTATTTACTAACCCAAGCAGTCTGAAGGATTTAAACAATCTATTGTTACATTTCTATTCTTTCATAGGTTGATTATTTGTCATTTTTACCCACTAGCTAGCTCTACCACTTCTCACAACTTTATAAGACAATATAAATAATTACTTAAACAAGTTCATGATTTTTCTTTCTAGCAACTTAAATAATCTGCTATGACATTTTACTTGATTGGACTTTGGTGCAGTACATTTAGCCAGTTAGTCCTCAAAGCTAAGGCTTTGTTAGCTTACTTTGGATTTAGGCCCAGTTGTCAACTGAAACTAGTACTGAAACATTACAAACCAAATTATTTTTACAAAAAAAAAAAAAAAAGTTATCTGAATCACCTCTTGGACTCACTGAGACCCTGGTAGGCCTGTATAACCTCCTCCTTGTCCACAGGCTTTTTGCTGTTGTCCCATTCGATGTCTTTGGAGATCTGGTAGGACAAAATTACAGTTACATCGGTGAGTGTCTGTACCCCTTACAGTACAAAACATGCTGTAAAGTACATTTGCTAACACAGCCCAAAGATTAAACCCTTCCCTATTGAACACAATTTTGTGTAAACAATTGTTTAAGCACATGTACTAATGTAGAAAAGTGAGAAATGCAAGATTATTTGTCCATTTTTAACCTTAAACACCATATATGGCATAAAGTGAGCATCTGATACCTATTGTACAAGAAGATCAAGGATTTCATTTCATTCAAGTCCATTAATGAGCTTTTCAAAGAAATGACGTTCAAGAACTGAATTGAAGGATAGTCGACTAATTAAAACGTTTATTATCCAGTTTGTACTGCACAAGTTAAATGCGATAGTCTTTGCGATGTCGGTATCTAGTTAGTTGCGATGCCAATTAAACAGCCTTATCTTATGGATACAGCAGTTCTTAGCTGTGTATCTGTAAATGATATCAGACTCTATAAAATGGCATCGGTTAGGCACTTTTGATTCAATAAGCTGAAGAACCTCCTGGTATTAATGTTCACATGTTTATTTCTAACATTTATTTCTACCATGTCTGGCCATGGTATTATTCAACCACTGTTATTTTAGGGTTTACAAAATCAAATGACTATCTGAGAGGGTTTGTATGAACATTCTGCATCTTGTCACACAATAGAAGTGGAACCATGAGTAGAAAATGTACTATTTAAGATGAAGACTAAGGAAAGGATCAGTTCACATCGAACAACTGGACTTTCTAGAATTAAAACAAGTCTTTCCTCAGTGTAGATGTAAGATAGTAAGCACAAAGGCCATGGCAGGAATCTGATATTGGGTGCACTATTGAACTGCCCTTTGAATCTCTGCCTCTGCTCATATCATCAATTAGACCATAATCCTGTGTACTTGTGGGTTTGTGTAATCTTGCAATCAATGGGGACTTAAATCCTAAAATGCACTAGAGCACCACCTAGGTGTTTAAATGAAAAATTATTTTCATGGACCCTATATGAATGTAATTCAGCTATTCAAATATTAGACTTATTATTTATTTGCGAAGAATTACATCTTAATAACAGAATTACATGTCAATGTGAAGAATTACATCTTAAATGGTGACTCTGGAGCTGTGCTGTGCTGTGATGTAATGTAATATAATATAATGTATACATATATAAGTAAACTGTAAAGTTGTCATGTCTGGATATTAAATCTATTTGCAAAAAAAAGTTTTTTTTTTGTTTTTTTGGGGGGGGGGGGGGGGGGGGCGTAAGATAAGTAATAGAACACAGCAATATGATTTTTGTCCATCTGTTTGACTATTTGTTTGTGCGCGCATCACGTAAAAACTACTGAACAAATTTTAATGGGAGTTTGACGTGTATTTAGCTGAGCTTAGGGTAGCATATGGGTTTCATCGCAATTGGCCCACAGGAAGTGAAGATATGCTACTTTACAATTTTAATGGAAAACGCCCTTATATCATTAAAAAAAGAAATAAATAAAAATTAAATAATCGACCTTGAAAAAAATAATTAGTTCTTCACAAAATTTAACAGATGGCGCATACTTTTAAGACGCGCTTATGAGTGCAAAATTTTTATCTACTTAATAAATGCAAACTTACACCTTCATTCACGGTAATACATAAACATTTTTTGGAAGAGTTTGCAATTAAATTCCACGCAAACTAATTCACAGGCACATCTAGAATAGTATAGTATAGTATAGTATAGTATAGTATAGTATAGTATAGTATAGTATAATACATTATAGTATAATATAATATAACAAATATTTATACATATACTTGTTTTTTGATGTTTAAGATTAAAGCCATTCAACCGAACAGAATAATTACTACAATAATTCAATAATAAATTTAACATTGGTTATACTGGGTGCTTCACAGTCCCCTTGGGACCAAATCACTGCAATGCATGCACAATGCAACAGTAGCACCTTACTCAAATCTTTATAAAAGTTAACCCATTTTTCATCTAAATTTTCACTAAACTTGTCCACTACACAGGTGTTCTCATGGTTCTTCAGGGTTATCACTTAGCTTAGCTCTGACTGAAAAAAAAAGGTAAAAGAAACTGAAAGAATGAGCCTAAGCAGGAGATAAAAGCAGCTCTTTGCGACGAGATGTCCTAATAAATCACACTCTAAACAAAGAAACCTGACATGAGCTGTGCACTGAAACTGTAATGATGTGACTCTGGAGCCGCTTCTCCTCTCTACAGGGACTTTCATTGCCGAGCTCCTGATGGCAGACTAATGGACTGTATAATCACATGAGATCTGAGTGACTGGACATTGATTAAGTCTGTGAAATATTGAAGTTGTCACTGCAGTCAGAATGAACCCTGTGGTGCTGAAATGATTTTTCAAACTCCACGCCAACAGATTAATGCAGAGCCTACAAGGGAATGTGTACTTACAAAAATACCAGGCTAACCAGTGTAAAATACAAATATCACTACACTTCACTCTGTATTTTTGTCAAACATGAACTGGACTGACAACAACAGCTTTTTAGAAATTCTTTCTTGGTATCTATGAATACTGGTTATATCTACTGTAAACTGTTCTCAGAAAAAAGAATACACACTATGAATCTGTTTGTTTATGTTTAAACTAACTGATCACATGAACCTAAAATAAACTGCCTATTCAATATGCTGTTGTTCTCCATTAAGTATACTGTATACATCACAGTTTTAATCTAGAACATTTGCTTTAGAAGTTGAACGTGAGGATGATCTGCAACGATTCTCTTAGATAGACACCTCACAGAACTACAGGTAATTTGACTCTCCCTACTGACTCTCCCTACTACATAATTCCATCATATTTAGACTCACAATTTGCCCCGTGCTTTCTGATGGCTTGGGGGTACTGACGATCTGGGTTTTTAGCATGAGAACCTCCTCTTTGCGTACGTCCAGCTCCTCATTGGCTGCTTTGAGCTGATTGAGCAGAACATTGTAGCTGTCCTGCTGTTCATTCGACGAGCAGTTCTCAGAGGCTCGTTCAGCCAGGGCCTTCCTGAGTTCGTTCAAGTCATTCTTCAGCTTCTTGTTTTCAGACTCCAGCTCCTGCCTCTGTACATTTAAAACCAACAAAGAAAAGAAAATCAAAAAAGGAACAAACGCTTGAATGTGTGAACGCCAGCACGTAAGAGCTAGAAATTATTAGCTTACTGACATTATAGGGTGAAATAGGATCTTCCATACCAATGTGTGATTGAGTGTGATAGAGAAAGGGAAAACAATTGAAAAGAAATAATCCGTCATCCGTACGATAAGGAACCTGATGCTACTTGATATCTGGCTGCCTAATTTCCATGTTCATTTCAACAATGTACCCCCTTAAGATCAAATCAAGAAGATTTAATGAGTTTCCCCATCATACAGTATGGTACTCTTGTATCACAGGAAAGAAAAAAAAACGTAGTTTAACATGTCACATGTTAACGTCACCTTCTCTGAGAGTGATCTAAAAGTACACACTTTGCCTCCCCTCTTTAGTTCAGATTGTCTTAAAAGCTTTTAGATCCTCTGAGACCCCCATAGCTCCATCTATACATATTGCTTGACATATATCTTTTGTCTCAGATGATCTTCTCAAATCACCAGTACAATATAATGAACCTAAAACAGTGTTTGATGAGGATTTTTAACCAACTATTAAAAAAAAATAGAAATAATATATTCTATGTCGCTTTTTCTTCAGTATAGAGATCACCCTGGATGCAATATTGTTTTTTTTAAAAATAGTTTTTCTATACAGAAGGATGATAAATGAGAGCTAGACCATGTAAGCACCGCAACCATTTCACATCTTCAACAGACTGAGGGTGAATTAAAGAAACAGTGCTGTGCACATAATGAAGGTGATCAAGGTATGTTTGCTTCTTTAGTACTGCAGTAAGGGAACTAGCCTAATGTAGCTAATGACTGCATGTCTAACTATTTTCTTTTTTTTCCACTACATAACAGTGTCTTATAAAGGGTCAGAAATGACACCATTAAAGTCTGTGTGAGACATTAAACAACTTGATACAGTTTAAGACAGGACATATGCACTGCCTGCCAGCTACAAGGAATAGGGTTGCCATTTCAGAAGGGTTGTATTATTAGCCTGCATCAAGCAACGAGAACATTTAAATTACTGGCTTGGAATTGGGCTTGGAACTGTTTCACACCTTATTAAAACCTACAAGAATAGAGAAGAACTACTGTAGCTTGGTAGTAAAATTAAAACTTGGTGAAGTTACTGTACATTCTAAAAAAACAGAAAATGGAAGAAGAGCACATGATCTAATGAGTCCAGATTTACCCTGCTCCAGAGTGATGAGTATGTCAAGGTGAGAAGGAAAGCGATAAAGCGATGCTCGCGTAATGCATAGTGCCTGTTATACAAGGCAGTGTTAAGATCTGGGGTTGCTTCATTTTGTCAGGTTTAGGCTCAGCAATGTTCCGTGGAAATAAAGTCAATGTACTGAATGAACTCAGGATATGTGTTTCTGGGTGCATGAGGAATCATTTTCAAACAGGAATTGGCCGCCACATTGCATGCTCAAAGCTAAAGGCGGTGTGACTTTTTTTTGTTTTTTTTCTCTTGGCCAGGCAGTCAGTGTGCACTATCCTTATAGCTCTAGTGCAAATCTAAAGCAATTTTAGACACCAAACTTCACTACACTATGTCTGCGGTCTGCCACCTGAAAGAGGACTAATTAATACATGGGTCATAGCAGAGTGCAAAGTGCTTTGGTGCTATAAAATAATGAACATTCTGCTAAACGTCTATACAATGATAAAGTAATAAGCAGCAATATCCTAACAGTTACAGCAATCCATTTAAACTCTGTTTTAGTTTGTCACTTAGACTGCCATCATCAATTCAAAAGAAACTAACATTAAAGATGATTATGTTCTCACCAGGCAAAGTCCTTATTACACCAGCAAAAGAAATAAAATTATCCAGGTCAACTTCTTCACTGTGCTTTTCCACTCACCCACAGTCTGATAGGCAGCAGAACCAGTAGCACCAGCGCAGCCAAAGTGCAGCACAAATCGATTACCACGAGCAGAGACATGTCGACTGGTTGTCAGTCTAAAAGAAGGATGTGTATGAGGTTGCTTATGTGTGTGTTTGTATGTGTATGTAAACCTTGAGACTGTTGTATGCCAGATCTGCCTGTGTGTCTGCCTCCTCTGACGCCAAGGGCTTTGCTTCAGTCACCTGAGAGATCAGATCAATATGATAATTACTTATCACTTTGTACAAAGTGGTGACAGAGTCCAAAGATAAACCTTATACAGCAAAAAGCACACCTTCGATTACAGGAATGCCATGCTTTGTTTTTGAGAAGATACTTACCCGCCATTATATACAGTATAGAATAACACTCTCAAAACAATGAGACAGAACATAAAGTTTTAAATGTAGCATAACTTTTGACATGACCTTAAATGCAATCTCCAGTGTTTGCACGACACTTACTTTGTGCTTGTTGAGTTCCTCCATCTTCTCCAGGTTAGTCTGGAGCCTCTTCCTCTCCTGCTCCAGCTCACGCACTCTCTTCTGCAGCTTCATGAATACACTAATGTCGTTGGCTGCCTTCTCCACTCCCATATCCTAGACAGAGGTGAAGGATAACACAGAGATGTGTATAACTCATCTAAAACTGCAGCTATAACCTGAAAACACATATTTATCATGGATGTATGCATGATCAGATGTAATGTGTAAAGTGACGAGAAGCAGCCATACCTCCACCTGCTGAATAGTGTCCTCAGTGTCTCCAACCTCAGACATCGAGATGGAGGGGAAGGTAGAATCAGAGCCCAAGCTGCTTTGGTCGGACGGTCTCCTCCGATGGCCTGGAGCAAACTACAGGAATAAAGAGAGCAAGTTATTAGGAATTAGTACTTGGCACCATTACTCTCATTACATTATTCATTACATTATACTTACAATAATTTATAATAAGCCCTCTGCTAAGCATATCCTGACAATGCCTTGCAAAAGTATTCATACCCCTTGAACTTTTCCAGATTTTGTCACATTAAAACCACAGATGTACGTGCATTTTTGTGATAGACCAACACAACGTGGCACATAATTGTGATGTGGTACGGACATAATTAGAAATAATGTTTTTTTTTTTTTTTTTTACAAATACACTGAAAACCATGGCATGCACAATTTCTCCAATAACCCTAACTAAAATGCAGTGGAACTAACTAACAGAAGTCACATAATTAGTAAATAGAGTGCACCTGTGTGTAATTTAACGTCAGTATAAATACAGATATTCTGTGAATCAAAGGTTTGCTGGAGAACATGCATGAACAAACAGCATCATGAAGCCCAAGAAAAACACAGCTGACAGGTCAGGGATAAAGTTGTGGAGAAGTTTAAAGCATGGTTAGGTTATACAAAATATCCCAAGCTTTGAACATCTCACAGAGCACTGCTCAATCCATAATCCATAGAAAATGGAAGTATGGCACAATTGCAAACCTATCAAGACATGGCTGTAATCAGAGAAGCAGCCAAGAGGCATCGGGAAGGTGGGCAGAGTTGATGGGACGATGGATGGAGCCAAATACAGGGCAATCTTAGAAGCAAACCTGTTGGGTTTGCAAAAGACTTGAGACTGGGTCGAAGGTTCACCTTCCAGCAGGACAACAACCCTAAAAATAGAACCTGAGCTATATTCCTGTGTTAGAATGGCCCAGTCCAGAAGTCCTAAATTATTAGAAATGTAAAAATATAGAGATAATTTATTAATAAATATAATTAAGTAATATCTATATTATACATACTGTATAGATTTATAACATATTTAGGACTACAGTATATGAAACTCAAGCAACATTTTTGTGCTATGCGTGATGTTTTCCAGTGCATGGATAAGACTTTGGTTTCATACATCAGAGTATGATTGGTTTATAAAACGTGGCCATTCCAAAACAAACATGAAGTCAAGCTGTGTTTATCTATCTATTAGAAGAGATGGAGGAATCCTGCTAGTACAGGAAATATTTTACCGTGACAGGCTGCAAAGTGCCTAAAGATGCCATTTAAAAATGTATTGTTTACATAACAACCTCAGCAGTAACCTTATTTCCCTTCTCGTCTTCCCCATCCACTCAGCATTCACTCTAATCACTGGCCTGATCATCTGTCAATCATCTGCACCTGTTTCTCACTGGTTCATGGCTTTAAGTTAGATGTTTTTTATGCTTGAACTCTTTTATGCTTGAGGAATTATTTTTCAAGACTACATTAAAAATACGAGGAAGTCTGCCTCTTTGGAAGCAAAATACGAGTGGTGACGTTTGCACAGTGCTGTGTACATACACTGTATAACAAATCAAATCAAGTAAAATTAAATTAGATCAAATCAGTTATGTGTTACCTTGGCAAAACTGGCCTCCTCCTGAAGGTTTTCATATCTCTGCTCCAGTCTGGAAAACTCCTTCAGCAGGTTCTGATAGCGCAGTCTCTCGTCATCCAGGTCAGCCTGTAGGCTAGCCTCTTTCTGAGACAAGTTACCACCCTTACCTGCAGGACGGACACACAGACAGAGACACACAAATACACACACCACATTTCAAGAAATATGCTTTTCTTTTTTTATAGACAGACATTCAATGAATTTAAATGAATCTAAAAAGCACCTACATTATATTTCTATCCTAAGGTAAACATGCTACACTATAAAAGTGCAATTACAGGATGTACAGGTGCAAAGATTGAAGAAAGTAAAACTTTACAACGCCATTTCACAGTCCTTGCCAAACCATAATTGCAGAAATATTTTAGATTTTTATAACTGGATGGGAGTTGCGTCAAATTTATTAATGAACTTTGATCCATTCACTGCACAGACAAGACTCTAATCATAAATTCAGATTGCATTATGAAATTGGAGATGCTGAAAACAAGCATGTGAGCATGTGACTGGCAGTGTTTTACCTGGTGCGCATTGCATTTCATTGCCGCATAGTGGTATAGTGGTGTAATTTTAAGTTTGCTCCATTAGCGTTCCCGTAGTTTAGTGCTATAACGTTTGTCGTTCAGCATATCCACCACATTTAAAATGCAAGTATAATTACCACAAACATGAACTTTGACATCTTTGCCTACTGTCTTCTCCAAAGTTATAATGAAGATCTAAGGACCGTTGTCAGGGCCTTAATAAATGTCATTACATAATGTGCACTTTTGTAAGCTGCTTTAATCCATCTATCTATTAATGATGATGGGAAACAGAGGGAGGAGGTGGATGCAGGAACCCTGTCTTGTGAAAAATTACAAAACTTAACTAGGAAGTGGATGAAGCTGGGTTTTCTCAAGCTTTGATTCTTTTAGAGCTCAATAATACTCCATATTAAGTACTTACATTTCAACATTTCTAGGCTTTCCCTCTGAATCTGTCTGTGACTAAGTTCAATATGACAATGTGACCTTGTGACATTATGATAATAAGCCTACATACAGTACGTAACCCAAAGGGCTGCCTGAGAAATAAACCTTTTTATTCTTCTGCTAACTCCACAGTAAATCTTTTTTTTTTCTTTTAACAAACACATCTTTAAAAAATACCATCTCCCTGTGAGATTTAATCAGAGCAGCCGGAACCTAGAAGATTGGAGATAACTAAATAATAATTTAATAAATAATAATAATATCTGTTTCAGACACAGGACACGGACAACAGTCCATAATTAAATAAATGTGCTCAGCAGCAGTGTCTAAGCTATATAACTATTACTGAAAACAGGCTTTAGGAAGAAGTAGGAAAAAGCTGAACACAGAACATGTTTATTTCAAGTTAAAATCCCTAACCTTCGGTTTTGAGTATGGTCCTTGCCTGTGAACCTGCCCAAATCAAAGCACAGCTTAAGAGCCGGTAAAAAGGTGTACTGCATTCCTTCTCTGAAACCCAATTCAACTTCTCTCTCGTCCTACTTCTGCACAGAGATCCCTCTCATATGGGAAACAATACCAGCCCAGCCCTCGGGGCAGTTTTCCTTTACCTGAGCTTCATACAATACTCAACAGATTTAGAGACGCAGGTGCAGTGATGTGTGAAACTCACCTCCGGAGCTCGGTGACTGGCGAAGTATCTTCTGGTTCATTGCTTCTTTTTCCTCCTTCAGCAGAGAGTTTTCTTTCTCCAGCTCCTGGACTCTCTGAAGGAGGCAGAACACAGGTTTTTATCAGTGATGCACTTTCATGTGGCGTATAAAACCGACATAATGATGACGTCGTTCACATTATCGTATCATGTGCTGGGAAACGTGTGACACTGCAGATGAAAAATTATAGTGGAGTCGGACAGGAAAAACGACATACTGCCTAAATTCTGTGCCATGAGACAGGGCTAGACTGAAAAGGAGATGACACCCTTATTAGGTTTACTTTTTAAAATGTGCCTCTTTTTTGCACCACTGTTTACTGCAATGTTGACATGAAATATAAGAAGGTTTTATAATGTTACTATTCCTATTATAATAAACCTATTAATCAATAGGTTTTTGTGCAAGTTGTGCAAGTTTGGGGACAAAGTACAAGAGATCAGGGTTACAGTTGTGATGCATACATCTTAAATGCCTTAAAATGTTTAAAAAAAAATAATAATAAAAAACAGGACAGCAAAAAAAGCAACAAATCCCATCACTACATAAAACATTTTAACTAAGTAAAACTATCGTCACTATCATAAAATGCAGCAGTTTTTATTTAAACAAATCTGACACAATCAATTAATTCAGTTTTGTCATAAGTCACCAACAATTTACATAAACTATTTAGGAGACAATAAAAGATGTCCATTAGTTGTAACCTCTGACCTCTTAAGCAGCCCACATCAGTTTAAAATCAGTGTACAGCCGTGTTGAGTTTTTGCCCCTCCTCCTCTGATCTGTTTTGCACTGCGAAAGCTTTTTTCCTTAGGCTTTAACCATTTACCTGTTCCAGTCCCAGCTTCTCAGTGCTGTGCTCCTCCTCAAGCTGCTTCCTCTGGACATGTGCCTCCTTTAGCTCCGCCCTCAGTTTCTCGACCTCGTCCTGGAGAGTGCTCAGCTTTGGGGCCTCAACTTTACTACTCTGTGCCGTCTCCAGCTCCTTCTGCAGTTTGCTGACCTCCATGACCAACGCGGTGTTGGCTACAGACAGCTTCTCACTCTGCGACTTATACTCGAGTTTCTGCAGAAAAACACAAGGCCAGGTCGGGGTTTAGATAAGAGTCAACTTTACTGACTAATGCAAATAAATCATTATCGATCACCATTAGTGGAGCTATCGGGAAAAAAAAAATGATGTATGTGTCTCTTTTATTATGCTTTTACTTTTATTAATGCATTTGTAACATACAAAATATTTAACATTTTTATTTTATATCCAATTCAGTATTAATCTCATTCTTTACATTTATTTTTTACATTTACACTCATATTTATTTTTATATATATATTTTTTTAATATTCCTGTGTAAGCATGGGTCAACTATGCTATATGTATGTACATACAGTGTATGTCTGTCTGTCTGTCTATATATATATATATATATATATATATATATATATATATATAGACCTAAAACAAGAAATACGTTTTTTTTAATAGAAAAAGTAAATGATCTTAAATATTGCTATTCCTATATTCCTATTTAAATGTAAATAAATGTGTAAAATGAGCATGTTACCTGCACTGTACACAAGCCTGAATTCATCAATCCTATTAAAGCATGATTTCACACAACACTATGATAGATTCACTATAAAATGGATCATAAAGTTTGTCAAATCCATGTACACATGGCCATTATATAAAAAATTTTTAGGAACACCAATTACTAGGAAACTCTGAATTTCATGTAAATATTTCAGAGATTACATTTTTCAATTAAAAATCAGCAAAACTCATGAATTAAAAAAAAATGCAGAATTTATGCATTTTCATTAATGGTCTCATATTTTTGGACCTCACTGAGTAATATGAATTTCTTTGCTTCTTTTTTTTACCTTTTTCCTTTTCATCTATTAGTGGTTTTAATACCCACAAAAAGGTAACTAAAGTCCTAATCGTCCTTTTCCATAGAAAAGTAATACAATAACGGACATTTTCTGTACTAAGAAAAAAAACATCAGCAAACTTCAGCTGAATTAATGTCCACTAAGTGATGCTTTTTACTGATGGAGGATCTGATGAACTAAAGATGCACAATTATTAACTGCTATACACCTCTACTGTATGATAGATGTACCTAATAAACTGGCAACTCGATGAATAAACAGACAAAAAGACTCAAAAAAAGCCTCAAAAAGCCTCAGAGTGGATTGCAATTGCGTGAGGAATGTGTTCTGAGTGCTGCACCTGATCGTCCATCTTTCTCCGAAGCTGGACGATCTTATTCTCCATGCCAACGTTGAGATTCTTGAAGTGTTCTGCTGAGCGGGCCTCAACCTTCAGCTGTTTGAGCTGTCGCTTGGCGAGTACGCGTCTGTAACCGCACTGCAGCACCACCGCCGCGTTACGTGCACGGCAGAACTTCCTCCGCTGCAGCCATCCACGCACGGTTTTCTGGATGACACTGGCCTTGTGGTGCATCAGGTACTGTAAGGATTGAGAGAGAGGGGGAATATAGAGCATGAGAAAATCTGCACTGTAGAATGTAATTACAAATTATATAGTGCAATTTTTTATTATACAGGGTGGGCCATTTATATGGATACACCTTAATAAAATGGGAATGGTTGGTGATATTAGCGTCCTGTTTGTGGCACATTAGTATATGTGAGGGGGAAAACTTTTCAAGATGGGTGGTGACCATGCTGGCCATTTAGAAGTGGGCCATCTTGGATCCAACTTTTGTTTTTTCAATAGGAAGAGGGTCATGTGACACATCAAACTTATTGGGAATTTCACAAGGAAAACAATGGTGTGCTTGGTTTTAACGTAACTTTATTCTTTCATGAGTTATTTACAAGTTTCTGACCACTTATAAAATGTGTTCAATGTGCTGCCCATTGTGATGGATTGTCAATGCAACCCTCTTCTCCCACTCTTCACACACTGATAGCAACACCGCAGGAGAAATGCCAGCACAGGCTTCCAGTATCCGTAGTTTCAGGTGCAGCACATCTCGTATCTTCACACCATAGACAATTGCCTTCAGATGACCCCAAAGATAAAAGTCTAAGGGGGTCAGATCGGGAGACCTTGGGGGCCGTTCAACTGGCCCACGATGACCAATCCACTTTTCAGGAAACTGTTCATCTAGGAATGCTCGGACCTGACACCCATAATGTGGTGGTGCACCATCTTGCTGGAAAAAACTCAGGGAACGTGCCAGCTTCAGTGCATAAAGAGGGAAACACATCATCATGTAGCAATTTCAAATATCCAGTGGCCTTGAGGTTTCCATTGATGAAGAATGGCCCCACTATCTTTGTACCCCATATACCACACCATACCATCACTTTGGTCTTGGAGGGATCTATCCAATGTGGGTTAGTGTCAGACCAATAGCGGTGGTTTTGTTTGTTAACTTCACCATTCACATAAAAGTTTGCCTCATCACTGAACAAAATCTTCTGCGTGAACTGAGGGTCCTGTTCCAATTTTTGTTTTGCCCATTCTGCAAATTGTGTGCACCGATCTGGGTCATCCTCGTTGAGATGCTGCAGTAGCTAGAGTTTGTAAGGGTGCCATTTGTGAGTAGCTAATATCCGCCGAAGGGATGTTCGACTAATGCCACTCTCCAGTGACATGCGGCGAGTGCTACGCTGTGGGCTCTTGCTGAATGAAGCTAGGACAGCCACTGATGTTTGTTCATTAGTGACAGTTTTCATGCGTCCACATTTTGGCAAATCCAACACTGAACCAGTTCCACGTGGTGGCCGACTTCTAAATGGCCACCATGGTCACCACCCATCTTGAAAAGTTATATACCTGGACTAATGTGCCACAAACAGGACGTTAATATCACCAACAATTCCCATTTTATTAAGGTGTATCCATATAAATGGCCCACCCTGTATTATGTTTATAACATTAGTTTAAATTAAAATGAATGCAGCGGGGCACCTCTTGGTACATGCGCCGTGTGAACATGCCCCGCGTGAAGGCCTGGATGGTGATTGTAGCTTTGCGAATCTTCAGATATGCACGCCGGACCCTCGCCATCCTGTACTGCTTCTGACAGATAAGAGCCACCTTGGTGAGACGCAACTGTTCTGCATACCTGAAAGACACAAGAAAGACAACACATTAACAAGAGAGCATGAGAGAACATGAGAGAGAATGCAGGAAAGTAAGAGAGGGCCTGAGAGAACAAGACATAAAGAATGAGAAAGAACACGTGAAAGGGAATGTGAGACAGAAAACACGAGCAGAAACAGGACAACACAGTAGGAAGAGGAACAGAGCACATGAACAAGAACACCAGAGGGAGAAAGTGAGAGTAAAAGAGAGAAAGAGAACATAAGAGGAGTACACTATCAGGAAACAAGACTACACCGTAAAAAGAGAAACACAAAGATAGACAGAGCAAATAAACAAGAACACCGGGGGAGAAAGAGAGATTAGAGAAGAGAGAAAGTGAAGGAGAACACAGGAGAAAACTAAACATGACATGACAGACATGACAGATTGATGATCGGAAAAGGAGAGAGAAGCTGGAAGAGAATAAGGGTGAGAAGATCAGAGAAAAAGAGAAAGAATAGGACAGAGAAAAGAGAATTGTAGGGAGAATAAGAAAGTAGTAAAAATGATAGAAAAATAGAGTGAGAAGAACAGTGAAAGAGAAGATGGAAGGGAGAATAAAGATAGAGGGACTGAGAGAGACTCAGCAGTGGTGATAGTAAATCAATGCATTATCTAATTGGACACTACAGTGCCTAAAGACTGTCTTTTCGTGTTGCCCATCCTTTTAACACACTTATTACTGGTTGTCTTTAACACACTGTGCTAAATCTACCATTTCTTCCTCATGTCGTCTCAGGGAGTTTTTTTTTCTCACCTTTGCTCGTTTGGGATCTAAATTCACATCCGCACTTCTCACCTGCGTGCCAAGACGCCACGGCCATATCTCTGGAGCAAGACAACTGACTTGCGGATCTTTTGGTACCGTCTCCTCTGCAGCCATCCCCTCACTGTCTTCTGCATCTTAATGCAAGCGTAGCGGAACTTGTCGCCTCGGAGCTTCTCGAGGTACGCCACTTGACCAGCTCGGAAGAAGATCTTAGTCTTTCCAAACTGGAACTTATCTGGATCCTGGATGGAAGAGGGAATTAAAAATGGAGTTATAACCTGTCGATCTGTAATCTTTCACTGAATAACAGTAAAAGCAACTTAAAAGTATACAGAACATACTTAAAAAAAATTTATTTTATTCTGTGGCAAGTAATAAAATATTTAATATTTTCAAATGCATGTCAAAACACTAAAATGGTTTAGAAGCATCTATTAAGTTTAGAAGGATCAATGAAGATGGAATGACTGAGAAAATATGTATGTGTACAGTACATGTCTACTTCAGACAGACATGGAGTTTGAAAAATTACAATTATTAAAGAAGAAATCACTTGGGGCTGAGGGGTAGGGGGCATGTCCCAAATGTTTTATTGATCTATTACCATAACAGCAACTACCAAAGTTCCAGGTATCACTTACATTATAGCAGCTATAAACTGTTGTTTCCTCACTGACCTCTCTTTGTTACTGTCTATTAAATTGACTCAACCTAAGAAATCCATCATTTCCAATTCCATCATTGATTGGTGACTCCTTCCCATGGCTGCGAGTAGACTATTACAGTCTGGAATCACTACAACATTCAGTAGGGGTATGTAGCACAGGATAAAGGGGAGAGCAGCTGCCTGCCGAAACCCACATTTAAAACAACAGTAGCACTTTTAGCACTTCCTCTCCTTAGTAGTTTAGTCAATCTGAATAGCCTCTGAAACACCCGTGCTTCAACCCTTCATTATGCTAGTTAACAAGCAAGAGCTTCTGCCAAAACGCTGACAGATTCATGACTCTCCTCACTGCTTTGTTCACAAAGTCAAGAAGCTTCTAACACAAGGCTGAATCCCAAATCCCTCTCTAAACTCTGATCAAGGGCACTACCTAGTGTGTAGAACAAGGGACTATAGACCTATATCTTGCACTAGGATTCCATTTTATGCTATTTGGAATTCAACCACAGAACAGTTAGTTAGCCGAGGCTATTCTAAAGCAGAATGAGTAGAGACATGAAGAGAAACATGCAAGATTTTAAGGATCCTTGGTTTAATCTCCTTACCTTTTAGCTACATATTACCACCAGGAATTTGAAACTACTTCCACCCCTAATCCTTCCATAAATGGTACAGAACCAGTGAATCAGTGTGCTTTGGAATTTTTATTTTATTCCAGAATAAACCATAAAAGAAATGTTAACAATTTATTAACACATATTTGAGTGTAGAGGACATTAAATGTGTGCAAAGTTTACACTGAAAATGAGTTTTAATCTCATCTTGGCAGATTTATATACAAATCTAATAAAAGCAAATTAACCAAATTGGTTACAGAAATCAACAAACATCCATATCTGAGCTTAACAGCCTCTGCTTGTGTAGCCCCTCGTTTCTTCATCCTGATATTCCGAGCAGGCGTGCTGATTATGCCGTTTTTTTATCCAGTGCTCTGCTGCTGGATGGAGTATGGAAATGCTGAGCTAAGAAAGCTCAAGCCATTAGAGAACTCACTGAAGCAGAGGCAGTGAAGTTCACAGACTAAAATTTATTGATATTGCTCAGATGAAGGATGAGATTTTGAAAATGGCAAAAGCTGAGCAGCAGACGAAACAAAATCATGACCGAATTTATGCTAGCACACTATATATTTTAAAAAGGATAGACCGGAGGCTTAGGGAGAAACTGAGTAATCGGTTTCACCGGTGATGAATCAGTGCCCTGCATCTCACATTCGCATTCAAATGAAAGATAAAGAAGAATAAAGAAAATCATCTGGAGCGGTTTGGCTGCTTTATATCCCACTACATTAGCATCATGGCATCGGGTGTAAAATAGAAAAGTAAAAGTCATGAGGTGTTACCTTGATCAAGGTCTCCAGGAGGGTTCTGCACACCTGCTTCCTATCAGCAGTCACGTCTTTCTTTTTCATCAGCACCCGATATCTGTTAAAGAAATCTGGGTACGTCCACCTGAAATGATAGACATAGATTACATATCAATCAATATCATTGAAAAATACTTATAAATAATAATGTACTGTAAAACCTTATAGACAGTGACTTGCAAGACTTGTATAAAAAGAAAGAAACAAGAAAAACAAGAAAAAAGTGAATGACCTTCCAGTGCTTCCAGAGCAACTAATTCTTTTCAGCATAGTTTTCAGACAGCTGTTTTTTTAGTACAACAGCTGTTCATAGGTGTTTATAAGTAAGCATTTGTCAACATTAAGCTGAACTAGATGTCGTTCTAACCCTTACGGTTACAAAGATATGAAATTTGACGATGCCAGGTTTATTCCAGGGTGTGTGTGGGTGTGTCCTTATGAGAAAGAGAGAGAGAGAGAGAGAGAGTCAAGGGGGCGTGGCTCTGGCCACTCGCTGCAGCCGCCATTCCCCCTGCAACAGAAACTCTCAGGCATAGAGAATGTATACAGCTTTCACATCAAAGCACCCCTGGGTTTTTTTTTTTTTTTTACTTATATCAGATGGACTGTAGGTGCAAGTTGGATTTTTTGAGAAAGAGGTCTTTTGGCACAGAATGGCAGTTTCTCCAAAGTGGTCCAAACGCATTTTCTCAGTGTGTGTCCACTCTACAAACCACATTATAGTCTATAAAGTGATTTTTGCACAGATTTCAGAGCCATTTTTACAATGGGAAATTATTTTTGATTAACATGATTAACTCCCGAGTGGTGACAGTACCCCATTGACTTTGCTGCTTCTGGGTTCTTTCTTCTTAGTTATGTTGAACTTGTCTCATTAGGTTCAAAAACGGCAAGAAAGGAAATGACTGTTCATAGTTGCTTTAACAATACGTGATAACAGAAACTAAATTGTTTCATGGATCTTCCACAATACAATATGCAACAACACATATATTAAATGTATGATATCATCCTTTAACTCCTTAAGGAATTTAACAGTGGAAATTGCTTCACAGTTTTGAAGAAGAGAAAGAAATAGATCGTTCTACTATTCCTTATGTAATTAATGGAAATATGGTTTATTTATAGTTTACATTTTAAATTAAAGTTTTGAAAGTAAAGAAAAGTTATTAGGAAAGTAAATAAAAAGATTACGGAATCTAATTATTTAGATTTGTAGCTTTAATATATCATAGCATGTAATAAGTTTTAATATGATTGCATAATATATACTATGAAAAAAAATCTGTTTAAATATCTGACAGTCACCTGGATGGATATCCTGCAGCGCTGATGCGAATGGTCTCTAGAACACCACATGCTCGTAGCTGCTGGACGGCTCTCTTGGAATCAAACCTGCACACAGAATCAACAAAACCTATAAATCATCAGATCAACACCTTTCAATAATTATACAGAAATAAATAGTTAAAAACATTTTTTTTTAAAAGTCTAGGATAGTCCAGGATGGAAAACTACCTTAAATTTTCCTTAAGCATGGTACATGTCTCTAGCGAGAGAGGCATTTGGAAAGCTATAGACTCTTAGACACTCAAGGACACTCCTGACAGTCTCAGAGCTCCGAATACAGTTCCCTTCTGTTTGTGAGAACTCTCTCAGCATGTGACTCTGAAACTGCTGTCAATGTAAGCTTAATGAAGAGGCTCTTGTCTTCAAAAATGTGAAGGAGGGACAAACAGAACATGACTCAGAGATTTTAAAACAAAAAAACAAAGAAAAACTGAAAACTACAATGTAACACTACAACGCATGACTACTATGTAACCAGATGGTGAAGATCTTGCAAAATGATGCTGACAAGAGTACAGTGGCCTAAAAATGTATCTAAAAGCAACAAGCAAAAAATTGTGATCTCATTTCCAATAATAAAGTAACAAGTTTTACTTAAGTATTACACAATAATATATTCCTAATAATAAACAGATTAATATATATATATTCAAAATATAAAATAATTGACATAATGTTTAGTTTTAAGAATTTTTGGAATCTCAAGTGTCAGAACGTCATAACAGTTGGCAAGTCCTATTGACAGGAGATTGTCATCTGCTCTTTCTCTAAAACAAAACATTTTTTTTTTTGCCTTATTAACTTCGAGAAAAATAAAATAATAAAGCTGGTGAGGAAATGTCAGCCTCTGTAAGTAGGTGATAACAGGAAACTATGATATTCTTCAAATGATAAGGTATTAATAGTTTCCAAATTGTTGTGCTATAGTATGAATAAAACATTTTGCTATAATAGGAAAATCAACTTTGTGGTGGTTAGTCATTCTTTGTTGAGCTACCTCACATAATCTCATCACTGATTATTTTCCCATAATGACACACCCCCAGATGCACCAAAACTGTGTGGTTCAGAAGCATAAGCAGTTGATGGCTTCAAGACTCGAACGCTACAAAAGGTTCTAATGTGAACTACAATAGACATATAATGGCTACACACCTGAGGTAAAATGCAGGTTTTTGTGGTAACTAATTAAGCGATGTCACATGAAAACAGCACAACCTTGAGTGTGTGATTGCTTTTATACAAGAGTAAGAGTCTATAGCTTTCAACAGTTCCACAAATACCATTTATTGTCATACGATTATTATTTGTTAGTTTATTTAACAAGTTTTTTTCTCCTCCAACATTTATTTTTCAGTGACTGGTGGAACTAGCTAACTTTTTTAGGTATAAATCCAAAAGCTAGTTTATCACTATAAGAACATGGACATGGCAACATCATGCTTCGTGGCTGATTCTCTTCTCTATGCCTGAGGCTCTTGTCATGATAGGGGAATCGCACAAGGCTCAAAGATCAATCGTACTAGGCACAAAACCTGCAGGCCTTGGTTACACAGCTAAGAATGAAGACAAATTGTATCTTTCAGCCTTATAATGACCTAAAGCACAAATTCAGCTCAACAAAAGAATGGCTTTGGTAGAAGATCAATGTTTAGGGATGTCCAGATTTAAATCCTATTAAAAGGACTTGAAGAGGTCACAGTTTGACAGATCTGGGACATACAGTACTTATGCAACCAGGTTATTTATTTCAATTAAATTTATTTGTATAGCGCTTTTAACAATTGACATTGTCGCAAAGCAACTTTTCACAATCAAAATAATTATTTAATTTTGTATGAAATGTGAATGTTTCTGAATCAAATTGATAAGATTGTCCCTGATGAGCAAGCCGAGGACGACGGCGACAGTGGCAAGGAAAAACTCCCTGAGATGGCAGTAGGAAGAAACCTTGAGAGGAATCTGACTCAGGGGTTGTTCTGCAGTCTTTTGCAATTCTTTTGATTGTGTAAAACTGCTTTGCGACAATGACAATTGTTAAAAGCGCTATATAAATAATAATAATAATAATAATAATAATAATAATAATAATAATAATAATTCAATTATACCTATAATATATTTTTTTAAAGTTTTGATTACTTTATATATTTCCCGGACACAGAAGTGAAGAAACTGACTAATTCATTATTGTATCTATAGAAACTAAACTTACACAAAGGCTTCTTTGACATCATTGGGCTTTATGCAGCGTACATAGTGTGGAGTAGTAGCATTCAGAGTCTCCATCAGAAGATGTAGGGAACTCCGAAACTAGAAATAAGAGGTATTATAAACACAAACATGACAGACATCTTGCTTCAAAAAAATAAATCACAATCATGGCACTAATCAGAATGCGTAACTTCTCAGAGCCTCACCTGGGTGCCAACAGATTTGCGGTGTTCACGGTTGTGGCCTTTGGGCATGGGTTTAGCAGGACGTACGTTGATCTTGCCGGTTTTGCCTGTTGAAGCAGGAGCATCCGTGTCCTGGAAGAGATCTGCCACAAGCTGGAACTATGGGAGGAACAAACATCAGCACAATGTTTAAGAGGAAAGCAACAACTGTTACAGCAGGCTAGTCATCAGGCTGGAGTGGATCTGGAGCTCACTTTGCCATCACTTTGCTCCCACATACTGAAACATTTGAGTGTTAATGACTTGAAAGGCATTAATGAATAAGAAATAAGTTATACAACATTGATATAACCACTTAGTCTTTAGAGCAGAGGAACTTTTGTTTCCAGACAATGTGTAACAGGAATTCAAAACTGGAATAGTAAAAAAATGCTGAGGTATGGGAGAAAAAATGAAAACATTTCAACACGTATAGTTATTGGAAAATAGTCAACTTCAGGGTGGTTACAGTAACTCTGCATCTCATTATAGATCATTTTCATGTAAGAGCACACCCCAAGTGTTTTATTTAACTTGCAAATGACAGGGTATTTACAGATTTATCCAGATATGTATATACATTTTATAACTCTTAAACTTTTTAAACTAACTTTAAAAAAAAAACATTCACATGTGTCAAGCCTCAGTTAAACATGGCCACACTTTTAAGCAGCCTTACACACACACACACACACACACACACACACACACACACACACACACACACACACACACACACACACACACACACACACACACACACACACACACACACACACACACACACACACACACATCAGATACTGAAACATCTGCTTTGCTGCTGTGACCTTAAAAGTTTAATCTTTTCTTGCTTTATTGCTAGACTTAGTGTTTCTCCACTGAATAGAAAAACCACGTCTGGAAAAACACAATTTTAAACCTAAAGCAACATGGCAAAATGTTAACATAAAGAGTATGATGACATTATAAAAATACTTATTGTCCCTAAGCTTACTAGAATGTTCTACCTCCCAGAGCTAATCGCTTTTGCTTTTCACAAAGACAACTAAAAGCCTGTTTTAGTCAAATTGGAATTATAACATTTTCTTGCAAATTTGGAATTAATTTGTCTTAAAAAAAAAAAAAATCACTTAGCAACCAATTTCAGACGAGTTTAATATTAGGTTAAGCACAGATTTATTAAAACAAGATAATAGTTTTCAACCCATGTAAAGAACTCCAGTGCATGGACTAAATCTTGGGTCTTTCATTATTTAATCTGAATAACTTGACAGCAAAAAAAAAAAATTTAAATAAAAAAAAACACAGAAATCCACAATATTTAAGAACATTGATTGGGACATACTGTATCCCCTCACCTTGCTGGCCTTCAAGATGTTGATCTGTTCTTCATACACAGTGTCCCTGTTCTTCTCCAAGAAGCCTTCACACTGATACTCAACCTGAAAAATCAAATCAACATATAATATATGTAAACATGCGAAGAAAAGGAAAAACATTCATATCTTATCATGGATTATTATTATTATTATTATTATTATTATTTATTTATTTAATTAATTAATTAATTAATTAATTAATTAATTAATTAATTAATTAACCAACCAACCAACCAATTAATTTATTTAGTTTTATTCTTTAGCAAGGCAGTCAAGGCTAGTCAATCTAGACTACAAAAGGCAAATGCTGCACTTCATGCAGTAAAAATGCAAAATCTCTTGGAAAGAGTTTGAAGTTGCACTGCTGTTACATAAGACTGAAAATCCCACCGGCAACATAGCTGAAATGAGCATCACCACAGCTGCCATGGTCAGGCAAACAAAATCTGCTAAAATGTAATTTTTATTTTTAAATGAATGATTACAAAGAAAAACTAAAGTCACAGTACTGTAGAACTCTGAGGTATGGTTGCCAAGGGCAAAAGTCATTAACTGTTAAAACCCAGAGAATTTTTGCACTTTTTTGAAAATTGTGCAATATACAGGGTCTTATCCTTTCTTTCAGCACAACTTAGCCAATAAAATAAATTTTTATTTATTTCATTTTAACCAACTACATAAACATCACTGAGCAAAAAAAAAAAAAAAAAAAAGTGTAAAATACCACAGAGACATATGATCCATTGCTTTAATGGCTTTTTCCAGTTGTTTTTTTTATTTATTTTTTAGACATTTAAAGGTAATGATCATTTTAGGTCTATATGATATATATGAAAAACAATCGCAAAATTTGATGCCTGAAATGGCACCAACAGGACAACCATAAGCGATCAGGAAACACATTGACATTTACTCAAGTCAGAAACTTCACATTCTCTTACTGCAAATTCCATCCTGGTTGCTGTTTGGACAGAACACAACATGACTAAAGAAAAAGCTTTCTTGTGCTTCAACCTGTTATCTAGTTCAGTGGTTCTCAAACTGGGGGTCGCGGAATAATTTCAAGGGGTCGCAAGAGGGATCTTTTTTGTGATTATAATACACACTTTTCAGTATTACAAGTAAATGCTATAAATAAATATTTTCTGATTTGTAAAGATATTACTGATTGAGTGTGTTTAAAAAAAAATTTATTCGCGACTCTAAGATATGACATCACTCTGCAACGACTGGCTCACTCGTTATTGCTACAGTGCACAACTGCACGTGAAAACCAAAACTGCCAAGATGGCTAAATTTGTTATTCGCAATTAGGGCTGAAACGATTCCTCGAGTAACTCGAGTAATTTGATTACAAAAAATGATCGAGGCAAAATCTTCTGCCTCGAAGCTTCTTTTAATGAATTTTAAAAGCTTGTGTTATGTTTTTGCACAATTATTTGTTTGGCGTGACACAGCGCACTTCCGGATGCAAGCCGCCAGGGAGCGATAAAATTATATTACAAGTTATTTTAAAGTGTGCCCTAGTTTTTTTGATACTTAAAGTCATTTGAAATACATTTTTTTTTAGTTTTTGCATCTGAGAAAAGGCTTTAAAATAAGAATGTATGGCTGTAATGCACTTAATTCATCTCAGTCAACTTTAAGCTCTTCCTTGTATTGTGAATAATGACAATGTTTATTTTTGATCAAATGCTGTATGCATTTAAAAAATAAAAATAGATTTTCCTAAAAAGAAAACCAATTAATCTTTGTTTCTCTTATATATTTTACATTGCTGTTTGATTAAGCAAAAGTACATTTTAGCCGATTACTCGATTAATCGATCAAATTTTTGGTAGAATACTCGATTAATAAAATATTCGATAGCTACAGCCCGAATCGCAAATCTAAAAATGTTGAGGAAATTGTGGACAGTTTGCCTGAGTCATCAGAACCATATACATCGACCAAGCATAAGAGCAAGACCCCGTTAGACCAAAGTAGGAAACGTCAGGAAGAATATCAGGAGGAATTCATAATGTATAGATTCACTTGCTCTACTGTCAACTGTCGAAGCTTTTGTGCTGATAAAAACAAGTACACCCTTCCCATTGAAAGGTGAGCCGAACTTATTTTGAGGTATAGTAAATGTAGTCAAAATACTGTGAAAAGCTTATGTTTATTGCTTGTTTTTGATAGTGGGGGTCGCGAGATCTTGTCGATCTTCAATTAGGGGTCGCTGGCTTGAAAGTTTGAGAACCACTGATCTAGTTAACCTGCATAAAAAACTATTTTAAACAAAGTTACTTCTGGTTCTTATAAAGAGAAGAAGTTCTCACAGTTCACACAGGCATATCATTTTACAGTAGTATCATTTAGATACCACTTGTAAAATACATCAAATATAAGCTTCAAATTAATCTCATGTTCCCTTAGACTCTAAACATTTAACAATTTTCTCTTACAATGACATGCGCTGTAGCCAAAAAGCAATGACCATGCAATGCTCAATAATAAAATACATGAATACACTAAAAATATTTTTTAAGCTCATTTTCATGTGTTTTAATGGCTGTTGCATTTTCCACTTGCTAATTGTTTTTGCACTTATAGGACCCACAATGCAATTAAGTGAATTATGTCCATAAATGGTCACAAGCCTTTTATCAGTTGTATTCAATGCTTTTTTTAAAAACAGATATTTGCCATAAATCTTAGTTGTGCTAATGCTTTGTTTCTTCAGAGCTGCCCAACCCCATTCCTGCAGAATTTAGTTCCAACACACCTCACCTTACATTCTGATGAACCGGTGAACTGAGTGGGTCGGGCTTGTTTAATTAGGGTTGGGAATAAATTGTTCAGAATGCAAAGTGAACACTAGGCAGTTATTCATTCAGCCCTTTCAGGATTCTTGATGAAATTCAGTGTGCATTAGGCCACTGTGTGTAAAATCTGTGTGTAAAACAGATCAGTGAGAGAGGAAAAAGCTTCAATGGACAGAAAACATCATTCATGACAAACATCTTTTGCAAGCCTGTTTCAAGGTGGAGGTGTTTTGTAATTTAATAGTGTTGGACATAATAGGAATCCACGCCTCTGCAGAACATTAGCTTATAATGCCTCTTGGTGGAGTTAAGGCCTTACTGTGTGTCAGATAATTACTGTGGAGGCTTTCACAATGTTCACATGCACCCTCTTTGTAAGTAGCGAACCGGTGATTACACAGCTCTGATACAATACTGTCTCTGAAAGATGATAAAGAACACTGAAACCATGTTCATGTGTACCTGACTTTCTTTTTATATGGACATTATTTATATTCCATAATATATATAATTGTGTTTTTTATACACAATACATATCACAATATTTATTTAAAATTTGTGGGTGGCACTACATAGGTGAGTGTGAGCAAAAAGGCCTACAAACCTGACCCAGTTACAAAAGTTCTCTCAAAAGGAGTTTGGCAAACTATTGTAGAAAGCTTGTGGAAGGATACCCGAAACATTTGGCCCAAGTGAAACAGTTCTGGGGCAATTCTACCAAATACTAAGGAAGTGTATGTACGTTTTTGACTGATGAAAGTAATTTAAAAAAAACAAATTCCATAAAATGATCCCTCGCCCGATTCTGACATTCAACAAACGCAAAAAATATGTTTACTCTGATTTAATGTTTGACAGTAAAGAAAAAAGTGAAAAAATATTTTTTTCAGTAGTGTATGTAAATATTTGGTTTCAAAAACAATCAAATTGTATCAAATATGAAGTACAAATATCACTCTGGTCCAACTCAACAAATGGAGTAATGGGTGTGAAATTACCCTTAAAGATCCTACATACATGAGGGTGTTTCTGATTTATCTGTTTAGGCTTTATATCTTGTATAAGATGTTTACAGCTGCTTTAACAGAACCTAATTTGTTTCACAGGTGTCCTACAACCTTAATGTATCATAAAAAAAAATGCTGCATGTCATTCTTCAGTGAATCAAACACTGTAAGCCCCGCCAAATTGGGTTCCCTTTGAGAAAAGTTTCCCATGGAAACCTCCAAGTGTTCACCTCCCTAAATAACCCTTGAGGAACCATCTTCCCCAAGTGTATAGTAAAGTGGTTTTACCACTATCACCAAGGCATTTTCTACAAGCCAACCCAAGTTTTACAAACTGCTTCCACTTTAAGCTGACTTTATCAAAACTTGACCCACCTTATCCGCAAAATGGACCACAACGAATGATGTGTTGGACATTCTCGGCTTCTCAAAGTGTCCGCTGCTTGTGTGGCGGCTATAGAGCTTCTGCGCCCAGTTCTGATCTGTTCCTTTAGGTACCTGCAAGACAAAAAGAGGAAGAGTCAAAAAAAACAACAACAATGACTTCATTCCACATTTTCTGATAATGTAGATTTTCAACAATAAAATATAAATATATAAATTATAAAATATAAATTAGGCAAAGAAATTCATGAGTATAAAAACTGGCCTTGCACTCTTCATCCAGAAGATCCAGGATACCAAGTTTGGCCTCGATTAGGTCAATGCAAGGCTGGTTGTCGTAAAAATCTATGAGTGTCCATGGGATTTGTTCCTTCATGTACTCGTCCTGTTCCAGTTTAAAAACATGCTGCAAAAATGTAAATGAAGTGATTTGTAAAAGACCACTTATCAGGCTCGTTTTATGTCTGTAACTAAACACTGACGCACACAAATACACATTATAGATTTCTTTTGCATATTGTCACATTGGTCAATATAATTTGCAATTAATATATATGCAAAAACAGAGCTTTAAGTATCAACTGATACCTGATCAGATACTGAACTTCTCATTGACTATGTTTGTACCAGAGTGGCTATGCTTTTATTAATTATGTGAAATCTGAAAGGTCCGGTTATAAAATATGCAAAGGTTGTATTACGCTGCAAATGTTCGTAAAACCTCAATAAAATATAAGCATGTCATAAAATTTCTATCAGATTACATGCTGAATCACTGACCCAGATCTGCAAAGGATCAGTCCAGCCCTAGTGAATCATAAACAGAAAAAAGAGAAATTGTGGCCACCGTCTCTATTACTCACAGAGTTAAATTGTTGCTGAAGTTTCTCGTTGGCGTAGTTGATGCAGAACTGCTCAAAGCTGTTAATCTCGAACGTTTCAAACCTTTTAAGACATGACAATGGGTGTTAGATCAAACCTGTCTTTTAAAGGTTTCAAGCTATGCAAAACTCAAACCTAGCATGAAAAAAAGAAAAAAAAAATCAGTGCATTTTCTCCCTAGCCCTGTAAAATTTTAATTGTACTTAACATACACACTTGACAACCACACATGGGCAACAGCTGTTATAATGCAAGTGAGAACAGCAGTTAACCTGTTTACTCCACAACATTAAATGTACGGTACATACAAATGGATTCAAATGTATGACTTCACTTTAAATCAATAGAAAATGTAATCCTAATGTATTTACTAAATCTATACACATACAATATATGCATGTCTGGTGGTGGCAGGTGACTGACATGACCAGCAAAAAATCTCCCTTTTCTTTGCCTTGTGTAGCTTTAACTATATGTTTGTGGTTATTATGCATTTGCAATATGAAGTGGTTTTCTTTCAGTTTTACATTAATTTGCCTGAATCGGAGTAGACAGTATAGGTCTATACACATGAGAATTCATCCAGCTACTTTTATCCTCCACCATGGACAGAATTCTGTGATCATCCACTTCAGTTGTCTTTTGTGGTTTTCCAGGCCTTTTGCTGTGGTTGAGTTTGCTAGTTAATTCCTTCCCTTTAATAACGTTCCAAACTGTTGTATTGTCTGATGGGTTAAGTTTGTTTATTTAGCCTAATGATGATCACTTTTACTTGCATAAACACCTCTTTGAGTCTCATGTTGTGAGTGTGAGGGAATAGCTACCAAATGCAAATCTAACATGCAGAACCACCTCAAGGCCTTTTATCTGATTGTTTAGATATGAAGAAACAAGGAAACAGGCCACACCTGGACATGCAACTGCCTGTCAGTCATTTGTTTCAATATTTATGAAACCCATAGTACCAGTCAAGGGTTTGGAGACACCTTCCCATTCAGTGGTTTTTCTTTATTTTTATTGTTTTCAACATTGTATATTAATAGTGAAGACAAAATTATGAGAGACAACAAATTATGAACTATGAACAGAATTATGTAGACAACAAAAATATGTTCAACAACCCAGAATATGTTTTTTCAATTCTTCATAGTAGCCACCTATTGCTTTGATGACAGATGTGCACACACACGCATTCTCTTAGACACCTGGAATGGTTTTACAGAAGTGTTTATTAATTGTTGGATCCCAAACCATCTCAAGTGTATTTAGGTTGGGTTTTTGTGAAGGCTAGGTCATCTGATGTAGCACTCTATCACTCTCTTTCTTGGACAAATATGTTGTACCTAACCTAGAGGTTATCACTGTCCACTTGGGGACGGGGGGGGGGGTTCCCCGATTTTCTCCCTAATTTAGTCGTGTCCAATTCCTCCCTGTCACTAGGGGGCGCCAACATTAAAGCTACTACTGCCACTCAGCCGGGAGGGCCGAAGACTATCACATATTTCCTCCGAACCACGTGACGCCAGCCGGCCGCCTCTTTTCGAACTGCTCGCTCACGCACCGTTGGGGGCGGCGTAACACAATCGGAGGACAGCGCTATCCGCTCCTTCCAATTGCGTGAGCTCTCAGACGCCCCTGATTGGCTGTGGAGCCGCGATTAATGTGGGAGCACTAAGTACCTCTCATCCCTCCCCCCTGAGAGAGCTCGGCCAATCAGCTCTCTCTAGACCTCCGGCTACAAGAGGTTACAGGATCACCCGGGAAACGAACTAGCGATGGGGTGAGCACTTTACTACTGCGCCACTCAGAGGCCAGACTGATGTTAAGTAGTTGTAGTAACACTAGGACTATTGGCTCTGTTTACACCCTTCCTCTGCAAAACACAACTAATGGTCTAAAGCACATCAAAAACAGCAAGACATGTCACAAATTGACTATTGACAAGAGTGTGCCATCTGTCATTAAAGCTAAAATCAATCTAACATATTCTGTTTTACATACACTTTTTTGTTTACTACATAATTCCATATTTGCACTTTCATAGTTTAGAAATTGAAAAAAAGGAAAAATAAAGAAAACACTGTAGAACGTGTGAAGGTGCGTTCAAATTTTGTCTGATTTTATCATTCAATTCCAGTGGTGAAACTCGAATATTATATAGATTCATTACACACAGACTGATTTATTTCAAGTTTCTTTTCATTTTGATGATTATGGCTTACAGCTAATGAAAACCCATTTCAGTATCTCAGAAAATTAGAATATTACTTAAGACCAATAAAAAAGATTTTTAACGCAGAAATGTTGGACTGCTGAAAAGTATGAACATGTACAGCACTTAATATTTTAGTCGGGCTCTATTTGCATGAATTACAGCAGCAATGTGGCGTAGCACGGAGGCGATCAGTCTGGGCAGTGCTGGGGTGTTATGGACGCCCAGGTTGCTCCGATAGCGGCCTTCAGCTCTTCTCTGTTGTTAAGTCTGGTGTCTCGCATCCTCCTCTTCACAATACTTCATAGATTCTCTATGGGGTTTAGATCGAGCAAGTTTGCTGGCCAATCAAGCACAGGGATACCATGTTCCTTAAACCAGGTATTAGTATTTATGGCAGTGTGGGCAGGTGCCAAGTCCTGCTGGAAAATGAAATCAGCATCTCCATAAAGCTGGTTAGCAGAGGGAAGCAGGAAGTGCTCTGAAACTTCCTGGTAGATGTCTGTGCTGACCTTGGACTTGATAAAACAACGTGCACCAACACCAACAAATGACAGGGCTTCTCAAACCACCACTGACTGTGCAAACTCTCCCATGCCTCTCCCTTCTTTGTCAAGGAACCTTGATTTCCAAAAGAAATGCATCTGAAAAGAGGACTTTGTCCCACTGAGTAACCCTCTAGTCCTTTTTGTTCTTAGCCTGCCTCTTTGCATGGTGGCTCTTGAAGCACCGACTCCAAATTCAGTCCACTTCTTGTCAATATCCCCTAAATTCTTGAACGGGCTTCAGTTCACAATTTTCTCAAGGCTGCAGTTATCCCTGTTGCTTGTGCAACTTGTTCTACCACATTTCCATTAATGTGCTTGGATACAGCACTCTTGCACTCAGCACACTTGAAATATATTAGTCTATGTGTAATGAATATATATAATATATGAGTTTAATTTTTTAACTGAATTATGATGATACTCTAATTTATTGAGATGCATCATAGAGAGAGAGAGAGAGAGAGAGAGAGAGAGAGAGAGAGAGAGAGAGAGAGTGCAAGCACAGTTCCATATGAAAATCTTTGACTTGGTAATTGCTTCTTTAAAGGGCAAAAGAAGACTGTGCAAGCATATAGTACTTCCTTGTCAGTACCTCCAGTAGAGATCAATAATTTCCCCTTTCCAAGGGACCATTTAACACAGCAGAATTCACTTGGCTTTGTCAATAGTCTCAACTTGTATTGAAATAACAAAATGCACAAAGAACAGAAAACGCTGACGCTGCTCACAGCAAGCATGCATAAGATCACTTAGCCACGCAAAGTTATATACAGTAAACACAGGCTCATTGGGCAAATTCCCATTCTCACATATTTGTAAATATTTTAATTCTCAAAGAAGCCATTACAGGCAGAATTACCCATAGATATCCAACACCCCGATAAAGGAGTGCTGTTTGGTGGAGGTAACCAGGGCTTTGTTAATGTGCTCTACAATCCAGTCAAACAGATGGGCGTATATGTGTTTGGCCAGAGCGTCGCGAGCATTAGCAGCTTGGTCACGGGACATGTTCTTCACGTAGGTCTCAGTTGCTGTGGCTAACTTTCTACGGCACAGCCAGTTTTCCATTTGGTCCCGCTCGACCCCAAGCAGCTCACAGAAATTAACAAGGTGAGGGTCGTTTCTCTGTCAAAGAGCAAGAGACAGCCATCTATCATCTATCTATGAAAGAACTAATACAATAAAAATGACATTTCTGCACTCAAATTTTAAAAGAGGAAATAAAATCCAGAATAATGTTATATCCTCTGGCAGCACTTACAGATATATGGCATGACTCTCCATCTCTTTCAGAAACAATTTCCACATTCCCAAGGTGCAAAATAGAGGCAATTATCTTGAAGATGCTCATCTGATGGGCCTCCTTTATACCTGCACAACAAAACACAGTGTGTAAATCCATTTGTGTTGTCTGTGATGTATTCTGAAGTTATTACGACTTCATCATGCTCAGAGTCTGACTGGTTGGATACAGAGACTTGTATAGCAAGAGTGTCATTGCAGGATTTTTTTGTAAGAACTATACAACTTAAACTTTTCAAATAGGTCTTCAGAACAATTTTTCCACTTACTCATGCTGTGTTTTTGTCTTAAGTTCAACAGAAAGAACATGAGAATCCTGTTGGGATTGTCTATAGCTGCTCTAATGTAAGTGATAACATAAACTAGCCTGTCTAGTCATTCCACAACTTTAAATTGAACTATAAAGAGAAAATACATGAAATACATTAATCATTACTTAATATAAATGGCAAATCTCAATCTGTGGAACAGTAACAATCAGCCCAAATCACACCAGCCTATCTTTAAGTATTTTCCCAAAACAGCACAACCCTAAATTCTTTATTATTTTTCTAAACTTATTGACTTTTTAATATCACAGCATAATCTGTAACAACAGTTCTGAGAACAGTTAAAAAAAAACTGCTTCAATTGTGTAGGCCCTGATTTTAGATCAGGCTCTCAAATAGGCTGATTTGTTCCAGCTGTAAAGTTTCTCCTACCAAATACAACACTTGTAATCTTGTTATTTGCAGAATGCACTAATTCTGAAATGTATGATAGAATTATGAGCCTCACCCAGCATGGTCATGGCTTCCCGTGTCTTCTTCAAGTCCACAGAGTCATTAACCCCTGGAATGAAGATGTTCTGACCAAAAGAGGTGTAAGTGAAGTCTTCTGCACTGGCTGCAAAACAAACCAAAAAAAAAAAAGTGACAGTTATCGGAGCATTGAAGAACAGTTGTCATGAGTAACATTTTTTAAAAAGTCTATTGAAGAAAATATTTTCTTTATCATGAAGAAAAAGTCCAGTCTATTTGATTTACATGAGAAAAGCTTTATATTTAGGTTTCATTTACATGTAGCATTTAAGGAGGTAAGTAAAATTGAAAACAGTATCGAGACTAATATTAGACAAATGTGTAAACAAATAGTTTATCAGTGAATACTGCTCTTAATTGCATTATATACTATGTTCAGATTACGTGAGGTTAGTTGAGCAAATTGTAATATTAAGGGAATTTTCAAATACAGTAACTGGATGGATAAAAACTTTTATATTGTAACACACTGTATAAGCGTCACACTTAATATGTGTTGAATTTGAAAGCTTTTTAAAATCTGCATCACACATGATCTGATGCAACTATATAATTGCTGGACCGAAGAAAAGATCACACAATCTCATCTTTAAAAGTTTTGAAACTCTTGTTTAAATCAAAAGTAATGACAATCTTGTGAGTTAAGTACATGATGCCATTGTGCATCTTAAATCCCAGTCAAATCTTTTTCTGTCAAAGCCAGCAGGTCTTTTGCATCAAATAATATTTATTGCATAAAATAAATACACTGCAAAATACACTCAAATATTCATTTGCAGTTTTGCAGGTTAATTGATGGAATTGTTATGAGAAGGTATATTAAAGCACAATTAGACAGTTAATTTAAATTCTAATGAAGATTTGAGTATTCCATCATTAACGAAAGCCCTAGCCCTAGCAGCAGGTCGATGGAATACTCACTCAGGGACAGATCTTTAAACTCAGGTAGTGAGGCAGATGCACACAGCTGGTAGAAGATGTGGTAGTTCCTCTCATCCTCAGCCTGCAGAAATAACACAGGCTTCAGCACTCTGAGAAACGCCTTATTCAGCAGAGCCGCTGATGAAATGACAGGCTTGGTTAGAGGTCTGATTAAGGCTAAAAGCTTTCCTGCGACACCGTACTCACCTGAAACACCACTCTGGACTTCTCTAGCAAGTACGTGCGCATGTTGGCACCGATGATGTGATACCTCCTGTCAAAACCGATCTGGATGTATTTCCCGAAGCGGCTGCTGTTGTCGTTACGTGTCGTCTTTGCATTTCCGATTGCCTGCAAAGATTAATGGGTGAGAGTAAAAATGCTCAGTGAGCAACAGCAATTGGATTGCCTGCTGTGGGCAATTTTAACAACATCTGTTGTTAGTTTAAAAAAAAGAGAGTTAATGAGGTAATGTTATCTTATCTTACAGTGAACAGACAATAACTAATAAAAAAGACAAGCCTTAAGCTCCGGTGTGCATCCAATTTTTAACAGCTTTTGGATTGTGACTATAGATAAACAAATCAAGTAAACTCTAAAATACAAATCTAGTATATACGTGCTCAATTGGATTGCGATCTTGGAAGTTTCATGGCTGGATCTTGAGCTCTTTGTCTGCCGGGCCCTGAGGTGTGGCAGGCTTTTGGTGCACTGTATATTCTGGTACCTTTCTGTCGTGGCCAGCAGTGACTTTTTTTGTGATTTGTGCTGCATTAGCTTTTCCGTGGGAATTTGACTGGACAGACATGGGTGAGACTTGAGTGTTGTCATGATTTAGTCACCAGTTTATTGGTATATAATTGATAATTAATGTTAATGATATAGCAGATCGGTGTACTGTATATATACAACCATAACATTATGAACACCCGCCTAATATTCAGTAGGTCCCCCTCTCTGCAACCAAATCAGTGATGCACTGTGTGTTCTGACACGTTTCAATGGGAACTAGTATTAACCTTTTTAGCAATTTGACCCACAGTAGCTCTTCTATTGGGCTGCACTACACAGGAAAACCTTCAGTCCCCATATGCATTAATGTCTTCCGTCACCGGTCTCCACTTTTGTTAGGTCCTGACCACTGTAGACCAGAAAAGTTTCCCAAGAGTTGCAGTTTTTATGAAGTTGTCTAACCAACACAATTTGCCCCTACAGTGGTAGGCAAGCACTCATTATGCTTGCCTATTTTTTCAGCTTTTAACACATCAACTTTAAATTGTTCACATGCTGCATAATATAATCCGCCCACTTCCAGGCTCCATTGTTATGAGATATAGTAACTGTGAATGATAAAAAAGGGCAAAAGTGGTCCAGTGAGGGAAAACAACATTAAACAATTTAATAAAGATGGAAAATCACTATGGTATGAGAGAAATAAAACACTTTACCTCACATCAATCCATTTGTCATTGATCATATTTTATAACTGCATAAATCACCAATATAAAACAATTTTAGATTCGTTTTATTATTCCTGTAATTAAACCAGGGCAACGTCAAATAATTTATTTGCTATATCCTAATATCCTATGTTAATAAAAACAAGATGAAGATTAAGTATCTTGTACTGATATTAGCCGCCCACTGCTAACATTTATGGCTTGTGACCTTATGACCCAGGCTGAATATGCATGCATCTTTGTAATGATATCATTCTATTTTCCTCAATTACTTCAGTTATTATGTTAAATTTATTCCAGCATGCACACTTCAGGTTATAATATACCGCACCTCCATGATGGGGCTTGACGCCAGCACTTTCTCCTCCACGCTTGTGTCGTTGGAGGATCCTCCCACAGTGGCGAAGTAGCGCATGGCATATTTTGCAGAGACCGTCTTCCCAGCTCCTGACTCTCCACTCACAATAATCGACTGGTTTTTCTCGTCTCTGAAGGGGACATTTAAATGAGTGAACATTAGCTTATAAGCTACTGTATACAGCTTCTGGATGGGCTGCTGCTTATTGAAGGTGTAAAGTCAAAGTTACTGAGGTTACATTTCACGCCACTCTGAAGGCTGATCTGAACATTATCCCAATGACCTGTATCTGTATTGCAACTCCTCATGATTGGTGTACTGGATCATTGCACAAAAGTGACCGGTGAGTGTATCCTCTTTTTGTATAGATAACAATAATGTCAAAAAAGTTTCATATTTGATTTTCTTTGCCTGATTTGAATAAATAATTAATTGAGCAAATAAAATAAAACTAAGGGTCACATAAACAAACTGGCCAATCTTGATGTAAAGAGCTTTCTACTGCATTTGATCCAGATTCATCACACTGTTTGGATTTGGATGAATTGATTCCTACAGTACTGACATGCTGAAGAAATAAAGCAGCCTTTCTTGGTGATCTAACATAAGCTCTCCAGTGTGAGCTTAATGGCCAGTATTTTTTTCAAATAGTTTTTTTTTCCAATTCCCCATCACATGACTGTTACTACCTGTCTGAAGTCTAGCATGCGCTTCCTCCAAGACATTAGAGCAGCTAAACACTCACTTTATGTCCTCTACAGCACACATCAGCTCTTAGATGGCCACAGTTATTTGATGTCTGTCTGGCTGACAGATAAGAAAGTAATCCGTCCCTAAAGCAAGGTCAACTTTGCACTCTTGATTCTCTCTTGAGTCTCTCTATTGGAGACTATCTGGTTTCAGTTAGAGAGACTGGAGAGACTTTCTTTTAAAGAGTTTCATATAAAGCTAGTTAATTTACAGAAGGAATACAGAGTCTAAAGACAATAAACCGCTATAATAAAGTTATGCTTTCTTTCCAACTCTTCTATTGTACTGTTTTTAATTGCCATCACTAGCCTCATCACTGAGCAATCCCCGGGTCTCTGCGGGGGCTTCACTGACTCGATATTAAATTGAGTCTTAAATCTGAAGTGAACACAGACCAGTCCTTTGTTTTCCAAAAGGAAAAAAAAAAATAACGAGGACGTGCGCACTGTAATCTTCCTCCCACTCCAGCCATTACCAAGGCAGCAGGAAGGACTCGAGGCTGCCTCAAGATGAGTATTCAAGGCTCTCCCGCTCAAGGTTCACTGCACTGTACTACACTGAATATGGTCATTATGAACACTGGTATAAAAAAAGAGCTAAGAATAATAGTAATCATTATGATACTGTTAGAGTTATGTAATGCCTGTATCAAAATACAAGATCGCTAAGAAGATCAAGAAGGACCAACACGCTGGAAGCACATTAGTGTGTGGTTTATAATAATGTGTGCACATTAGTGTGTGCTTTATAAAAATAAAGGAATTGAAGGTCAAGTAACATCTGTGGGAGAGGAATGTATCAAAGATGTATGAAGTGATGATAATGTCGCAATCTCAAATCAAGCACAACCCTTAAATGCACACAAATTGCACTGGTGGGTGTACAAATACGATGACGGCTTACTAAAGGTCCGTAAAACTACATAAACTCCCTGGATACTGCATACTTACAAAACATTTTCCCAGCATAGTACATCACTGCTTACCTAGCCATCTGTTTATAAGCCTCCTCTGCCACGGCAAATATATGAGGGTCCATGTCACCCATGTTCTGCCCGTTGTAGGCATTGATGACTTCCTCGCCATAAATCGGCAGTTGCTCATAGGGATTAATGGCCACCAGTACAATACCTGAAAAGTGGAGTGAATAAAAGAGGATAAAGTTAGAACAAGGTGTACCATTTGAAAAAAGGTGTAAGGATCTCAAGAATTCTAATGGCAAAAGTGACGTAAATGTGTAGCGAGTCAAATGTTAAGTAGTACTGTTATTCTGAAACATTTACTTAAAAGAACCCAGAACACGTCATCCAAACATTAATTCACAAACAAAATTAGTTATTATTTTTTATGTATTTTTCTAAGATTCATTTTTTCATTAAATGTACAAGGTGAGTGCTGCAACCACCCTCAAGCTAATTATTTTTGTTCAAGAGCATGGTCTGGAGTGTGATATTCCGCTTACACCACTGAGATTTTCCAGTCATTCGCCTGGAATAAATTTGTTTTATCTGCTGACGAGTTTCTTTATATTGCTTTATATCATCTTAATAATACTACAATGTGGTCAAAAATATTTATTCTGCATTATTTACCATTATGTGTGTAGCAGCAATAAAACAGCACTTGTAACTATTATTGTTATTCTGTGGTATACTGTATACTGTACTGTACAATCTGACCATTCCAAATGAAGTAGCACAAAAATCAGGGAGTAAACAAATAAGAAATTCAGTAGCTTATCCCATCAGAAAGCTCACGGGTTTTGATTACCCTGGAAAATAAAACTGACTAAACTAAAAAGGTCTAACGTATTATTATAATGTACCATGAGATATTTAGCTTGTGGATTAATACAGGATAGGAAAAGTGAACTAGTATACCATCCTGTGGCAACTATATAAATGAAGTAGCACATAGTTTTATCATATCAACCAAACAGACAGAAAGACATTGGACAAATATCAAGCTAGAAGTTGCATTATATACCTACAGTATATAATCCTATGTTAAAAAATCTTGTTCTAGTCAGGCTTGCTTTGTTATTTTTTCCTCAACATGTTTAGCTGAAAAGTGAGGTCCATTATACCACTGTCAGTGCATAAAGTTTAATCATAGTTACACGCCAAATTAAACACACGTGGACAGAATTGTTGGTACCCTTCAGTCAATGAAATAAAAACTCACAAAGGTCACAGAAATAACTTTAATCTGACAAAAGTAATAATAAATAAGAATTCTATGAATGTTAACCAATGAAAGTCAGACATTGCTTTTCAACCATGCTTCAATGGAATTATAAAAAACTCATGGAACAGGCCTGGACAAAAATGATGGTACCCCTAACTTAATAGTTTGTTGCACAACCTTTTGAGGCAATCACTGCAATCAAACGATTCCTGTAACTGTCAATGAGACTTCTGCACCTCTCTGCAGGTATGTTGGCCCACTCCTCATGAGCAAGCTGCTCCAGTTGTTTCCGGTTTGAAGGGTGCCTTTTCCAGACAGCATGTTTCAGCTCCTTCCAAAGATGCTCAATAGGATTGAGGTCAGGGCTCATAGAAGGCCACTTTAGAATAGTCCAATGTTTTCCTCTTAGCCATTCTTGGGTGTTTTTAGCTGTGTGTTTTGGGTCATTGTCCTGTTGCAAGACCCATGACCTGCGACTGAGACCCAGCTTTCTGACACTGGCCTGCACATTTCTCTCTAGAATCCCTTGATAGTCTTGAGATTTCATTGTACCCTGCACAGATTTAAAACACCCTGTGCCAGATGCAGCAAAGCAGCCCCAGAACATAACAGAGCCTCCTCCATGTTTCACAGTAGGGACAGTGTTCTTTTCTTGATATGCTTAATTTTTCCGTCTGTGAACATAGAGCTGATGTGCCTTGGCAAAAAGTTCCATTTTTGTCTCATCTGTCCATAGGACATTCTCCCAGAAGCTTTGTGGCTTGTCAACATGTAGTTTGGCATATTCCAGTCTGGCTTTTTTATGATTTGTTTTCAACAATGGTGTCCTCCTTGGTCGTCTCCCATGTAGTCCACTTTGGCTCAAACAACGACGGATGGTGATGTTCCTTGAGCATGAAGTTCACCTTGGATCTCTTTAGAAGGTCTTTCTAGGCTCTTTTGTTACCATTTGGATTATCCGTCTCTTTGATTTGTCATCAATTTTCCTCCTGCGGCCACGTCCAGGGAGGTTGGCTACAGTCCCATGGATCTTAAATTTCTGAATAATATGTGCAACTGTAGTCACAGGAACATCTAGCTGCTTGGAAATGGTCTTATAGCCTTTACCTTTAACATGCTTGTCTATAATTTTCTTTCGAATCTCCTGAGACAACTCTTTCCTTCGCTTCCTCTGGTCCATGTTGAGTGTGATACATACCATGTCACCAAACAACACAGTGACTACCTGGAGCCCTATATATAGGCCCACTGACTGATTACAAGATTGTAGACACCTGTGATGCTAATTAGTGGACACACCTTGAATTAACATGTCCCTTTGGTCACATTATTTTCAGTATTTTCTAGGGGTACCATCATTTTTGTCATTCATAGAATTTTTTTTTATTACTACTTTTGTCAGATTAAAGTTATTTAGGTGACCATTGTGAGTTTTTCTTTCATTGACCGAAGGGTACCAACAATTTTGTCCACGTGTGTATATGTTTTCAAAAAGATTTTTCCTATTGTTCAGTTTATTGACTTATCCAGTGGGAAACTTTACAGGGACACTGATGGTTCACTAATAAACTGAAACTGCTGCACATAAACGTCTTATTCGGAACAGTCTGACCAGATCTGGCCTCATCAGAATGAATTTTTAAACAGAATGAAAGTGAAGCTGTAAACCTTTCATAATCAGTTTTGTAGATAAATATTAGCCATGAAAACACTTGATCTAAATATTGGATGGTGTAACATACTTCCGGAAAGGAAATTTGCTTCTGTTAACTGATCGATAACGCCTGTAAGAACATTTACACAAGTGAAAAAACCCATTATGATTAAATGCTTTAAGCTTTGTAAAAACACATCTTATCAGATCAGCATACATGTAAACTGTTTAGATAAACATTTTTAAATCAGAACAATTTCAATCAGATGAATAAAACTAGCAGCCTCGTCATATTTTCTGTTTCTTTCGGACATCCAATACTGTACATGAAATATACACACAATGAACAAGTGCTTTTTAACCAGCATTTTAATTGTACATTTATATCAAGGTTTATCACTTCTTAAAGATAAAACCCTGAAACATATCAGTAGAATTTTTTTCTAAAAGGAATAAATCGAAATACATAAATAAAGTGGTAAAGGATTTGGAAGGAAAACACAACATTTAGATTCTGGCTGTAATTCTGGCATTCTTTGGAAGAACCTAGA
Source organism: Clarias fuscus (assembly GCA_030347435.1). Lineage (NCBI taxonomy): Eukaryota > Metazoa > Chordata > Actinopteri > Siluriformes > Clariidae > Clarias > Clarias fuscus. Next base: position 11,963,667 of record CM059230.1, on the reverse strand, counting down.
GGAAGAATTTACACCAATTGTCAGGATAGCAATGAAAAGCTGTCTACCTTTCTTTAGCAAGCTCTGGTTGTCATGGAAACACCCAAACCATTAAAAATAACCCTTAATGACCAGAGAGGACAACAGAGACCGGTTTTTAAAAAAAAATTATGCAGGACCCTTATGCCACTACAAAGTTTATGGCATTCGCCCATGGAGATGATAAAGAATGCTAAGAATGGAGGCAAGATAAAAGGCACCCAACTAAAAAAAGACAAAAACTGCAAGAAGAGACACTCTATCAATATGGAAATGTACTGTACGTTTCAACTCTGACTGAGCAACATCAGTTTGCATAATGCACATACAAATATAGGTTACACTCACTAAGCACTTTATACAGAGCTCCTGTACGCCTAGGCATTCATGCAATTATCTAATCACGTGACAGCAGTGCAATGCAGGCCAGCAGCTTCAGGTAATGTTCATTGACTTATTGTGAACAGAAAAGCAGATCAAAATGCACTACATGTCAAATCTTGAGAGTTCCACCTCCTTCAATCAGCAACAGAAAGCTGAGGCTGCAGTGGACACAGTTTTCCTGCTAAGGCACCCTGACTTGTATGAACAGTCAGACCCAAAGCGATCGCCCAAAGCGATGGATTAGCACCCTGTCCAGGGTGTACACCGCCTTGTGCCCCAAGTATCCTGGGATAGGCTCCGGGCCCCAGGATTAAACAGTATAGATGATGAGTGAGTGAGTGAACAAAAATATTTTAAATCAGCCTATTCATTTAAAATATTATAGATAAAAATAAAGTTTTATTTTTCGTGAGAATTGTCAGGTTCTGAGACGAAGCTTCTGTCTTCTGACACAAACTGGTAATAGGTCTAGTCATATTGTGATCATCTGGTTATGATTAATTTTAGATTTATTTGAAGTTGTGAAGTAAAAGTCAAAATTAACAATTGTTATCAATAGAAAATACAAATGTTTTAATCCTTTTTTGCTCCACCAAACAAGTCTTTAAGGAAATGTCATTTATGTCATTAAATAATGATGAAATATTATTCAGTCACTGGTTGGACTTACCGCAGTAGGTGTAGATGTGGTTGGACTCCAGGAAGCGGACCTTGAGGTTGTGCAGCACTGCAGGTTCATGCAGGTAGCTGAGGGCAGTAAGGTCATTCTCTCCCACGAGGATATCAGGGTTTCGAAGGAATGGCAGCGGGTTGTCTTTAGGACCGATTGGATACTGCAGGGTCTGAAACAATACAACAGTGCCTTTAGGGAGAATCTTAGCTTTCAGTCTAACATGAAAATATACATATCACATTACATTAAGGCATATTTCATTTGCATAACATTTCAAATAAGTATGGAATTGATTGTTATATATCACAGAGCAGATGAATGCCCAATACTGAGTGGTCAAAAGATATAGATTCATATAATTTTAGCTTTTAGTTTTAAACACGACAATATAATCAACGAGAAATGTTAAAAGAGCCATGCTTTGATTCCATACATGGACATACCAGTGAATGTATCCTTTTTTTCCCTTTTTTTTAATCTATCAGCTAGTATTAATGTTACATTGTGATATGCTTAGGATTTATTCGACACGTGTAAAGCTGAGCATTAATTTACCCTTCAATCAGCCACCAATTTTAAAACCATTAACATTAAAACCACTTAGGTTTTAGGCTCCCCTTGTGCTGCTGGGGTGGGGCTGGCCCATCTTAGCCTTGCTCCAGAGGACCTCTGGGGGCGTGGTGTGGTGTCTGCCACCACGACATTAGCTGCGGATCCTTTTTGTGGTATGGGTTGTGAGGTGAGGCCTCCATGGTTCGTTCTTCTTTGTTTCCCATGGGGTATATGAGATATGATTAATTTGGAGTCCAGGTCAACGACCTTGCATGAGAGGCAGTGTTCTGATACTTTTCTATCGTGGCCAGTATTTGTTTTTTTCTTGTACTGCACTGGTTTTTCTGTGCGATCAACCAGGTGTCCCTGGTAAAGAACTGATAACCAATTTTATTCAATTCACTTAGCAGTTGTGTTAAATGTTATGGCTGATTGGTGTACATGTAAATTAAAGCAGTCTTATAATCAATAAAAAAACATTATACAGTAGAAGTATATAACCAATATGTAAATAATATAAATTTTCCAATATATCCACCTAAAACTTTTATAAAATTAAACAGGAATTGCTGTTGAAATTATCCACTGTGCTTATACATGTAGGTGAGTGGAAAATCCACAAAGAAAGAAGCTCTGCTTCAAACAAATTAAACTAAACTAATTTAAAAAAAAATAACTTTGCACTGTGATCACAGTAGTGTTTTAGCACTTTTTAAAGATGAAAAAAAGTTTGAAACCCCCCCCGTCCTGTGCTATATACTACTAGCCCCCCTGGCATCTCCAAACGGCTTTGTAAAGAAATTCCTCCCGTGGGACGAATAAAGGTATCTTAATGTATATCTTATCTTAATGTATATCTTATCTTAGCCATCGTACCTCAGGTTACTCCAGAGCCATGTTTGTTCACCAAGACTGAACAGAACGAAAGCCTTCTTATTATATGAACATTAACTGAAGCTCTTAACATATATCTGCAGGATATGCATTGTGTCACTGCTACGTGATTGGCTGATCGATCAATTCCTTATAATGTAGAGGGGGTGTATGCACAGTATTAGTTGTATCTTCAGTGCCAAGTGACAAAAAGCTCTAAAATGTCAGTTTTGCTTTCACGAGGACTTTAAGGCCAAACAAAACTGTAGTTGAGACATAAAGTGGGCTGATGTGTGTATAAAAATAAAAAATGAAGGAAACTCATGGTGGTGATTATCGCTCTGAGCAATTCCCCTGATATGCTGCATTATTATTCAAGAAGTGCCTCACACACATAGTTCAGCTGCATATTTCACGGCCTGTAGTTCCCACACACCAAAACAACGTTAATCATTAATAAAGGAACATAACGCACACACACACGCACGCACACGCACGCACGCACACAACCATAGAGATACATGCTGATATGCTGAATAAGAAACTCAAGATCCAGCAGAGATTCAGCACTACCTGTGACTGTGTGAAAACATAGACAGGGGTTTAGAGTACTTACTGATTCATCTTCAAGTTTGAGGTGCAGGACTGATTCTCCCTCCTTATAGTCTTTTATAATCTCAGCAGGCTTCCACACCTCCTCTGGGTCGGGGATCCAAACCCGAGTGTACTGAAACACACATATAATGCACATACTGTATATAAAACACATATAATGCACACAAACACAAGCAAAACGTTTGGTCATTGGACATCGCCCTGAAAAACTTACAAACTTGTCGTATAGATCGAGAATGGATCAGAATTACTTTTTATAAACAAGATGATTAAAAAAAAAAAAGAACTTTATGGAATTATAGCCAATCTGGCAACATTGAACACGTTCCTGGAGTTGTTTAAAGTCCTTAATGATAAAGTGATAAGTTTTTTAGTTCAACTGTTTGCTAATTTATTAAAAATAAGAACAACATTGAGGCAGAATCCTAATTCATCCTTTCCTCATGTTTGTTTATGAGAACTCATAAGCTGCCGAGGTCAAGCTAAAAAGGTGATCCTGCAGACCACAGCAGTCTGGCTTAGTCAAATAAAAAGTAAAAAGGTGTGTTCGCTGCACACTGTGCCCTCAGCCCAAGAACATCATTACTAAGAGAGAAAGAGGGGCAGACTTCACTTCAGCTTATAAAATTAAAATCTTGTCTTGTAATCAACATCACTCTTATTAACACACTACACTGTTACACGTCACTCAGATACACTAAGAGTCAAAAGTTTGGACACACCTTCTCCTTTAGGGTTTTTCTTTATTTTTAATCTTTATTTTTTTCTTTATTTTTAAGAATATGTTTAAAGCACTTTTTGACATCTTGGCACACTCATGGGATACCATCTCTCATCAGATTCACAATGTAGTCACCTGGAATGGTTTTCTAAAACCGAGAGCTACCTCTGCTGCAGAGGATAAGGTATTAGAGTGGCCAGCCTCAGAAACGCCAATTTACAGCACTTCAGCTTACGGCACACATAAATCCACTGTTCAGAGGGACTGCGTGAGTTAGGCCTCATGGTCAAATTGTGGCAAAGAGACCATTTCAGAAGAGACTTGCTTGGGCCTGAAAGAAATGGACATTAGATCAGTAGAAAACTGTCATTTGGTCTGATGCGTCCAATTATTTGCCACGTCTTTGCTAGACGTAGAGAGGGTGAACAAACGGTTCCTGAATGTGTGGTTCCCACTGTGAGGCATGGAGGAGGAGATGTAATGGTATGGGGTGTTTTGCTGGTGACACTGAGGGAACATTGCTACCACAGCATTTTGCACAAAAAATATATATAAAAAATATATAGTCTAGGTTATTTAACACATTTTTATTGACTACATAATTCAATATTTGTTCTGTCATAATATTTCAATGTCCTCATTATTAATATACAAATTTATATACAACACTGTTTTACCTGACACTTATTAACCTGCTACACCATTAGTCAAGTCAAGTCAATTTATTTATATAGCGCTTTTAACAATCGACATTGTTGCAAAGCAGCTTTACACAATAAAAAGAAGTAAGTTTGTATGCAATGTGTATGAATCAAAATGATAAGATTGTCCCTGATAAGCAAGCCGAGGGCGATGGTGGCAAGGAAAAACTCCCTGAGATGGTAATAGGAAGAAACCTTGAGAGGAACCAGACTCAACGGGGAACCCATCCTCATCTGGGTGATAACGGATAGCAGGGATTGATCAGCATAATAATGTGTAAGACTGTAAGTTCAGTATAACAGATGTGTTGAAATTAAAATTAAAATTTAAAGGAGTCCAGTTTGTTCCTGGAGGCTCAGGTAGACTGTAGGAAATTCCAGTCCTGAGCTATCGAACAACTGAAGTCAATTACACATTATCCCTATTAACCTACTACACTGTTACACCTCACTCTCTTTACCATGCTACACCATTACACATCACTCTTATTAACCCACTACACTGTTACACCTCACACTTATCAACCTGCTACACTGTTGGATATCACACTTATTGACACTCTCCCCTTTTACACATCGCTCTCATTAACCCACTACACACACACACCACTCTTGTTAACATGCTGCACTGTTGCACAATACTTTTATTAATATGATACACTGTTACACATCACTCTCATTAATACAATAAACTGATACACATCACACATTAATATGCTACAAGCTTACTAATCACTCATACGAATATAATACACTACTACACATCATCCTAGTTAATCTCCTACACTGTTAAACATCACTCGTATTAAAGTGCTGCACTGTTGTACAGCCACGCGTGTCTATTGATTTATGAATTTAGTTTTGCTTTACTTTTTTCCCCCGATTATACTTTTTTTTTTTTTTTTTTTTTAACTCAGCAGCATTCTACATACAAAATCACACATGAGCACACACACACACACACACACACACACACACACTCTCACACACAGAGATTACATAATGAAATGCCATCAAGGTCACACCAAAAACCCTGCAGCAGAATTCTATTCCGTCTGATATTTAAGTAGTGTGCTGCACAGATACAAAAGAACGAACAAGAGGATCCCACAATTCTAAAAATAGAAAGCCATTGCAGCAAAATTCATTAAGAGAAGAATTCATTAGTGCCTCTGAAAGCACAGATGTTTAACGCATGTGTACAGACTGGCGATAAACTGAAATATTGGGTGTAGGGCTAAATGTGGACAATAGTTTGCACACACACACACACACACACACACACACACACACACGCACACACGCACACACGCACACACGCTGTTATCTGTTCCTCGAGCAGCGCTGTAACACTCATACAGTACAACCCCTGACCTTTATAAGCACCACTTCCAGTTGTATCACTATCAGCTTTAACAATCCCCATAGTGGACCCAAGGCCACATTCAAACCAGCACAAAGCATTCATAAACCTGATTTACAACTTACATTAAATAGAGAGTTCAGTGATAGACAAATCACTAGCCCAGCCTTCTGGAACAGAAAGATTACGTGTCCAGGTTATCTATTTTTCTTTTTTTTATAGTTGCCGGTGCACAAGCTGTCTTAGTAGGCTTTCCGTCACCAACATTTCTTTCTTCTCTTACTAAGCAGGTCTCAATATTGACTTCTACAGAAAATGCTTATTTAATATGCATAATTAAACATATACTTCAAAATGTTGTTACATTAGTAGTTCTGACCCCCACCACCTGTTGCATGACAAACTTCAGCTTTAGCCATGGCCAAGAATTATCTTAAACTGATTAAAGAACATATCGCACTTATTTTCCACTTGGAGTTACATGTATTATTGAGGAATGTCTGCCTTTACAACTTATTTCTCATTATCATTTACAGTGCCTTCCATAATTATTGGCACCCCTGGTTAAAATGTGTTCTTTAGCTTCTTTAAAAAAATCAGTTTTGTTCTAAATAACATTGGACCACAATGTAAAAAGGAGAAAATTCCAACCTTTAATTCAAGTGCATTTATTCAGTGGGAAAAAAATCCCACATTAAGAAATAATTCTTTTACATCAAATCATGGGTGCCACAATTATTAGCACCCCTGATGTTTAATACTTTTGCCAACAAAACAGCCTCTAATCTTCTCCCATAATGTTTCACAAGATTAGAGAACACAGAAAGAGGGATCTTCGATCATTCCTCTTTGCACAATGTCTCTATCAGCCAGTGACCTGATTCCTCTCCTCTGCACTTTTCCTCTTCAGCTCACTCCACAGGTTTTCAATGGGGTTGAGGTCTGGGGACTGAGATGGCCATGAGAGGAGCTTCATTCTGTGTGTGGTGAATCATTTCTGTGTAGATTTGGCCACATGTTTTGGGTTATTATCTTGTTGAAAGACCCAGTGACGACCCATCTTCAGCTTTCGGGCAGAGGCCACCAGATTTTGCTTTAAAATGTCCTGGTATTTCAAACATTCATGATGCCATGCACCCTAACAAGGTTCCCAGGGCCTCTGGAAGAGAAACAGCCCCACAGCATCACCGATCCTCCCCCATACGTCACAGTGGGCATGAGGTGCTGTTCTTTTATTACATGAGATTAGAAAATTCAAGGTGTGAAAACAAAAATGTGTAAACAAAAAAAACATGCACCTTCCCCTCTAAACACCAAAACGTCTGCACTCAGCTATAAATGTCCTCGAGCTGAAGCAAACATGAAATCATTGTCACCTTGTAGATGAAAAGTGCATAAAATACTTCTACCCAAAAATGTTTAAAGATAAAATATATACACCAAATGTGTTGCTATTATGATGATGACTATTTGATATCTTTTTTCAGACTGGGATATAGGTACATGCTCTTCATGCATGCTTTAAATGAAAATTGCCATCAAGATGTGTTCAGGATAAACTCTCATTCTATGCCCATGTGAGTTTGTAGTTTTATTAATGTATGTGCTTATTAGTTCAATTTTTATATCTAAAATCTTACTTACAAATTTTAGTGCATAGATTTTATCATCAGATTGTGGGTGTCTAGGCTCAAGGACCTCATTTCTTCTCACCCTTCAGGTGACTTATGGTTATGTAAAGCAGATGATTCTGCTGAAACCTAAACCACAGCAGTCAGAAATCAGAGTTAAACCACCTAAACAAATTGGTGTGTTTGAAAAAAACAGAAAATTACAATTTCCCATAATATTATAAAGTCTAATAATACAGTATAGACAATATAGATATAATAATAATAATAATAATAATAATAATAATAAATGAAACAGCAGATGTCCGCAAGCAACTCCTGACTGCAAAGCTGCTAATATTATTCCCTCTTCTACTATCCGTAACTTTCATTTTTTTTATTTGATGCTAGCAGTTCTAGATTTTAAGTTCTCCTTAAAGAACTAATATTCTTATGTGCATGAAACTTTTTTTTTTTTTTAAAGCCTCACATTTCATTGGACTGCCTTTAAATTTATTTTATGGCACACTTTTGCTATGATATCTTTTTTGACAACATTCTGCAATGTCACTACATTTATGTCAATCAATAAATAAAATAAATTTATTACAGCCAAATACATTTTTGGCCAAGGTCTTGTGTTGATCTCAATACAAGAGTCGAACCATCTCATAAACTCCTCTCCAGGACATCCCAAAGACTTTCAATGGAGTTACGAGCAGGACTCTGTGGAGTCTTTCAAATTCATATGTGAAAATGATTCCTCATGGCTGAAGAATCTCGAGAATGTCAGCTTGGCCCGTACCTTCACGGAAGGAAACTGGTTATTCAGTACATTCGGGTCATCAGCTGACATTATTTTATTGCCACATAATGTTGCTAAGCTTAGATCTGACAAACTGAAGCAACACAAATCAGAATGCTGCCCCCAGAGGTAAAATAGATTATCATTCTTTAATGTCAGAAGATTACTTAACATCCTCTATCATCCTATGTCTTCATCAACGCCTGAAGTCCTGATATCACTTGACGCAGAAAAGGCATTTGACAGGGTGGAGTGGGACTATTTATTTCGCACTCTTGAAAGGTTTGGTTTCGGAGCAAATATTATATCTTGGGTTAAACTCTTATATAAAGTCCCACTTGTCTCTGTCCGCACTAACAATATCCCTTCCACATATTTTCAGATCAATCGAGGCACAAGACAGGGCTGCCCTCTGTCGCATCTTTTGTTTGCATTCGCAATAGAGCCTCTGGCCATTGCTTTGCTCCAGAATTCAAAAATAGCTGGTATAATCAGAGGAGGACAAGAGCATAAAGTTTCTCTGTATGCAGATGACTTGATTTTATACATTTCTGACCCGTCTAATTCCCTGCCTCACGTCCTTAAAATTTTCGATATATTTGGAAAGCTCTCTGGCTATAAATTAAATTTACAAAAAAGTGAAATGTTTCCTATTAATAGTGCCGCCCGTGAGCTCCTTACTACTTCTTTCCCTTTTAAAGTTTCCCACTCATTTACATACCTTGGTATACACATCCCTAATTCTTTTTCTAAACTTTTTGCTGAGAACTTTCCTCATTTATTGGAGCGGGTTGAACAGGATTTAAAGCGGTGGGCCCTGCTCCCATTATCAGTTGCAGGTCGAATAAATTTTATTAAAATGAATGTGCTGCCTAAGTTCACCTATCTGTTTCAGTGCATTCCAGTGTTTATACCCAATTCATTTTTCCGTAAGCTGGATAGCGCTCTCGGTTCATTTATATGGAATGGAAAACCTGCTAGAATACGTAAAAGTCTTCTGCAACGTCCTAAGTCATTGGGTGGAATGCCGTTGCCTAATTTTCAAATGTTACTACTGGGCCTCAATCACTTTTTACGCTACCTCCAAATTCGTGACTTTGTGCGTAAAATGTTTCCTCAGTTTCCTGCCCCGCCTCCATGTTCTCCATATGATCATATATTGGAGGACCCTCTAAGATGGAAAGGCATCGTATCAATACTTTATTGTAAAATCTTGGCCCCACTCCACACATCCCTTTCCCAAGTAAAAGCTTGGTGGGAAGAAGACTTAGAAATAGTTATTTCTGATGAGGACTGGGAAGCAGCATTATATAGAATACACAAGTCTTCAGTATGTGCAAGACACAGACTTCTACAGTGCAAAATTGTACACCGTGTACACTGGACAAAGTTAAAACTATCCAAGCACTTTCAGGATGTAGATCCTGCTTGTGATCGCTGTAGGTTTTCCCCAGCCTCTCATGCACATATGTTCTGGTCCTGTACAAAGCTTAGGGGTTTCTGGTCCATCATTTTTGAAACTCTCTCTGGTTTTTTAGGGAAATCAATCTCCCCTTGCCCACTGATAGCCCTTTTTGGAATTACTCCCGCATCATATAATTTTACAAAGATACAATCTGATTGTATAGCTTTTATAATGTTGGTAGCCAAACGACTAATATTGCTGAAATGGAAGGATAGGAAGCCTCCAACACCAACACAATGGATTCGTGATGTCCTCTTTTTTCTAAAGTTAGAAAAAATCAAGCATTCTCTAAGAGGCTCATCTAGCCAGTTTCATAAAGCTTGGGACCCTTTCAAACAATATGTCAGAGAACAGGTTTCATTGTCAGATATAGACTAATTTTACTTCCAGAATTCTCTCTCTTTTTTGTTTTTGTATGACATTGATTGTGCATTTTTACTGTTTTCTAAGCCACGCTTCTAATTATCTTAATTATTGTTATTATTTTTATTTTATTTTATTTTATTTTTTATTACTATAGATGTATATAATTTCTCAATTGTATCAAGTTATTGTCGTCTGTTCTGCTTTGTTTTCTGTTTTGTAATGTTGTCTAAAAACCCATAAATAAAGTTTTAAAAAAAAAGAAGAAAAAAAAAGAATGCTGCCCCCAGAGGCTTGTAAAATAGGCACTAAGGCTGATTGGTGCATTGCTTCATGTGCTTCTTACTCTGATACGCCCATCAGAAAAGGATTGAATAGGGTCGATCCGGACTACATGACCTTTACCTATTGCTCCGTAGTCCAATCATTTACAGTGAAGTACTGTAACTTCTATGTGATTTAACACAGTTACAGATATAGAGAGACAAATCAATTTCAATGTACATTTATGAGATGTCTTGTGTTTTCCCATTTTTCCTCTTTTTCCATTTCTTCCCTTTTTTGCCACCAGTTACATACAACAGCTACGACAAGGGAGGATGAAGCTCTATCCAAGCTGGTTACTGCAGGTGCGAGAAAATTTTAATTTGCTTTTTTTTTTTTTTGCTATAATAATACCGAGCTGTTAGAGAAGTTACTTTTAGGGCTAGCAGGGAAATCCTGGCATCAAAATAAGCTTATGACCATTTAAATATGCCATTAAAATAATAGACAAAATAAACAAACTCAGACCTCCTCATAAACAAACTCACACTGGCCATATCTCAGCAACTGGACATGATTCAGTATTAACTTGGGATCAAAATAAAACTTATTGATCCAGGAACCCTAAAATATGCATGCTTTGACATTGCTCAGTCTGGATCTGTTTTTAACAGTTGTCTTTTTTTCCTGTTATCTCTCGCTGGATTGTTTGGGTTAGGATAATAAAATGAGCATTCCCATTTTAGGAAATATGGGACAGAAAGAGGAAACGAGGACAGGTGAAATAACCAAATGAGCTTCTCAGAGCCTGTTCTCTCTTCTGGGGAACTATTTAAGTTTGGAAGCATTTGATGGAGCTTTCAGTATAATATATATATATATATATATATATATATATATATATATATTTTTTTTTTTTTTTTAAGCCAGCGTTCTCGATCGGTTAAAAAAATTAAACCTTCCTAAACTTAAAACAAAATCCTAATCCAGCATGCTCTGTTCTAAAAAAAAAAAAAAAAAAACAACATCACAACATGTAGGCATGCAATCTGTAACAAGAGGGCCAGGCGCACTACAGTGCTTGGGCCCTATTGATAAAATCAATCACGTTTATAACATCTAGGCAACACCTATATCACACTGCGTCCCTATTACACCATGTCTGATGCAAATTGCCCACAGTGAGAGCACAGCTCATTTGATTTGTAAAGTATATTCTCAGGAACCAAGCTCCTGTGGACTATTCACAACTCCGCCCATCTACCAACACTGTAATTCCCTGAAATCACTACTTTAAACCATAAAGATTTCTAAAATTAGAACTAGAAACATTATCCCCTAAAACATAATGCACACATTTGCCTTTTTTGTAGTTTGATGAAATATTCATGCCTCAAAGAAAAGTTCAGGTGAAATTCAAACCCAAAGAAAACCCCACAGGGCAATTCCATACAAATAGCAGACATAGCCCTGAACAATATAATCAAGATTGCAGAAAACTTTTCTTTTACATTTCCCCTTACCCTGCATTCAAACTAGCAAACAAAGTAACGGATCATTTATTTACACATGTACTCTCCTGAAACAGTCACAGTTTCAGCAACAGCAGTAAACCAGCAACAAAGCGAGACTGTGACAAGTGAAATGGGAGCTTAGAATTTCTCGACTTTTTGCAAATAAGTTATGATGTGATACAGTAAAGGCAAACAACAAATATGAAAGCTGGCACATATGTCAAACAATCACCAACTGCAACACTGAATAGTGTTTTATTTAATTAGTGGTTAACTAGTTAGAAAAATACACAGAAAAAAACACAGATCAGCAATACCATTGAAATCACTGACAAATGAGCGTGATGTTGGTTATCTCTTTAACTGTCAAGAGATGGGATAAATGAGGCAGCATGAGAACAGTCAGTTCTCAAAAGATGTGCTGAAACGCAAAAAAAAAGGAAAGCGTAAAAGATCTAAGTAAGATCCACATTGTGATGGCTAGTTGACCAGTGATTATTTTTCTATGTGCATCCTGAGCATTTTACGCATAAATTTGTGCAAAAAACACAATGTCTTCATTTATGTATGTCATCTATGATGCATTCCCACCAAAACTAAAGTACAGCTGGCAGAAACACAAAGGAATCATCTTTTATCTTTTGAGGTTGTTGTGTTGACTTAAAACCATTGTACCATAAAAAATTGCCACTAGCGAATATTTTGCCGCTAACATTCCCACTATTATTGATGTTAGCATTGTCGCTAATGCTAGCATTCCCACTATTATTGCCGCTAGCATTGCTGCTAACATTGTATACGTATACAATGACATAATGATGTGACTCTCTAGCCCATGGAAAAACAAAGCCAGTTCTTGGAAGTACGCTGTTGAACTGGCACTACAGTAGCACCAGGCATGAACTAGCACCTGGTTCACTTTGATGCCTAGTGTGGTTTTAGGCCGAAATGTAATGGTACTGTATTTTGATTGGTCAATCTCGCAGTCTTATTAGTCACATATTCGCTGTGTACAAAGGGTTCGTTTTTGTTTACTTCCTCATTTACCATCATGAGGTACCGGACACAAACCTGTGAAGAATCAACCCAGTTTTTCGACAAAGTGATTAAAATAATTATTATTTTCATCACTTTGTTCAAACTGAAGTTGTCAATAAGAAAAACAAGATGTTTTTAGAAAAATGGTTGAGGGAATACTACTGGATAACATCGACACACTGTGCATTACAGCTTACTATATATGGGCCTGAGTAGCTGCAGACTAGTCAGATGCCCATGCTGACCTCCGTCTACCATCAAAAACAGAAGCAACAGAAGAAGGTGGTCTGGTCTGAGGCATCACATCCAGATGAGGTTATCTGGAAGCTGAGTTGTGTGAACTGAACGTCTTTCTTGTTAGATAGAAATATTTCACTACTCATCCAAGTATCTACTTCAGTCTGAGTGAAGCTGGTAAGTTCCTCATATTTGAATCCTGCAAGGTCAAATGATCCTTCCTTGTCTGAAAAGGCTTGTTATGTGAACAATGGAGTAGGTGCAAGTAGGAGGGAGTGAGATTAGAGAGTAGGAGAAGGAGAGAGCTTTTAAAAAGAAACAGCAATAAAAAGAGATTAGGGAGAGTCGTTAAGGTGTAAAAGACCAGAGGGAGGGATCCTTAAGTGTGTTTTCCAGGTGAATCTGTGAAAAGGTTCCTGGGGATGGATATAAGGGCAGCATGGAAAAAACAGGAGACAGGTTCTGCCATAGATCTCCCCCTCTGTTGAGAAAAGGATTTTCCTCTTGCACACAGATGGCTTATTTTACCCCCTCCCGAAACATCTATCATCTCTCAAGCATGTGTCCTTTTTCCTTCAGGTGAAGGTATACTGCTGATTGAAGCCTTGAAGCAGACAAGCCAGCAGACACAGTGTGATGCTCTGCACAATGTCTTGGTGAGAAACCTTGGGTCCTGTCAATAATGTGAATGTTACCTTGAGACATACCACCTACTTAAACATTGTTACAGACCACATACACCCAACTGATGGCACCAGCCTCTTTTAGCAGGATAAATTGTTCAGGAATGGTTTGAGAAACATAAAGGAGTTCAAGATGTTGACTCAACATCTCCAATTCCCCAGATCTCAATACAGTCAAGCATCTTTTGAATGTGCCGGACTACAAGTCTGATCCTTGGAGGCCCAACCTCACCACTTATAGGATTTTAAAGGATCTGCTTTTAAGTATCAGACACTACAGCACACCTTCGGATGTCTTCTGGAGCCCGAACCTTAAGTCAAAGCTGTTTTGGCACAGTAACACAATAATAGGAAAGTGATTTTAATACTATTGCTGATCAGAGTATAGGCATGTAAACATACGGTTAGTGCGTGCTTCTTACCTGCTAAGCCAATTATGTAACAAACTGTCACAATTTATTTCCTTCCTTCATATTTTAAATACATTTTAAAATGAATGAAATTGTGCTCAGTGTTAAATCGTATGCCTTAGGCCGAACATTTTGGATACTACACAATTACCGAAACGAAAATGAACACTGGATGACAACAATCGTGTTCCCTTCAAATAAATAAATAAATTAATTGATAAATAAATTAATTAATTAAAAGGATACAAATTTCATTATTTTAATAAATTCCAATAATAATATTTAGTTCAATTTTAAGATGTTAACATGAACTAAAAATGATTGAAAAAGATTTCCATAACTAGAGTTCCCTCAACAACACACAGCATATACAAAAATAAATCTTTTCTTTTTGCATCAAGTATCTTTAACACATGTATTTAAAATACGCGTCTCATTGTCTCAAATATTTCTCTTAAAAATGTACAGTATTTCTATCTAGCTCAGTTGAACTATTTTAATGGTCATGTGACCTGACATGTACAAAGTCACTGATGATATAATTTTGTCCTAATATTATTCACAATAATTATGTGGCAATACACACTTAGCAATATACAGTCTATACTGATATCACACATATCACAGGAGCCAAACATCCACGTCACAATCCAGTCTGACTATTCTGAACTTTATTAGACATGTCATTATTGTTGTATTTTTATAGCCCATTTTTGAATGCTCTAATCCTGAACTGATATGGCAAACGGATTTGCAGAAGACTCCTTTTACTCTCTCAGGTATACAGGGCGAGGATGTACCCTAGGTCGGGCACATGGCTCCCACTGGCCACCATGTGCACACTGTTTCCCAACGAGAAGCATTTAATCTTAGTCAGTCCACTAAGTGGCATGTGGCAGGAGGTAGGAACAAACACTGAGGAAACCATGAACACGGAAAGTTTAAGGTAGAAAAGGTACCTGGTACGTTTACCAAAACTGTCTCCTCAGTCATACAAGATCATGCCAAAAGTAATTGATAACTTCTAACCAGTGATATTCAAAAATTCAACAGTGTTGTAGTACACTAGATTCGAATACATTTTTCACTGCAAATATGAACTCCATGAAAAGATATGAAAGGTTAGGCATCATTTTAAGACAGAAGTCATTAGCAATGCTGCAGTCATGCTTTTTTTTTTTTTTACTTTATCTTGATCTTTAATATCTGACTCGCTCATTCATATGAACTTCAAACAAATGTTGATAAGCTTCTGTTGTCTACTGGAAGAAACCAAATCATACATGTACAGTATAATTAAGCTTTATGTATAATTTGATGTGTTGTCATTTTAGTCAAGTAAAAGAGCTGGAGTTTTAACAGAACCACATACACTTTTGCGCATGTCATACATGATTGATAAAATGGTTTTTACTGACTGATTTTCAGTGACATGAAAAGCTGAAATAAAATTCTGCTAGCGGAAATAGGACGGAAAGAAAAGCAGGAAAACATATAGTCATTAATATAAAAAAATCCATATCACTTAGAGGAGTTTGCATTTCTCTCCTATGTGCTCCGTTTCTTATTACAGACAGGACCATAAGTATTTGGACTATATATACTGTATATACATATAAGTAATTATGTAACTGACTGCAAAGCAAAATAAACAATTCTTATAAAGAAGGCATCCACTGTTGAGCTCTGCAAAACTCAAAGGCCCGGTCAACCATGGTACAGGCATATAGTCAATGGAACTGAGTCATTACTGTTTACTGATCATGTGACTGTTGATAGAAGTATGAAAGCATGAAATCTTAAATGTACAGGGCTAGACTGATTTAGTCACATGCTGCTAAACCTATAGTAAGAAACTTCAGCTTGCAGGTGGATAATTACCAAAAACATACTGTGAAAGCAATCCAAGGCAAAGAAATAAAGTGTTCTTAAATGGATAATTACATGACCTAAACCCAATTGAGCTGCCTGTCACTTTCTGAGCTACAGTAAAGGCGGAAGAACCCCCACATAAAAGCAGAAACTAATGGCATGAAAAGCTCAAATAGTGCAGTGATGACTATGGGCTCCTGCTATTGACGGCAAAGTCTTTTCATTAATGTAAAATAATAATTTTTTATGACAATGATAGTTTGTCCAATTACTTATACTACATGATATTGTCACTGTGGACCATTTGAACTGCACATCCACATTTCAATAGGTTTTATGCTGGATGCCTTTCCTGACTCAACCATCCATTTCCATCCCTGCGTAGGATTAGCAAGCTTTGAATCCAGTGGTTGGGTCTCAGCAATGCTGTGAATTGAACCTAGGCAGCTGAGAAACCCAACAATGAGCCACCAATGCCCATTAAAGAAATTGTTTTGTTAACCTTCTTGAATTAATGCTAAAAGTCAATACTTTTAAAGTCTACAACAGTCCCTAAAGTTTATACAGAATATGTACAAACTTAAATATTACATAAAGACCAAGCAATATCATTTTTAAACAGTTCACTGCTGGTGTTCCTGTGGTTAACGTATCCTCAGATTTCCCTTCTCAGGTGACAGGCATGGAATCTGATATTTTGTTGTCTTCCCCACTTGTAGCTGCACGATTCAGCATGTTGTACATTCTAAGATGCATTTCTGTTTGCCACAGTTGTGAAGAGTGTATATTTAAATTACTTTAGCCACCATGTCAGGTCAAAGCAGTCTGGCTATTCTCCTTAGAGCTCTCATTCACCTGCAGAACTGCTGCTGACTGGATGCTCCATTCTGTAAAAGCTGCTGTATGTTAAAAACCCTAGCAGATGAACAGTTTCTGACATATGCCAACCCATCTGGCAGCACCACCATGCCAAAGTCACTTAAATCACTTGTTCCACCCACTGAAATATTTAATGTGCATTATCTGAAGATTTTGACCTGTTTCTCTATGATTTTATGTACTATGTTGTATCAGTGTGCCCAAAAAGTGCACGCCGAGTTTATAAAGAATACATTTTTATATTTCCTTAGATTTACAAAGTTGTTTTATACTTTTGATTTGGAATAATAAACAACTTATTCTGTAGCTTTCCTTAAAAAAAAAAAAAAAAAAAAAACAGAATACTTGATAAGCTTACAGCATCTAACCGCGGTCTTGCCCTACATTCACTCGACATTTAATAGACTGATTAAACAGATGTCTCACAACCAATTAACTGAACAATAGCATCACTATGAGCACCATGCCCTCAGCTAAACTAAACAAACTGGAATACCACAGTCTTATTTCAGATTTCTGAAGTTCTCACATACTCCTGCTCCTGTTTAAAGTCGACAAACAAACAAAGACCAAAGGTGGCCGTTGGTAAAAGCTGACATAAGCTGAAAAATGTTGTTCATGCAATTAGCATAAACCGGAAGGGTCGGAATCTGATAAGATCACTGACTCAGCAAATCTATAAATAACCACATATTCCTGCGGCAAAATTTCCAGCCAAAACCAAATGATAATATTACTGATCAATAATACTGATAAGCGCCAACTTCCCACTTTCACACGCTATTACCAAGCTGTATATCACTATTTAAGGAATAGCCATTTTATACCACTTCATGGTAGAAGAATAGTATTGATATCAAGTAACTGACACTTTTGCTATGGTATTGAGAAATATTTATTTATTGATGTCCGATCAAACAGTTCACACAGAAGCCATAGCTGGATAGACATACAGACCTACTCAAAGCTTGTGGTAGAGGTAATGGTTTCAGTGTAACATACTATTGCTAGATTTAGAATTTTAAATTGGAATGTGCTAATATTATTGTTAGTGTATAAATAAAGTGGCATGGTGGGGTAGTGGTTAGCACGGTGTCCTTGCACCTCCAGAGTCGAGAGTTTGATTCCCGCCTCGGGGTCTGTGTGTGTGAAGTTTGCATGTTCTTCCTGTGCTTGGTGGGTTTCCCCCCACGGTCCAAAGACATGCAAATTATGCTAATTGGCATCCCTGAATTGCCCATTATGTGTGTGTGTGCCCTGTGATGTTTGGGCACAGTGAGGATAGGCTCAAGGCCCACTGTGACCCTGTACAGTACAAATGATATAGAAGATGAATAAATGAATGGTATAAATATAACAAATTGATACAAGAATAATCTGGTTTTCAAACTGAGCTTGACTGATCACACATACAGTAATTCATCCTGACCATTTAATAAATGCATAATGAAGAATACGCCAACCAAGTTAAAACACGACCACTATGCATCTCAAAATTCCTACAAGAATTCCTACAAAAAGTTCCTATTCCTACTTTCTACTTTAGTGTATAGCTACATATAAATATAAAACATTAATAAAAACCCATATTTCTGATTAAGCCACATAACACACGCTATGCTTCTGAAGTGTTCTTAGATCGGACACAAGAAAGTGAAGCATAAAACACTACACACTTTCCTGAACTGAAACATCTGTTGCTCTTTCACGTGTACAAGTATACAGCATATAGTTACAGCATCATAATGGAGAAAATTTTATTTCATACCATCAGTCACAAAGGAGTCATTCTGTCAGTTAGTATCTAGTTACCAGACTAGGCTTGTGTCCATTTCACTACAACATGTAGCTGCAGTATCTGTTACCTTGATCAAGGTGTGACATTTACTGTGTGAAGGAATCTTACTTGGGAAACTTTTAGACATTTTAGACAGACTGCCTGCTTGTACCGTGGCATTTTTTAAACCGACTTCTTCCCCAAGCTGAACTTTGCAAGAGGTAATGTTGGAATCTTGCAGGACTTGCATATAACCGAATGACATTTACAGAAGACTTTTGCACAGTTCAATGATGAGACTCGTAGTCAGAGTAAAACATTTGAATGGTGCTAACAATTTTAAAGAAGGTTCTTTGTCTGTGGATGACGGTCCTGGTCGACGGGGCTCGGAGCCGACTGCAGTCGTTGCCGTGAACATTCAGCAGGTCTAAGGCCTGATCTTTATAAATTGATGGATAACTTGTAGCCAACTTGCGGAAGAGAGGTTTCTTTCAGAACTGTACACATAATCATTCATGACCACCACTTGCATGTTACAGGAACCGCCTGGGAGTTATAGCCACATCCTCCGTTCAGTCCTGACCTGGAAGGAGTTCCTTAGAGGTGTGAAGCAGGCGGACTTTTTACACTGATGTTCAAGCACTAGTGAAATGCTGGGATAAGGTCATTAGTGTAGCAGAATTATTCTGCACAATCAAACGTCACGGCTTGAATTGAATGCCCCTCGTCATATTAAATCTTTTTTGCGGTTTCAAGTTACATTAATGATTGTGAGGACATATGATTTTGAAATTTCTACTTGTACTTTATGTCATACTATGATGAGGACTTTGCAGCATCCTTTAATATGCAGGCTTCTGAGCTGCAGGTAAAACACAATCAACCAGTAATGTCCAAAACTGCATCCTGTGCCATTAATATCATGTCTAACTCGTATAGTTATGCTGCTTATGCAGGTCTGCGGCTTGGGCTGAGCTCCATGAGGCTTGTGCATCTTTGATGCTGCTAGTGGAAGCATTCCTAGTCAAAGCCAGTTATTACCCAGGAATATAAAAGACAAATCATTACAACTGTTAGCAAACTATTACTTTTGCCAAGAACATGGTGTTTAAGAGTCTGACACCCTAACCGGTACATCCTAGTCAACGTAGCTTTAAAAAACTCTTTATCTTCATAAAACAAAAAACTATTCAGAAATCTCTACAAAACATTGCAACATGCACTGGGTAATAAAAAAGGTCAGTGATAAAAGTTGTTCTGGTAGAAGAAAAGCAGCTGATTGCATGTAGAGTACAAACTCGCTCTACTAGTCTTTTGTGAGGGTTTTATTGTCCCTGTGCTTGGATACAAGCTGAGAATGTTAAAATAACACAAAGAAAATTATCCTTATTATGCACGCATTGTGAACTATGAATTATAAAAAAAGTAGTAAAATAACTATGGACAACATCAACAACAAACACAGGTGACGTTGCAGAGTGTTACAGTCATTTGTCATTTCTAATAAAGCTGCAAATATCATACAAGGTGGAGTGATTCAATATAATTCTTGCAACTGAATACCCGTCCTATAGGTTGGGAATGTAACAGCCACGAAACACTCCTAGAGCCACACCCAGCACTGTAGGAACCACAATCAGGTCATGCTCAAAGAGACAGGGCGTGCCGTAAGAGAAGTGCAGTTTCCCCCTAACTGCACTCTCAAGTCACTGGCAGTCTGCTTATGTTGCTTATGTTATATATTTGAGTTATGGATGGTGACATGGTACAGCTATTCCCCCCAAAACACACATTATTTATTTCCCTTCCAACAACAAAGTGCCAATATTCCTGTAAAAACATTTGTCACTAATGAAAATGTTCATAAATCAGCACAAAAATATTTAGTACGATGAAATCACATGCACGAAGACACATGCAAAAAGCAAACTGACATATCCTGAGCTCACAGATGCCCGTGATTGGTTAGCTGTGATTGACAGTTCACCGTGTCCCTGTCGGGATTTAACCTTACAATCTCCTGATGATGGGGCAATGCTTTTCTCTTGCACCACTTCGGAGCCGAGGGGTTTGTCAGATATGTGCTTCAGAACCAATTTCAGAAAGAAAGACTTCGTCACATATATGTTAAAAATAGTTTGTAAAGTAAGGTAAAATAGTTTGACAGATACAGATGTTTCCTCATATTTATTAGTAAATTTTAATAACATGGATTTATATTTCTGCTTGCCCTGGGCTTCTTGCAACTGCAATAAAATGTTCCATTATTGCTTTATACAGCAGACATATTGAACTCTTTAATCTGATTGGTCAGAAGCTACACAGGTGCTAAGGCCCCAGTCATACGGAGATGGAGTGGAGTCATAATGTAAAATGTGCATTTATTAAGTTCATACTACATCCTCGCCATGTCCCTGTCAGGCTCTCAATGTGTCTATCGTGTTAACACTAATTTCCTATCACACACATGATCACACATGATAATCACAAGCTTGCTATGCTGTCATTGTGTCCAGAAGGTCAGAATAAATTTTACGACCTATGCAGTGCTTTTCATCATAAAGTGATGTATGTATGAGGAGCTGGATCCAGTATTCATACAAAATTCATGACATAGACGCTCTGATAACTTACGGTAAACGTGGTTAGTGGCAGAAGAACGTAATATGAACTTAATGTGGTCTTCAACAACATGGCATGGACCTGCCATGGTCATAGAACAACTTTGAAGAGGTTGTGGTGAGAACTCCATTGACTTAGCAACAATACAGTAACATCCCAATGCAGACATCTTTCCCATCTGTACTATGCTTGTAGTACATCGGTCAAGTCCCTAAGAGGAGTTTGTTACACCATTAACTGGTCCATGCCTCATTATTACACCTTTATTAAGCTCTTGCCCTATCTTGCCCTGACCTATACTATGTCCCTTATCAACCTCTACTGCATTGTAGTCACATCCTACCCCCATCACACCTGGCCATGTTCCCACCACGACTGCAAAAAAAGTAGCTGAAGCAGTAAGAATCTCTTGCGAGTATGCTTGTGCTCCATGTTGGAGGGTGTTCCAGAGTCCAGGGTCCCTGCCTTGTGCATCAAGTTCCCTTTGATATGCTCCAGGACCCACAGGGGTTCAATTTGCTAGAACTGCAGCTCAGAAGAAGTTCTGGCTGCAAGGCAAACCAAAGGTCGATTTTCACATACCTTGAGTTTTGCTGCCAAAATTAGACAATTAGACAGACATCCTATTGGTTCACATGACAAAACCCTGTTGTTGATATTCCAGCAGCCTGCATCCAGCACATTTTATCCATTACATATTGCATACTCTACGATCAATAGTTAAGACCGTTAGCAGTTCTGACACTCCAGCTTATCCTCAAGCACCTTAAACTTACAGTATTTCCATTATCCGTGGTGGCAGTGCATTCATCCTAAAGGGTATTCATTCAAGGAAGCACTACACCTCCTTTTATTCCCATAAAAACAGATAATTAGAAATATTTCCATGTTTTTGTTTGTGGGTTTTGTCCTAACTGTACTATTTTGTTGAGGAACCTAAGCACTGCTGCAGATGAAAAACTATGTTTTCATTTTTGGTTACATCATGATCTGACTAAAACTCTGTTGACGTGCCAGGCCGCAGCTGAAGCACTTTGACGAGTGTGAGGACAGATTTAATTCAGGGCTGATTGAAAGTGCAGCATTAATCGAGTGCAGCATTTCTGGCATAGAGTCTGGTGGTCTGACTGGTGGGACCTGAAGTGAGTGTGGTAACTGTAGCTGCAGTGGGGGAGGGAGACACACACACACACACACACACACACACACACACACAAAGACTCTGAAACAAAATGCACACACATCTCTTGCTCTGATCTCCACTCCCCTCGGACCTACATGACTTGTTTATCTGCCCCAGGCTGTGCCGTTTTTAACCACTCAGGTGGAAGTTAGATCCCCCTCCCCTGAACAAAGCCGCATTAGCTCTATATTGAATGCTTCCCTGAGATCCTGTGATCAAAATCTCGAAGTTTACACTGTTTCTTTTTTTGGATTGTAGTGAAAAAACAGCATTAATAAACCACAACAACTTAAATGTTCACACATTGTGCTTCACAGTATGTTTTAGACGAAAAAGTATTGCTTTTCTGTTTAAAAGTGCCTTTTAAAATTAGATGTCATCATTCAATCAGCAGTATCAGAGTCTGCCAGTATTACGATGAAATTTATATGAAAGCTACAGTACGATATACACAAAATCATCTAAAACTGTATGGTGACATAGTTTTAGATTATTTCACCATATTGCTAAGCCCTAGCATATAACATGTGATGATGTACAAAATCCAGTTCAGTTCGATCTTCATTCATCACAGTGCTAAGCTGTGAGCTACAGTATACAAGCATATTCTATCCAGTACATGTTAGCCACATCAGCACTTTACAATAGCTGTGGTACAAATCACAGACACAAAGACTACAACCTTACAGACCAAACAAGGAATTTTCCCACTCGATTAGTGAATTAAGGTAGAAAATTATATCTGTTTGTCCTATGATCTTATGAGCTTCCATGACAGTGACCACAAGGTGGTAAGTTTAAATCTCAGAAACACACCTAAACGCCAGAGCTTATTTTATAACCCTTGTCTGCTGAATTAATACATAACTGATCAGAGACAGATTTCGGATTTGTCTCAGTACCTCTGGTGAGGATTAGCCCAGATTATAAGGAGACTAATTAATCAGCATCGGCTAAGCAGAAGAGGTAGCAGAGGTGGAGATTATGAACATAAATGAGACTTAATCAAAAAGGACGGGTTGTGTGATAAATGCAGTTAGGAATTAATTCAGAAACTTTTTCCTGTTATTAATCCAGTGGATGTGTCTTTTGTGTTTTCACCATACCACATGTTATATCCACATCGAAGAGTAAAATTACTGTTTGTGTATACTTTACACCATATTCCTGCATGATGTCTGGAGGAAAAAAATATTTAATGCAGAGTGCAGTAGTATCATGGGTCGCCAGTAGTTATTTGTTTAATATATAAACAAATACATAAATAATAGTCCCATGCAAGCTTAAATGGGAAACCAGACATAAAGCTTACTGAAAAAAAGATGAGAGGCATTCAGGTCAAACCAGGATTTTGATTGTGCAGAATAATAGAACACAGCTATGAAAAGTAGAAACTACCTTTATTTCTGTATATAATCCCCTGCTACACTAATGCACTTATCCCAGCGTTTCACTAGTACTTGGATATCATTAAGGTAGTAAGTTATCTCAGTAGACCAGAGTGATGATCAGACTGCTTGTTTCATTTCCGAAATTCTAGCCTCCCAGGAGCTCCTTTAATAGCCCAAACCTGGCTTGTAGCAAGGTCAGGAGTGTACATGGGATGTGGCAATAACTCCCAGCTGAGTTCCTGAAATGTGAATGATTGTATGCACCGTTTCGCACACACAGATACACCTTTTCCACAAGTTGGCAACAAATTATCGTCGATTTTTAAGAATCACTCAAGTGTTCCACTCGCTAAATGTTCACAGGCTGCAGTGGGCTCTGAGCCCCCTCGATCATGATTGTCATTCAAGAACGTAAGACCTTCTTTAAAATGTTCAAATGCACCACTCAAATGTTTTACCACAGCCATCTGTGGCTGGTAGTCCAAAAAGCTACTGTCCTCTGCACACAAGAGACAACATATACCCTTTTCTTCCACCATGACACTAGCCACTTATAGGTTTACATGAAATCATGTTTGCAGAAAAGGGTGGGGAGAGCTTTTCTATGTAACTGTATTGCTTTCATTCATGGGAAATGACCAAGAATAAATAAAGGAGAAAATATAGGCCTGTACCACACTGCTCTTGTGTAAAAGACATTTCATTCAGTGGTGTGAAAAATACCAAATAACATGCAAATAACAGTTTTCACATTTTTACAACAACAAAAAAATCCATCACTACTGTGATTGCGCAAAGACCATTCATTTTCTGTTTTTATTCATCTTTTCACTTACTGTTAAGTAAATATTTCTGCTACTCAGTAAACTGCAGTTGTCAAATTGTTTAAGAAACCTTTCGATCTTAAGACAGAATGAATAAATGAATGAATAAAAGAACAAATAAAACTGAATTCTCTGCCAGGATATTAAACCAAAAGAATCCTTTGGTTTTCTATTTTGAACCCAATTTTCTAAAAGGTTCTTTATTCTAAAATGTAACATAATCCATGTCATGTGTCACTTAACTTTAGAACATTCCAAAAAAGTCCATTCGAGCCTTAAACACTGCTTTTACCTCACCTTTATGTAAGATGAGAGAAGTACTGCAAGTATACAGATAGAAGTCTAGAACAATTTAACATACAGCGTATCAGCTCTGAAAACCAAATTTGAGTGTAAACCATGCCCAAGACTATATAAGGATGACATGGGCAAGGGCTATTCAGGAGGATGTCAGAGAACCATGCTATAGGCTACATTTAACATGACTTTATATGGTCATCCCTACTGTAGCACCTGCATGACACACCAGCGTGTCATGTGCTTTTAAACTCCGCCCCCTCCTGGACCTACACAACTTGTTTACCTGCTCTTCCCTGTCCTGTCCTGTTTTGTTTTTTCAAGTTACTAAGCTCTGGGTAATATCCATGTCTAAAAAAAAAGGACAATGCCTTGGGATTCCCTTTAAAGCTTAACACGATTCCAAACTGCAAATATAGGCGCTCATTCCCAGTATGCTATAATTCCTATAGTCCCAGCTCATGCACGTGGGCTATAGAGACAATCTACAAAATCAAATTTTAATAAAATGTTGTTACTGAAAGAAAAATGGATGGATACGTAATTTTAAAAAATCAAAGGAGTCTCCAGTGTCAGCATTCCGTAAGTGTCTTGGGCACATTTTTGGAAATTTAATGTAACTACGATATTTAATTCATGCATCTTCTATACCACTTATCCTATACAGGTTCATGGGGGCCTGGAGCCTGTCCGAGGAGACATTGGGAATGAGGCGGAGTCTACTGGTACAGGGTGCCAATCCATCACACTACGGGCAATTTGGGGACACCGATTAACTTAATCTGCATGTCTTTGGACTGTGGAAGGAAACCAACCACCAAGCACGGGGAGAACATGCAAACTGCACGCACGACACCATGAAACCAATGTACAGTAACTAGAAAGGTATTAAAAATATAACAGTCTTGAAATAAAAAGAAGCCGGTGGTATAAGAGGAGTAAAACGGTTCAGGATGTGAAGGTTATAGAAAAGTAATACATTTTATTATTGTAATAGTAAAAACACACCACCATGCTGTTGGTGATTATTTTCCTATTCCAGAACACTCTGTGATAACACAAAAACCAACTTAAAGGTATTTGTGATTATCACTTTAGTTCATGTGCTTGTCTGTTGGTCTCTATTGCACCATGACTCATGATCTGTGCGCGTGTGCGTGCGCGTGCGTGAGTGAGTGAGTAACATCGAAACGGGCACGTGAGCGACATGACTACCTGTGCAGCGCACCTGTCCGCAACCTCCCTGCTGGAAACGGAAGTAAAAGCTTATGAAGTCAAACAGGGTTTTACGGAAGTGTGTGTGAGAACCATAAAAAAAATAAAGCTTTTACCGACTAAAGAGTTTACCGATAAAATACTTTACCGACTAAATAAACAACATATAATCTAATAAAGACTTTTACTGGGTTATGAATAGCTCCGTATGCTGCAATAGATAGCTCGAACAGGTGTACCGGATATTCCTACACGACAATAATGATGAAGTGAGCCGAAACTTCCCAAAAACAAACATTTCAATGAAATAAACCCTGACCCGAAACTCACCCTGGTGTAGAGCTCGTTCACGGACATGTTTTCGTTTCTGTTACAACATCAGCGCAGTGAGGTTTATTTATTTATTCTTCCGCGTTGAAAACATTCCTGTTTCCAATAAATCCATGAAACACATATCCCGTCACGACTTCATGTCCCACACACGTCCTGGTTAGTCCTAAAAGTCCCGAGTTGTACTTCTGGACCCGCAGATAAAAAACAGGCGATAATGTTCGAGTCTCCCTGTGTCACTCGACTGTTCACAGCAGGTGGCTCTTCCCATTTATTCCAGCCAGTCTTATAACCGGTGGTTTTCTCTTCCTCCTGAACTTTTCTGTCTGCGCTAAACGTACAAGAAACTCTTTTTCAAAAGCGTTTTATATTACCAAACGACAAGAGTAGCCGAGCGGTACCTGTATATACCGGTTACAAAAAAAAAGAAAACAGAACTAATCTAGGTGTGTGTGTGCCTTTACTGCATCCATAGACTCCACCGGGTTGAGAGCCTACCTGCCCGATTGTATTGCGCCTCCTGCTGACCAATCAGAGCGCTACAGTGCACCAGGTCCAACCAATCAGGATCACACGAATATTATGACATCAGTATAGTAAGAAATCATGGTATAATCTCATTGAAACAGGTGTAGTTAAAGCTCAGACCATTCTGGCCCTTATGATATGGTTAATTTTAGTTAACCATAAAACCTAACTGAGCAAAAAAATTAAACACGGGTCATATCAGATACACATGATAACATGTCTTTATTGTTCTTTTGGTTGCTTCTATGCACATAAAATAATAATACTCCTTTTAAGAGTTCTATATTTTTTATGACATCATTCCCATATTCTGGTAGTGATACAATTTACCCTTTATAAAAGTAATGATAGCTTTTCTACCACCTGTCATATCTGAAAACCCAAATACGCAGATTGAAGGTTGATATATAATTATATGATATATAATTCACCCTTGCAGTGTTGCTGGAATGTATCCTTGCTGCTAACATTAACTATCATTAATTAATTGATTAATTAATTAATTAATTAGCAATCAAGCATGTCAATCAAATCAAGATTTGAGTACCTCAGGTGTATTTTTGACTCTGTGCCCATCCAGATCCAGCAGGTTTTAAAGAATAGAAGACTTTATACTAAATATTGATTGTTCGAGAGCAATTTCATAGCTTTTTATCTTGATTATTATAATGGCAAAAAATCGAGAATGTCATTAAAATATCTCACTTTTAGGCCAATACTGTATGCTCTAACAATGAACAGAATTAACGTTATGGAGCAACATATTAGTATTCTTACTATACTATTTATAATATAGTCTATTTGATCTATTTATTATAAACTTGCTATATAATTTTATTAAACAAACTTATGTAAAATGGCAATTATGTTCTAACACAAGAAGACATGTTACTAATAAAATGCATGTAAATGTTTCTCCTGTCAGCTTTACTAAAATACATAAGCGTTTTATTCATTTGTTTGTTTGTTCTTACTAGAAAAGCACCATAAAGTCTCAGGTACACACTTAGGATAATGTGATTCTTACACACAATTACCTGAACAGTATGTTATTTTGTCCCCACACCTCAGTTTGCTGCCAAGCATTAAGATTCTAAGTCATAGCTAGCGGTGCCAGGTAACAAAGTACAAATACTTCATTACTGTACATAGGTGTTTTTTAATGAGTATCTGTACTTTACTTGAGTATTTTCTGCAAGTGATATTTTTTTTACTTCTACTCAGAACCTTTTAAATAAACTTGATAGTTTTCAAATGACGATCACACAAAACTGCAATGATTTTCAAACCTAAACAGAAGCATTTTGCGCAGTCACTCACATAATGACCATGATGACCTCATGAACGATCATGTCATGAATAAGCTCCACCAAACATGGGAAGGACGGAAACAAAACATTTCCACCGGTCCAACAGTCCAAGTTTACAGAAATGATTGTCAGGTCGTTATGAACGTGCAGATTGGTTAGTGCACCAATGTGATTCATGGATCAATGGATCCTGTGCCCACAGCACTTCGTCTCTGCAGAGTCTTTTGGCTCTTTTTTCAAAATTCTCAAACGGGTGCACTTGTCAAGGTAAGATTAGAAGTGATCTAGCTAATTATCTAACACAGGGAGCAAAAGAGTTATAAACTCTTAAATTTGATTTATGTAAGAATTAGTTTTTTTAATTATTATTTATAACAAGTTTATAATTATTACATTTCGGGATATCCCGAATATATTATTCTGTGTGCTTGCAGTATGCCCATGTTTAATTGCATAGACTACTTGCATTATACAGCAAATTAATGGCAAATCTTGTCACTAGACTTGTACATTCATGTTATCAACAAACATCAACTTCAGTTGTGTTTAAAATACTGTTTATCAGTAACCTAGCCTGATCAATATCCAGAAAAATCGGTTTCTTCGTGGAGTACTTGTACTTTTGTACTTAAAGTACACTACAATTCAGAGCATGTACTTCATTACTTGTGTTTCAACTTGAATAAAAGATTGAACTGGTACTTCTATTTTTAGTTGAGTACATTTTTGGGCAAGTACTTGTACTTGTGCTTGAGTGTTGTACTCTGAAATTCTGCCACCTCTGGTCGTAGTTACAAATGATTTTTCTTATGATGTCACCAGCATTATTCAGTATTTTAATATATTAAGTTTAATATATTCTTAGTAAAAAAATTGAATTTGCCATAATGTAAAAGAGCTTAGAACCCAGCAAAACAAATAAATAAGTAAACAAATAGTCCACTACAGTGGAACCTTGGATTGCGAGTAATGTGGTTTACGAGTGTTCCACAAGACGAGTAAAGATTTTTAATAAATTTTGATTTCAAAAACGAGCAAGTTGGTTTACGAGTGCCGAGTATCATATATCACACATGGGCCTCTTATTTTGACACCCAGCATCACTATTGCGCTGCGGAATTGTGGGTAATCGTCTCCCCTGCTCGATCTTAGTGCTCGTCGCTTATTGGTTAAATCAACATCTCCTTTGTGTGTGCGCGCGCGCGTAATTTGACACCAACACCCACACACCGACACATGCACACACACTCTTTTCACCCCCCTTCCCGGCTTCACTCACGCACACAGAAACCCCGCTCTGTCGTGATTCTTTTCAAAGGTAAGGTGCTGGTTCATTTTTTTTTTTACTTTACAGCAGTGATTCCGTTAGTATGCGCTCACGCGAGTGTCATTAGAGAGATTTCGTTATAACAGTGCTTCCATTTTGTGTTTGTTGTGAAACTTAGAAAGCGAGGTGGGGAGAGGGAGGAGGAGTGTTACTGTGTAAAACAAGGCGAGGGAAGGGGCTAATTCCACACACACACACACACACACATATACAAACGGAAACACTTATCTGTGATTTATTTTTACTTTTTTTTTAAGGTAAAGTGCAGGTTAATCTGTTTTATTTTCACTTTATAGATTGTATTAATTATTTTTATGTATTTATTTTTCTGGGCTGTGGAATGAGTAATTTGAGTTTTCATTATTTCTTATGGGAAAATCTGATTTGATTTACGAGTATTTTGGAATACGAGCCTACTTCCGGAACGAATTATGCTCGTAATTCAAGGTTCCACTATATTTGAGAAATTTATTTTCGGTTTACTATAACAGAACAAATGTTTTGCAGATTTGTCATTTTCATGATTTTTTACATTTACACTTGTGTTTTGTTTTTACAAAAGTGTACAGATCATTTTAAATCCAAAACCCATTAATATTTATCTTGCATCTCATACGTTGTCTCATGGGATCACTATTAAGATTTGCAATTACTGTCTCTCTCTCTCTCTCTCTCTCTCTCTCTCTCTCTCTCTCTCTCACGATCTTTCTATCTCTCTGTCCTGTATCCATAGACACCACCTGGTTGAGAGCCTACTTGCCCGACTCTATTGCGCCTCCTGCTGACCAATCAGAGCACTGTGGTGGCACAGGTCCAACCAATCAAGATCACACAAATATTATGACATCAGTATAATATGAAATCATATTGAAACAGGTGTAGTTTGCCCATTATTTGTTTCACAGTTTTTTTAATAAACATATATGGAGCTCATTATTGTGCAGTACAGAGTGACATTTACTTTTTTTTCAAAATAGGCAATATGATGAATTATTTTTAAGTAACTACGGCAAAAAAATTAAACACAGGGCACATCAGATTCACACGATAACATGATATCACATGATATCTATTCTGATAGACAGAAATCTAGCCAAATGACCAAGCCAAACCATCCCAAAAGCCCAACCCAATAAAATCAACCATACAATAACTGAATCTTTTTTTCTTTTTTAAAACTTTCTTTCTCAACTTCCATGCAATTAATTATAGGCCCATTTAACTTTTCCAATTTGTGTAGTGTCACAATCTGTAATCGGGGACTTTAGTCAGAGAAGTAACCAAGAGAACAAACATGATGCTACCACCAACATGCTTCACTGAGGGGATTGTGTTCTCAGGCTGATGTTATTAGCAATATTGAGTTCCTGGCAAAAGTAGAACTCAATGGCAAGGCTACAATAATGACCCAGCTTTATGGAGGGGTTTGGGTTATGGTTGTTCTGAGAACATGGTTGTTCTTCTTCTCTGACTAACCCTGTAATTACTCTGACTGTTGGACTATTGTGCCATATTTAATACTAGGCTGGATGTTTTTTTTTTGTTGTTGTTTTTATTTAATGATGCTTCTTAAATTTGCAATTCTAGATTTTTTAAAATAATCATACCACAATATAGTTTTCCAGAAATGGAAATTTATTTGTTTTTGAAAGACATTCAAAATCATTTTCAGCACTATGTCAAAAAGTGACCGCATGAATGCTTTTCCCAAGCTTCCACACATTAGAACCCAGCAACCTGCCACTAGTAAAACAGAAATAGACTTGTAGATTTACCTTGCTGTAAAGCTCTTGATCAGTTGTCATTTTGTCTTGACCTTTTTATAAAGATTATACCAGTATCCGCAAATGTTCTGAAAACCGCGTTTCCTTCTTCACATATTTAAAAGCTCATTACAAAATGCAGCTCAGAATGTTGTGAGCGTTAAGCTGGGAGTGAACTAACTATCACACACAGGTACGAGTTAAAGCCTGCACATGCCTGAGTTGCAAGAGGGAGAAGACAGTAATGACATCAGATAAAACCGGTTCACTCGCAAACCACTCCTTTAGCAGGTATGGGGTGTTGAGCTCTTTGTCCAGGAATATTCGAACCTAACCCAAATATTCAAAAAGGTGTTAAGCGCACAGTAATCATTTGAGCAAGCATGCCATTGGATAGAAGTTCCATCCTGCCCTCCATACCCTCCATACTGCAATTCTGTGGTTTGTTTCTAAGACTTAAATGATTTGCAGCACAGAAAAATAAGCTCTAAACTAAATGATTCCAGGTGTAAAATCATTATTGCAAATGTAAGTTCACAGTTGAAGAACATCTAAACGTTCTCTTACACATTTCCTTTAATAATCTGTACAACCTGGAGGCGTGACCGTCTGACTGTAGACGGTTTCATGCTCCTGAGACTGACACTCGCAAACATAAATGTTGCTAGAAAAGACATTGACATTATGAAAAATGGCTCAATAATACATTAGTGATAAAAAAGATGACCTTTAATTGCATTGAGAAATACATAAAGTTTATTGAAAACCTTGATATTGAAATAAGTAACGTCATTAAAAACAAGTCTGTCAGGTCAGACAAGTTTCAAAAAAATAGTTGCAAAACAAACTAAGGTGCAAGTCAGAAGACAACCTCACAACCAAAACATCATCTCTCTTTTTTGTTTTATTTTATTTTGCACGTTTATCACAATTCGAAGATACTACAAGTATTTTAGCCTGTAAAACTAAAAAAAAAAAAAAATGCAGTATAAAGACCTCACTGAGAATATCTTAATGTGAGAGCTAATCGCATTTTAATGGAAGGGATTAGATTAGATTAGATTAGATTCAACTTTATTATCACTGTGCAGCAGTTATTATTCAAATCGATAATTTTTTTTGTATATAGCACTTTTAACAATTGGCATTGTCTGTCAGCTATACAAAATCAAGGAAATTATGGAAACAAGTTAGAAAAATATGAGGAAGGCATGGGTGGCGGTGGCAAGGAAAAACCTCCTGAGATGATAATAGGAACAACCCTTGAGAGGAACCAGACTCTACAGGGAACCCATCCTCATTTGGGTGATATCAGATAGATATAACAGGTACTGATTTCTGGTCATACTGTGTGCCATAAACCTGATTATCATTATTGACTTGAGCAGGTTTAGTTTTGACACCGAGCGTCACAACTAACTAATTTGTCAGTTGATCCCTCCTTCTTCTAAAAGGGTGAACTGGTCTGGTGTGTGACATCGGCCTTGACAGGATGTCCTGCACCTTCTGATTGTATTCCTCCTGGTGCATTCGATTCCTTTGGAGCTCCTGTTCATTCTCAGCTTGCTTGATATCACACAGCTGTTGTCTGTGCAAAATCTGAGCTAACAGACCAGCTTGATAGTCCTGACACGCCTCCCTGAGACTGTAATACAAAATAACATTATATCATCAATACAAAGTTTTCCACTTATTGCAACAACAAGTTAGGAGCGGATCCAAGGCCGGATATGGTTTATTCGATGCAACACAGAAACACTAAGAACATGAACTACAATATCAAGAAAAGGGCAAACATGGGAACAAAAGAACACAAAGTGAACGCAATACAAAATTAACAGTGTGACCAAAGCCAGAACTTAAATACCAGGTCCATTAGGCGTTAACGTACTGTATCGTAACCAATTGCACATGATCTTCTGTATACATATATATGGTACTATGCAAAAGTCTAGAGGCACCCCCCTTCATTTTTTTCGTAGATTTTCTTTTCTTTTCTTTTTTTTTTATGTAGTCTTCTCCAGGCTTCCGGAAAGACTTTTTGGCGCTCATTTCCAGTCCAGTCCCTGAACCTGTCCTGTTTCAGAGGAATGTTTTTGTTTGCTAAGCCACACAGTGACATGTGAATCATTCAAGCATAAAAAACATCTAACTGAACCAGTAAGAAACAGGTGCAGATGATGAGAGACAGATGAGGTAATTATTATACTGGTGATGCTGAATGCTGAGTGGCTGGGGCAGACGAGAGGGGAAATGAGGTTGCTGCTTCAAATTGTATCTGTATGCACTTTTAAGCCTGTTGCAGTAAACAAAATAGTTTTTAATTATTTATATTCTAAAAACATAATACTTGCATTGTTAACTACATTAGATCAGATGTGTTTGAGAGAAATACGAGTGAGAAGAACACTTGGTCTGATTTGTCAACCTGCATACAATCTAATGTGCTAATGTGAACTTTAATTGATCGGCTTTAATTGAATTGCTTTACCAATATACAGTCTTATGGAAAAGTTTTAGGCCCCTTGATAAATAACATATTTTGGTGACTTTTTCACTGAAAAGATGTTAACACAGTCTCTCTTGGAAATGGAAAAAATGCACAATATTTCAGTAAACACTAAAAAATAGTTACTTTTTATGCCATAAATTGAACAAAGCCAGAAAATAAATGAAGGAAAAAAAACATTATTGTGGTACTGTGCAAAGGTTTGGGCACCGTACATAATCAGTACTTAGTAACACCTCCTCTGGCAGATATCACAGCTTGCAAATGCTTTTTATACCCAGGTAAAAGTCTTTCAATTCTTGTACTTGGGATTTTCTCCCATTCATCCTTGCAAAAGGCTTCTAGTTCTGTAATATTCCTTGGTCTCTTGCATGCACAGCTCTTTTAAGATCTACCCACAAATTTTCAATGATGTTTATATAAGGGGACTGTGATGGCCGTTCCTAAACCTTCAGCTTGAGTCTCTTGATGTATTTCATAGTGGATTTCAAGGTATGTTTAAGATCATTGTCAAGTTGTAGAAGCCATCCTCTTTTCAGCTTCAGCTTTTTATACAGATGGTGTGATGTTTGCTTCCAGAAGTAGCTGGTATTTAGTGGAATCCATTCTTCCCTCCACCCGTGCAATGCTTCTTGTGCCACTGGCTGCAACACAACCCCAAAGCATGATAGATCCACCCGCATGCTTAATAGTTGGCAAGGTGTTCTTTTCATGAAATGCTGCTCCTTTTTTCTCCAAACATTTGCCTTTGCTGATTTTGGCCAAAGATTTCTATTTTATCAGTCCACAGCACTTGTTTCCAAAACGCATCAGGCTTCTATAGATGTTCTGTTGCATCCTTCTGACGTTGGATTTTATGATGGCGACGCAGGTAAGGTTTTCTTCTGCTGACTCTTCTGTGAAGGCAAGCATCGCTGCACAGTGGAACGGTGCACCACGACTCCCGAGTGTGCTAAATCTTCCTGCAGGTTTTTTGCAGTCAAATGGGGGTTTTGATTTGTCTTTCTGACCAGCATACGAGCAGTTCTCTCCGAGAGTTTTCTTGGTCTTCCAGATCTCATCTTGACCTCCACAGTCATCTCTTAATTACATTTCTCACTGTGGAAACTGCATTGTGAGCATCAATAACTTTCTTTTTCAGAGTCTTACACAGCTGCTTTGAGGAACCTGTGGTTGTTGAGTGTCCGCAAGCATGTGCACAAGGTTTGAAGAGTCAAAGTATTTGTAAACCTTTGAAATTGGCATTTACTAATGACATATGTTGCCATGCATCAGATCTTACAAGCTGATTAAAGTCTGAAACCTTGTAAAAAGAATCTGAGACGCTGGAACTCTTAGGGTGCCCAAACTTTTGCACAGTGCCATAATAATATTTGTATTTTTTATTTTTGTTCAATTTATGGCAAGAAGCAACTATGCACCAATGTTTGCTGAAAGTATTTTTTCCATTTCCAAGAGAGACTGTGTTAACATCAAAATATGTTATTTATCAAGGGATGCCTAAACTTTTACATAAGACTGTACACAGTATATATACAGTATTAATTTATAATATTCATTTATTTATTGATGTACTAATATTAATTCTTCACACAAATTATGTGTATGTTCTAAAGAGCTCTTTCCAAAACAAATCAATACATTAAGACAAATAAGGCTTCTTATTCACAAGAACAAAATAAATGGCACCCTGTAAACTGTGGTAGCCCATGCACTACAGTGGCTGAGCTGCATTAGAAAATGCCATCACTAAATGTAAATTATGCCTGGGATTTTACAAATAAACATACGTAAATTTGTAAGCATCACAGGTAGGGAAAAGTTCAGTGTTAGCCAAATGTATGTAAATCTGATGAGAATTTCTGACTTTGTGTGACCAATGAAAAACAGTTATAAACGAACACTTTTTCTGAACTTTTCCGAACACTTCCTGTTATAAGAGTAGCAGAGAAAATCAGACAGAGAAAGTAAACTAGATGTGATAGCTCTAATCCCCACCGTGCTTTTTCTTGTTCATCC
The DNA here is from genome assembly GCA_030347435.1 of Clarias fuscus. NCBI lineage: Eukaryota > Metazoa > Chordata > Actinopteri > Siluriformes > Clariidae > Clarias > Clarias fuscus. The sequence continues at coordinate 11,927,532 of CM059230.1, read as the reverse complement.
AGGAGCTTGTTCTCCTGGATGGTTCTATTCAGCTTGTCTCTCTCCTTAGCCAGTTCAGCCTGTTTCTGAGCATTTCGCTCCACTAAAAGAATGGCAGAAAAAAAAAAACACAATGAGAGTAACGAACATGATTGGCCTTAAATCGTCACATGAAGTACTACAGATATACATACAGTAATAACAACTGTCAACGGTCCTGGGTTCAAAAATATTTCATATCAGCACCTACTGTACAATGTACCTTTTGTAGTCCTTTTCCTTGTAATAGTGATCATATTTAAATATATGTTAATTATTTGTTATGTTCCTTACAATTTTCCTGAATTTGTAAGTGCCGTGTGTCCAGGACATCTTTCATGAGCCGGTCTCTGGCTGCTTTCACCAGACGGTTTTGCTCCGCCCTTTGCTTCCACGTCTGCTGCAGTTCAGCCTCAATCAGCTGCTCCGTCTCTGCCTCTTGCTTTCTCTGTTCCTCCAGCTGTTCGGCAAGGTACTGCCGATACCTGCGCTGCTCGTCACGCAGTTCCAGCTATTCAAAGGGAAGATTTTGTTCACAAACCATTCCTGTCATTATGTCATTCCTGTCATTATGCATTATGTCATTCCTGCTTACTTTTACGCAATCATTTACAATTGGTTGCAGCTTAAGTGACAGAACAACATCACATGCTTGTGTTCTTATTCAGCCTGAATACCTGACAACCGAAACTGTACTTTTCACTGATCCAGTACTAAGGATTACAGTTACAGTTACGGTTGTTTCTAGCAATCACATACACACACTCGCATACACACACTATGAGCTCCATGCAAGAAGTGATATACAAAGAACCTTTCTCTTATTTTTTGATCACGACCATATTTTTCTTCATTTTGTGCATACATATTAATTTCTGCGATTTACCAATATTTTCTTATTTTTGCTTCTTTCTTAGGTAAGAGAAAAAATTATAAGTGGCTGAGAACACTCATATTAAATTGTTTGTCCGTTGACCAGAAAAAATAAGAAACATAAAAAATGTGTCATATAATCACATTTAGATGACTATATGCTTTGAACGGAATTATAATAATTGGATGAATTCATTTGTGGGATAAAGAGATACTATTGGTAAATTGGTGCCAATTGAGACTATAAAAACCCTTGGAATGCTTGTGTGCTTTTTTATGGCTTACAGATTGCTGATAGTTGCTTTGGCCATCCAGGGCTTACGCAGAAAGTACGTTTTCAGAGATCGCATAGATCTAGTTGATGAGACAGCTAAATGGCTTCTCCACAGCATTCACAGCATCAGGGATCATTGTTATTGCTGCGTTTTTGATTTACCTGTCAGCGCTCATGCTCTGGAAAACTTTGTTTAAGTTGATTTCAAGGTACTTCGATTTCGCTACTGCTGTAGTCCTTTATCTTCTTCTTCTTACTAAACATTTTTCGGATGCATCTTTTCAATTCATGCGTTCGGTTTGCACATGGCACGTGGTGCACCTGGCGTTATATGGTGTTTGGGAGCGTTACCTCTGCTAATTACACACTAATCCTATGCTAAGTCTATGCACCTCCAATTTAAGATCAAGTGGGAATAATCATTCAGCTCACCTGGGTAAGAACAGATTAAGCCACTAAAGAACGTTTTGCGCATCTGGCATTTACGTCTTTTATTTTGTTCCTCTTAAGATAAAATTAGGAGTACATTTGAGAGAAAATTAAGAGTATGTTGCCGCAGGAGACCCAATGTGTAACGGTATGTACAAACAAAAATAACCATAACAGGTGCTAAATCAGTATCTGTTTAAATCATGAGTCACACTGGAAGCTGGAAGGAAGTAAAAAGAAATCAAAAGATGTTTCCTGGCACAAGGGGGAAGAGACTACGCTCTTTGCTCAGATTATTGTAGGCTTAACCGTACAGTCAGTAATTCTGAGCAAAGTGAGTTGACAGTAGTTAATTTGAAACTCAAATTTTCAGACACAACACACCCTCAGAACACATGCTTAAAGGAGAGTCCCACATGGTTTGTTTTCCTCTCGAGAACATTTCTTCGCTTTCTAAAAGGATTCTCCTCGAACCTCATCTCGCTTGGAAACTCTCTGAATTTTTATTTTTAATAACTTCCTGAATACCCTACTCAGGATAAATGGCATAGAATAGCTGGATGGATGTTCTGACCATACATGTACAGTACAATGGCATAAGCACAACATGTGCAGTGAACCTTTCAACACTCAATAATAATGCGAAAGTCTTCACAAAAAAAAAACACTTATTTTTGTCCTCATTTGTGAGTGTGCAGTGGACAGACATTCGTCTCTTACCTTCCTCTGAAACTCATCTTTTGTCTCATCCTTCACCTGTGTAAGCAGTTGCTCAAGGATGCTCATGTCTAACGCCAGGTCCTCCTGCTGTTTCCGTGCCAAACGCTTCATTTTCAGGCGCAGCGAGGTGTCTAGCTGCCTGCGCCAGCTCTCCTGGTTCTGGAGCTTCCGTCTGTGCTCCCGCTGCTCTTCAAGACGAATCATCTCCCTCTGATCTCGCTAAAGAACAACATATCAGCACAGAATCCGCAAATAAAGATGACATTAGCCATATACATTATTCACATTTCATTCTTACTGTATGTAACACGAAAGTAATTAAACAATACAGGGTACGCTGTTATAGAAAACTAATCAATGATGAAAAGTAATCAGTGATATGGCACAGTAAGACATGGAGTTATTGTTACCATACTAAAGTTAACTGTATTTCAAAGTGTACCAGTAACTGGGCCTCTTCATCTTTGAGCAGTTTGGCCTGCAACCTCTGTTGCTCTGCAGCCTCCATTTGAATGCGCAGGAAAGCTAGCTGCTGCAAGTTCTCTTCTTTCTGACGCCGTGCCTTCAGGTTCTCTCGGTGCTCTTTGGCCAGACGATCTCCTTCCCAGAGCTGTGCGAACAGCATCTCTTCCTCCTGCCGCAGTCGACGCTCTTCTTGACGTGATTGGATCTGTGCAGCACGCTCCGTGCAGACCTTTTCCTGGTGTCGGCGTATATTCAAAGCCCGCAGCTCATCGCACTGATCTCTGAAACCATGAAGCATAGAGAAACGAGTAAGGAAACCTCATGGACATTTTAAAGTGGTAGATCCTAAAATCATCACACTCAATCTTGTGGTATTCAGACTATCAGAAGTCTAAACTGGAAGTCAGTCATGCAGTATGTTCACCATTGTTCTGGAAAATTACTTCTAAAAGGGCTATTCTGGTAGGATTTACAACTGTAGAAATCTAAACTGATTGCTCAGTGTCTTTTTAGAAGATTCCATCTGAAAGTCCCAGCAGATGTTCAACCCAATATCAGAAGGCTAACATGCTAATGGGATGTTGAACATATTTCTAAAAGATTCCATCTGAATCCCACTTCTGAGATATTTCCTCAGAAGTCACAAGGAGTCTATTCTGTCAGTGAAATGTTGAAGGTTTGTAGAATATTCCATTCCATTCAAAAAGGACCCATTTTTGTAGCATTTCCAACATCGGAAATCTAAATTGCCAATGGGATGTTGACGATGTGTCTGGATTATTCCATCTCAAGGACCCATTTTTGTATTTTCAACATTCAAAGTCTAACCTACTATAGGGATCGTGAGTATGTTTCGAGATTCATCCATCCGAAGAACCCATTTTTGGAAGAATTTCCAACATCAGGAGTCTAAATTGCCAATGGGATGTTGACCGTGTTTCTAAAAGATTGCATCTGAAAGGGTCTCACTTTTGTAATCTTTCCCGCATCAGAAGTCTAACCTGTCATTGAGATGTTGAAAGTTTGTAGAAGATTATATATATATATATATATATATATATAAACCCATTTTTTTGTAGTGTTTCCAACAACAGATGTCTAAATTGCCAATGGGATGTTGACCGTGTTTCTAATAGATTCAGTTTAAATAACCTATTTTTGTAATATTTCCAAAATCAGAACTCTAACCTATTAATGAGATCTTGACCATGTTTCTAGATGATTCCATCTGAAGAACCCATTTTTTGTAGTTTATCCAGCAAAAGAAGTCTAAATCGCCAATGGGATGTTGGCCCTGTTTCTAAAAGATTCCATCTAAAGGACCGATTTTTGTAATATTTCCAAAATCAGAACTCTAACCTACTAATGAGACCTTGACCGTTAATGCCTATTGGATCTTGAGGTTTCTAGATGATTCCATTTGAAGTACCCATTTTTTTCAAGTCTAAATTGCCAATTGGATGTTGACTGTGTTGCTCACAGATTTCATCTGAACAACCCACTTTTGTAGTATCTCCAACATCAGAACTCTAATGAGCTACTCTAATGAACATGAGGAGTCTAAACACAGTCATGTTAGTACTGTATGTCTACCAACTTGCTAGAAAATTCCATCTGAAAGGCCATCTCAGTTGTAATAGCCATATTTCGGCAGTCGAATGTTCACAATCTTTCTGGAAAATTCCATCTGTTAGCCCATTCAAGAGAATAATAGAAGCACCAACAGCAGAAACCCAAACTGGTAGTTGTACTGTATTCCCACTGACACCTCTGAAGAATTCTCGACTGACATAATGATAAACCTTTCCAATATGGCTGAAGTTTGTTTAGCAGTAAATGCTAAGTATAATTATCCGATTATTTTAGTTGTCTTTACAATTTATCAATTTAACATCTTGTCCGATCAGAAGTTTGGCATCTTTATCTCAGTTCCACATTCACTTTGCCTTTTTCCTATGCTGTACAGACAGTACAGTGACTTAACAACTAAGTGCTAGCATTTTAAATAATTAACCCCAGTCATTAGACCGTTCCTGCTAGCTGTCATTGTTTCCCAGTCGCCTAGCTACTGCTCATGACTTAAACCACTTAAACAATACGAGTACCATGTGCTCAGATTCCAGTTGAATGTTCTGAGGAACGACATCCTGCATTTTATGATGACACTATGACTGTTAGGCTGTGGTATTTCTCGTATAACAGTACGGATGCATACCTTTAGTATCAACCAGATATCGTTTCTGGCATGTTCTAAATGTTGTATTTGTCTTCGTTTATAACACATTATCTGTTCATTCTGACTCATGAGTTAACATTCAATTCTATTCCTATTACCTGGCGAGTTGATCCAGCTTCTCAGCCACCACCTTCTGCCTCTCGCTCTCTCTTTTCTCCCGTAGATACTTTGCTCTCTCACGCATCCTGGTTTCCCTTTCAAGCACTGTGTCATTCTTTGTCTCCATCTCTTGCAACAATTCTCTCTCCTCAGATTCCAGCATTTTACGCAGTCTGTAAAAACAGAGACAGAAAGAGATGGATGAACCAAACAAATGATACATAAAACTGTACAAATTACCAGTTCAATTACTGTTAGTACACTTAGTTTAGCCTAAACAATGTAGAAATGAAACAAGATAAGTACGCTTCTTTCCGTTCATCGATGCTCATCTCGTACTGTTCCATTGCCTCATTAACACGCTGTTTAATAATGGCCGATACCATCCTCTGCTCTGTGCTCCTTTCCCAGTGTGTTCTTATATCACAGGCATTCTGGTCCTTTGTATACTCCAGCACATTGTTGCGAGCAGCGTCTTGTTTCCGCCGTTCAATGATAAGGAAATCAGGGGGTCTGTATGATGGCTGTCTGGCTCGCTAAAAAGTGATGAAAAGCTCATTGTCAAAGATACAATGCTTACACTCTCACAAACAAATGCTGGGTACCCTCAATGTTGCAGCTCTTGTACTTTTAGTTAAAACACATAGACGATATTGTGTACTGGTGGAACAAGGTGCTTGATTAGATCTGAGACTATATTTATACCATTGAGTCTTACATTCATTAATCTTCAGTAACCACATTATTCTTGGCAGGCTTGCAGTTGATTGTCTAAAAATCTAGCCTTCCTAGAAGGTGAATAATTCTGGAATAGGATGTTCAACAAGCATATATTGTTGTGAAAGTCTGGTATCCACAAACTGTTGGTTATATAGGGCATAAAGTTAAAAGTCTATAAAAATTATATAAATATGGATGAAAATAAGTATACAAAATAATATGTAAAAGAGTAGGAAAAAAACTTACTGGCGTACTGTAAAGGGAATGCAAGGACTAAAATGTGTTTTCTTTCAACCAGAAAATTGGAAATTAATAAGTTACTTAAGTTATTGAAGTTAATGTGACTCTCATGACTATGATGATATAATCTATCCTCCATATTATGAGCTAATTTCTGAAATGTGTTCACTTAATTTCAAATAAATGGGATCTTTCTATAAAATCCCTAGTGATTCCCCCCTAGTTATGACCCTACAGATGCGGTAATACACTAAAACCACATTTAAGTAACTTAACTTTTTTAATCAAACATTATCTTTTTACATTTTTAAAAATATAATTTTAGTTTTATTTTCTTATTTGATCATACCACTGCCACTGAGAGAGGTGTAGGTCCGGTAAACGCCCGACACTGAGCTCTGCTGCTGTGTCCAACCATGGCTGATCAGCGCCCTCGATCTGAAATTAAATTGCTAACAGATAAAAAAAGAACTTGATAAAAATAACTTAAAATGCGTTCCAGTTTAACGGCTCCTGTTTACGGAACTGTTGCCACGGCAACCAAATGTGACGTCAGATTCTCGGAAACGATGCTCAATAAGGTGTTTAGGTAACATCAACTTTATATTTCAGTACAATCAGAAAAAGTGATAATTATGATATAAGATTTTTTTATCATAAACTATGCGTATAAAACAAGTAAGCGTTACACATTTTATTTTATGTTTCATTTTATACTTACGCTGCAGTTGTGGGTAGTTGTACATTTCAAAATAAGAGTCGATATAACAAGTCGAATAATCTTTTAAAAGAACTTAAAAAATTCTGTGTTGATAGAATTTTATAAAACAGCACAGCTTTATAAAAGTTTAATTGTTTTCATTTTTTACTAATGAAAATTAATATTCTTTCGTATATGCACATTTATCCTTGTTATGGTCGTAGTGGATGTGGAGTGGGGAAACGCCATGAAAAAAAGTTATTTTATATTTGCTAGAACAACAACTTAAAACATGACAACCTAAGGCAAGTAATAAACAGATTTTACGTTTAATAAACACCAATATTATACGTTTTTATAGTTGTTTATTTCATCATCACCATCATATTATCATCATCTATATATAACGTATAGCAGCAATAGTTTTTGAATTAAAATATTTAAGGTTTTGTTTCCCTGGCTGACTCTCTCTTTCTCTCTCTCTTTCTCTAAGATACGTATAGGTATATAATAATCTCTCTAATTTATCTACTTCAGAGTCAGATATAGACGTAAAGCATAATTTGACATAATAAATAATTTGACGCGGAATGCTTGAGGCTTTTATATTGAAATCAACCAGATCTCGTTTTGCAACTTCCGGCTTTGCAATGCGTTTGTAGTAAACGCGCCAAATTAGTGAAGAAGACAGTGAGCGCAGTTTATGGTAATGACCAGTACATATACTTGTGGTCTGATTGTGTAGTTTGTTGTTTTTATACGCGGTGTCTGTGTATTCGCATGGAAGAACCTTTTGTTATCTGACACTTTACCTCAACGGAACTGGAAATCTGAAGGTAATTTAGTAATACATTGGAAAAATGGGGCTGGTGTGTGTTAATAAGTCGGTGTGTCAACAGTTACATTAAACGTATGTGCTGATTATACTTTGTACTTTTATTATAACGTCTCGTGCATTGTAGTAGTATGTAATAGTGTGTTTTTACGAAAGTTTAAAACTCAGTCCATGTGTGCTGATGTTACTGTTGAAGACCTGCTCAGTGTAGTTGCTATTAATATCATGTCATGCGACTAAATTACAATTTACCCAAACTCTTTTACAGGATCAGTTTAAATAAATTATTCAGTAATATAAAGCATTTATTTACGAAGAAGTGAAAATGCTTCTCTGGATGTTGTAGTAGATATTTGCCAGCTTGTGACTTTATTAAGAACAAGAGCCTGTAGACATCTGGTCACGTGACCAAAAGAAACCATAATGCTTCTCATGATGATGAAGAATTCTTGAATCTGAATCCTGATTGGTCAGACGATTCTGGTTAAACTTCTATACCACCAGCAGCTCCGAAAGTAGCCCTTAAAAACGCACAGGTTTATATCAATGCACACATTCTAGCAAGTTATTGTTTCCATGGTAGCATCTTGTGTACAAGAACCTGGATGGTAGATGCACAATATAAAATGTACTTGTTAGGGTTGCACGATTTGATTCAAATATAATATATTGTGATTATTCATTGATCTATTCATCTTCTATACTGTTTGTCCTGTACAGAGTTGCAGGAGACTTTGGGCATTAGCTAGGGTACACACTGGACAGGGTGCCGATCCATCACAGGGCACATTATGGGCATTTTGGGACCCAGTCTTGGGACTGTGGGAGGAAACCGGAGTAGGGTTAGGGTTAGGTACCCGAGGAAAGCCTGATCTCATTTAGAGGATTTTTGTAGGTAATTATTTATTTATCGACTCAAAATTCAACCCCCCCCCCCCCCCCCAAAAAAAAAACTTGTACTTAATTTACTGACTAATTCTGAACGTCTTGTATACTACCTTAAAAAATGCAGCCTTTTGTTATTAAATAAGTGCACATGACCGTATTGCAATTCCGATTTTTTTATGCGATTAATTGTGCAGCATTAATACTCGTTTGAAAAGAAGCTTGTGTAATACTTAATATTATGAGCTCTTTTATGTTTTGAGTTATTTATCCAGGCTAACACCAAATAACTGGACAAGTGATCTCATTAAAAAGATGCTTGTTTATATTTTACTTATTTGTAGCTTTTTTGTGTGGCTTATTTATTTATCAGTTAAAAATAAGTCTAATAATCTATCTATTGATTAACTAAAAAACCCTGCAAGCATGTGGCACACACACATATTTCCAAGGCGAGAATCGAACCCTCGACCCTGGATGTGCAAGGCGACAGTGCTAACTACTAAGCCACCGTGCAGCATTAATACCTGTATAAAAAGAAACTTGTGTAATACTCTATAAGATGGATTTTTTTAAGTCATTGAGAGAGAAAAAAAAACATTTATGGAAAGAGTTTCCAGTGTTAATGCTTTGTAACATTTCGAGATAAAACTGTAGCCATAACTTTTCCAAAATGGAAAAGTAAAGAGTTTATACTTTGCTGTTTCTTAGTTACATAATCAGCAGTGTTGAGGAAAATGAAAACTGGTGAGAAAAATGACTTTATAGATTGTAAGTAGATATTCAACAAAATTGACTGTAAATATAAGGTAAATGGACTAAGTAAAATCTGATATGCTTAAATTAATAATAATAATAATAATAATAATAATAATAATAAACATAAAGGGGTGGCACATTGTCTTGCTAGAAGAAGAGGGAAAAAAGCACTTTATGATGTGTTGGAAATTAAGACTTTCTGTGCAGCTGCATCACATCATTGGTTAGTTTCCTATAACAGGACATCGCAAAGTGCTTTATTCTCTCTGATTGTTATATCAGAATGATGAAACCCTTTTAAACAGTCTGCCTGACCTGCTCACCGTGCGCTCTGGATCTTTTCAGATCATGGCCGTGCCTTTTGTTCAGGACTGGGATCTGGTGCAGACTCTAGGAGAGGGCGCGTATGGCGAGTGAGTATCAACCAACGCATCCGGCATCCAAACCTGCACAACACCATCAGTGTGCTCATTTTGCCCTTTGACCTCTACCTTTCAGAGTCCGCCTGCTGATCAACAGGAAGACCGAAGAGGCGGTGGCAGTAAAAGTTGTGGACATGTCCACTGCCAAGGACTGCATGGACAATGTGAAGAAAGAGGTGTGCGTGCATAAGATGCTGTCCCATCCCAACATAGTGCGCTTCTATGGGCACAGGAGCGAGGGCTCCATCCACTACATCTTCCTGGAGTATTGCAGTGGCGGGGAGCTGTTTGATCGAATAGGTGAGGGCAGGTGTGTGTAGGTGTGCGAGATGGAGTTAGGCTGCTTAACCCACAGCTGAACACACAACTCTGACGTCTTGTTCCAGAGCCGGACGTGGGAATGCCGGAAAAGGATGCGCACAAGTTTTTTCAGCAGTTAGTAGCTGGAGTGGTGAGTTTGGCACTTTTTTTAAATTGCATTTATAGTATAAAAAAAAAACTGCTGTAACATCAGATATTATTACCATCCGCAGTTCTGGATAGAGGTGAGAGTAGCTGCCGGCACAAAACCCACACTCGGAAACAATCACGGAAGCAATCTTTTCACAAGAAAACACTATTGCAAACATTGTCATCTTAAACAACACTTTGTCTCCATAGTAGTTGCATTTTTGTTCCTAATTGCCTCCAAGTAATCTGTTCCCAGCTAACACAAGCTACAAAGGTAACTAGCTTCTAACACAAGGCTGAATCGCAAACCTTTCTCTAACTGATAACAAGGGCACTACTTGGTGCCCTTCTACTAGCTTTCCTTTTAATGCTGTTTGGGATTCAACCCCAATGCAATCAGTAGAGCACCAAGAGAAATTTGCCAGATTTACAGGACTGTCCATCACCTCCATGGTTTATTCTCCTCATCTTTTGGCTATATAGTAGCAATAAGAATAAAATACTACTTTTCTCCTTTTTACTTTTCCAGAGTCTTCTGTTTAGATCTATTTGTTTGGGAGGGTTATGCATGGCATGAAAGCAACACCATGTTCATGAAGCAGTATGCTAGCATACTCACTAAAAAGAAACCAAAAAGACTTTGGAGAGAAGTTCGGTTCGGTTCAGTGGATATGAGTACTCCAGCTCATGGGAAGATTAAACACTGCCAGCCAGAAAGCAGTGGACTGAATATTATGTTGAATCGTCCAAATATGTATACAGGACGCCAGTGCTGCTAACAACATGCTATTGGTGCACAGTATACCGATACTATAAAGGCAACCACAGTACCAGAGTTTTGAAAATAATGAAACTTTTATTATGTGAAGGGCTATTAGATGTTGCTAATAGGAATCTTAAGCACGAACTTGACAGCTGTGAAAAGAACCGGTAAGTGCTAGAGGGGTGTGTGTGAAACAGTCGGTAACAGACAGAGTTTTATAGCATTAAATTAATCTCGGAACTTTGGGAATAAATCAGTCTCAAAATGTACATGCATTACATGCTCTTGCATTAGTCTCTAAACTCTTGCATGCAGAAAGGTGAGACTAATTAAGCTTCAATCCCGTTATATCCATAAAAGAAACATAGAAATCAGCAAAAAGCTTCTACACAGCAGTAATTTTTTTTTGTTGTTGTTGCAAATTTTCATTAAACTTGATTCCCGCACGAATTGTGAGCGTTCTGATGTGTAGATGTTGGACTCACTGGGGTAAAGCGAGTAATAGCGTGATGGCAAGCACTTTCACAAGTGAAAATCTCCTTCACTTCGTTTGACCACGTCCCCACTACTTGATCACACCTCTTCACCTTTTCAACATTTCAACTTAATAAGCTTTATTTATTAGTTATATTTTTATCACTGCTACTTTGCTTTTTTTTCTGGTGTTTCATCAGGAAAGTTTATATTTATAAGACATATTTTTTAAATGAAGCATGAAACATCTGTATTATCCTGCTTGTTAGTTACCCCATGCACAACAACCTCAAGTTAAATTTAAAAGCTGATCAGTAAATAAGAAAATGAATTTTAATATAGCTTTAATATTGAATTCCCAAATATTGAATAACATAAATGACTCTCGCCATGTATATAGCCATAGAAGCTGGCATGGCGTTAAAAAAAAAAAGAAAGAAAGAAAGGTAAATAAGAGCTTTTGAGTAATTGTACCATTTGTAATCTGATTTATCAATTAATGGTTTCAATAATGGATAGATTCATTATTGCAGTAGTCGTTCGTTGCAGTATTAAATAGCCCTAATGCTTATTGGCTCAAGCTATTAATCACACACTGTATGTTTTGATGTATTTAAAAACAATCCCTTAATAAGCATAAATTTTTTCCGAACTAATTCTGCTAATTGTTTAAATATCATGTCTTCTACACAGCAATAATATATTTTTTTTCCTGATCGACACTCCAGTCCAATAGATGTCGGTATTGCACCAACTGCCAAAAGAAAAAAATGAATAATCAATCCGAAAGACGATTATGTGTGTACTTTGCCGAAGATGAAATCTGTTTCTGTTTCCTGCATAAGCTGGTGTATATTGTGAAGGATTTTTTACAATTATTATTTAGATCATTTAAAGGTCCTGTATATTACTATTTTTTTAAGTTAAAATAGTTCTCTGGGCTTCCCCAAAGTGCCTGCTGAAATACCACTCCGCTAATACACCTCTCATACCTCAGTCTTTATTTCATTCCTGCTCCCAAATGCACATTTTCAGTGTCCATGTAAATAAGATACTGCTGAGTCATGCCTTACCAGAGAACAGCAGAACAGAGCTGTAAGCCAGGGGCGGTATGCTTCTTATGAGGTCACAATAGTGTAAAAACCGAACGAAATAACTTGTTTCAAGTACAGTATTGTGATGAGACTCTTAACCTCAATAAAACGTTTAAACGAATGCATTTAAAACATTTTAAAGAAGCACGTATACGTTCGTGAATGATGAGCCCGGCAGAGGTGACTCAGACCACTGCAGTATGGAACGAATGATCCTTGAAAATTGATGGATATCTTGTGGCCAACTTGTGGAAGAGCCGCATCTGTCTGTGGGAGCTGTACACACTCCAAGCCATTTCCACAAGTTTGGGACAATTAGGAGTTCTGGGAGGCCAGAGTTTCAGATGTGATTCAGACTGTCCGATCATGACTCCGGCATACTGAGAAAACTTACTACTTTCATAGTATCCAAGCACAAGTGACATCCTGGAATAAGTGCATCAGGGATTATATAGAGATATAAAGCTTTTAACATGGATTTAAAAGTTGATGAAATACCACAGTAGCCTTGACTGAATTCCGAGGTTAGGGGAATACCCTTTTTTTCCCCGTTTAACAGGAAGTGAGAAGCCAGGCTACATTTTTTAAAACTGCAGTAATGCTGACTACACTGAGCAAATTGTAGTAAAGTGGCAGTTATGCATTGCAAAGCTGTTATATAACTCCATTACTAGTACAGTGCTCCATTGCATCAAATGAAATCTAAGATTGCATCCAAACCGGAGCCGATAGGAGCTGTTTGTAATGTTTAGAGCCGTCTGCTGCCTGAACTGCAATTACAGTGAAAGCATTGAAAAGCCATCCCATTCCTCTGACTGATTTTTATCACCCTTTATGCTGAAACAGTTCTTTAGGAATTTAGAGATCAGCTCCGTTTCAACTAGAGACGAAACTAAATCCTGTGCTGGGAAATAAAGTCAACAGGATCCTGAAATGAGCTGAACCTGTTCTATGTTAAAAATTAATAGTGCTTTTTTTGTGTGTGCGAGAGTCAAAAATTATCCGCACTATTTTTAATGAACTTTTTGAAAGGAAAAAGTAATTATTTTTATATAATGTCCTTCTTCTCAATACACTTTGTCTGTTATCAAGCTTCCACGTGTTCCCTCACTAAAAAGCTGCGAGCCACAAATGCACTTACTTCATCAGAAATGACTCTTCATCCTCGGGCTGCTTTCAGGGGACCGCACAGGTGAAGTCTGATGGAGCGAGATCATGACTATAGGGAGGATGCTTTAACACCTCGAAGAAACAAAGTTTTTGCAGCGTAGACAGAAGTGTACGAGTGCATCGTCGTGCATGATTACAACGCCCTTGGCTAGCAGTCCTCTGCATTAAATCTGAGGTTTAGGCTTCAGCCCCTCAATGATCATCTCACTCTAATGAGCTCTGCTGATTGTTGAACCTTTTTTCTGAATATGTTCCAATCCTGGCCCTTGAGAATCGCAGAAAATTGTAAGCATCAATTTTTCAGCCAGTGGTTGACTTTTAAACTTTTTCTTCATCGGGCTTGTAGTGATGAATCCACATCTCGTCACCAGTAATTATTATTCCTCTTTAAGGAACGTCCACCTTTCTTCGAGTATCGGTCGAAATTTTGTTTGCAGGTATCCGAACATCTTATGTTTGTTTCGGCAGCAGGTACACCCTCAGACCATGAAAAAAAAACGAATCATTGCATGCTGGTCGTCTTTCGTGCAAATCACATGTGGCGCATTCCATTTTTGCTCGCACCGCAGTTGTGCAAATGATTGATGTTACTTGTTCACAAATGCACTGCAGTGATTGGGGAGACAGGAATCTTAAATGGGAAAACGTTGATAAGATGGTGCAGCCAACAGAGGTTTTAATATAACCGGAGTGCGGTTAATTTTTGACTCCTCTACCAAGTATATGTTATTGTTGTAAAATGCACGTTTTGTTGTAAAATGCTCTCATCTACTTTGTCTTCACAGGAATATCTCCACAGCATTGGAATCACACACCGAGACATCAAGCCAGAAAACATCCTGTTAGATGACAAAGGTAATTCTGATTTTATAAAATATTTATATTTATATATATAAGTGACTTGTATCCATTCAGATGCTTGTTCCTAACTGGTACTTGTGTTTCCCAGACAATCTGAAAATCACAGATTTCGGACTGGCCACCATGTTCCGGCACCGCGGGCCGCGAGCGTAAGCTGGCCCGTCTGTGCGGCACTCTGCCCTACGTGGCTCCAGAGCTCATGTCCCGTTCCGAGTTCCACGCTCAGCCCGCAGACATCTGGGCCTGCGGGATCGTTCTCACCGCCATGCTGGCTGGAGGTGAGGAGATCGTGTGTTAGTTTGTTGAGCAGAGGTAGAGCCTGCAGCGTCTGTCTGCTTGGATATAACTAATAGATATTTGGTTTTTCCACAGAGTTGCCGTGGGATCAGCCAAGTGAGAGCTGTCAGGAGTACTCTGACTGGCTGCAGAAGAAAACCTACCTTACACCGTGGAAGAAAATTGATTCCATGCCTCTAGGTAACCGCCAGTAGAATGTTGAGTCTTAGAATGTTATTTTCGGTTTCGGGTTAGTGGATGATTGGACGGTTACTTCATGTTTTCGAAATAAAATGCGTTTTCATGTCTCCATATATATATATTTTTTCCCTATCTCCATGTACCTTATTCCAGTGCTTCTCATTTAGATATTTTTGGCTTGTTGCTCTGCCTTCTGTCTTTTTCAGCTTAAAATGGCAACATATTGATAGTTTCAGTCTGTGGTGTGTTTTAACTCGGTTATCTATACTGAAATTCTTAAACTGGAACACCTTTAGTATAAAGCGATGCGAATGTTGAACTCCTAACCGTATTTGGATGGGATTAGGGAGCGTGTGTTCTCATTGTAAATTTGCCATGCCCTGTGGGCTGTACATTTTAAAAATAAATATACATTCCTTCTGTCTTGAATGTCAAGTTGAAACTCACTCCTGCATTCAATTCATATCCATCAAAATGCAAGTTTTATTACAGCTCAGACACTTTTTTTTCTCTCTCTAATGTCACTCCAAGACGTTGTTTAAATAAGGCTGTATTTCTTCTTATTTCTTTGCAATTCGGGCTGTCTGATCTGCAGGTCTGTTAACAAAGATACTGCTCCATAGTCCTGAGGACCGGATCACCATTCCAGAGATCAAAAAGCACCGCTGGTTCAGCAGGAGCTTCAAAACAGGTCTGGGGTTCATTTCATTTCAAGGTCTCTTGATTCTTAGATCTTGATTTTCCTGGTACTGCAGTAATGGAAAACAACAACAACAACAACAAAAAAAACATTTGCAAGTCTTGCATTCTGTTGTGATCAAAAATGCTATCTAAAATTGGGCCAATATTAAGTTCTGTATTTATATTATGTAGGTTTGTACTTTTCCAAGTTTTTTTTTTTTTGGGGGGGGAAATTTTTTTAGAATGGCTAGAATTGAATGCTTTCATCATTTTTATCATTGCATAGCAGTACAACAGAGTTTAAAGTACCCAATGGTGCTAGAAGTATTACAATATCAATATACAGTATATAAATAAAAAAAAAGGATTGAGCCACCCCTCATTTCTTTATAGTTTTCTTCCAAAGAGCCAGACGTTCTCATATTTTTAACATAGTCTTGAAGAATCGTTCTTCAGGCTTCCTGATGGACTTTTTGGCTCTATGAATCATTCAAGCATTATAACCCATCTAACCATAAGGCATGAACTAGTGAGATCCAGGTGCAGATGATGACGCGTGATCAGGCTGGTGATTTAGTTTTTGGAACAGACGAGAGGGGAAATGAGGTTGCTGCTAATTTCGTTACATAAACAACAATCAGTTTTGAAACTGTATCTATAGGCACTTTGCAACCTGTCATAGGCAAGCACTATTCCCCCATTTATTTAATTGAATTTACATAATTTAATTGAAATTAATATTAAGGAACGAGTGTTGGTTGCATGATTTTTGCACAGTAGTGTAGGTATAAAAGTAAAGTCATGCATTATTATTGCATGTATTGGATCACCTGACACTAATTGCGCACAGTGAACAGGGGACAGTAATTGCATGTTTTCATAAGGATTAAAATATGAGATTGTGTTACATTTAAATGAATCATTAAGTATAAGAGCGTCAAAGTGGATCCAGAGGTTTTTGGATGCAAGGCAGGAATGCACCCTGGACGAGACGCCAGTTCATCTTAGGGATATTGCAAATGTCATAATAATATTCTTATGGGATTAGTTGGCAGTAAAACCATGCTAACAGTTTTTAAGCCTATTATTTTTACACTAGTGAGAGTCAAATGTAGGGAACATACTGAAAGCGTTTAGTAGGATGACTCGTGTTGTTCCTTTTGTTTTGACTGCAGGGGGAAAACGCCAGACTGAGGTCCACGGCCCGCTGACCAAGATGCTACGGTCTGACTCGGAGAGATCTCGGCTAGCACGAACGAACAGGTCTGCGGTTCAGCACACAAACAGCACAATTTACTTATTTACCCAGCTGTCCAAGAGAATAAGCATCACGTGTGTGGGTGTTTCCCCAGTGGTGAGCGGATGCAGATTTCCAGCTCCCAGCCAGAGCCGCAGGGATTGTGGGAGGTCAGAGACGACGCGGTACACACCGAGGGCGCTCAGGTCAGCTTTTCCCAGCCTGCCTGCCCTGATCACATGCTATTAGGAAGCCAACTGCTGGGCACACCGGGCGCTAGCCAGGTAATAACACTTTACCATATGCTGCATTTCTCTGAGGCTGTTTAAAGCAAGAAGCATATGGCATCTGAGAGTTTTCACCACAGTTTCACCTTTCAAGCATACACCTTTTTGATTGAATCCTACGGTTTAATTCGGTTGATTTAGGGTGCTGCAAATATTTGCATAGCCTTTCCCATGGTTTTTATTCTTTTTTTTAATTTGGTTTCCCCTAGAGTATTTTACTTTATTCCTCATGGACAATCTGTCTTTTCATAAGAACATGAAAATGATTTACACATGGGCAAAACCCCATATTCACTTCCAAAACATGCATCTCTTAAACCTGACCCCTGCGTCAGTTTATTTGGGGTTTTGTATAAATGCCGTCTTTATGGCATAGTTTATTTGAATGCATTTTTCTAAAGATATTTCAAATTCCAGATCAAATATAAAAAAGATGTTTTGAAAATGCTTTCGGACTACATGTAGTCTAGCCAGCCAGACCAGCTCTTGGTTTCATCATCATATTTACTCAGTACTGCTGTCTAGTGTTTTTAAAAAGCGATCTTTAGTACTGTTTTCAGTTAAAAAATGTAAAAAGATCAAAAAGATTTCTGCGCATCACTACCGAATCCTTCAAGACAGAGACTTGATAAACCACAGATTCAATTTGTTTCCTCTTCTTTATTTTCCATCCTGAATCCCGCACCTAAGCGAATACATTTCTGAACTGTAAAGCTCGGCTCAGTTCAATCATTCCTGTATAGTGTAATATTTTAAGTCTTGTTTTTATGATTATTTGTAAGGGTTCAATCTGAACTGTCTCTCTTTTTCAATTTTCCAAAGGAAATGATGTTGAACAATAGTGTATTGAGTGAGTATAGTGAGACTGAACAAAATAAGTTTTTAATATTGTGTGCAGGAGCAAATTCAGGGACTATCTCATTGTGGTGCGCGGGCTGTCAGTTCTGTGTTTAGATCAAAACAAAAATCAAAGGACTGGCTGTGCAATTCTACAGCACCGATTGTGCATCATAATCCTATTCCAGCTAATCAACAACAAGGGCGTTCATACTCATTCATGTTTTATATTAATATTGGACAGCTGGTAGTTGGTAGTGATGCTGCCTTGAATTTGGAGGTGGAGCTTCTGAATGAGTTCGAATATTTAAAAAAAATCTTTCAGTGAATCTGTTCACATGGGCAGCTCTGCCCCCTTGGAGCATCACTCCTCTGGGGGTGTGCTGCTGTGTCTGGTACCAGATTGTTGGCGGCGGATCCTTAGGGTGGTCTGCGATTACAGGTGGGGTCCCCATGGATTAGCCTTGGATAGCATGAGTGCCCAATCGGATTGGGACCTTGGACACTTTCCCTGCTAGACCTGTGCACAGCTGGATTTGGTGCAATGGATGTTCTGGTGTCTTTCTATCATGGCCAGCATTTACTTTTTTTTCTTCTTCTTCTTCTTTTTTTTTTTTTAGCAAGTTGTGCTGCATTGGCTCTTCTTGGATCAGATCAGACAGACTGACCTTTAGTTCCCACATGCATAGATGAGCCTTGGGTGCCCATGATAATGTCACGATCAGTTTACTGGTGTATAATCAGTGTTAATGTTACAAGTGATGGGAGTTAGATTGGATTAAATATGTTGATGCCCTCACCGTGGTTGAAATCTGTAATTTGTTTAGATTTTGAGAAATCGAACCAATTAAACTGATTAGAAAATATCATCATGCAAACACTGGGCATTTTTGTGGGCAGGAGTAAAAATGACCAAAACAATCATGTCATCTGTCAAGACTTGACTCTTAAGTAGTTCAAGATGAAACTTTGTTCTGTTCGCCGTTGTATCTAGATTTATTTGTTTGTGAAAGTTAAGCAATAATCACAGCAGGGGCAGCTAGAAGCTAAACTGAGCTGAACTTTTTGCCTCCACATATCCTGCCATCATAGCATAGTGTGTGGTTCTATTGGAGCAAAAGCACCTATTTGACATCGTCACCAAAATGTGAGCTTCAGGCGAGCTGTTAATGCACGTCGAGTTAAAATTAGATTTACGCTACATAGCGACACTCTTCCTTCAGTGGACTCCGAGCCATTTGGTCAAAGTGGTTTATAATTTAGTCCATTCTTCAGACTCTGCTTGTAATGGAACATTTGACATCATACAAACTCTTCCATGGAAATGAGCTTATTTTCTACTGCATAAAAATTCAAATGATATTATCTTATCCTACTGTCTGCGCTTTTCTCAAAGCATTAGAGTTGTTGCTTAATAGCTTTTATTTGATGATGTGAATATAAAGTTGATTCCGGTCATTCTAGCCATTCCTACAGCTGTGCTTCACGTGCCTACTGATGCCTACAGAGCTGCCCTGACAGAACTGTTTATCCCACAGAACCCATGGCAGAGGCTGGTGAGAAGAATGACCAGATTCTTCACTACCCTGAAGGCAGAGGCGTCCTGCACGGCCCTGCGGGACACATGTATTAACCTGGGCTACACGTGGAAACAGAGCTGCACCAACCAGGTACTATACAGATAACGGAGAAGTACTGTAAGGTCATGACAGTAAAGGCATTTCATTTCACTGCTTTTCTTTCTCTCAAGGCGACGGTTTCCACATTGGATCGCCGTCACAACAAACTGATCTTCAAAATCCACTTCCTGGAAATGGAGGAACGTATTCTTGTAGATTTCCGACTATCAAGGGTAAGCAGCAGAGTAGCACTTTTAAGAAGATGCTAAGATTATTGTATATAGTTATTTTAAAGAAAACTCAAAACTTTTTCTTTTTCATTTTCAGGGTGATGGTTTGGAATTCAAGTGCATATTCGTTAAACTCAAACAAAAGCTGTCGGACATAATAAGTAACCAAAGGGTTCCTTTAGTTTTTACATGAAGAAGTAAACCACTATAATCTAATCTACAAATCTGCATATTACATGTTTTTTTTTTCTTGCTACACTAGTTTCCAGTGCTTCTGTTTTATTAACATGAATAAGAGAGGAGAAAACATATAGGTTTGTAAAGGCTGTTCGTTCCTGATCTCCCCTTCTTTTACTGTGAACCTTTAATACTTTGTTCTTGTTTTGTTTTCATGTTTTATCCTGCTGCTCCTGTTAGAAAAAGCTCAGAATAAATGGCATTTTCAAAACAGATTTTTTCACTGATTTTTAGATTTTAAATGGCTTTTTAATTTAGTAAAAACCTAATTGTAGTGTTTGGACCAACTTGCTATTGCATGCTTGATTCTGATTGGATCAGATGCAGATCTTATTGATTCAGGAGCTATTGATCTTCTATAACATCACAAAAATAAAGAAATAACAGATTTAATAGCTTTTTAATGGCATGAAGAAAATGACGACACTAAAGGAAGTTCAGAAAATAATAACTTTATTGTTTACAAATGTTTACTTTCCCAATGTAGACAACTTCCACTTTGTTCAGCTAAAATCAAAGAGTATAATAAAAATGATTGTTAACTTTTTGAAGTTATTTCAGACCTGCCAGTATTCTAAATCCTCCAGGCAATAGTTTGTGTCGTTTTACTTCCTGTTAATTTCTATATCGCTGTCAGATCAAATAAAAACTTTCGGTTCATATGGTGAGTCTAGCTTGAGGCCATGACGGTGATGGTGACATTGACTGGTTCATCTCCTGGGGGTAAGTTTGTGGGTGTTGCGGTGGGTCGAGGCAGCACCACAGATGGTCCTAGGAAAGAAAATGTTATCAGGGGATGCACAGAGAATTGCAAAAAGGAAAAACAGCAGATGGCAGTGATGCATGCTCGGAGATCAGGGTTTTTCTCACAGATGTATCAAATGCACCTGCCAGTTAGATTAAAAATCTGAACTACCTGTATGGTGTACATGTTAGAACATCCACACGTCTTGCATAATAAATTGCTCCAGAGTACTCGGTGCCAAAATTTAGCATGGCTTTCTGATCTCAGTCCCTCAATCAGATGATGCATTACTGTATTAAAAAGCAAGTTATAAATCCTAAGCCTTGTTATTCTATTTTTAAGTTGCTTTATTATTCAATTCAATTTGATTTTATTTATATAGTGCTTTTAAGAATTGTCATTGTACCTTTCAAAGGAAAATGTATTATTTGATGATGATGATGATGATTAATAATAATAATAATAATAATAATAATAATAATAATAATAGCTGTTAGTACTAATCCTGTATCTGGTGTAGTACCACTACCATTTTTTGCGTATTAGAGTATAATATATGATTATAATAATAAATATGCTAATGTAATATAAAATGCAAATCCTATGATTTGCTTCAAAATGGCAAATATACTGCCTGGGCAAAAATCTTTAGCTTTGACTATGACAAAGACAATGTGGTGAAAGATTCCTCATTCTCGCAGGACCCTGGAATATGCCAAGTGCCATCAGGGAAGAAAAACCTGGTCATTCAGAACATTCCGCTCATCAGCTGATTTCATTTTATTGCAACTTAATGTTGTTGAGACTAGACCTGACCAACTGAAGCAACCCCAGACCATACTGTAACACTGTTTCCAGAGGCACAATGCATGATGGGTGCATCGCTTCATGCGCTTCCCTCCTTACCCTGACGCGGCTGTCGCCCTCGAATAGATTTTTCACTGCACGTTGGTCAGCATATGGTAGAATTTGAATAGGGTAAATCTGGACTCATTAGACCACATGACCTTTTCTACAATTACATTTTTATGCTTCCTAGCAAATTGAGTTTTTTTTTTTTAAGCCTTTTTTTTTTATTAGTCTCAATAGCAAGAGGATTTCTTATGGCCACACAGCTCTTTAGTTCCAATCCTGTGAGTTCTTATTGTGTGTGTGTGTGTGTGAGGGGGAAATGCTTTTACTTTTTTACTATTAAACATAGCTGTGATCTTTACTGTCCATTTTTATGATGCAACCTCACTAAGCGATCTTTTACAAAGTTGAGAGCTCCACAATCCCTCCAGGTTTTTATAATGAGTCGAACGGTTCTGAGCCCAATTCCAGTCATTTTAAATCTGTAAAGCTGTTTTCTTTCCTCGATGCAGCCCGGTAATTTGACCCTTCTCAAATGGTGACTTTTTTTGGCCAGTCAGTGTATTTATAGTCCCAGTAAAGCAAGCAGCATCAAAGCTTTTCCCATGCTCTGGACCTTAAAGGAAAATTTCATCATGAAGCACATAAAATAAATATATTTGGAAATGGCTTTGATGTTCGTAGTTCTTTTAGGAATTATTTTATTCTATTGAGTATTTATTCTAACATGATTCTTTTATTGTATTGATATGCATAGTGTCCTACTTTATGTAGGTGTTTTCTGTATTTTTATGATTCCTGTAAAAATATAGTGGTCGTCTTCTACAGTACACCGCATGTCACAAGAAGGGACATTAATAGTTAGTAAGAAAACCAACTATTAGCAGTCTTGAGCATCGAGCATAATGATCATGCTGTAAGCTCCTAAAAGCAACAGAGTAGGGGCTTCTTTTCATACCCGCCATTTTCCAGAGAGATGCAAATTCATAGTAATGAGACATTGAATGTAGACTGTGTGTAAACAGCAAACATCAGACACATTTTCACAATCCGGTGCAGCCACACGTGCGGTACAGTTGCGCTGAGTTGTGGCAGACGCTCGGCTAGCTAGCAGCCTTTGAAATGACAAGCTTGCTGGTATTAACAGTGATGCTGGTATAAGCATAAGAATTGAAGCTTTAGAGCTTTTGTGTTTGAGAAGTGTGCACAAGTGAGGAGGTGGGAGAGCTGGACAGGTTAAAGGACTGAAGTGCCCCTTGCTTCTTTAGTTAGAGATAAAGCGAGGGCTAAATCTCACTCCACCATTATTAGCAGTCATTGTGGGTTATTAATGCAACGTAGAAAAACGAAGACTAAATAGTCCAGCATGTCAGTAAATATGTCTGATTAAAAAAAAAAAAAAATCAAACAGAATTTCATTACAACTTGAATCCTGGATGCGTTAACTTATATTCAAGGATAATATACGAGTTCTCACTCACTCATCGTCTATACTACTTTATCCTGTATTCCAGGAGACTTATGGCACAAAGCAGGGTACACTCTGGACACACACACATCACTCTGGGACACCAATTAGCCTAATCTTCATGTCTTCGGATTGTCGGAGGTAACTGGAGTACCCGGAAGAATCCCACAATGCACAGGGAAAACATGCAAACTCCTAAGCCACCATACAAGTTTTTTAGGATGTCTTTTTCTTTTAAAGCAGCATTCAAGCCCAGTTCTTATGAAAAAAGACACTAGTTAAAGTGTCCTTATTTCTAGTTCTTATGATTGACGCTAGTCAAAATATTTGATTGTGTGCATTGGATAGGCATTTTGAAAATGTAGATATAACCATGTAATCAGTGTAAAATTAATCTGATCCAAAAACCTAGCCCTCTTATCAAAGGACATATTTTATGGCAAGTTTGAGTATGGAACCTTGACTCGTCTCTCCTCCACCTCCATCGCCTTCTGACACTCCAGCTTCATCCTCAGGGGAGTTGATATTTTCTCTAGACTGGCTGTTTTGCCTACGAGTGAAATCATTCATAAAATCTATTAGCTATAATTATGCAGTTATAATGAAATGTGCAACAACTTTACTTGCTTTATTTACTTGACTCCGCTACACTAATTGACATTAATGCGTGTTGCTGCTTGCAAATTGAATTGCAGTTGCAATGAAAAAAAAAAATCAAGAGTTTCCTCTGACATTAGAGCATACGCTTAAATTACATTTCCCTAGGTGTCTGTTTGATTTCTTAAACTCAGATTTGGGAATAACCGTTCCGAATTTGGCATACATACCTGCCAAATATCAAATCATGAAGTCCTGTTGAAATAAATTTGTAACAGGTATTAGCAAATGATGAATGAATCTTAAATTAACAAGACAAATATGGTGCAAAGTGATGCCAGTGTCACACTTACGCGGATTGTTATTGCGATTTCTCACCACATACATGAACAGCAGTACCGTAGCGATCGTGGCCACGAGCATGCCCCCGATAGCTGCTCCGATAACAGCAGGATAAGCGTTAAAGCCTGGAAGAGCTGAAAGACAGTAAAGCTTCATTGGTATCCATCTGGATATACGGTTATTCCACACTTGGCTCTAACATCTTCTAGTACAATAAATGCTTTATTTCATCATGAGCTCAACTAGTTAAGATAAAAATGATCACATATCATATACAGCTTTTGTAATGTAATGGATGGATTTCAAATATGCACTGTATTTGTAATACATTGCAATGTATTTGGTCTTAAATTTTTAAAAAGACAAAGAAAAAAAAGAGAAATGCAGTCCAACAGTAATGGTAAAGGATAAAGGAAAGGTAAAAGAATGAGATGGCAGTCAGATCATGTGAAGAGACAGATCGTTAGTGTGTGAGGTCTGTTTGTTGTTGTGGTTAAGTGGTTAACTTGTGATGGTGCATTTCACCTAAGTAGACAAAACAAAACAAAAAAGAAACATTTCTGTTAGCTTGCATGCAATCAGTGCCGTTATTAAAACTAGTGCATCAAACAATCTTTTCACATGAGACATGTTCAGTGTCCAACTGCCTTCATTTTGTAATAAAGCGACAAGGTTAGTGTTGATAGCTTGAATTTCGAGCTCCATCCGGTTCATCTACCATCGCACACATTGTGATTAAATGTGACCATCATGCTGGACGCTGTAGAGACGGGCCATCTTGGACAATTGGAACAGCTTCATTACACAGTATCATTACATCCACATGCCCTGCCTTTAAAGAAGCCCGGAAAATCGAATTATGTACACTTCATATTCCAAAGTATCCAGCTGGGATATCCCCTGTTCTGCACAGTGATCTCACTGGTATCAATTCAAAAAGTGTTTAATTAGCTGCTTAGTTGAACCCAGGAGTGCTCATGGCATAGAAAGCAATAAAAGGAGTAACTTAGTGTTTAAGGCATTGGACTACTGGTTGGAAGGTCGCAGGTTCAAATCTGAGCACCATTATGTTGCCACTGTCAAGGGCCTTATCACTGAACTGCTCAGATGTATAATGAGATTAAAATGTAAGTTGCTCTGGATAAGGTTGGGTGTTTTGCCAAATGCCATGAATGTAAAGCTAAAATATGAATGACAAGGGGGACCAGAGTTAAGAACTTGCAAATGTTCCCACTACCTGTCGCTATATTAGCATTGTAGCTATAGACGTCAGACACCAAAACATGTCCAAACTGACTACCTACTTATGACTGTACGTAGCTATTAGAACACGATGTAATTTGTGTTAATTAATTCCCACCTGGACTCTTGACCTCTGAGGGATGTCCAATAGTGCGGTGATTGACAGCCGTGATTCGGAATGCATATGTACCAGAAGGATCCAGGTTGGTGATCTGGTAGCTTCGGCTGCTGGGGTCCAGATCTCCTATTACTTTTTGCCAGATTGGGAACGGAAGATTTTGGCGCTCTATGAAGAACCCGGTAACGTCATCATCTGACAGGATCAGCCATTCCATGTTAACATCTGTCCGTTGGCGAGTGCTGTACAGGATCTTATTAATGGTGACATTTGGAGGCATTGGGTACCCTGGAAATGCAGTATTTAACAGATGTGCTTAATATGTATTTAAAATACCCTCTATTCAACATGTTATTTAATTGGTATTTACATTTGCCTTTTTTTTTTTTTTTTTTTGCATTACTTGATCATTGACTCAGATCATTATGGCTTTTTAAAAAGTGTATGTGGTTTGGAAAATTGTATTTTCTACTTACTACTTTCATACTGTAACTGCTGTTTGAACTCGGATCTTTTTTTTTTAATTAAAATTTAAAATTAAAATGAAGATCTTTTTGTGATTAAAAAAAAGAGTATATTGTACATTTCTTAATATGACTTTTTAATGGATCTTCAAGGAAACACAGTAAATGTAAATTGCCCCAAATTCCCAGATCATTAAAGACAGAAAGTGGGAAAAATGGCAAAAGATTCTATCAACTGGTAAATGGAATAGAAAAATTATTTTATATTCTTATTCTTAAAACTTATCATTAATATATGAACAGTTTGAAAGTAAAATGAGATAACTCCATTTTTGCAGTTTTGAAAAAAATACTTTTTTTCCCAGTTGATGCAAGTATTCCAATTTGAGTCTGAAAGAAGCACTCCCCTACAAGTTTTAGTTTCACTTCGATAGATAATATAGCTGCAAAATGTGGACGTTTAAGGCTTCTGAAATCAGTTATATAGCATTTAAATTAAATGCTTTATTCTAGACAACCTTGTGTGACAGTGAATAATAATTTTCATAATGATTTATAGTCATTATTATTATTCTCAGGTCAAACTGTTCATATAAAAGAAACAACAGTTGTCCCATAATGGTACCATGAGGCTTGCCACAGCAGCCAACTGTTCAAATGATCACATTTTTTTTACACCTTAGACATTCTGTAAATTGTTTACCTAAGACTGCTGGCAGACCAGAGCAATAGGAGCTAGCTCGCTATTGCCGAAATTCCACACTAATATCTTAGTCACAAAATCAACTACAAGAAGGTAATATAGTTATGATTATGTTACAGTATAGTATAGTAAACTTACTAAGCACCACCAGTAAGATGGGAATCTCGGCTCCTCCGACAGCATTGGTAGCAGCACACCAATACTGTCCACCATCCACCAGGCCATCTGTTTCCCGCACAGTCAGGTTAGACGAGGCTGCAGCTTGCTGAAGAACATATTTCGTGGGTGTGCCACTGTCGCCCACCCTTTGTTTCATATTATTGTACCAAGTAATTTCTGTGACCGCGGGATAGTTTCTGCTCAGGATGCAGGTGAGCTGGACATCATTTCCCTCATAGACTGAAACAATACTGCGCTGAGCCATTAAAACTGGTGCCTCTGGAAGTAACAGTGGAGGAAAAGAATGACTCATTGATACACTGCATTACGTACTGTAAATGCTGTAAACTAAGTATTTTTTTTTCTAAATGAACAGCCCTTACCCAGTTTTAACATACACGTCTTGCTCTCTTTAACTAGTGGATGTTTGGCATGGCAGACAAATGCTTTCCCGCTGTAGGTGGCACTGGAGCGCAGGACCAGGATGTTGGAGTTCTCCTCAGATGTTCCCTGCATGTCTCCTGAGCTAGAAGCCCACCATAGCTGAGCCCGAGGGACACCGCCTTCCCAGGAGCAGGACAGCATCAGGTACTCGTTATTGCGAGTTGCATATGCAGAACACTGGGGTTCTTCATTCGGAAGCCCTGGGAAACCAAGGTCCTTTGAACTAAAGGCTAAAATGTAATCTAATAATAATTTTGGACAATTCCCAATGACATATTCATTCTAATATTTACAAGACTGTATTTTTTTTTTTTTTTTGGTTAGATCAATAAAGCATAGTACTCACATGTCTTGGTGCTGCAGCGCTGTGGGAGACTAAGTGCCACATGTGAGCCATAGCAAGTGAAAAGAGAGTTGTTAGCCGTCTCAGGCCCTGCCTGAATCCGAGTGATGTTAGAGACACCCTGTGAGCTGTCTCCATTCACATATGGACTCCAGTTGAGGGTAGCTAAAGGGTAACCCCCCTCCCAGGAACAGATGAGAGCTAAGTCATTGTAGTTATTAGTGGGGAAGATAGAACAAGATGGCACACCATCTGGTGGATCTGAAAGAAGAAAATCGTTGAATAACACTGAAGAGAACTGATCCAGAGAAGCCCGAGAATGTAAACCTAAGAGCTAAGGGCAATAAGCAATACATTGTGCTAGCTAAATGGCGTTCATTGATTGGAAACATGATTTTTTGCATTTGTACTTTGGGCAATTGAAAATGTTCCTTTTGTAGATGGAACAGAGTATTGTTAGGATCTTTGTGTAATTTTTCCTTTGTACAATTTTAATGTTGTAGTCTGCAATCTATTTAACTGTATTCAACGTTTATGTCACTGTTTATGTGGGAAGTAGTACATATTCAGAAATGGGTTATGTAAGAACATAAGTTGTATGTCTGGGCTCTCAGTTTGGAAAATACAAACCACCATGGTATAGATCATGCCTCTGAAGTTATTATTTATTTATTTATTTATTTATTTTGCTTAGAAATATCTGAGACCTGTCTCATGAGACATGAATTTTGCCAACGAAAAATTGGGAAAACAGGCTAAGATCAGAATCGCATGTATTCAACACGTCTTTATGCCTATTCCATACTCAATGCTACTGTCAGCTGTGTCTGAGGTCTGAATAGCATCGGTGTAGGTGTGGTATTAACCCATTACATACAGTATGTGTAACCTCTGAATACAGCCCTATGATTTTTGTTGTCAGGTCTAATCTGAGGAAAATGCTTTCCTTTGCATGTCATGATAGAGGAAATAACATAGCTCAAGACTTTCACTTATAACAGCTGCAGGAAAGTTGCCTTTACCTCATCCAGAAGCTTGTTGTAGACAGAGGACAATAATTTGCTGCATCTCCCCAGTCAGTGGACATCTAATAACGTGTTTATGTGTATGCATGGTTATAGGGGAAAGTATGATAGGAAGCAAAGGTATGAACGATAGACAAGAAAAGTTCAGATAAGACCACACTAGAGGTTGACCAAAGAGGTTGCATGGACACAGGATCACAATGTCCATGTGATCCAAATCAAGTCCATGTGATTCTATTGTCATGACAACAGAAAACTCACAGTAGACGGTGAGAGTGATGGTTTTCGTGGCCCTGGTGTTTAGGTAAGTGTTCTGAGCCAGACAGGCATAGTAGCCTGTGTGCATTCGCAGGATCTTGGTGATGGTGAGCTGTGGTCCAGTGTAGACCTGGGAGTTGTTGTAGAACCAGACATACTGACTAGGAGGGTTTGAGGAGGCTTGACATAGAAGAGAAACAGTCTCTCTCTCCAAAGCTGAATATCCTCGATCTGTTACTGAATAGGGTGTTACATCAATCTGAGGCACATCTGGTCCAACTAAAGAAATGGAACATTTGTGTAAGAAAATGCTAAACTTCAATGGAAATTTATTGAATGGATGTATAAACAGAACCAGATATTTTCCAAGCTCTCACTCACAAATGACATTTAACCAGATCTTGTCACCAGTCTCCTGATTGACCTCGTTCTTCGCCAGGCACCTGAACCAGCCTGTGTGGTTGCGGCTTACTGAGGTGATGTTGAGCAGATTGCTGTCGCTCTCGAGCAGTTTGCTGACCTGCCCACTCTGGGTCTCTTGTTCCCAGACATAGTGAATTGGGCCTGTGCCATTCTCCAGACCACAGCGCATCCAGACTGATGCTCTCTCTATTGGAGAGGAGTCACTCAGCAAGATGTAGGGTTTGGACACTGGCACTGTAGGACATGTTAGCATTACTATGGTCAGTACTTTTGTTAACTAAGACAGTGAACATGCACTAACTATGCACGAGTGAGTATAGACAACTGGATAGGCTTTAAACCATACTTTTCTACTCACATCATGATTTCTCACAGAGTCAATCTCAACCTACAGAGATTTAGCCAGGTCACGAACCTTCCAGACTGTTGTCCATATGTTTTTGAAAATTGTAACTTGCAAATTACTGAGAGTAGTTCTTAGGCTCAAAAATCATCTAGCAAAAATCAGCAATGAAGAATTTTAAGTTTTTACACATGGTTTACAAAAAAGTAAATTGATGTGGTTGCAGATGTTAGTCTTACTGTATATTTACTGCTCACTCTTAGCTAGGAAATTATTACTTGAAGTAGAAAAGCGGTGAACTACAGTGATCAACACTCTCTAAATTATTTCATATTACTCAAGGGGGGAAAAGCAATCAAAGTGCAAGTTAATATTGAAGTACCATTTCCACATCAGAAAAAGATTGTGACAACATATTAGCTACAGTAGCTCGCAATATATTCTCACATACAGTAGTTAATATAATTAAATAGTTGATAAAATTGTTGTTGATTCAGTAAAGAAAAATGCTAGTCAATGGTGAATAGGCTAGATTTACCAGGCCATGTGAAATGTATCTGGTCACACTCACTTAGCTCTTGTGTACATAACCTGTCTGTATTGTTGTCTGAAATCACCCCACTATAGACACACGATAGCTTGCTAGCAATAATGCCCGGGTCACAAAATGAATATTGCTGCCTGTGATAAAAGTTCTGACCTGAACCTGCCTCATTAGAAATTAACAATTGATAAGCATGGCTTGATTGGCATTTGTGCATATGACCATATCTACTGTAAATACATAATAGGTAAAGCTAGACTAACCTAGTATGTGTAACTGGATGCAATTATCATGAAAATGAAACTTAAATGAATAGTGACCTAGTTTTTCCAGGTTTGTCTTACAAAAAAATTGAGGGGCATATAAGTAGATTACGAGAGGTCTTGGTCATTATAAATTTTCCTGATTTGCAGACCGACCATGAAGTTTGTCACCCGGAACATGGAGTACACTGTAAGTGATCAAGAACACATTCTACAATCCTTGTTCATTGCAAAAATGCATTCCAAAGTTCAGCTGTGACTCTTATGAATCTTCTGCAGTCCCGCTGAGTTAACTGAATTGTTATCTCTGAAAGTTATGGCGTATTTAGTAAAAACTTAACTTGTTTCTTTCCTAGGAAGAGCCGTACTCTGTCATGTTCTGGGTGACAAACTTCACTGTCAGTATGCAGAGCAGGAAACAACAACCTAACAACCTAAACCTATTGTAATGCATGTATGTGCGTTTCGATATTTATTTTGACAAACCTGAAAAATAGCCATCCCACTAACAACTAATTAGGGTTTACTTAAGGCATTCTAATTTGGCAAGCCATTTAAGGCTTAAAGCAAATCCTTAATCTAATTATTAATAATCATTAAAGTTATTAATCAAATCATGCTACGCTACTAGTTAGGTGTGTACTGTGGTAATGGTGATATAAAATTTCATTATGCAACATTTATTCTTAATGCTACTTAATAACAATCCATAAATTGCCTTTTCAAGACAAAATGCAACTCTTGACCAGGACCTGTTTCTCAGTACTGCAATAAATTTTGTTGGTTGCATTTGGATCTTTGCTTCCAAGTGGAGTAAAAACCTTTAAATATTTGCCCATAATGCATTTGGTATTGCTAAATCAAACCACATGAGCCTTGAATAGTTTGCTGTCTGGATAAGAGTTAAAATACAATTCACGTTACAAATTTTTGCTGTGATTTCAACTTAGATTCATTCTGTTATTTCAAAATGTTAAATGAAACCTGTAAATCATTACTGTTCATACTGCACTTGAGCTTTTTGTTAACATAATTGAAATCATTGCTTAGATTTAAGCACTGAAGGGTGGGGGTGGGGTGGGGTCAAATCAGAATAATCTTTAAAGTTATTAAATTATATAATAAATTACATATTTATGGTCATTTCACAAAAAAGGCCAAGTTTTCTCCATAACTAATACATGTACATGTAATACATACTTTGTTTCAGTTAAAAGAGTTATGGAATCTTGATACAACGCCATTCTGAGCAGTGCACTTTTTTCCAGGTAAACTTGAAACCTTGTGCTGATCATTGTTAAGAGGATATCCTAGACTTTCTCAGGAAATAAATACTGTTGAGCTCATCTGGTATTAGATCACCCTAAACACTAGTTGCTCACCTAAAACACGCAGATACACATAGTAATAGTAAAACTTGGCTCCTTCAGCAGTGTCGTACAGAGCCTGGCAGGTGTATAAGCCCTCTGCTGCTAGTGGAAGCTTTGCTATGGATAGAGAGGCACTGTTAGTGATGACATTCAGGTCACCCAAATCTTTGGCCAGTTCCTGCAGCTTTGGACCCTTTCCAAAGTTATACACTATGGCTCGAATCGTGTCAGTGCCTGGTTTGGTAAAGCTCCAGATGTAGACATCAGGGAGAGTCGGGCCACATTCCAGAATTACTCCTTTGTCTACCACTCCATTGGTCCTGGTTTCTCTGTAGATGACTTGCCCTGGGTCCACGATCTCTAGACCTGAAAGCAAGCATAATGCATTACCACGCTTACTGGAGCAAATAATTAAGTAAAAATAAAAATCATGCATTACATGCGTATAAAAGAATAATCTAAAAGGTATTGACTATATTTGTATATTGACTATAATTGTAGATATACTACAATTGACAAGTCTGATTAATTAGAAGGAGTTGATTACTGTCCTGAAACAGCAGCTCAAATGGTCCATATTAATACACTTGTTCTAATATAATATTGTTTCTATAGCAATGGATTTTCTAACAAAGGGACTTATAAAAGTATTAATAAATATGCATATTTGTATGCATATGATTAAGTTACCTGCAAGAAGACATTTTGAATTGAAAAAAAATAATAATAATAATAATAATTATATATATATATATATATATATATATATATATATATATATATATATATATATATATATATATATATATATTTACAAGGAGTCTACAGTGTCAGTGGTTTGCAACTCTACATTTTGAGACAAAATCATTGTACATTGCAGTTTCTCTGCAATCGTCTGCAATGATTCAATTCATTTCAAAAGAGAACACTAACAATTTAAGTCATAACGGGAATTTGTTTTGATGTTCCACTACATTAAATGTGAGTATAAAATAATATACCATACAGTATGTTTTTTTCTTAATAATTAGTCCAACTGTTGGCAAATTGCTATGGAATAAAATGAATAAAACACTTTGTGATTAAAAATATTTACTTTTGAAAATACACTATGGATTGATAACAGTAACTTTCAATAATGCTTTAATTATGTCTAAGCAAACTTTCTGAATTAAGCTCTCCCTGGTGCATTATTTAAAAAAGAAAGGAATATATACATTTTGACAAGTAAATTAAAAGAATCAGCAATTAGCTATTGCAATGCCAGAATTTTCTGCCAAGTTGCATTTAACCTTTATGCATGATCTCTTACCATGCAGAAGGAGAGGAAGCAGAAAAACAATTAGGGAGAAATCCACCAGCCCTAACAGTCTGTGTACCATGGTGCCATGACGCTCAGGTGACCAATGCTGTATCCTTTAGCAAGAAACAATGCATAAGAAATTTCCCAATGAAAATTGATTAAAAAAAATTTTTTTTTGATAACAGACTCCTGTCCATTCAATGAGTTTAGCCGGTGCACACAGGCAGTGAGAAGCTGAGTAAGAGCTGATCGAGGCTCTGTTAACTGATTTGACTTAAATTATTCACCAACACCTCTGCCTCCACCCTCCACCCCCTAACCCCCCTCCCTTTTCCACCATTTGCAGGAATGCAGTGGAGTTGAGAAAAGAGACTTGGTTTTGGATGACGAGATGATACCTGTGTCTCATTCATTATTCAGTAGCACACCGGGATCTGTGATCTTTGTACCTTTCCATTGCTTCACACTCAGCGGGCAGGACACATGCCATACACTCCATACAACCACAATGACTTCACATTCCTACAAAATGATCCTGGTCATGACCTTTTTCTAGCATGACTTCATAATGGGAGCACCATCACATACATACAAAGAATCTGCTTTTACGTTGAACCAGAATATAAAAGAAAATTAATTATCACCTTATATTAATCGTGTCAATTGATTTAATTGTTCTAATTAAATACGCACATGAATTGTCCGTCCTTGCTTACTCCCTGTTTAAACCTTGTAATCTTTGCACACTCATGCCATGAGATGATAGTAATTTAATCACAGATGCTGATTGAGTGTGCAAGCTCATTCGTCTCTCTGTTTAAGGTCACTACCGTGCTAATGTATTATACAGAGTCATATTTCAACCAACAGCAATATTGTGTTCAGCCCGGGAAGGGAAACTAAGAGCTCTCTACATTCATTGATGAGGTTCTCGTATTACGCATCCGTGTAATGTGAACAAACACACTGATCCGTGCCTTCTCAAAGGCAAACACACGCAATTAATCTGAAGACTATAAATATATAAAATGCCAGCTTTTAAAAAGAAAGTTGGGCTTAAGAAATGGAATCAAGATAAATATTCTACATATATAAGAGACAAGTGGTTATTTTGTTGGAAAAAAATATATAGATGTAACTTAGCCATAGCACACAACAGATACTTGTGTTCGGATGTGATTCTACAGTCTCATGTGTCTCTAGGCAAAATTTTCCAACCAGCATTCATCACAATTATCAGCACTCCGGGGCCCGCTGCTGTCCTGGGGTCCCAAGCAATTGCCTGTCTTGCCTGTTGACAAGCATTTCCATTGCTTGTGTTATATGTGAAAATAACACGAAAGCTGAAGGATATGCAGTCCTTTCCATATAGCTGTCTAAATGCATGCATTGTGTAAAAGTCTTAATGGAAAATCATCGCACTAGGTTGGACTTCAACAAGGGATATGGAATACAATAGCTTGAGGTCATATTTACAGATAAGCACCACAGACTGCATAAAAAGAACTGGACAAAACCTCTGTGATATCATCCATAGATTTTCTGAAGTGCGGTTTTGAAGCTAAAATCCAGGTACTCTGATTCTTGGCAGAAGCTGACTCCTCATACTGTAAACCACGGTTGCTCCATAAATGGACAGTGTCTAGCTGTTGTTTGAAACATGCTGATCAACTCGGTTGCCACTCACAAGCTAGCATGCTTAGCTTTAGCTTGGCTAAAATGTTATGGTGGTTAGCGTTAATTTATGCTAATGCATTCGATTGAACTCTGGTATTCATTTCTTGTACTTAAAGTACTTCAAGTTAAACTACAATGATTCCGACTAGCTAGTTAGCTAAAGTGATGCATAGCAGACACCAGCAATGCAGCTGTCACTCAAATTGGCCACACCCCTAATATACATGACTAGGAAAATCTACTGTAGTTATTGAGACTAAAACTGTTTTTTTGTTTGTTTGTTTGTTTGTTTGTTTGTTTGTACCAGGCTGTAAACATGTGTCATTTTAATGCTGTGAAGCACTTTGGTTCAACTTAGGTTACTGTAAGGTGCTATACAAATAAATGTTGAATGATTGATTATGTCTCATATTAATGAGTGCAATATCTGTCTTACAGTTCACCAAACAAGTGCACCTTGAATTTATTACATTATTCATTACAACCTGAGAGTGGCCTATAAACATTCCTACATACAGTACAAAGATGTACAATTTTGTTTAAAGTGTGAATTAAGGGAATAAAATAAAGGTTATGAGCTTCAATGAGCTCATACTCTATGCGCAGTAAAGTGCTTGTTGGCCGTGATCATCCTGGAATTCTCTGGTATGATTCCCAGGTGATGTTGCAGACATTCACAGAGAGGTCTAGAGAGCTTGGCAGTTGTGACACACTTGGGTGGAAGAGATACTGTAGCATACCTGCACTCTGACATCAATCATAGTGACACTAGACAATAGTGGGTGTCTGTGTGCTCACGCAAGCAGAAGGGGTGGATAGCGCTTTCCTCTGAGTGTATTACACTGCTTCCTTTACATTGCAGCAGTTCACAAAGAGGTTGTTGGTTGGTGTCACGTGTCTCGTTGGAAGCATGTGATAGTCCTGATGATAGTCTTTAAGGTAATACCTACTCTTTAATTTAGGTTCAGTATGTGATCTTTAAATGTGCAAATGAATTTTGAGTTTAAATTTAAATATCTTTCATTCAACAAATTTCTGTTTTCATCCCACGTACATACAGAAGAAGAACATGCAAACTCCACACACACACAGACTGGAGCCAAGATTTGGCTAAGACCCCGTGCCACCCTCAGATTCTATATATATCTATAATATTTATGTATTTATTTTATTTATAGTGAAGCAGTAGGATTTAACACTTTCATTTATCTCTACCTTTTATCTGTCCTCCTCTCCAATCTCATTTGTTATTATCTCTGTATGCTAAAGAAGGTCAGGGACCAACCCTTCAAATTTATAGCTAATACCGCTGTCAACACCACTGCACTCATCATCTCATTGACTGCTAAACAGCTTGGCTGAGTCTCAGCCATAAATCAGTGCAACGGTGTCACATATCTGCATTGCATTCTGAGATTAGAGCCTAGCCTCCACTATTTCTACATCCGATTTTTTTTTTTGCTAATATGAACCTGGAAGTTGGTTGAAAACGAAATGCTTTGTTATTTTCGGAAGTGACCATCATCCCTTTTGTTTGACCGCAATTCATTTTTTCTGCTACTATATACTATTGTAACTGCATTAACAAGATCCCCCTATAATATCAACATAGCACAGAATTAGTAACTGACTGACAGGAGCCAACAGTTTAGAATCACCAAGCACATCACAAATACGTATTTCAGTGTAGACATGTTCACCGTCTCTTTAATTGGGAACACCTGTAAAGCTGCACGCTTATGCAGTCATCTAATCTGTCAATCGTGTGGCAGCAGCGCAATGTGTAAAATCATGCAGATGCAAGTTAATGTTCACATCAAACATCAGAATTGGAAAAACAAATCTGTGATCTCTGTGACTGTGACTGCATGGCATAGTTTTTAGTACCACATTGGGTTGGTTTGAATATTTCAATAACTGATCTCCTGGGAGCATGAGGGAGCAGGTAACTGCATGGATGTGCAGGTGTGCCAGTAGCGTGTATATTACTCTAAGTGACCGATTATTACACGAACTGAAAGTTTTCCAATTCAGTTACTGTTCTGATGACTTTAATAATATCTAGGTGGTTCGCAGGTAGCTTTTTATGCTGAGGTAGGAACTAGCAGTTGACAGGCAGCCATATCTTACTTGTGTGGTTCCACTACTTCACTTCAACAAAAGAGTCTACATTCAATCTTATTTTACATTCTTCAAGAACAAAAACATTTAAATAAAGAGTCATTAAGGATTATCTGTCTTGTGCCTCTGGGGATCTCATCAATGTTCCATATAAAAGCATGGAGCAGAAGGTTTCCTTATCAGAGATGGTTCCAGTTAGGGCCCCTTTAGGGAGCCAAAAACCATTAACTATTTAAATTACCCTTGAACAATCTTTTTTTTTTTTTTTTTTTGCCCTCATAAAAATAAAATTCTACAGGAAGTGTCCCTTTTAGACAGGGGGTTTTGTAGCGTAACATTTTTAAGCAATAAAGAACGTCTTCAGAATCTGTAAGAGTGTATGGCTAATTAGGCAACTTGTTGAAATAAACTGTGCCATACTGTACTTCTGTTTAGCCAAATTAAACCATTTCATTTCACAGGAAAGTCAGAACTTTCTCATAAAAAAACAACACAAATTATTTCTAGTGCTAATAATTGCTGGTATGGTCTAGAATGTCTGGGTTTCATAGGGCACTAGGAATTTATAGAACACAAAATATAGTGAAATACATACTTGACCCACTTCAATTAAGAAAAGGCTGTTATTTAGTTGATTAAGTACATCATGTGAGCTGAGAGCTGAAAGCACTAAAATGTGCAGGGCAGTGGTCCTCCAGTTACACTGGAGCTACATGAACCACACATAGACACACTATTGAATTCTGAATATCACTTTCAAAGATATATTACAATAAAACATTTATTATTATTATTATTATTATTATTATTATTATTATTATTATTATTATTATTATTATTATTATTATTATTATTATTATTTTATGTAATATATCACAGATTCCATTACTATATGCACTGAAGAGCCATAAATTGTTTATAATTATCAATTAAATTCCAGTAAACTGGTGACAGGATCATGGGCACCCAAGGCTCATTAACACGTGTGGGGACCAAAGGGCATTCCGCCTGGTCCGATCCCACAAGAAAGCCAATGCAACAAAAAAAAAAGCCATCCTGCCTCCCACAGCACTTAAAAGATCCTGGTACCAGACACCATAGCACATCCTCAGGGACCCTGTGGAGGCATGCCATAAAACCTACAGTAGATGGTTATAATGTGAAAGTTTTTAATGTTATGGCTGATGGTGGATTACAACACAATTTGGTCTATTGTTAGATCAAAAGAAATAAGTGACAAACCAAAGCACACACAAGAGGGAAGTATTTTATTAATAGCAAAAGCTTCATCTTAAAAAAAAAAAAAACATTTAAAAAAGATTTTTTTGTTTTACTCCTATTCATCTAGTATTGAAATCTTCCTCATTGAAATAAAGAAATCCATGTATCTTTTGATAAGGCTTTTTGATAAGGTTCATGGTTATTCTCTGAACAAAAAAATGAAAATACTTATAAAATTCTCACATTAACTAATGATTTTAGGCAGGGTATAGGCCTTTAAATTAAATAGAGGAATTGTTTTCCCACTTACTGCCAGTAATACAAATGCAAACAGCTGGAGCAAGTGATGTAGTACTCTAATTGAAGGTTTGTAAATGGCAAATCACATCGACATTCTTTTAATAAAACCTCTGTTTAATGTGCGACAGATGGCACTGCTGACATTTCAAATGTCCTGCTACCCCTAAGTACTACATTTTCCCCCACAACTGAGGATGTTTTTGTCAAGCATGACCAAAAATAACCCAATTTGTAGATGTGTAATGTGATGGCTGTAGTGATGAATTCCTTGGAAGAGGAGGAGCATGGCTATTTTGGGTTGTTGAAGATTGTCCTGGAAAAGAATAAAAAAAATTTAATGAAATGGTATGACATAAAGAGGGATCTTAAAGACTTCTTGTCATGAATACAAATGAGTTGGATTATATCTGTAGGATATAATATATGAGGGGCGTTCAAGTCAAAGCGGGCCTTGTACTGAAATTTCTCATGAATGACGGTGTAAAACCTATTGACATTTACAGAAGACTTCAAGCAGATTACGGTGATGAGACTCTAGTTAAATGCTGGCATAAGTATGTTAGTGTAACAGGGAAATAGAGAAAGTTCCGGTTTTACTTGGACACCCCTCCCCTTGTAATAATAAACAATAGTAATAATAAAAAGAATACAGTGGAATTCAGTGGTCAAATGCGCAATGTCAGTGATATGAAAAGTGAAGGTCAACACATGCCTATGTAAATTGGTTGTGGGAATTTGGATTTGGGCTAGTTGTTTCTTCCTTGTGTCCCTCTCCCTCTGCACCACCAACAATTTCGTCCTCAGGGAAGTTAATATTTTCTCTCGACTGACTGTTCTCCCTATGAATAAAGCACAAGAACACATGTATCAAAACACCTTTTATTTGCTAAAGGTACAGATGTGCATGCAAGTTGGTGTGTAGCAGGAAAAATGAGCAATGGGACAAAATGTGATGGCTAGACGACTGGGTTAGAGCATCTCCCAATCAGCAGGTCTAGTAGGGTGTTCCTAGTTATGCAGAGTTATGTCAATACACAACAAAAGTAGCCCAAGGAAGAAAAACCCTTGACCGATGGCAGGGTGATTTGCACCTAGGGCTTATTGAGACACATCTGGTCTGATCCCACAGAGAAGCTAATGTAGCATAAATTACTGAAAAGGCAGATGGAAAGGTGTCAGAACACAGAGTGCATCACAGCTTGCTGCAAATGGTATGGCATAGTAGCACACTGGCCTTTGTATCCATGCTGATGCCATGGCCACCACTGAAAGCAACTACAATGACCACATGCGCATCAAAAGTGGACCTGAAGGTGGAAAACGGTGGCCTTGTCTGAACAATCATGTTTTCTTTTACATCATGTGAATGGCACATGTGCATTACGTACATGGGGAAGAGACTGCAACAGGATGCAGTATGGGTAGAAGTAAAACCATGGAGGCAGTATGATGCTCTGTTTTGATGTTATAGCTGATCTGTATTTTAGGGATGTAACGAAATATAAATAAATTAAACTGCTAATAGATTCTAAAACAAACAAATAAGGATATGAATATGAGACCCTTATTTGGTTTATGTCTCTTTCTATTTTTAGAAATCATGCAAAAAGGTTCACAAGACATCTGGTTAAAAATAGAATTGACCATGAGATTTATACTTTCATGCAGACACGAGCAGTTGGCCACATACAGTACAGCGAAGACCATATTCATCATCAGTGTTCAGACATTCTTCCTTAGTAATTGCCTGGTGAAGGCCATAGTCATACGAATTAGGCTATTTGTTTTATCAAAAAAAAAAAAAAAAAACCCCAAAACCCAACCTTCTTTTTTAAGGTATGATCCTCTTGTACAGATGATGTATGTAATGTGTTGTAAAATAAATATATTAAGTATACTTACTTCCCAAATATCATGCTATGAAGACCTGTAGAAATATGAGAAACATATGAATGTACTGTAGTTTATTATTATTCATTATTAATGCCTGAAAAAAAAATTACAGATATAGCTGTGTCAATCTGTTTCACTTACGAGGATGGCTGCTGCGATTCCGCAGAACAAAAATGAAGAACAGGACTGTAGGTAACGTTGCCAGAAGCATACCTCCAATGGCTGCTCCGATAACGGCAGGATAAGCTTTAAATGGTGGGTTTGCTGGAAGACATAACAGCAGCATGGGCAACTCTGAATTTAGTTTTAGTATTTCATAGTTACAAAAACATTTTTTCCGCCTCCTTTCTTAAAGAGTGGTTCTCGGTGAATGCTGAACCATATTCAACGTCCACTCTCCAACAGACTCAGCACTTTAGAAGGAAAAGGGGCATTTTGGGATAAAGAAATGGCTTGCTGGCTGACAGAGTCAAAATAACAGGCAGATGTACTCAAAATGTCAGAAGGGAAAAAAGGGAAAGGTTATCCCAGCGGTAGTAGGTTCTGATGCAATGTGAAACATATCGTGCAAGGTTGGAATATGGAAAACAAGTCATTCTGATATACTGTACCCCCAATGCATACTGAAGTCATACGTATCTCACCTGGGCTCTTGACGTCTGATGGATGTCCAGTGGTTCGGTAATTGACAGCAGTCACACGGAACGCATATTTTCCGCTGGGGTCTAGATTAGTGATCTGGTAACTACGGGTGCTTGGCTCTAGATCTTCTACCACTTTCTGCCAAATAGGAACATCATCACTCTTTCCTACACTGAGCCTCTGACGCTCGATGAAGAACCCAGTGAGGCCCTCACTCCTTTGGACCAACCACTCCACCAGGACATCTGTCCTCTGCTGACTGCTGTATGTGATCTTACTGATGGTCACGTTTGGAGGCATTGGGTATCCTGAACCAAGAGATGCAATGGGGTTAGTCATTGACAGTCATTTTTGTTGGGTGGAAAAATATTCTTAGGTAAGGTCTGGAAAACACTTAAAGGTGTTTGTGTAATACTGTAGCTCAAGATGTAGTCCAGTAGTGATCGCAAACCAAACTGAATGGCACAGTTAGAATGGTCCTTTAATTGTCAGGTGTGATACCAGCCTAGTGTATATTCTTAGAAAAAAAAATTAAGGTTTGTCCCTAGTTAAATCATAGAATTGGAATTCTGCCACTAATAATTCATTTTTAGTAACCATTTTATTTTTGTCAGGCTCTGAAACCTATTCTGCAAACACTGGGCTCAATACCCTAGATTAAATGGAGAGCCAAACGAGGACACAATGCATTTGGACACATATGGTGGTGATTCAGACAGGTTGAAAAATTGCCAATAACATGACCACGCTAGTAAAAATGAGATTCATACGGTATATAGTGCCTCAGCCTTAGACAATCTACTGGAGTCAAAAGCAGATAGTTAGAATATTAAGCAAGAGAAAGAGAAAGCACTTATGGATTTTCTTTTCTTTTACTCACTCTTCACCACGAGCAAAACAGGAATCTCTGTCCCTCCAACAGCATTAGTAGCAGAACACCAGTACTGTCCACTGTCCACCATGCTGTCTGTCTCCCTGACAGTCAGGTTATACCAGGCGGCAGCGCGCTGAAGGATGTATTTCTTGGGTGACTCACCGACATTCTGCTTTACATTATTGTACCAGGTGATCTCAGTGACTGCTGGATAATTCTTGCTCAGGATGCAGGACAGCTGGACATCATTGCCCTCGTATACGGAAACCACACTGCGCTGAGTCATCAACACTGGTGCCTCTGGAAGACAGATTAACACTGTAAAGATGACTGTTATCTAAATTCACAGTGCATTATGGAAAATCATTTCCTCTTTCCATACTGGTGTTTCTTTTATTTATTTATTTATTTATTTTCAAACCCCTCCTTTTATTACCATTCGGGATGCTAAGTATATTAAGCCGTGTTTTCAAATTTCGGCTCCTAGGTAAAGTGAATTACACAGCAACCACTGCAGACATAAGTGCTTGTTGGCTGCTGATGGATGATGGATGATGGCATGACATATGAATGCTTTGCCAATGTGGTTTGCTGTAAAAGTAATCTGATATCTAGAGATTGTTTATGTTAGTTTTGCTAAGAAACGAATGTAGCATATTCACAGTTTTGGCACTAGCTTTCTATTTCCAGTCATGTCAGAGCATATTAAAGCTCAGTTTTAGCGTGCAAATGTTTTTTGTTTGTTTGTTTATTTAATAATGTCCTAATAAGTTTAAATCAAGGAGTTAACTGGAAACCTTTAACCCTTAAGCAAACAATATCCTACCCAATGTTAACACACAATGCTTGCTATCTTTAGCCAGTGGATGTCTGGCATGACATATGAAGGCTTTTCCGCTGTAGTTGGAGCTGGAACGCAGGACCAGGATGTTGGCGTTCTCCTCAGATGTTCCCGGCATGTCTCCTGAACTGGACGCCCACCACAGCAGAGCCCGAGGGACACCGCCCTCCCAGGAGCAGGACAGCATCAGGTACTCGTTATTACGAGTCACATATGCAGAACACTTGGGTTCCCCATAAGGCAGCCCTGGGAAATGCAACATGATGGTCAAAGTGTACCTACAACTCTCATATGCATATGATTTACCATACTCACATGTCCTGCTGCTGCAGCTCTGGGGAGCATTTAGTGTGACATGTGTGCCATAGCAGGAGAATATGGAGTTGTTAGAAGTCTCAGACCCTGGTTGAACCCGAGTGATGTTAGTAGGATCCTGTGTTTTGTCTCGGTTCACATTTGGACTCCAGTTTAGGCTCGGTGGGGGATATCCACCCA
Organism: Clarias fuscus; assembly: GCA_030347435.1. Taxonomy (NCBI): domain Eukaryota; kingdom Metazoa; phylum Chordata; class Actinopteri; order Siluriformes; family Clariidae; genus Clarias; species Clarias fuscus. The sequence continues at coordinate 11,884,370 of CM059230.1, read as the reverse complement.
CCCAGGAACAAACAAGAGCCAGGTCAGTGTAGTTATTTATTGGGAATATGGAACATGATGGAGCACCATCTGGTGGATCTGCAGGGAAAATGACCTCTGTGACACAAGATCTTGGACAATTAGTACTAATTCAGCTTCCAGGAGGAAAGCTGATGCTCCTTAATGTAAGCCTAAGAAGGTCAGATGAGATGTTTTGTTTCTAGGCAAAGCCATCACAAAGACACTAATCTAAAGAGATGTGACAGCAAGGGCATTAAATCATGACAAGGTATTAAAACAAGTAAATGGTTATATAACATCATTTGAATTCAGTGATGACTGGAATTCAATTCAATTTTAGTTATATACCGCTTTTAACAATGATCGTTGTCGCAAAGCAGCTTTACAGAATTAAATAATTATGGCTATTAGATAGAACGACTAAAATGTAATAAGGCTCGACAATAGCACTGTCTGGTGCTATAATAAGAATCATATGCGCATACTTAAAGGTAAATAAGTCCAGTGCATTCTACTGTATGTGTAAAGATCACTTTTGTTAACTAAGTAATGCTGTAATAAGGCAAAAATGCATAAATCCACTTTACAATATATGGCCAATATACACAAGTGGGGAGGACTTCACTTCAACCGAATCCAGTTAATATTGGCTGTGTTCATTTTTGTTGTCAGAATAAAATCCTCACAATGGAAAACAATCAAGAGGTGTGTTATTAGCAGGCAATGTGAACAAATGGAGCAGTTACAGAAGGCATAGCAGCTCAGGAGTCAGAATAGAATTTGTAGAAATACAGGAGACATGCATTAATAAAGCGTGAGAACTCACAGTAGACATCGAGAGTGATGGTTTTCTTAGAGCGGGTGTTGAGATTAGCATTCTGGGCCAGACAGGAGTAGTAGCCGGACTGCATACGGAGGACCTTGGTGATAGTAAGTTGTGGTCCAGTGTCGACCTGGGAGTTGTTGTAGAACCAGATGTACTGGCTGGGAGGGTTAGAGGAGGCTTGGCACACGAGGGAGATGTTTCCATTTTCCAGAACTGTGTATCCATCATCTGATACTGAGTAGGCTACACCATCTATCTGCGGTATGTCTGGACCAACTGGATACAGGGTAGGCATGTCACTTAAATGTAGATACTGTACACTGAAATACATGATGTTAGATTGTAGAATTGGATCAGTTTTACAGACTTTCTTCATCCAACAGTGCCTGGGCATTCAAGGTCATGTATAGTCTACAACAGTTAACTTACCTTAGCAACCCATAGCAACGACATTCCTCTGGCCCTGCAGTGCATGCATTTACCCCAAATAAGTCAAATTACAGTATACACAAGATCAAGGTCTGAGAATGGCATTACAGTACAACTGTGAATAAGATGGAAAAGTGAAATGCAAACATGTCTGAAAGCTCACCGTGTCCTCTCACTACTATAAACACTCAAATAATATTAAACCTTCAAACATTTTTGCATTCTACAATATCTAAGCTAGGCATTTTGATGCATGGGTTCCGCTAACTTATTTGTCATGCTGTATTTTCACACTTGGTTGCTCAGCCTTATAAGTTTACATTTGACAAGTTTGTCTTGTTTTACTAGATGAGACTGGTAAAAAAAATTGCTTTAAATGAATGAAATCATTTTCAAGGCTGCAGAAAAAAGAAATATCAAGAGCAGATTTTAATTAATTGGTTTAGCGTCTAGCTGTACCTGCTTTCTGTTTCCCAATTTCACATAAAATTACAGTTACACAGAAATTAATGGAAAATGTAAATTAATGGAAAGTGGAGTGTAATTATTAGAGAGCGGCACATAACAGGGTCATTACAGGCTAAAATACAACCCGAATTCCGGGACGTTTTTTTTTTTTTTTAAATGTGAATAAAATGAAAACTAAAAGACTTTCAAATCACATGAGGCAATATTTTATTCACAATAGAACATAGAGAACATAACAGCTGCTTCAACAGAGAAACTCATAACCTCAATGCCCAGATGTTTCAAACTGTTTAAAAAAATAAAAAATAGATAGATGCTACATCATGGCAAACATGCCCCCGTCCCAACTTTTTTGAGAGCCGTAGCAGACATCAAATTTGAAATGAGCTCATTTCATTTTTTTTCATGCATGAAAAAAATTCTCAGATTAAACATTTGTTATGTTCTCTATGTTCTTGTGTCCTATCATGTGATTTGAAAGTCATTTAAAAAACGTCCCAACTTTTGGATGGGATGTTTAAAGATTGCAGTTCCATTTAATCGAAGTCATCTAGACATAGGATGTCAAACATATGCTTGATGGGTAGGGATTGGCCTGACAAAGGTTCTAATCTAAAGTAAAGTAAAGTAAAGTAAAGTAAAGTAAAGTAAAGCCTTTATTTTGTCACATATACATTACAGCACAGGGAAATTCCTTCTTTGCATATCCCAGTGTAACTGGGGTCAGAGCGCAGGTCAGCCATGATACAGCGCCCCTGGAGCAGTTAGGGTTAAGGGCCTTGCTCAAGGGCCCAACAATGGCAACCTGGTTGAGCTAGGAATCGAACCATCGATCTTCCGATCAGTAACTCAGTGCCTTAGCCCTCTGAGCCACCACTGCCACCAATTGAAAAAATCTTGAAAATAGAAAGAACTGATGTAAAAGAAAAAAAAAAAACAGGATGATTACTCAGCTTCTAACAAAATGTGCTAATGATTTGATTCTTAATTAGCATGAAAAACAAAAAATCACTCCGTAGGACCCCCCCCCTCTTTGAGGGAATTGCAAGCTGTTTTGAGTAGATTTGTAGTGGGTGAACACTTATACAAGGCCACAGTACTGTGATGTGATTGTATGTGCCATCTGTTTTTGCATTTAGAAAGTGCCTTTCAGATAAATGCAGAAAAATTAATACATTCAGCAGGAATGTTGATGTGTTATTGGTCTCCTAAACAGATTTTTTGTTTTTTTTGGTTTGACATCAAGCTGAGTGTGATCTGGCTTGTTACCTAAAACAAGATTGACACCCAGGTTCTAGACACTTGGATGATCATCAACAGCATCAGAAAACCTATCCAGTGGGAATTTGCCTAGTACTTGGCTTATGTGAGTACTTAAATGGACATAGAATCTAGTGTGTGAAGCGAGGCTTGTTACAAGTAGGACATCTTTAACTCACATAAGACATTTAACCAGACCCGGTCACTCCCCTGTTGATTGACCTCATTCCTGGCCAGGCATCTGAACCAGCCAGTGTGGTTACGGGACACCCGGGTCACACTGACCACACTGCTGTTTGCCTTGGGCAGTGTTGTGATCAGCCCAGTCTGGCTCTCCTGCTCCCATGTGTAGTTAATAGGTTCTGTGCCCTTTTCCACAATACAGCGCATCAAAATTGATGTGCCTTCCACTGGGGAAAAGTCACTCAGCAGCATGGTGGGTTTGGAAACTGGCACTGCAAGACACAAAAATCTTTGTTGAAAAATGTATTTCCATAAGCAGACCCATTCATAGACTTGTCTTTAGTCCTATAAGCTTTTCAATATTTGCAGGAATTCTCATAGTATACTATAAATTCTAATACATATGTGTGCCAATGTTTTGTGTGTTTTATCAGAAATGCTTTAACCTTTTTAAGAGATTATGTATGAACTCTGATATTCATTCCTATTCAGAAACCCATTTTCTCATTCCGCTTTAGATCAAGAGCTTATTGCAGAAACACTGGGCTCAAGGTAGACATGCTCCCTCAGTGGGACACTAACAGGGCTTTACACATTTACACCCAGGGGAAATATAAAGTAGACAGTTCATCTACCAGCATATTGTTGAAAGATAGAAGAAACTCAGAGGAATTCTCCATGGACACGAGAGCATGCAGCGCTCCACCCTGACAGTAGCCAGAGTTTAGTATGGAACCACGGACCTGGGACTACATGGGATTACAACAATTGCTGAGATAGGCATTGAAATTATTGTACTGTAAGTAGTGGTCTAGTACCCAAAATGATTCCTGCATCAACATTTTAAGGGCAGACTTTTTCACTCAAGTAAAAAATGAATAATGGTAAAAATTGCTATGTTTATGTTAAACTTATAAATTTAATTAAGTTAATTTAAATTAATTCAATCACTGTTATGAGTGTACAGTAGTTAGTATTCTTGAATCTAATCCAGGCTATTAAACTTTCTAGTGTGTGTGTTTGTGTGTATTGTATGTACTAGCGTTCCATTCAGAATGGATTCCCACCTCATGCCCAGTGTTCCCAGAATAGACTTTGAAATCACTGCAACCTTGACCAGATGAAACATTTAGTGACGATGAATAAAGGAATAAATTTTATCAAAAACATGGATCTCATGTCTCTGCAATTATTCTTTAAACTGTGGATCACTCACTTATTACCAGCAGCCTAATTGGGATCTCCGCCACTCCAACAGCATTGGTAGCAGAACACCAGTACTGTCCACTGTCCATCATGCCATCTGTCTGTCTCACAGTCAAAGAACCTCCGGCAGGTTGCTGAATGATATATTTCCTGCTATTGTTCCCAACTTTTTGCTTTATATTGTTGTACCAGGTGATCTCTGTGACCATGGGATAGTTTTTACTGAGAGTGCAAGTCAGTAGAGCGTCGGTTCCTTCAAAGACTGAAACCACACTGCGCTGAGTCATCAAGACTGGTGACTCTGGAAGAGAGATGCGTATGAAATAGCTCTAGTTGAATAAGGAACAAACGGTAAAATAATATATTAGAAACCTCAGCGTGAATTTGATGATATTGTGTTTTACATCAAAGATAAACCGACAGATAGATAAATTCAGTCAAATGCTGACTCTTGAATAATTTGAGACTTATAGCATAGATATATCTCAAAAAGTCTACTACAGTATACTACAGTGTATTCTGCTTTCCACTGTGAAAGGAATAAAGGGATGAGACACCCAGGGATTGTTTTTAAAGAAAAAAAGAAAAAAAATATATATATAAGCATGTGCCAGGACTTTTTATTTAATTTGTCTCTCAGCAAGACATTAATTTATGTTAAAAATGAATCAACACCTGCTGACCAAACAAATTCAAGAATTCATTACTAAACTACAGTATACATTTATGTATAATATATAATGTAATTAATACATTAATATTTATGTAATGTAAATTACTAACCAATTTTTGCACAGTGGTAGAAAAAAGGTCTTACCCAATTTTACACTGCATTGCTTGGTTCCTTTAGCCAGTGGATGTTTGCCATGACAAACAAATATTCTGCCACTGTAGTTTGCATTGGAGCGCAGGACCAAGGTGCTGGTATCTAACTCAGATAAGGCCTGCATGTCTCCCAAACTGGGCACCCACCACAGCAAAGCCTGAGGAAAGCCACCCTCCCAGGAGCAGGAAAGCATCAGGTACTCATTGTCATGACTGGAATTTGCAGAACACCTGGGTTCTCCATAGGGCAACCCTAAGAACCACATGGTATTTTTGTTTCACCATTTGAATAAAGCCATGACTCATATGACCTCATATAGACCCTAAACTTACATGTCCTGGTGCTGCAGCTTTGGGAGGCATTTAGGGCGGCATGTGAGCCATAGCAGGTGAATACCGAATTGTTAGCTGTATCAGACCCTGGCTGAATCCGAGTGATATTACTGGTAATATCTCTCTTGTCGTCAGTCACATTTACATATGGACTCCAGTTCAGTGTAGCTGCAGGATAACCTCCATCCCAGGAACAGAACAAAGCCAAATCAGTGTAGTTATTGGTTGGGAACATGGTACAAGTTGGAAAGCCAGTTGGTGGATCTGAATGAACAAAATATGGGAAACATGCATCATGAGTAAGCTTGCAAAAATGCACAGACAAGTATCACAAAACACCAAGATATGAATTAACAGACAGTATATTTGCTTTCTGGGCAACTCTAACAGAAAGTCTATTAGTCTATAAAACCAAAAGCATAGGCAGTAATACAGTATATAGGTGGTGTAGCACGCACAATAAACTGCGAGTGTGACAGTTTTCCTGGAGAAAGTGTTCAGGTAAGTGTTCTGGGCAAGACAGGTGTAGTTTCCCGACTGTATTCTGTTGATCTTGGTGATGGTAAGATGTGGTCCAGTGAAGACCAGGGAGTTGTTGTAGAACCAGGCATATTGACTGGCGGGATTAGAGGAGGCTTGGCAAATAAGGGAGACATTTCCTTTCTCAAGGGCTGAGTATCCCATCTCTGTGACAGAGTAGCCAGTGGCATGTATCTCAGGCAGGTCGGGACCATCTAAATTAAATCATATATTAATATAGCATTTTAGTGTATACATAGTCAGCATTATTTGAAATGACTTGTGTTAAATTGTGTTGAAAAAGAAACCTTATACTCACATATGACATCCAGCCAGATTCCATCGCTGCGCTGCTGATTGACCTCGTTCCTGGCCAGGCACCTGAACCAGCCAGTGTGGTTACGGGTCACTCGGGTGATGTTAATGAGGCTGCTGTTGCTCTCAGCTAATATGGTGACCAAGCCATTGAGGCTCTCCTTTTCCCAAGAGTAATAAATAGGATCTGTACCATTGTCCAGCCCACAGCGTATCCACACTGATGCACCTTCCAAAGGTGACGAGTCACTCACCAAGATTAATGGTTTAGAAACTGGAACTGACACTGTAATATAGAAAAATGCTGCTTGATGTAGTAACTGATAATCAATCTTTTTTTTTTTTTTACTTCCCATATCAGTTCTCACCTGGGCTTGTAACCTCTGCAGGATTTCCAATGGTTCTGTAATTCACAGCTGTTACACGGAATGCATATATGCTGTTTGGATCCAGATTGGTGATCTGGTACCTGCGGATCCTGGGATCCAGATTTTCTGCCACTTTTTGCCATGGAGGGGCTATATCACTCCTACCTACAGGGACAAGGAGCCTCTGATACTCGATGAAAAATCCTGTGAGGTTAGCATCTGTCTGTATAAGCCATTCCATATCAACACCTGTTCTTTGCCGCCCACTGTATATGAGCTTACTGATTGTTATGTTTGGAGGCAATGGGTAACCTGAATAAGTAAGAGATTAGTATTTAGTTATGAACTTGTTTGATAGTTAAAATGAAAAAATAGATCAAGAACATATTGGAATTATATAAAACCTTAAGATACCACCAAAATTCACACCACTATAGACATGGTGGAGTAATTCACAAGATCACTAGATGTCACCCTGATGGAAAGTCATATCAGTCATTACACCAACAATTTTGCAAACCACTTACTCATCACCAGAAGCGAAATCGGAATCTCTGCTACTCCAACAGCATTAGATGCTGAACACCAGTACTTTCCACTGTCCACCCTGCTGTCTGTTTCCTTCACTGTAAGGTTAAACCAGGTACCATCTTGCTGCAGGAGATACTTCCTGGGTGTTGCACCAACATTCTGCTTTGAATTGTTATACCAAGTGATCTCTGTGACTGGTGGGATGTTTTTGCGCAGAATACAGGTGAGCTGAACATCATTACCCTCGTACACTGACACCACACTGCCCTGAGTCATCAAAACTGGCGTCTCTAAATGAAAGAAATATATTTCAAAACAGATTAGGCGTAAACCACTATGTCAATTAAATATTAATTTTGAGCGGATCTTACCCAATTTGAACACACATTGCTTGCTTTCTCTAATCAGTGGATGTTTGGCATGACACACAAAGGTTTTGCCATTGTAGGTAGCACTTGAATTAAGGACCATGATGTTTTCGGCTTCCTTAGATGTACCGTGCATCTCTCCAGAACTGGATGCCCACCATAGCAGAGCCTGAGGCGATCCACCCTCCCATGAACATGACAACATCAAGTATGCATTACTACGACTAGAATTTGCAGAACACTGTGGTTCTCCATATGGCAGCCCTAAGAAACAGCAGACACAGTTTGAAAGTTGGTAAAGGTCGTTTTCAGTCTGTCTGGAAATCTGATTACCATTACACTGGAGGGCCTCAGTATACGGTAATCAAGCTAGTTACAGCAAATAAGTTACAGTCATTTTACTTTAACATTTACAGTACAGACTTTAGCAAGCCCTATTATTCAGTGCTTCGTTATTTCAGAAACATCCTCACTCTAATTCAGTAGATCAGGGACTAAGAATACCTTTAAGCAAAAACACTGTTAGGAGGTTTATATAACATCATGTAATAAAAGGACATGTCAAGGGATTTTTTTTAAATAAAGTAAATCAGTGCTAATTCAAGTGCTTGTTGGGGAGGTAGGTATTTACTGCATTGTTCATTTGAATTCAGCCAGTGACTCAGCTGTTCAGACCGCCAGGGGAAGTTCATTCTAGTGCCTGGGTGCTAATACTAAGAACTTCAATTCAATTCAGAAGCTAAGACTCTTTTTATAATTTAAGCAAATAAGAAGAAACCAGTGTACCCCATACTCACATGTCCTGGTGCTGCAGGTCTGAGTGAAGTTGAGTGCCACATGTGAGCCATAGCAGGTGAATGCAGAGTTGTTAGCAGTATCCAGACCTGGCTGAATCTGAATAACATTAGTGACACCCTGTTCATTCTCCCCAGTCACATATGGACTCCATTTGACAGTAGCTGGAGGATAACCTCCCTTCCATGAGCAGAACAGGCCCACGTCAGTGTAGTTGTGTATTGGGAAGATGGAACAAGTTGGTGCACCATCTGGAGGGTCTGTCAGAAGACGACAACTGCTTAACAGAGCAGTAAAATTTTTAGCAAATATGATTTGTATAGGAATGTACATGGGAGGGAGCCATTTTAGTTTACATTGCATGTGCTGCCTTTCGCAGCTGATGCCTGTCCTATCGATGGGGGAAATATGAAATCCTATTTACTATATTCTATTTAGAGACTTCAGTGATACTACAAATTCCATAGGCATTAAATATTGCCTAATTGATTTTCACCCATCCTGTATACTGTATGTAGATATAGATAACTCCAGGTTAGTTATAAAGCCATACTGTAAGACATACCATGCACTAAAACTATTAAAGTAGGATGTTTTAATTTACTTTACAATCTATAAGTATAAAAGTAATGGCATCACAATACAGCCATTTATAAACAAGAAGTTAAATATGATCTGTCTTTACTGTGTCTTAAATTCTTGCAGCACAAACCTAGCCTTTCTAAACTTCCACAAGTCTAGTTTCTTAAGAATACTCTATTTGGATCTCTGATTTCACAGAAAAAGCCAACTAAAGAATGCTTTATGGTACAAAATTTGATCCTTTTCCAAAGACTCTACTTTTTTGGTTATTTGTTTAGGCATTGTTGTGAATGTACAATACTCCATGTTACTGAATAATTGCATGGAATTATAAAAAACACAAAAACTTCTTCTTGCACATTGATGCCTATAGTAGAACTTACAGTAGACAGTTAGTGTGATGTTTTTTTTGGAAAGAGTATTAAGGTAGGTGTTCTGGGCCAAGCAGGCATAGCAGCCTGTGTCTGCACGTAGGATGTTGGTGATGGTGAGCTGTGGTCCAGTGTAGATCTCTGAGTTGTTGTAAAACCAGATATATCGGCTGGGAGGGTTAGAGGAGGCTTGACATGTGAGGTAGATGTTTCTTTTTTCTAGGACTGAATATCCTTGAGATGTTACTGAATATGCTGTAGCATCAATCTGAGGAAGATCAGGTCCAACTAGATACATAAAAGTAGTGGTTAAAAATATGAAAAATTTGTCATAATATTTCTTATACATTCTTGTTTACCCCTAAATAAGCTAAATCTTATACATGTATGACCAAAATATATTACATTTTGAAAAGACACTCACATAAGACATCTAACCATATCCGGTCACTTTGCTGCTCGTTGACCTCATTCCTAGCCAGGCACCAGAACCAACCTGTGTGGTTACGAGTCAACAGAGTCATGTTAATCAGACTGCTGTTGCTCTTAGCTAATATGCTGATCTGTCCACTGAGGTTCTCCTGTTCCCAGATATAGTGTATGGGTTCTGTGCCATTCTCCAGACTGCAGTGCATCCAAAATGACAAACCCTCAACTGCCGAGGAGTCCCTTTGCTGAATGTATGGTTTGGAGACTGGCACTGAAGGTGAAAAGTCATTGGAGAAAACAACAATAAGTGGTATTAAAGCTGAGCTGGATCATTCGCTGAAACATTAAATGTTTTTAAACCTATAATTAATAATACTATAGCACTAAGATAACTTTCAAGTTTTTATTTTACTATTACCTTCACCATTTACATTTATCCAGCCTGAAAGTTATAGGGTGAAGTCTAGTAAATTGGGCCATCAGCTAAAATGGCCCACATAAATTTAAAGCAACCTATTTGAATTTCCCTGGCCAGCTGCTGCAAAAAATTTATGTCGCCACACCGGTATTGGCAATTTATTTGATTGATCATTCTAAGCTTGTTAAAGTAGTAATGGCATTGTTTTTTTTTTCTGAGACTGGTGAAGAAAACTACATGCCAAAAACCTGCCAAATTAACTAAATTCCAGTTTTAAAAAAGTGGAGTGATGAGTTGATTGGACGTAGGGGAAATCGTCCTAACGTTTAAACTACAATTTATAAATGATTTCCCACAATTTACCCCCAGAATAGATACTTCTGCATGTTATCTATTGTGTCACCTAAAGATGCTAAATATGTCTCCTTACAGTTGAGTCTATGTTGTTAATTATGTGGTTTTATACTTTTACTGCTGATTAAACTAGAACAGTACTAACCTAGGACCCGCAGATATATGTAGTAGTAGTAAAGCGTCACTCCTTCAGCAGCATCATACAGAGCCTGGCAAGTGTATAAACCCTCTGCTTCTAAAGGGAGCTTCTCTATGTACAAAGAGGCATTGTTAGTGATGTTCAGGTCACCCAAGTCCTGGGCCAGTTGCTGCAGCTTTGGACCCTTTCCAAGATTATAAACAACCGCTCGAATCGTCTCAGTGCCTGGTTTGGTAAAGCTCCAGATGTAGACATCAGGCAGGGTGAGGCCACATTTCAAGGTTACTTCATGTTCCACTACTTCACTGATTCTGTCTTCTTTGTACACTACTTGCCCAGGGTCTGTGATCTCCAAGCCTGTGGACCAAGGAAATGCTAACAAGGATATACTGTACATACACACACACACACACACACACACACACACACACACATATAAATATCCATAAATGTATATATCATTGGGGATAGTGGTTAGCACTGTCGCCTTGCACCTCTAGGGTCCGTGTTCGATTCCCAGCCAGTCTCGATTCCCATCTCTGTGTGCATGGAGTTTGCATGTTCTCCCTGTGGTTGGTGGGTTTCCTCCGGGTACTCCGGTTTCCTCCCACATTCCAAAGACATGTTAGTTAGGTTAATTGATGTTCCCAAATTGCCCATAGTGTGTGTGTGTGAGTGTGTGTGCCCTGCGATAGATTGGTACCCTGTCCAGGGTGTACCCCGCCTTGTGCCCTAAGCCTCCTGGGATAGGCTCCAGGCCCCCCGCGACCCTGAATACAGGATAAAGCGGTATAGACGATGAGTTAGTGAGTATCTATTATTGTGTATTGTCTTGGTAGACATGCAGATAATTAATAAATATGACCACAAATTGCAGACCTTTAGGATGAGGTTTTTTTTATGCCCAGGATGGGTAAACAGTGTGGTTCCCCATTATAAGAGTTAAATTGACAAACGTACATATCATAAACTAATTTGTCTTTCTTATTTAAGGGCTTTTTCCAAAATTCTTTAAAAAAAATTCAACGCATTGTGGATTAACACTTATTAGCTCTAGTAATGTTCTGTGCACAATTTGCACTGATAAACTGTTACTGTCAGCTGCTTCACATTCTCTGCCCCTCATACTCAGAATTTTTTAGCATCGGCTATAATTTGTTTCATAATATCTCGTTATATAAAATTTCTTAATTACTGAACCAGTCTCTTGACCTGTGAGGCACACGTATTTGCTATGGCTCTCGATAAGAAAAGTGTCCTTGTATCCAGCTCTTTTGAAATTACCTCTTCTCACTCGTAAAAATTGCGCTTTTTGTCTGTAGCCCTGACCAGCTATCCTTCAGTGAATTAATATGCACATTAAATCAGAGGAAGGGAATATAGCTAACGTTGGTATCACAGACTGCTCCCAGCAGTTAAAGAAAAGACTGTGGTGTGTTGGCTGGCGAGCCACCCGTCACACATTTGCCATTTCCCCTGGAGGCTGGATTTCTATACAGCCCTGGATTACAGGATACAGCAGAATAGGGGAGTTACAAATCAAGTCTTATGTCTTCAATTTGTACTTTACTTGCACTCAAGGCTCAGTTGATTCATTTAATAATTCAATTATTATTTTTGATTTAACAGAATCTTTTACAACAAATAACACACAACAGACTACAACATCAATACTGTTTCACACTCTGTAATCATGTGTTTTAAATCAGACTTCTCTGGTCTAACCCTCGATCTATTGAGTAAAAAAAATCTATGTTTTTCCTGTGTAGACTTTTACAAGTGCAGACTCTTTAACAAGGAAGTTTGTACGTATCATGACAGCTAGCTATTACTATTCAGTTAGTTTGTTTCTTCAGAGCTACTATGATGCTAGCTAACCTTAAAGAGATTAGGCATAAAGTTGTTTATTAGCCCTAGCTTATGGTTTTCCACACTCTTTGTCTCCTTGGTAAAAGGTACTGTACACTATTTTTTTAAAGGAACACTTGTTTTCACTGTTCATATTTTTATCACCTCTGTTTTAGATTACAGAAAGGTGTCTGAAATTATATATTGAAACCTATATATCAAGTACATTCTAGAATCTTCCTCAGGTGATGCCTACTGTAATTAGCCCATTATTAAGAACAGCTAATGATTGAATATGATATGTAACAGTTGACTCTGAAAGTCGAGTCTGCAGAAACTCCACATGTACACAGAAAAATTTTTCTCCCCCTAAATATTTGTATAATGCACTGTTTTTTTTTTATGTGACCTCTGGAAAAAGAAGAATGCAAGGTGAAGCTTTCAGTAAACCAGACCCCTTTGTGGCCTCTTACCTTGCAGAAGAGGAAGTATAAAAATAGGTAGAGAGAAATGAGACAGTCCCTGTATCATGGTGACATGACTCTTATATCTTCAGTGCCGGAAATTCAACTTGGAAACTCGAAATAATGTCCAAACAGTGCATCCGTCAGTCTAGACAGGCTGGGTGAAGCTGACTATGAGCCAAGCTAGACTTCATGAGCTGAAATAGTATAAATTATTTACTGATCCTCATTTCTGGCTACAGGAATACAGCCAGGGTTTAGGATGACATGAGGATGCCTTATCTATTATTGAAGACAGAGGCATGGATGGTCATGCTAACATTCCTTCATATACAGCATGCATACACTGATCCAACACATCCTCTGTATTGTGCTAAATTGTACTTTTGCTTACCCTAAAAGTAAATGTACATGGAATATTTTACTTTTGCTGATTTCACCACACTGACAAAGAATCTTCATTTCTCAATAATATTAAATCATTCCAAATGTATTTTAATGGAAGTCTTTAATGCATAATACAGTATGTGTGCACCTACAGTAATCTATGCATAGGTATCTACTTCATGTGTCATATATGGAAACGAGAAGGATTAGAGAGCAGACAATTATAAAAGTATTGCTTTGTCCTGGCAGCATGGTGGTGTTGTGGTTAGCGCTGTGGCCTCACACTTTCATGGTGGAGGGTTCGAGTCCTGACTTCAGATCTGTGTGTAGGGCGATTGCGTGTTTTCCCCATGCTTGGTGGGTTTCCTCCAGGTGCTGATTGGTGTTTCCAAATTGCCTGTAGTGTGTGAGTGAGTGTGTGAGTGTGTGCATGCTTGTGCCCTGCGATGAACTAAGGTGTATCCCACCTTGTGCCCCCAGTCAACTGGTACATTCTATAGGTCTCCCATGGCCCTATACAGGATAAATGGTACAGAGAATGTGAGTGTGTGAGTGAGGGCTTTGGTCCTAATTCGGATATAAAGTGCTGGTTACTTTTATTGGCACCCCTGGTTAAGATGTGTTCACAATGCAAAAAAAGAGAAAAATCCAACCTTATTATTCAGTGGGGGGAAAATCCCACATATTTTTAGACTTTTATTTATTTATTTATTTATTTTTTACATAAAATCATCTGTGCCACAATTATTGGAACCCCTGATAATACAGATATTTGGGGATCTTTGACCATTCCTCAATTCCTCATTTGCACAATCCTTTTAGATCTTCCAGAGTCCTCGGTTCTCTCTTACACACTCTCCTCTTCAGCTTACCCTACAGGTTTTCAATTGGGTTGTGGTCTGTGGACTGAGATGGCCATGAGAGGAGCTTGATTTTGTGTCTGCTGAACCATTTTTGTGTAGATTTCGCCACACGTTTTGGGTCATTATCCTGCTGAAAGACCCAATGATGATCCGTCTTCAGCTTTTTGACAGAGACCATCAGGTTTTGATTTAAAATGTCCTGGTATTTCAGAGAGTTCATGATGCAATGCACCCTAACAAGATTCCCAGGGCCTTTGGAAGAGAAACAGCCCCACAGCATCACAGATCCTCCAACATACTTCACAGTGGGCATGAGGTGCTTTTCCGCATACTCATCTTTTGTGTTACGGCAGGGCAGACCCAGACAGTGTTTGTTGCCAAAAAGCTCTATCTTAGTCTCATTTGACCACAGCACCCGGTCCCAGTTCAAGTCCCAGCAAACTCCAGATGTTTATGCTTGTGATTGGAGGTGAGAACAGGCTTTTTCCCTGTATGCCTTCCAATCAGCTTGTTGGAATGTAGGTGCTGTAGAGTCTGATGGTTGTTATGGAGACTTTGTGCCCCCAAGATGCCACTTTTTGATGCAGTTAGAGAAATGCATCAAAATAAAGTTTGGAGATTTTTTTATGCTTCTTACTATCCTCCTCACTGGGCGGGTGGCAAGATAAACTTGGGTTCTCGTCCAGCCTTGTTTCTCACTGTTCCAGTTGTTTTAATCTTCTTAATGATTCCACAGACTGTAGATATGTGCAAGTTTAGGCAAGTGGCTATTTTACTGTAGCCATTGCCTGACTTAAGAAGGTCAACACACATCTCCCTTACTTGAATGGGGTGTTCTCTTGTCTTTCCCATGTTGAAGAGTGGATAAGAGAAATTGTGTCACATCATATTTATACCACAGGGGAACAGAAGTCATGAATTATTAATTCAAAGTTTCTAGATACTCTAAAAATTACAAAAATGCTCCAATTACATGTATTTTATCGTACGTATTAGGGATGCCAATAGTTGTGGAACAGGTGATTTTTATAAAAAGCAATAATTTTTTAGATATGGATTTTTTTTGTATTTTTTAAAATTCACTGGAGGTAAAGGTTAGATTTTTCTACAATTTTCAATGTGAGATGCTTCTGCAATAAAAAAAATATATTAGAAGCCTAAGAACACATCTTAACCAGGGGTGCCAATAATATTGACCAGCATTGTATATCCGATACGCGAATGCCAGTAACTCGGATGAGAACAGTCAGATTAGAATTCATGCAACTTTTTGCCTCAGTGCATGCATAAGGCATTGACGTCAACAGTCAGCGTTGGCAGCGCTGGGATTTCATAGCAGCGCTTGCAATAGCTGATAAAACAGCTAAAGTGGGGCATCTGGCTTTCTTCTTTCTTCTGGAGCTCAACAAATACAGCAGACTAACTGCTTGCCATCCTCCAGAGCAACATCCCAAGCATATTTTTGCAAAAATCACATTCATTGTTAAAAATGAATGAGTGTTCGCACAAATATGATGTGTTTTAACCCAGATGGCATAAACAAAAACAAACGATGTCTGCATTGTGCTGTTTCAGAGGACAGACTTTTCCACAGTACTCACTCACTCCCTCATCGTCTATACCGCTTTATCCTGTATACAGGATCGTGGGGGGCCTGGAGCCTATCCCAGGAAATTTAGGGCACAAGGCGTGGTACACCCTGAACAGGATGCCAGTCCATCACAGGACACACACATACTCATACGCTACAGGTAATTTGAGAACGCCAATTGGCCTAATCTGCATGTCTTTGATCTGTGGGAGAAAACCTGGTAGAAACATGCATAGGGAGAACATGCAAAGTTCATGCACACAGAGGCGGAAATCGAACTTGGCCGGAAATTTGAATCCGGACCCTGGGGGTGCAAGGCGACAGTGCTAACCACTAAGCCACCATGCTGCCATGTCCTCATTAAACTTCCTTAGAGTACTTATGAATGTGAACTCTCATGACATACAAACCTGCAAAAATCACAACTGAGCAAAGTGGCTTGTAACGTGAATGTAGCCTAGGATTGACATTTCATAACCCAAAACAACCATTTAACTGAATTTGATGGTTTATAGATGTTTATATTTTCAAGAAATTTTGAAAGGCTGTACTTCAAGGAAGAAGGTACTGTTCCAAAACCATCCCAAAAACCCAGACTACACTTGCAGCTGCTCATGAGGTCACAAGATCTTACTTTTTGTAGAAATATCCTCTGGTCTGATGATTGGCCATAATGGCCACCGTTACGTCTGGAGGAAAAAGGTGAAGGCTTGCAAGCAGAACACCAGCCACAGCGTGAAGCACGGGGGTGGCAGCATCATGTTGTGGGAGTACTTTGCTGCAGGAGGGTCTAGTGCACTTGGTACACAAAATAGTTGGCATCATGAGGAAGGAAGATTATGTGGATATATAAAAGCAACAGCTCAAGACATCAGCCAGGAAATTAAAGCTTGGTTGCAAATGGGTCTTCCAAAAGTGACCCCAAGCATACTTCCAAAATTGTGGCAAATGGCTAAAGAACAATAAAGTTGAGAAATTGAAGTGGCCCTGACCTCAAACCAATAGAAAATTTCTGAGCAGAACTGAAATAATGTGTGTAAGCAAGGAGGTCTACAAACCTGACTCAGTTACACCAGTTCTGTCAGGAGGAGTAGGCTAAAATTCCAGCAACTTATAATAATACGCCTGTGGAAGGCAACCCGGAACATTTATCCAAGTTAAACTATAAAAAGACAGAATTATTATAAATTAACTAATTGGCTGAAAACGTCTGACCCACAGGGAATGTGATGAAAGAAATAAAAGCTGAAAGGAATCTTTCTTCTCTACTATTATTCTGACATTTCACATTCTTAAAACATAGTTGTGATCCTAAATTACCTATGACAGGGAATGTCTGCTAGGATTAAATGTCAGGAATTATGAAAAAATTTGTTCTTAGTCTTTGGCTAGGATGTATGCAAACGTCTTTTTTAAACTGTTTAGAAAAGGCCTCCTTTTTTCAGTTAGTTACCTGAGCTACTAATAGTCACTAGCTACTAATAGTCATCATGTAGCACCCATACTTTTACTGCCATTGTTACTTACATGATTCAGTAATATAGTAGGTATAAATAGAGATAGGCAAACATATTCTGTCTTGAAATTATATTGTTCTATTGTATTGCTCAAAGTAATCATTAGTTCGTTAGATCATTATCAAAGACTATTACAAGCATGCATTGTCTTTAAATAGGTTTAATATTCTTATATTGCTTTTGCATAAGTACAAGGTTTGTTTTTCCCCAGTAAGGCTCCTCATTGCCTCAGCTTTCCACCTATTTTAGTAATTATCATTCCTTAGCTTTTCTGTGCAAACATTAAGCAAAGTGCTTTAAAGAATTAAGTTGATGTGAGGGTTTTATGTACAGTATGGCAAAGCCTTGCTGTGGTGAATTATAGCCCGAGTCTAGGTTTTGTCTAAGGAGTGACTCTACATGACTAGTAAATCTCTTTACCTGCCCTTATGGGAACCCCAATTTATTCTTCTGTTTTTGTTCTTTATATTATTGTGCCCTCAACTGCAATATGTGACATGCTTTCAGCACTTGATTACACCAGGCACAACCCATGTGCACGGTCTTAAACAGCAAGAATGTGCCCTCTGTTGTGTCTCTTTCTTTAACAAGCTAAAATATTTTACAAGATTCAGAGAGAAAACCTGCAACCTGAAATTAGCAATGATGTGTTACCATTATTATGATTATTTTCCTAACAGGATGTGTTTTTTCCTCCTTTTTCACAGCAATGCACAAACAATTATGAGTTTTTAATTGTTAAAGAATGACATTTCATCAAATTTATCAAATTATGGTTACATTTAATGTTGTTCAACTTCCATGAAACAAGTTCACTTACACTATAACATATCCATGTTTGCTATGTTAATGGCTAGATCGTGTCATATATGTCAACTATCAGAACAAAAAATATGCATGTTCTGATCATTCAGATTCAGCGATAGTGTACGACCTCATTCAGCATTCTAATCAGTGAAACACATGTCAGTTTAGCATGTTGTTAAATCTCCATCAAAGCTTAAATGTCATAGTATAAATAAATGTAAAAATATTTTAAACATTTAACATGGATTGTACAAAAATCTGTTACCTTCTACTTTCCTATTATCATAGAGCCCTTTAAACAGGAAAAGTTTCTGCATTTTGTTGGTTTCATTAGCAGTTAATATAAAGTAGATGATTGAAGATTTGGTTTGCATTATGAGCCGCCAGTTTGAGAGGATGGCTGTGATAGTGATTTTCTCTGGTTGTTGTCAGGGGAGGTGGTTGTGAGCACTGTAGTGGATCTTGGCTGAGTCATTGATGGTGCTGGAAAAAAAAAGAAGAATTATTTAATTAGAACTTATGAAGTTAAAGCAAAGAATGATCTGTCTCTGTTGAAAAAGCTACCTAGCTTTGTTTCTCCTCTGCCTCCCTCGCTTTCTGCTCCTCTAACAACCTCGTCCTCTGGGAAGTTGATATTTTCTCGGGACTGACTGTTATGCCTTAAAAACCAAAGTCAAAGTATAGTACATCTATAAATATTCTGCATCATTAATATTCTGTTTTATGTCATAGACACATTACATTTGTCGTATTGATTGCATAATAGCAAATCGGGGATCATCACATACCTTCCAAATATCATGTTGTGAAGACCTGTAGAAATATAAAGAGCACATTAATGTATATGAAAACAATGTAAAACATGTGGTTGGTTAAATATCCCAGTGCTGTTATGCTCTATATCGCCACTCGAACTAACTGTGGTATAAAAAAAAACACAGGACTACCTGAAGCTATACATAACTAAATTAGAGTACAACACAAATCTACATAAAGTGCATATGTTTTTTCAACCTTAATTTAATTCTTCCTATAACAGAGCACTTCGAAGTGTTTTACACGTGTAAACAGCTGTTTTTTTTTTTATATAACATTCTATCTTTTTTTCTTTCTCGTGAATTTAACAAGCAAAAAAAAGTTTATAATATTACTGAGAAACCTCAATGTGCAAACCCCCCTGTTTGATGACTTGGTGGTTTTTCCATGGTGGAAAAAATTTACTGCTTGTTACAAAGCACTGGCACAGGAGACTCATTTTAAGTAGTGGCTTGTGCACAGAGGCAGGTACTGTAGGAGTTCAATACCGTATAGATCAGATGTCTAAATACCTCGTTTGCATACATTTCAAATTAAGTGCAGACAACGTGTCTGTGATTTACAGAACCATTTCTATTGTAAGATGATATACATTATTATTATCCAACTTTCTGAGCTTCTGACCAATCAGATTTGAGAACTGAACTTTGCTGCAATAAAAATTGGTGTTATATTTCTAGCTGTGTCACACTGTGCACTTACGAGGGTTGTTGGTGCGATTCCGCAGCACGAAAACGAAAAGCATGACTGTAGATAATGTTGCCAAGAGCATGCCTCCAATGGCCGCTCCAATAACAGCAGAGTAAGCCTTAAAGCGAGGGTTTGCTAGAAGACAACATAAGGAAGTAAACAACTACTGAAAACAACACTTGGCAATTATAGTTCTTTAATGTAGATTCAGTTTAATGGCTTTAAATTTAAGCTTTGACCTCGTCAGTATGAAACAATTCTATTGATTTCAGAGATAACGATCTGATGTGAGGTTCGCTTCATAGGTCAGGTCAGATTTATGTATTAATATGACTCTTACATTCATCTTAGGTATTGTTATGGAAATTTGTGTGGTACTCTGCACACATCATGAGGCAACAAATGTGACCCATGATTTCTAGAAAAAAAAAATGGATTTAATGGGAAATGTGTTTAATCAGCGAAAAAAAGCTTTCTTGGTGAAGTTTTTATTGTTTGGCTTACCCTTATGTTCTCTTTGGGGTCTCTGAGACCCCAGAGTCGATATCATCTAAAAATATACTGACCATTATTTTATCAGCTATGTCATGACTTGTTTCTAATTCTTTGGGACAAACATTTTGTATTGATACTGCTCTCCACACCAACACTAAAATATATATATATACACACACACACACACACACACACACACACACACACACACACACACACACACACATATATATATATATATATATATATATATATATATATATATATATATATATATATATATATATATATATTGTAGTGATGGTATAAATATATATATATTGTAACTTCTGTTTAGGGTCTCAGAGAACCCAGCTATAAAATATAAATCGATTTAAAAGACACACACACACACACACACACACACACACACACACACACACACACACACATATATATATATATATATATATATATATATATATATATATATATATATATATATATATATATTGTAGTGATGGTATAAATATATATATATTGTAACTTCTGTTTAGGGTCTCAGAGAACCCAGCTATAAAATATAAATCGATTTAAAAGACACACACACACACACACACACACACACACACACACACACACACACACACACACACACACACACACACACACACACACACACACTATATTATTTTCAGTGTACTGAGCATTGAAATATTTGGGATGGAATAAAAAATATTTGGCAGAAAAAAATGGTTCATTATTAATTACATTTTTTATACAAATGCAACATTGGGGTCTCAGGTAGATTTTGAGACAGGTCAGTGTCATCATGTACAAATAAATGTAACCTGATTCAGATTCACAGATGTATTTAGTAATCCACACATAAATGTCATGCAATTCACAAAACGTATATTGCCTTACAAACATCTCACCATATGTGAACATCTGTGCATTTGGATATGGATGGTGGAGGCTTTCCTGATGTGCTTCGCTTCACAAATGCATTTTTTAACATGGCATTCCCATGACTATTTTAGAATGAATCAAAAATAGTCTTCTGGCTCAAATATATTCATGTATGTAGTGAATTTGAAGTGCTATTTATGAAAATGATACAGTAAAATGAATGTGTCTTTATTCTAATGATGGAGTAGGTGACTTTAAACTGATAGACAGTATGTGGGTTGATGGACTCACAATTAAAATTACTATTTTATAATGAATCAAAAAAGCCTCCTGGCTATTGGACAGATCCAATGTCTTTGAAGAGCACTGCATTTAAGTTCTACAGCAAAATTACTTGATCTTCATTTTGTGTGTGTATATACAGTATACCTTTAGTCTTCAAAAAATTTGTGAATCAAAGCGAATAAGGAAGTCTACAAATGCATGGAGGTTTATCAAGGGTGAATGCTAATTACATTTGCAAATTGTCTGAAATTTATTTGTGGATAACTCAATATGTTTGTGAGTCACATATTATTTATTTGTGAATTATGACACTCATCTGACTTCATGCTGGCAA
Source organism: Clarias fuscus (assembly GCA_030347435.1). Classification (NCBI taxonomy): domain Eukaryota; kingdom Metazoa; phylum Chordata; class Actinopteri; order Siluriformes; family Clariidae; genus Clarias; species Clarias fuscus. The sequence goes on along the minus strand of CM059230.1, from coordinate 11,862,663 downwards.
CCCAAACAAGACAGTAAAGGCAATGCCAATAGCACACATATACTATACCAGTGGTTCGCAACCTCATTCCTGGAGGACCATTCCCCAGCATATTTTAAACTGTGCAGGGTAGTGTTCCTCCAGGACCAAAGCTGAGAATCACTGTGCTATACTATTCCAAATATGTTATTTAATACCAATAGTCCCATGTCGTTAGAGCTTTCCTCAAATCCAATGCTGCTGAAAAACTGTATATCCTTTAACTATTCACCTCCGCTGAACTTTTCCACATTTTGTAGTGTTTAGTAATTTAATAAGGGTTATATGTATGAATCTACACAAATTAGCCCGCAAAACATACCTAACACAAAGCCATCATAAAGGCCAAGGAGCTATCAAACAAGTCTGAGGCAAAGTACAGTATCAATCAAACAAAAAAACAAAAATCCAAGATTTTAAACACCCTGTGGGGCAAATTTAAATTTGTCCTGGATGTGGTCTTTTGGTTTGTCCTGGACTTGGATCTTGGCCATTATAATGCTGTTTGTTTAGAAAAAAAGCAATGGGGTTAATACTTTTTAAATAAATATAATATTATTTAATGTGGTTTTATGTGATAGACCAACACAAAGTGGCACATAACTGTGACGTAGAAGGAAAATGATGAATGCGTTTCAAAGGTAAGATCATCAGGTATTCACATAAACAGCATATACATTTCGACCGACTGGTGTGAATATTATTTCCATTTATTAGGAGAAAAATAGAGAGACAGAGTGGTGTTCCTGTGTGCTGAAGCAGCTCTACACCGATACCTCACTTTCCCTCCACTGAAATCCTCCATCACTGTCATCCTCCATCTTCCCTGGTGTGAAATTGTGATGCTTGTCATGTCAAATTGATATAAAATTTGCGTGAATTGGACTGTTCAGACTGAGATCGCACTGCAAAAAAATCTGATCTGTATCTGATTTAGGACTACACTTGGGAATCAGAATTTAAAAGATCAGATTCCATATGATTTGGGCTTTTGACAGTGGCAGGAAAAGAAAGATCTGAGCCACATATGAGCAAAAAAGATTTGGTCCACATTGGCCAGCAGTGTGACTACAACCTTTAAAGTCAAGTTTGAACAAGTTCAATAAAACTGTAGGTCTGTGATAAAATGTATGAAATTTATGAACATGAACAAGGTGAATATATTTCTGAATGCTGTGGAAAGATATATATTTAGAATGCTGTTCACACCTGGGCTCTTGACCTCTGATGGATGTCCACTGGTTCGGTGATTGACAGCAGTCACACGGAATGCGTATTTCCCATTAGGATCCAGATTGGTGATCTGGTAGCTGCGGGTGCTTGGATCGAGATCTACTATCACTTTCTGCCAAAGAGGAACATCATTACTCCCGCCTACAGGTAGCCTCTGACGCTCGATGAAGAAGCTGGTGAGGTCTCCATCTCTCTGGGTTAACCACTCCACCAGTACATCTGTTCTCTGCTGGCTGCTGTAGGTTATCTTACTTATGGTCACATTTGGAGGCATTGGGTATCCTAAATCAAGACAGTAGAAAGTTGTTGGTTTGAAGCTGAACAACTTGTTACATGATTTCGACTATTAATTGTGTGTCTAGGAAGACACATACAGTATCTGTACACTTCATGGAAAAAGGGTATTCATCAACTGTAAATTTCCTTGTAATTCACTTGGTACAAAGTATTGTATGGTACTTGCTAAAAGGACAAAAGTTGGAAAATTGATTGTTTTGTGCATTACCTCACATTGTACTGTACGTTAACACCTTAACTCTTTGTCCCAGTTGTTATTTCCTCATTCCTCAACCTATACATATAGAGCTCTTGAGCATCAGACCCGATGTAAAACCAAATCAGTCACCCAGCTGAGAGGTATGGCTGACTATATTGCTATTTTTAGTACTATACAAGGGATGTCCTAAACATAACACAAAAGTGGGCATAACCTTTCTATTAACTGACATAGGTTGTACAAACCTGTGCATGTTGATAGAGTAACTCTTACTCTATATAAAGGTATAACTCATATAGTCTTATAGCATTTGCATCATCGTTGAACCCAACCCTCGAGTCCTCTTTGAAAATTGCCTTTGTCACAGATGGTCTTGAACTGTGTGGTTGGTCTTCAATACTGGTCTGACCTTCTTCAAATGTCATCCATCTGTACACCTTGCTCTTGTCAATGGTGTCATCTCTGTAAACATTCTGTAGTGCAAAGGCAGACCATCAACTCCGACAAAGGGGATTTTCAAAGAGGATTCGAGAGTTGAGTTCATTGATCAAGTAAATGCATCAGTTGTGATGGACACTTTGTTGAGTAGTATATTTGTATAGAAGAAGAGTTACTCTACCTACATGCAATTTGAACCACATACAGTAATCTTGAAAATTCTTGAACTATCCCTTATTTCTTCATATTTTGCATTCAAAGAATCAGGCATATACATATTTTTAGGAATAGCTCTCCAGGCTTCCTGAAGGGCTTTTTTGGGTCTCATTCTTGGATAATTTTCGGCACTCATTTTCAGTCTAGTCCCTTTACCTAACCAGTTTCAGAGGAAAGCTTTTCTTTGTTAAGCTGCACAGTGATGTACTGTTTGAACCAATCAAGCATAAAAAAACACATACTGGTGATGCTGAATGCTGAATGATGAAGTTGCTGCTGAGGTTGTTACATAAACCTACTATCCCTAATCCAATTCTTTAATTGTACTTTTACTTAACACATAACAGTAAAACATTTGTCCCCATTTATTTATTTATTTATTTATTTATGTAATCTAAATAATTTCATTTTTATTTAATATGAGGGGTTGCTCAAGACTTGCACATTACTGTATGGCAGTTAATAAATAACGTTTGCGACTTTAAGATGGGGCTGCTGTTATCTCTACACAGTATTGTTTTTTTTTTAGTATATTCTGTTGTTCAATTGTTATTAATTGTTATATATTCAATTGTTGCTTCCTCAAATCTAAAATTAGCTATATATATATATATATATATATATATATATATATATATATATATATATATAAAATTAGACCAATGTTTGCATATGCACTAAATTGGTATCAAAGCAGCATGGATGGCAGGGTAGGGAGAAAACTAGGTTAGAAACGTGCATGTTTAATAATGGAATATAAACTGAGCTGATATCCTGCTAAACAATGTTTTAATTTGACTACATTACAGTTTAACAGCTGTACTGTAGATATCACCATATTTTTATTCTGGCATCAGACATGAAAATGTTGTAAAGAACAGGTGGAACTTGATGAAAATGGGTAATATCCAATGACTGCAATTTCAAAACATACACTGTTGTTTGGTTTCTCATCATGCCCTCAATAAAACCTGTGTTTTTAAATGTAGCCAAAGATCCGTAATTATTTGTCTTGCTGGTACTATCTGTGACAAGTATAACTGGCAGACAAAAAAGTTTTGATTGTGGATCATGTGAGCGCGAGAACACATTTGCTTTCTTATTCGTTTTTTCTCCAGTCCATAGATAAAATCAGAATAGTTACTTAATAACAATACAGTATGTTGGTACAAATAATAATATGAATAAATGTTAAATAATACTTTTGTCTAAGAAATTGTTATTTTTGTTTAGCAAAGCATTTTTGCAAGCTAGTCATATTTAAGCTAAAATTGTATCATTGCCATACGCTATTATTATCAACTCTTCATAAGGCAATTAGTGACATCAAGCAACCTCACAATCAATCAGGTTGCCGCTCATGTAAATAAAGATGTGAACAGTAAGTCATTTGCGTGAGATTTACGACATGTTAAATGTAATTATTTTTATTACCTGCATTCTAAGAGTTGCAATGAAACTAAGCTATAAGGTATTTACTTTGTTCTTATACGTAGATATGGTGTGCATGTCACCTGTGCATCTTTCATCATACAGTATCAGCACAAAATGTGCACTGATCCAAACCTCCAACGATGTACTAGTACTTCCTGCTATAATATAAAAAAATGTCTGCCTAAGAAACTGAGCAATTCTCAATTTATGTTATGTGGTAATATATTCAAAGTGTGTTTTTAAACTGCAATCTCATCATTCTCTTCCTCAATCCATCACGTCATTTAGACTTTTTGCAGTTCATCACTATTGTAATGCAGTATATTCTTGACTATATCGCACATTTCCTAAGGTGTAACATGTTAATTCACACATCTGCAGGAGACTCACTCATTACTAGGAGCAAGACGGGAATCTCTGCTCCTCCGACAGCATTGGCAGCAGAACACCAGTACTGTCCACTGTCCACCTTGCTGTCTGTCTCCCTGACAGTCAGGTTAAACCAGGCAGCAGCCTGCTCAAGAACGTATTTCTTGGGAGTCTCACCGACGTTTTGCTTTAAGTTATTGTACCAGGTGATCTCTGTGACTGCTGGGTAGTTTTTACTCAGGATGCAGGACAGCTGGACATCACTGCCCTCATAGACTGAAACCACACTGCGCTGAGTCATCAACACTGGTGCCTCTGGAATGGATGCATATTGCAAAATAGTTCATAAAGTTAAAATCAACAAGGAAAATACCATAACAAATTCCAGAATATATATATTGTCCCAGGTGGTGTAGTGGTTAGCATTGTCCCCTTGCACCGCCAGAGTCTGGGTTCGATCCCCAGCCAGGCTCGATTCCCGTCTCAGTGTGCATGGAGTTTGCATGTTCTCCCCGTGTTTGGTGGGTTTCCTCCGGGTACTCCGGTTTCCTCCCACAGTCCAAAGACATGTAGGTTAGGCTAATTGGCGTTCCCAAATTGCCTGTAGTGTGTGAATGAGTGAGTGTGTGTGTGTGTCTGTGCCCTGCGATGGATTGACACCCTGTCCAAGGTGTACCCTGCCATGTGCCCTAAGTCTCCTGGGATAGGCTCCAGGTGACCCTGAATACAGGATTAAGCGGTATAGATGATGAGCGAGTGAGTGAGATATATTGTCCCTCATGATAGCTCTTATTTTTTTAACAAATAGCCCTTACCTAACTTTAACACACACGTCTTGCTCTCTTTAACTAGAGGATGTTTGGCATGGCAAACAAATGCTTTCCCGCTGTAGGTGGCACTGGAGCGCAGGACCAGGATGTTGGAGTTCTCCTCGGATGTTCCCTGGATGTCTCCTGAACTAGAAGCCCACCACAACAGAGCCCGAGGTAGACCACCCTCCCAAGAGCAGGACAGCATCAGGTATTCATTGTTACGAGTCGCATATGCGGAACACTTGGGTTCTCCATATGGCAACCCTGGGAAACAAGGGGTATTTGTGGTAAAAGTCTTCAGTTCAATGAGAAACATACACTTACACGTACTATACTTACAAGTTCTAATGATACAAGTTTGGGCAACTTTTAATGCAATATGTGAACCATAACAGGTGAATACAGAGTTATTAGCTGTTTCAGGCCCTGGCTGAATCAAAGTGATGTTAGCATAGCCCCCTCTGTTGTCTCCATTAGCATATGGACTCCAGTTCACGGTAGGTGGAGGATAACCTCCCTTCCAGGAACAAGACAGAGCCAGGTCAGTGTAGTTGTTCACCGGGAGAACAGAACAAGATATATTGCTGTCTGGTGGATCTAAAGGAAGAAAACATTATGGTTTATGGCTTAATAACAAGGTCTATTTATAAGCTCCTGAAAAAATAACAGGCGCATGGGAAAAGATGAGATGTTTAAATGAAGATAAACCAAATTATTACATTTATTCTAAAATTAAATATTTAGTAAAATGGGTAAACATTAGATATTACTTATTTTATTAATTAGGCACACCACAGAATGTTTACGTTTTACAATTTATACTAGCTGATACTAGTTGAGAAGGTTCAGTAGAATCTATCAAGAGTGGATAAAGATAATTATATGCTTTTAGAGGCATGGCAGTAGAAGATAGAAAACTCACAGTAGACGGTGAGAGTGATGGTTTTCTTGGACCGGGTGTTCAAGAAAATGTTCTGAGCCAGACAGGCATAGTAGCCTGTGTGTATTCGCAGGATTTTGGTGATGGTAAGCTGTGGTCCAGTGTAGATCTGGGAGTTATTGTAGAACCAGATGTATTGACTGGAAGGGTTAGAGGAGGCTTGACATAAAAGGGAAACAGTCTCTTTCTCCAGAGCCGAGTATCCCTGATCCATTACTGAGTAGGGCGTTACATCAATCTGTGGCACATCTGGACCAACTATTAGAGAAACCCAGCATATAATCGACAGTGGCTTGCAAATGTATTAAACTCTTTCCACAATTAGTATTGTTAGAACCTAAAATTGTAATGGAATAATGGGATTATATTATATATCTACACAGAATATACCATAATACTGAACAGTAATCAATACAGCATGCAAACTGCATTAATTGATTGCATAAATAGTCAGCCTATTTTTATTTATTTATTTATTTATTTAGATTTTTTTTTTTGTTAAACCCTACTTCTTGTTTCTGAAAAGAAATGTAGGCTTTAGTTGGAAAAGCAAAGGTATATATATATATATATATATATATATATATATATATATATATATATATATATATATATAAATTTGCATATATACAAGTGCAGATTGTGAAACCAAGGCTGCTCTCACTCACATATAACATCTAACCAGATTCGGTCACTGCGCTGCTGATTGACCTCGTTCCTCGCCAGGCACCTGATCCAGCCAGTGTGGTTGCGGGTCACTGAGGTGATGTTAATGAAGCTGCTGCTGCTCTCAGCTAATATGGTGACCAGCCCACTCTGGCTCTCCTGCTCCCACGTGTACTGTACTGGATCAGTTCCACCATCCAGACTACACTGCATCCATACTGATGTTCCTTCCACAGGTGACGGATCACCCAGCAGGATATACGGTTTGGACACAGGTGTCGACACTGGAAAATGGGTAAAGATTATTATTTTACTAACTGAAACTTCACCTGTTAGATGTGAAAACTGGTTTCACATTGAAATATCAGTTGTTACCTGGGCTCTTGATCTCAGAAGGATAGCCAATAGTACGGCGATTGATAGGTGTTATACGAAATGCATACTTGGAACTGGGGTCCAGATTGGTGATTTGGTAGCTGCGGGTGCTGGGTTCCAAATTTTCTGAAATTTTCTGCCAGCTGGGGACAATGTCACTCTTCTCTACGGGGACAGTGAACGTTTGACGCTCGATAAAGAACCCAGTGATGTCACCATATGCTTGAACCACCCATTCCACGTTAACATTTGTCCTTTGACGCCCATTGTATATGATCTTACTGATGGTGACATTGGGAGGTGTTGGGTACCCTGAATGAGGAAGGCATTGACATGAAGTCATGAAGGATTATCCCAAGTCAACATGAATAGCATTTCAGATTACTTGATTCAACTATACATGAAATTATTGTATTATTCTATTATTTGTAAACTCACTCATCACCAGCAGTAAAATGGAAATCTCAGTTGCTCCGAGTGCATTGATTGCACCACACCAGTACTGTCCACTGTCCACCTTACTGTCTGTCTCCCGTACAGTCAGGTTGGACCAGGCTCCAGCTTGCTGAACAATGTACTTCTTGGGTTTATCTCCCACTGTCTGCCTTAAACTGTTGTACCATGTGAATTTAGTGACTGGAAGGTATGTTTTACTCAACATGCAGGAGAGCTGGATATCATTGCCCTCAAAAACAGAAACCAAACTCTGCTGAGGCATCAATACTGGCTTTTCTGTAAGAGAGATCTGGTGTAGAATCTCCTTGTATAAAACTAGCATTATACATGTTAAGATATTAATAAATATTTAAAATTTTAAAATCCTTTGTGCATTCTGTTAGCCGCTAGTACCTTACCTAGTGTTATCACACATTTCTTGCTCTCTTTATTTAGTGGATGTCTGGTATGACATGCAAAGGTTTTGCCATTATATGTGGCACTTAAACGCGCGACCAGGATGTTAGAGTTCTCTTCAGGTAAACCTTGGGTGTCTCCTGAACTGGAAGTCCACCACACCAGAGCACGAGGGACACCTCCCTCCCAGGAGCAAGACAATATCAGGTACTCATTATTAATGCTGGAGTTGGCTGAGCACTGAGGTTCTCCATAGGGCAGCCCTACAGGGACCAGAGAATATTTGAGAAAACTGAAAGTTGATGTTAATATAGAATATCCAGTGCCTAAAAGACAGTTTCATAAGGTGTAAGTCTCAAGACTTAAAAAGTTTATATTGGGTTAGATAATTTAACAGTGACTAGATAATGTGGCTATTTTATAATACTTCTTTATTTAACACATGGGCAGTAGTGATTCAGTGCAGAAGGCCTGTGTTTGATTCCCAGCAAGTGGCTCGTGTTGTTAGTGCTGGTTTCAAGCCCGGATAGAATGGGCGGGTTGTTTCAGGACTGCCTTCACACTCCAATGATTTCATTAGAAAGACTTTGAGAGTTTTTTAAGAACATCACCAGAGTACACCTAAGTAAAACACAATTAAGTCTTTCCACACTGTTCTATGTCATTAAACAAAACAAAATTATGTTTAAAATAATTTAATTATTTGATATTTGTTCACCATCATTTTAACCAAAAACACACATTGATTTGTATGAGTGAGCTCATACATACATGTCCTGGTGCTGCATGTTCGAGTGTTGTTCAGTGTAACATGTGAGCCATAGCAGGTGAATGCAGAGTTGTTAGCAATCTCAGATCCTGGCTGAATCCGAGTGACATTAGCGATACCCGGTGAGTTCTGTTCATTCACATATGGACTCCAGTTGAGGGAAGCTGGAGGGTAACCACCCTCCCAGGAACAGAAGAGAGCCAGGTCAGTGTAGTTATTTGTTGAGAAAACAGAACATGACGGAACACCATTAGGTGGATCTGTCAGAAGAAACCCAATAACATTGTAACATATTGAGTGAGCGACATAGAGTGTTGGTTCCTAGATAACTGGTACCAATTTAATAATGCAAATGTTGCTTCAGATTTTAAGACCAATAATACAGGGTTTACTGGGTTATGTGAAATTATACTGTAGCTGTGTACTAAAAACTAGAGTTGAAATAGATTTAAATACGCTAAATTAAACACATATTGTAAGTTTAATAACACGTTTCCTGAGTCATACTTTTATTTTAACATATAAGGATAGATATATGGTTTTCAACATAGTATATTTTATTATTATAAGTATAGCCTTTCGTTAACTAGTGTTAAACATAATAATGGTTTCAATGTTACATGATTTTCAAAATCACGTATGTTCTTATATATACACAATTTTTTAATTTTTTTAAAATAAATGTCAATAAATGCTATTTAAAAATGTAAACCAATAGGGTTAGCAAGTTTGTTTACAATATAACGCTGCACCAAATTGTAATTTGCAGTTCGGAACTGTGGGAAAGTCAATGTGCTCGTGTTGTTAGCAACATGCTAGGCTTGTTAGCTCATGTTGTTAGCAACATGCTAGGCAGCTAACTTGAATCAGTGAAATATTTTCTCTTTAAAAAACAAACTGTACAGTTGTTATATTTAACAAAGTAATATGTTTGCATGTTAATAAATCTATAGCAAAAATTTGTATAGCAGTAAAACTAATTTAAAGCTAGGAAAATCTCCTTTGTTTATTTCTGATGCTGTGTGCATCCATTTTGGTTTTCCATCACTCCTTGCTTGAATGGGTAAAGTACTCAGGTCGCTAAAGACAGTTGCTCTCAGAAAAAAAAATATGATTCACTGAATGGTTTCAGTGCCATTTAGAACAAATAGTTCATGCGATGTTTAAAATATATGCTCTAAATATGCCTTACTTGAAAGAACCAGTGTTTTCATTATTTGCTAATGATTTGCTCTACAGATATCCTGTAGTGATATTACTATTATTGTACAACTTAATGCACCTAGATACTTGTACATATGTTTTTGAGAATTATTGGTATATGTCTTTTGTGCATTTGTTGTGTTTAGGAAATTATGGCCATTTGCCAATATATATATGGAAAATATGTACGGCAAGTATAATAACATGTTTTTTTTGTTTTTTTTTTTACTGTACTGTAAACATGCTATCTGAAAAGGGTTATGACTTTTCTTGTCTCTTTAATTTAATAATGAAAACATTTAATTATTTTCATTTTATAACCTTGGTAAAGAATCATCTATTCATTCTATTCCTTTTTTTGAAAATTACTTTTCATCCATATACTGTAAACAGAAATAATAGCTGTGGTATGGGGTATAACTCACAGTAGATGGTGAGTGTGATGGTTTTCTGTGCATGGTTGTTGGTATAAGTGTTTTGTGCAAAACACGTGTAGTTTCCTGCATGCACTCGCAGGATGTTGGTGATGGTAAGCTGTGGCCCAGAGTAAATCTCGGAGTTCTTGTAGAACCAAACATACTGACTGGGTGGTTTAGACATGGCTTGACACGTGAGGGAGACTTTTCCATTTTCCAGTGCTGAATAGCCCCCCTCTGTTACTGCGTAGCTGGAAGCATTGATCTGTGGCATGTCAGGACCATCTAAACAAAATTGTTCCATACATACAAGTTATCATTTTATATATATATATATAAACTGATATAAACTTTATATATATATATATATATATATATATATATATACTGATCAGGAAAAAGTCACCACCTGGATTTAACTGCAAATATATGTAAGAGTCTTCCACTGAATAATTAATGCAGTGATATATATATATATATATATATATATATATATATATATATATATATATATATATATATATATATATATATATTTAATTTTTTTTGTCCCCGATTTTCTCCCTAATTTAGTCGTGTCCAATTCCTTCCCATCACTAGGGCGCTCCCACATTAAGGCTACTACTACCACTCAGTCAGGAGGGCCTAAGACTAACACATGTTTCCTCCGAACCACATGACACCAGCCGACCTCATATTTTCAAACTACGCACCATTGGGGGCACTTGGAGGACAGATCTATCCACTCCTTCCGCCTGCGTTTGGCTGTAGAAATGTGATTAATGTGGGAGCACTAAGTACCTCTCCCCTCCCCTCTGAGAGATCTCGGCTAATCAGCTCTCTCTAGACCTCCGGCTGTGAGAGGTTACAACATCACCCGGGAACTGGACTCGCGAACGCCGGATGATTGGGCGAGCATTTTACCACTGCGCCACCCAGAGGCTGTGATTAATATTTTTTAGGACATATTCCAAGATGACGATGACTGGATTGGTTGGCCTCAAATTGTGAAAGTGTGGTTCAGGGATCTTGAGACATCATCTTCACTCTTGGATTGGTCACCACAGAGTATAGACCTTAATCCTATTGGGAATCTTTGGGATGTTCTGGAGAAGACTTGATGCAGCGTTCTGACGCTCCCATCATACATACAAGATCTTGGAGAGAAACTGCAGCAATTCGACTCTGGACGGATATAAATATTGTGACATTGCATATGTTTATCAAAACGATGATATGCCACTTTATGGCACAGTGAACGCATGCCATAAAAACGTTCCAATGAAATATTGGTATTTGCAATTTTCTTTTTGTCCAGGCAGTGTATATTAAAATGAAAATGTATATTTAGTCTCATAAAAGTATCAATTCTGATGAGCGTCAGCTATTCTTGGCCTGAGGGTCCTAGGGAGCGAACGTGTCCATGCCCCACAAACCCTCAATCCTAAAGCTGGCTGGACCACATTGAGTTCCAAGCCTCGTCAGGCAACAACAAGAATTCGAGGCTATCATAGACACAGGCTCACAAAGACAGCGCAAATAATGATAAGAAACAAGTATTATTGTTTTTTCCAGTCTTCAATTGTCCAGTTTTGGTGAGTTTGTGCACATTTTAGTGTCAGAGTTTTATTTTTGGTTGACAGGAGTGGAACCTATTGTGGTCTTCTGCTCTATTATCCAATCCATCTCAGGTTTTGGTATGTTGCGTGTTCTGAGATGTGGTTTTGCTTACCACAGCTGTAAAGATTCATTATAAGGGTTTTTACAAACGTTCTGTCAAAAAAAACAAAAAAAAACTTCTCTAGTCTCATTCAACAACAAGTTTTTATTTGATTGCACCATTCTGTGTAAACTCTAAATACTTTTTGTATAAAATTCCCAGGGGATCTCTCATTTTTGTAATACTCTAAGCAGCAGATCTGGCACTAACAAGCGTACCACAGTTAACGTGACAGAGATCACACTTCTTCTTCATTCTGATGTTTGATATGAACATTAAATGAAGCTTGACCTGAATCTGCATAAATTAGCACTTGCACAGATGTTCCTTAAATATGTGATTTTTTGTTAAATATGTGAAAAAGCCCCAACTTACATAAGACGTCTAGCCAGATCTGGTCACTGTGCTGCTGATTGACCTCATTTCTGGCCAGGCACCTAACCCATCCTGTGTGGTTGCGATTAATTGAGGTAACAGTGATAAGACTGCTGTTGCTCTCAGCCAGTATGGTGACTTGCCCAATGTGGTTCTCCTGTTCCCATATGTAGTGAATGGGTTCTGTGCCATTCTCCAGATCACAGCGCATCACGAATGATATGCCTTCAACTGCCAGGGAGTCACTCAGCCGAATAGAGGGATTGGACACGGGAACTGTAAGGTACATCAAAGCATTAATAATAGAATAATAGAAAGGGAAAGCCTTTACTAAATGCATACATTTACAGAAGACCTACAAATATATATTTGTTGGAATACTACAGCATTCTGTAAAGAATGGAGTGAAAACATCCAAAAAAGCACGTACAACCTTGAGCTTTTGTTTAAAAAAAATATCAAGCAAGAAAAAAAAAAAGCAAGGAAAGAACAAGAGCAGATGGAAAAACATAACTATTCCTTAAGGCTAAGAGTGTTCAAGAAGCTCAACAAACATCACATTCCTGTTACTCTCTTACTTTCCGACAGTATACAAAGACAGAAACTGTTGCACTCAACCAGAACACATGGAGCAAAATAATCCAGTCCAGAGCCATAATAAATTTGCAACCCTAGGCAAGCTTCACTTCTTGGCCACCCCTTTTTCAGTATGGCTAATGTTGCCAAGCTCATTATTTACAGTGACTTTTCTTTTATTTCCAACATGTGCAATGCTTCTTTTTTTTTCTCAAAAACATTACAACATGTTTTTATGCTCAGATAATCATCACAATAAACACGCTCTCTTTTCTACTTTAACATGGAATGAACTTCATGATATGTTTAAAACCTGTAGCTGAATTAAAAGTACAGTAAATGTGTTTATACTGTGTCAAAATGATGAAATTAGTAATTTGGTTCACATACATCGTTTTAGTTTATGAGTCCTAAGAATGTCTAACTTTATTAAGTTGCATGAGATCACAGATCTAAATCACAATCAATTACATACTGGCAAAATGTGCGCTGATGTTTTTGGAATGACTTGGACTTCATAAATCGGTTGTCACTAACCTAAAACCCGCAAATAGATGTAGTAATAGTAAAGCCTTGCTCCCTCTTTGCCGTCATACAAAGCTTGGCAGGTGTACAAGCCCTGTGTAGCTAGAAGAACTTTTCTTGTAAACAGAGAGGCACTGTTATTGATGATGTTCAGGTCACCCAAATCCTGAGCCAGCTGTTGCAGCTTTGGACCCTTGCCAAAGTTATATACCACGGCTCGAATCGTCTCGGTGCCTGGTTTGGTGAAGCTCCAGATGTAAACATCAGGAAGGGTGGAGCCACATTCCAGTGTTGCTTCATGTTCCACCACTGCACTGATCCTGTTTTCTCTATATGTCACTTGGCCAGGGTCTGTAATCTCCAAGCCTGTAGATGTTAGATAATGTCATTGTTAAAGTCGAGTCTAAATGCTTTTCTTAACGTTCTGGATTTCTGCTTAATTGTCTCTTTAAATGTCATCTAATTTGACTGCTGGAACATTGGGGTCCTTAGAGTACATTATCATTTGAACAGTTTAAACAGGATTATTTGAACAGTTTGACAGCAAAATGAGATAAACACCATTTTCAAACTTTCACTCATTTTGGCATATTATTGTTTGCAGGCAGACATGGTTGTTTGTAAGAAAACTTTTTTTTTTGAAAATCTTTATATGTTCTTCTTTTAGAATCATGGAACTATCATTAGCACTGTTTTTGCTGTATTTAGTGGCCATGATAAATTACAATATATATGAAAGTAATATTAACAAATGTGCATTAAGCAGAGAGAACAACAATGGAACAACATTCGGGAAACATATGATTGCTTAGAGTACAAGTGGTTTGGTTTGTCTGGTGATGTCTGCTACACCCCGTTCTAGTTGTACAATTGGGATTGTTTTACTCTACACTATTTTTACACAATTATCTATCTGATAAGCTTTGTACTTCTTTTTCAAATACTCACAACATATTTGTTTCATGAGCACTTTGCAAAGATACACTGTGGGTATAGTGTGATAAAAAAATGTAAGTTGCTGCTGATACTGAGGGATGTTGTGTTTATTGAAAATCACAATATGAGTGTTTATTCTGTGTAAAAATCTTGTAAATGTCATGATATTGACATTCCAACACAATATTCAATTTTAGTGAATACTGCAGTGCACGGCAACACAATGAATGTAATAGGAGATTTCAGCATTAAGGTACTGAGGGTGAAAATATCACTATATAGCCAATAACGTACAGTATGGATGAACATTATTTGTGTGAATGAGAACTAAAAAACATTATTTATTATAAATATTACAACTCCGTGAAAGGATCATTGTAGTGAAAAATTATTCGTCTGCTTTTCCTGACATCAGCAACTACAAATAACGGTTCAAGAAAGAATTTTAGGCAATAAAACATTATCTCAGGCACTTTTTACGAGTTCAAGAGTTCAATTCCTTAATAAAAGTTCTAGTATTCAAAAACTCATGAAATACAGATGCTACAAAAGGTTTCAAAAGCAATGCCACAGCAAAAGGTTTATATTCCTTGACCTGTATATGTGACCTCTTACCGTGCAGTAGGAGAGGAAGAAAAAATGCAGTTATGGAGAAATCAGGAACCACTAACAGTCTGTTTATCATGGTGCCATGACGTTCAAGCAACCAGTCTATATCCCCAATGGCAAAAAAAAGAAAAAAAATCGATCAAATATATCCTGTAAATAAATATAGGCCAGTCCAAGCATGCAATGGGTAGGTGAGTGTGAGCTGATCGAATCTCCGTAAACTGATTTGGCTTGAATTATTCACTGATCCCAACCTCCACCTGCAGGAATGCAGTGGAGTAGAGAGGAGAGACTGGGTTTTAGATGACGTGATGATACCTGCCTCTCATTCATTATTGAGCAGCCAGGGATCTATCACCTTTGTGTTTTTCCATTCCTTCACATTAGGCAGGCCAAGCTCTGAGTGATTATGAAATAAATGGAGGTTTACATAATTAATATTATACAACAAATGAAGACTAGCATTAGTTATCACTAAGGCCCTGCTCGTTTTTGTGCTCGTAATATGTCTCTCAGTTTGAGGTCAGTTTTATGCTGGGGTTTAATAGCAGGTCATATTTCAAGCAACAGCAATATAGGTCTTTAATAGGATTCTCATTTCTTTCTTCTGTGTAACTTGGATAATTACACCAGCTCACTTGTTTATACATTTATACATAATTAAAAAAACAGAACTGCACACTACAGGGAACATTGTGATCTATGAACTGGCTTCTCTGCATTGCTGTTTCACAGAGTCGTTTATTCTTGTCTGAGCTCTGTCTGTACTTTAGTATTTGTGTGCTGTGTCTTATGCATTATGCAGTTATACAGTTATATACAAATTAATCAATTCTGTCTTATTATGACCAATATAACATAGACTTCCACTAACTAAAAATTTTGCTAAATTTATATGTGTATATTAACAATTAAATTACTTATGCTCCTACCACAACTAAAAATAAAAACAACAACATTATTATTATGTTTTTTATGCTCCAGGCTGTCCTTATGTCAACCATTGGAAGTGGGAAATCAGATTGTATACTTTCTTTTCAAAAAAAGGAAAGACAATAGTATGATAACTAATGTTCAGTAATGAATGATATCCGAAGCAATTCTGAGTTTATAAGTTTGATGAGTATGATAATATTAATTATTATTCAAAGAAACACAGCTGTGTAACCTCGCAGATGTTTTGTGCCTCCTCTTCCCATCCACAAATGCTGCATTAAACAATTTGACCACTGGAAATGTACATTCCCATTAAAAAATGACAACACTAAACAATATTTGTTTGTTTAATAAAAAAAAAAGAATAAAAAAAGAAGACATGATTATAATGAATACAAACACACATTAAGTGTGTATATTCAACATGCTGTCTATATTGCTGGAACAACACACATAATGCACATAATTATAAGGTTGTAAAGTTTTTAAATCAACATCTGCCCCCGTGTGATACAATTCTGAAGTCTACATGTTTTATGCTCTGGACGCTTAATCCCAGAACTACTCTTTTGTGTAATAAAGTGCAATTTATTAAAACAGGGAATTCTACTTTACATCATCTGAACTCCTTCAGCCTACTTGATGTACTGTACCATAAGAACTCAATGAGACTTAAGTGGGCTAATATTAAATACGGGGGTGGTTGTATACAAAATACAGCCTTCAGCTGCAAGTATCTTTACTTTTGTTTTCAATCAGCTTATGCTTAAAATATCCCTGGCCCAAAAAATTAGCTTTTTATTTATTTATTTTTTTTAGCTTGTGTGTGTCTGTGAAAATGATTTCTCATGCTCCCAAAACCACACCTTCACAGTTTGAGTCCCGGAATATGCCTGAGCTGTCAAGGAAGATGAAAAATCCATTGATGGCATAACCTGGTTATTTAGTACATTCATGTAGTCAGCTGACTTTTCAATCCAAGTCTAAAGGCTTGAATATTGGGTACTATGCATGGATGATGGGTGCATCATACCACCTTCTTATTCAATGTGGGGACAGCTGTGGCTTGGTGGTTAAGGTGTTGGACTGCAGACCAGGAGGTCTCCAGTTTGAGTCCTGATGCCAACGGGTCGCCACTGTTGGACAATGTCCTTCATCCCCAAGATACAATAGGGCATCAAGCTGGCTACGTAAATAACTGCCACAGAAATGGCAGATGTCTATCTGTTGCCCGGTGTGCTGTGCGGCACTTAGATAGAACCATCTATCCATCCTCATTCAAGGATTTTTTCTTTTATCTTTTCTTTATTTTAATTGTTTTCAAGATTGATTGCTGGAGTTATGAGTTCTTTGTCGCACTTTTTCCTTTCTATTTTCATGCAGTACCCAGAGCCAACATTCATTTTTTTTTAAATGTAATATAATATAATAATATGTGATGTAATATGTTGCGTTCATTATAGACATGCAAATATTCTTTGTAATGTTATTTATTAATGAATTTTTTAGTTAGGTCTTTGGAAATAGTTAATGATTTTGTACATACAGTAATAATGCAGACATGATAAGCATATATAACAAAACATGTGCTAAATATAATATGGTGCCTTTTGAATTTTGCACAGTACTGGACAAACACACTCACTCACAGTGAATCTTGAATGAAAATATAATTTGAAAAAAAATTAAATTAAAAAAGTTACACTCCAATATTCTAGATTGATTATATGTAAAGTGAAATATTTCAAGCCTATTGTTTTTAATTCAATGATTATGGCTTACAGCCAGCTCATAAAAATCAAAGAAAAACGTCTCGGGTTACTTTGCTGTAACCCTGTTCCCTGAAAAAGCGGGAACGAGATGCTGCGTGAAACCTCTATGGGTACATCTCTTTGTTCAGCCGGTTATGAAGCATCTTTGTATCAAACACCCCAAATTTTGGCTTATATAACCTCAGTCAGGTGACGTCATCTGATGAGGTGCACCAGCAGGTTATAAATAGGAGTGAACTAGAAACATCCTCAGGTCAATTTTTGCCTGAAAGGACGTCCAGCTATGCCAGCAGTGCGGCATTGGAGCACAGCATCTCGTTCCCGCTTTTTCAGGGAACAGGGTTACAGCAAAGTAACCCGAGACGTTACGTTTCAAAAGCTACACTCGATGCTGTGTGAAAATGCTATGGGAAAGGAAATACTACTGCCGCCGCACTGCAATTGCCTGGACCCCCCAGGATGTGTAGCGTGTGCGTACAATAGCCAAAGAGGTCTCAGACATAACTTTGGGATGCTGACTCGAGGACCCACAAGCCCGGAGTAGCATGGTCATCCAAACTATAAAATCTGAGAAATGTGTGCGGAGAGGACCAACATGCCGCATCACACACTTGCTGCAAGGGGACACCTCTTACCAGAGCAATTGATGAGGCAATCCCCCTGGTCGAATGAGCCCTGACTCCTAGAGATGAAGTGTGACCACTCGCCTTGTAGGCTAGGGCAATAGCATCTCTCACCCAATGTGACAGCGTTTGTCTAGTAAAAAGCTGCTCTGACTTACACCACTGGCTAGTGCGGTGGACGTAAATCTGAAGAGCACATATTGGACACAGTAAGTGAAGTCTTTCCTGCTCTGGAGCTGTAAAAGGCGGAGGACAAAAAGCTTTGAGAACAACTGGGTGCATGGTCGAGAATGGAACTTTCTGAAGATAATTCGGGTGAGGATGCAGAACAGCTTTGACTAGCTCAGGTCTAGGCAAGATGGGGAGACTGACAAAGCCTGCAGATCTCCAATTCTCTTCAAAGAAGTAATTGCCATAAGAAAAAACATCTTAAGAGTCAGAAGCCTGACTCTAGTGGTTCGAAAGGGATGTCAATCAGACCTTCAAGCACAATAGCTAAGTCCCACGAAGGGACCGTCGCTCTAGTAGGCAGCCTCAACCATTTAGCTCCATGAATAAAACGGGCAACTAAAGGGTGCTTTCCCACAGAAACCCCATCAGTCAGAACATGACAAGCCGAAATAGCGGCTTGTCATGTTCTGACCGTTCTGAGAGTACTAGGGCATAAGCTCGAGGACAACTTTTCTTGCAGAAACTCCAGCACTGAAACAATTCGGCAGTGGACTGGGTCTACATGTTTTGCCATGCACCAACCTTCAAATACACTCCATTTGAGGGCTACGTAAAATCTTTCCCACATTTGACTGACTACTTCGGGGTGGAGTTTCCATTCCCCATGTGTCACAGCTTGTCTGGATAGAAAGTCTGCTCCCACATTCATATGCCCCGGAATGTAAATCGCCCTGAGGGACAGGAACTTGTCCTGTGCCCAAAGCAGAACCTGGTGCGCTAGCTTGTTCAAGCCGCGAGCACAGTCCCCCCAGGCGATTTATGTACGAGACTACTGAAGTGTTATCCACCCGCACTAGGACATGGTAGCCTCTCAACTGCTGGAAGGAGTATTTCAGGGCCAGAAATAGAGCCATCATTGCGAGGCAATTGATGTGCCACAGGAGAAGATGACCTCTCCAGCTCCCTTGGGCTGGACGGCCATCTAAGACCGCACCCCAGCCCATGAGGGAAGTGTCTGTCGTTAGCATCTTGTGACAACACAGACCTAGAGTCGGACCCAGAGTCAAAAACCGGGGTCTGAACCACATAGAAAGGGTATGAAGCCCCTGGCGTGTAACCCTTATTTGCCTCTGGGGATTGGCCCTTGGATAAAATCCCCTAGTGCTTAGCCACAACTGAAACGATCTAATGTACAGAAGGTATCACAGTGGACGCAGCTGCTGTGAGAGCTAAAACACTCTGAAAGTAATGAACAATCACTTTCTGGCCTAGCCTGATTTCCTTTAGGGTATTGAGAATGGATTCGACACATGTAGGAGACAGCTGTGCCTGCACTGCGATTGAATTCCATATGACACCCAAATACGTTGTCCTCTGAGCAGGAAAGAGAACGCCTCTCCTGGCGTTGAGTCTCAATCCTAAAGAATGGATGTGAGCTAGGACGACATCTCGATGTCGAAGCGCTAGCCACTAAGACTGAGCCACGATCAGCCAGTCGTCTATATAATTCAGAATACGGATGCCCTGGAATCATAGAGCCAGAGCTGCATCTGTGCATTTTATATATGTGCGGGGTGAGAGGGCTAGGCCAATTGGAAGGACCCAATACTGGTAAGCTTCGCCCCCGAAAGCGAACCTCAGGAACCTGAAGGACGCAATATTTCTATGTGAAAATATGCGTCCTTCAGGTCGATTGTCACAAACCAATCCCCTGGTTGGATTTGAGAAACAATCATTTTAGCTGTCAACATTTTGATGTTCAGCCCACAAAGATGTAAAATTGGACACAACCCCCCATCTCTCCTGGAAACCAGGAAATACTGACTTTAGTAGCATGGGTCTCTGTCTGGCAGGGGAACATGTTCTATGGCCCCTTTCTCCAGCAAAGTCTGTAACTGGCAAGTCAGCAGATGCGTTCGTTCCGGTTTCATGGAAGTGGAGACCACACCATTGAAACGCAGAGGATGATGTGCAAAATTTATTCTGTAGCCTCTCTCTAAGTGCTTTGTACCTACGGAGACTTACCTGGCAGTAGGTTCCCTGCTGCCAGCCTCTCTGAAAGGGGCACAAGTTTTGACATTGAGGTAGGGGGGGGGGGGGGGGGGGGTTTGGTGTGTGTGTTAGGTGTTCGGCATCCTGAAACATGAAAGGGTCGAACCGAGCACCTAACATTTCAAGAGGGTGCCAGGGAGGAGTCTTTATCCCTCCCCAGGGGAAAAGACCCCCCTGGTCCAGGCCACGTCAGCCTCAAGACTTCTTTTTGGCAGAGATGATGTTCCTCAGGTCCGGTCTTTTGAGGCTAATTGTGAAGCGCGGCGAGTCCCTCCCATCTCTACGAGGGGGTACCCGGCTCACCACACTCTCCTTCTGCTCCTCACGCCTTGTGGGGACCAGACCTAGTCGGGACTGTGTGGTCGACAGTCCTTGATGTCCTTGATGATAGATGTCTCTCCATGTCGCCCCATAGCATCCATAGACTGGCCGATAGCATGGGCCGTCTGCTTGGTGGCACGGAGAAATAAATCTGTGGGTCGTCGATAGACCCGCCAGTGCTCAGATCTCTCAGCAGGTCATCCTGATATGACCTCCCAGGAGAGAGATAGCCCCCAAGCATCTCTTCAATCTGGGGCATAATCATATAACCCTGCGCTTTCGCATCAACGACATTCGAATTAATCGATGTTAATAGCAAAAACAGGGGATGAATAGGCCTTATTCCATGAAAGAGTTAACTCGTCATGGAGGACGCCAAAGAAGGGGAGGGACCATCCCCCAGCCACCCGACAGAAACCTGTCGTCTAACTTTGAGCGCTTGGGGAATAATTTTTTTTTTTTAGTCTCTTCTGCCCATTCACAAGAAGCGCCGTGGAACGCTTGAGAAGTGGATGCTAAGATCGGCCAGATCTTCACGTGAACCCCACGAATGCGCCGCAGCTCACAGTTTCTCTTTAAAGAAGGTTAGCCGTGCGCGAAGCACTTTAATAGGGAGGAGATCACAGTGCTCACACTC
This sequence comes from Clarias fuscus, assembly GCA_030347435.1. Taxonomy (NCBI): domain Eukaryota; kingdom Metazoa; phylum Chordata; class Actinopteri; order Siluriformes; family Clariidae; genus Clarias; species Clarias fuscus. The sequence continues at coordinate 11,841,173 of CM059230.1, read as the reverse complement.
TCCCTGGAGCCCAAGGAGAGCGTGCTCTTTCCCCAGACACTCAACACAAAAATCGTGGAGATCGCCCTCCGAAAGAGATATATCACACGGATGCATGCATCTCTTAGTAAACCCTACCATATCGGTAAGTTTTCTTTTGTTTGTATATTCGCTTGCACACACACACACGCAAACACAATGCGGTCCTTGAAGACAAAAAGACCTGAGGATGTTTCCGGTTCACTCCTCTTTATAACCTGCAGGTGCACCTCATCAAATGACGTCAGATCATTCTCATAGTTTTGTCAGTGTTGGAAGATGTGATGTCCTCTTGGCTGTGTTGACTCTGGGCCTGACATAGACCCTCAAAACATCACTGACTGTAGAAACTTTAAACTGGATTTCAATAAACTTGGAAACTATGGAGGCAAGCGTGGAGAGGCACTCTGTTTAATCTAAAAACAAAGGACTTTGGAGCACTGATTACAAATTTAGATATTTTTCTCTAGAAAAATAGCGAGGTAAGACACTTTTGATGTCTCTTATTTAGGAGTAGATTGAATGCAACAGTTGGAGTTCATTTCCTGAAGATGTTTGTGCAATGTGGCTCTTGATGCGCTGACTCCAGACTTACTGCACGTGCTGTGAAGCTCTCCCATGTTCTTGAATCAGCTTTGCATGGCAATTTTTTTTTAAGGTTGTGGTCATCCCTGTTCCTTATGCACCGTTTCTTTTGCCCTCCCATTCAACTTTCTTCTTTGTCTTTGTGTTTCAATACAGCATTTTCTGTCGCTTACCCTGCTTGTGGAGAATGTTGCTGATTATCTTCTGGTTATGTCAGCAGGCTTCCCCATGCATCTACTGAACTAGTCCAAGAGATGCACAATACTTATGAGTAGGAATGGTAATTTACTCATACTTGAAATGAAATATGCTAATATTTTGAGTGGTGATTTTTTTATTTTTATGAGAAGTAAGTCGTAATCAACGAAATGAAAACAACATAGACTTAAAATATTAAATTTTATGTGAAATGAAAATTGAATATATGAGAGTTCAATTCAGTTCAGTCTGATTTTACCTCTAGATGTTTTACACAACTTAAATCATAGTACCTTTGGGGCCACCCATTGTGTTCAGGTAGATTAAAGTAAATAATACAATCTTTGGTCGAATGTATTAAATGTAATTGCATTAAATTTGAAACCCAATTACAACACCAAGCTTGTTTTATTTTCTTTTAGGCTTGCACCCTAGCTTCTTTCAATTATTGTCTGAGGTTTCCCTATTATCTCCTTTTCAGGAGGAGAAATGTGTGCTTATTTGATTTAAGGTCCACTGTTTAGCTTGGTCAGTCTAAAACCTTTCCCTTTCTGGGTAATCTCTAATGTACCTAAACAAGTCCTTTGTTGTGTTCACTATGTATTTTGGGGTCATTGTATTGATGCCTGATAAAACTTTCAAAATTGGAGTGTATGCATTCCTTGAAAAGCTGGAAGACAGAATGTTTCTGTAGACTTGTGAATTTATTCTGCTGCAAACTTCATCAAAAAGATTGGTAAACCATTTCCAGAACCTATCTCCACCATGTTTAACTAATGAGCTCATATGTTTTGAATCCCAAGCAGAACTTTGAAAACTCATATCTGTATTTCATTTCGAACTTCAATCTGGCCTTTCCATTCCTAATGTTGATGGGTGGTTTGTATCTTGTGTTTTGCTTTACAGTTCTCTGATTTTTTGTCATCAACTGCTGTCGTTTTCAGTGTCTGGATTTTAGCATCTTATCTTAGTGGTTTCTTTCTTTTTCAGGACATTTCAAATTCTTGTATTGTTGACTATGTTTGACCAACAACCATGATTGAAGACCCTAACCCCTGTTCTCCCATAGACAGCTCTCTGGTCTTCATGTTGGATTAGCCAACAAATGCCGCCTTTAAAGACAAAGCCCAGTGCTCAAAACATAGACATTCAGTTCTATTGATTGCTTAAACAATCTATTCAAAATGAATAGGCATGACAATTGCATACTACAGTGCTGCTGAATTCTCAAATCAGATTTGTCAAGAGGTTTTATATAAAAGCAAGGCAAATGACAGATTATTTGCTTTAAAAAAAAGTATCATAAACATTTATGAAAGTCAGTGATTTGTAACAGCCAAAGGTAAAGCTTTGACATTAATTCAAATGTTTCAGGACTGAACACCTTGCAGTTTGCAGGTTTTCAGGAACAATTTGCAATCTTTGTTTTACTAACTTCAAGAGATAAAAGAATGAGGGAACATATATTTATAGCTGTTATAAAGTAAGTGAGAACAGGAATGGAAGTGCCTCAGCACTAATTTCAGTGGTGAAATACGCTCACCTAAAGGATTATTAGGAACACCTGTTCAATTTCTCATTAATGCAATTATCTAATCAACCAATCACATGGCAGTTGCTTCAATACATTTAGGGGTGTGGTCCTGGTCAAGACAATCTCCTGAACTCCAAACTGAATGTCAGAATGGGAAAGAAAGGTGATTTAAGCAATTTTGAGCGTGGCATGGTTGTTGGTGCCAGACGGGCCGGTCTGAGTATTTCACAATCTGCTCAGTTACTGGGATTTTCACGCACAACCGTTTCTAGGGGTTAAAAAGAATGGCGTGAAAAGGGAAAAAACATCCAGTATGCGGCAGTCCTGTGGGCGAAAATGCCTTGTTGATGCTAGAGGTCAGAGGAGAATGGGTCGACTGATTCAAGCTGATAGAAGAGCAACTTTGACTGAAATAACCACTCGTTACAACCGAAGTATGCAGCAAAGCATTTGTGAAGCCACAACACGCACAACCTTGTGGAGGATGGGCTACAACAGCAGAAGACCCCACCGGGTACCACTCATGTCCACTACAAATAGGAAAAAGAGGCTACAATTTTCACAGCTATGATTAATAGTGATTTATGAATATGCACAATGAGAAGAGAACTTAACGGATTGGGACTAAACCACTGTGTAGCTTTATAAATAACATAAAAAAAACACTTAAGAAAAGGCTTCGATTTGCTAGGGTGCATAAAGAACACACTGTGGTGCATTTCAAAAAAGGTCATGTGGTCTGATGAGTCCAAACTTACCCTTTTCAAAAGTGATTAGCATATCGGGGATAAGAAGTGATGCACACATCATGGGTAGTGTCTACTGTAGAAGCCTGTGGGGCCAGTGTTATGATCTAGAGGTACTTCTGAAGGTTATCATCCTCCATCATCAATACAAGATCCTAGAGAAACGTTAATGCTAGTCTGGATGGAAATAAATATTGTGACATTGTATAAGCTTATCAGAATGATGTCCTGGCTGTAATCAATTTAAAAGGTGATAAAATTAGTGTGCAGATTTTTCATTTGTTTCTATTTTTTTGGCCGTATAGTGTAATTATTTTTTAGGTATTTCCGAGTATAATAAATCATCTTACTTGAGATTTTTTAAACCATAAATTTATACTGTGTATGTTATAATACAGTAGAGTGGAACCTTGGATTATGAACATAATTCGTTCTGGAAGCGGGTTCGTATATCAAAACACTCGTAAACCAAATTTTACCATAAATAAGGGATACAAAATATAAATTAAAAATGAAACAAATTAACCTGCACTTTACCTTTAAAAAATAAATCCCGACAGATAAGTGTGTCCGTTTGTGAGCACAGGCACCGTGTGTGTGTTTGTGTGTGAACCTAAAGTAAGAGTAGAGGAGGAATGAGCCCCTCCCCTCTCCATCTTCTCCTCTTACACAGTAACCCTTCCTCCTCTCTATTTTAGTTTCACACACATGCACACACACAACGGAAACACTGTTTTATCGGGAAAATAAACAAGCAATCTCTCTAATGACACTTGAGTGAGCGCACACTAACGGAATCGTTTCTGTAAAGTAAAAATAAAACAAATTAACCTGCACTTTACCTATCAAAAGATTTGCGACAGGACAGTGTTTCTGTGTAGAGCAGTGTGTGTGTGTGTGTGTGTGTGTGAAGGCGAGAGGAGGAGTGGTGTGTGTAAAGGGCCACAGTGTCCAATGACGCACACACACACAAAGTGCACGCTGACACAGAGAGAGAGAGAGAGATAGAGAGAGAAATAGAAAATGGATCTTTAACCTTTCTAATAAGACTTGCTTTTGCCTTACTTGAGCGCACACGTGTTATTATACACAGTACACACGTGCTGTACACACACGCATACAAACACAAAATAAAACATCTTCTACTCAAACACACGTGGTCACAGTGTTATAGTAAACAGTACACACACGCACAGATGTTGATTATACCAGTAAGAGACACGCACTAAGACCAAGCAGGGGAGACGATTACCCACAATTCTGCATTGCAAGAAAGAGAGAAAAACCATTGGCTCAGTTGTGATCACGTGACGCATGGCGTCCAAACAAGAAGCGCATGCGTGCTATATGATACTCAGTATTCGTAAACCAAGACTTGCTCGTTTTTCAAGTCAAAATTTATTTAAAATCTTTGCTCATCTTGTGGAACACCAGCAAACCGTGTTAAAACCGGTTTTATCAACATGAATTCTTATGTGACTTTGCAAAAACCTTGTCTCCCACAGTTTTGACACAATAGATAAATCAGTCAGCCGCTATATTTGGGCTAATTTAAGTATGCAGTTTAGCATTAATAAAATGGTGGTTTAGTTTAAATAAAGAATGTAGCAAACTCATGCTTCAATTGTGATTTTTTTCTAATGAGTCCCAACAAATTAGATCAAGGAGAAAAATTAATAATTTTGTTGCACACAAAACCTTTTTAATACAAATGATTCTTGTATATTATAAGAAAGATTCTAAACAGTGCAAAAGCTTCAGTTAACAGCCTCATCAGCCTCATCTGCTACCAATTTAATTATTACCTCTGTGCTTGAAGAAAGCTCACTATCATTGTACTGTATAATGTAGGTATACGCCATTCAACATCTGTTCATGTTTATCAACCAGCAGTGTGCGTCAGTCATTCCCTAAGATTATAACATTTCAGTAATAGCAGATAGAATCAGACAAAGCAAACACAACAGGTTCTTCACACACATACACAACTGTGCGACTCTTAGTTCTTGCTCATGCACCTTTGTAGTTTTGTAACTACAAACTTTACCACAGTGCTAACTTTACTACATAGCTGTATTAAGTATAGAAAATAGTTTTCGCACAATTTCCAAATCTTATACTGTCCTATTTCACGGAATTGATTGCAGACATTGAGCAATGCATTTCTAATGGAGTAACAGCAGTAACAGTAAATATTAAATGTCTTTTTTCCTGGCAACAACATTCTCCAAAAATTCACGAAAACACATTAAAACCGTCAAGCCAGGCACTGTTTTGAACAGGAAGTAGATTCACTGAGCATGTGAAAGAAAGAAGCAATGTGATTGGCATCTCAGTTTGTCAACATTTGTTTGAAAAGCTTGTGCCTGCTTTGCTAAAAATGTGGAAGTTTATACTTCTAATATAAGGTTACATAGCAGTTTTTAAATTAAATGTTTGTTCTATGGTTGTATGTTTTGTTACAGACAACCTGGTGTATCTCAAAATTAGTAATAAGTGTTATTACGTTCTGCTATAAAACTGCTCTATACTTTGCAACACTGAATTTATTCACTCTTACTAAGTAAGAATACATACTAACACATTTCACCACAGAAAACTCTAAGCCAATTAAAGGTTTTTATTCGCAAATTAAAAATGATTGTATTTTGAACACAGCAACATCATGTCTGAAACAGTACATACAAATGACCATCCTTGTCATAATTTAAAAAATATCTTCAGTTTCAATGCTTCAAAAGAAGCATTAATGAACATTGATGAACATGATAATGAACAGCTAAGTACAAATGGCAAGTCTCATGGTGATATCAGCATTTCACAGCTCAACATCCAACCTGCAAGAAACATGTACAAGTAAACCGTTAGCTAGCTAAATGAACTGTTTAGCTGAGTGCTGCTACAGCCTGTGGTCATTGCTCAGAAGAATGTGGAAGGAACATATTTATTAGATAGCTAACTGTTTACCTAGAAACATGTTATACATGTTCCATGTATACCATTAGCCGGCTAATCATGTATAACATTAGCTGGCAAATGTTCTTTAGCAAGCTCCCAGCATTTAGCCTAGTTAGCTAGCCAGCTAGTGTTACCTTTATTTAAAACACAAAACATTTTCAGAATAGATGCATCAATTAGGGTTTTGGTAATGCAGGCTGTGAGAGAGTTACTTAAGACTTTTACAATATTAATCATTTACTCTTGTATTATTTATTTATTTATTTATTTGTATTGAATAAATGCTATAGTAGCAGTATTTTTATTCAAGCATGTGTTTTTCCACACATGATAAAATAAAACTATGAACAGATAACACATGACTATTATTGGCAACTTGCTATGGTGTAAGAGGAATAAAACACTTAGGGGCATGCTGTTATAAGAAAAGAATCAACTTCATATCAGGTTGCATATATTCCTTACATACAGTACAGTAGTAGTGGTAAAAAGAGGAATAATAAATAAAGAATGTGAGGTTTGCATGTGCATGCTCATACATGCTGTTCTTTAGGGAAGGTATATGAAGTGTTAGGCCCAGGTGGTTTAGGGTACATAAACGTGTTGCTCTGGGTACATGGGTGCTGAGGTAGAAATGTAAGTGGTGGCTGGATGGGTGGAGAGTGTTGTTCTGGGCATCCGTCCTTATTACAAGCCAGACGATAACTGACATAATCTGTTGGGTTTGGAACCTCGTCGTATATCTGGCTCTGGTTCTGTGGAGAGGGCGCACTATATTAGAGAGAGATCTATTGCAGGAATCGCAGCTCTTCTGCTTTAACACTTTCATAAAATGAAGACAGTAGGATCTAGTTTATGATCAGCCGTTACAAGAAGACAAGATGATCAATCTGTTGTTTTAGTTACAAGAGAAACATTACCAGTTCATTTGTCATTGTCTATTCACCAGTAGGAGGTGCTCTCTGTTCACAGACACTAAACCCTGAGGCACAAATGCTTTCCTTTTCAGATTAGCAAGCAAGGTATAATGCATTAGTGCATCTTTTCAAGACCATAGTAAACCACAAGGATGAGTGCTGTCTTACCTGGAAGTCATCCGCTGGTTTCTTTTTAAGAGAAAAAGGCTTTTTACGAGTGGGAGAAGAGCCGGCCCTGTTGAGGACAAAGATCTTTAGGGCTTGAAGGAGTTGGCAAAGTGCAGGTTTCAAAAACCAAAAGTGCCACAGAAGTATTCTTAATGAGACTGTAGTCGAATAGCTGATGTAAAACCTCTCTTAAAAAAAATATATATATATATACCATGTTTAAAACAGCAATAATGTGAGCACATACAGCAAGCAACCTGAAGCATCCTGCTACAGTGGTGGCCAAAAAATATTAAGACTCATATGCCATGTACAAAACAGGTAATTTCACTAATTAGTTTGAATCTAACTGGCAGAAGAGTTGTGCTAATTAGAATTAGACAGTTTAATTAATGGATAGGAGAAAATGTATAACAGGAATTTCACGTCCTGAAGGCAGAGTGTCCAGCTCTAAAACTAGGAAATTCACGAGTGGATTGTGAACTTCTGCTGCAAATCTCTGTACATGATCTTCAGGAAGCAATCAAGCAGGCAGGGATTGAGCAAGTGGCACCAGAGTGCCGCAGACGACTTTTTAACTCTATACCCCGCCGGATCCAGCAGGTTTTAAAGAATAAAAGACAAAAAAAATCATAAAATAAAACAACAAATTATGCTTGAATTTCATTTTTTTTTTTTTATGTGAATGTTATTAGATGCCACAGTGGTGAAGTGGTTAGCAGTATGGTCTTGCACCTCTAGGGTCAAGGGTTCGATTCTCATTTTGGGTCATTTTGTTCTTATGTTCTCCACTAGTTTGGTGCACTCCGGTTTCCTCCCACAGTCCAGAAACTAGTTATTACTATAATCGGTGTTCCAAAATTGCCTCTAGTATGTGCACGTCTTGTGATGGACTGGCTGTGCCCTGTCCAGGCTGTACCCCACCTTATGCCCAAAGTCTCCTGGAATAGGTTCCAGGCCCCCCCAATGCTGTTCCGGATAAGAGAAGATGATTGAGTTAATGAGAATGTCATGTCTCAATATTTTTGCCCACCACTGTAGTTCAGCACTCGAGCAAAACCTGGTTTATTAGTAAGAATTTGCTAGTCAAGCCACTTGGCCATCTATCATTAGTTAAGCGCCAAGAAGTAAAACATCTTGGACAGACAAGCAGGAAATTCAGCTCTTTTTCCATTAATTGCACTTGTTAAAATAACATATATAAAAAGTGACAAATAATGTACACTATTGTAGGGATGACTTCCAGAGAATCACTACAAGGCTACGCTTGGTATCAGGGGTTAATTAGATATAAGCTAGTGTTTAGACTTGTTTAGACACATACTCTATTTAAAGCATGGTGGGTTTTTTCTCTACAACATTGCACTGTAATGAGCACACATGAACTATTCTACTGCATGGTACCCACGAGTCACTGTCGGATTCACTTTGTTTCTTCCTCTGCTGTCTGTTGACCACAAACACGACGGCGGCTATACTGAGGATAATGCCGAGGGCAATCACCCATCCGAGGACACCCATCACCCTCTCAGCTGCACTCAGTGGCTGTGGGGTTTCTGTGGGAAACACAGAAGCTTGGTGATTGTCCTACTATAAAAATTAACATTTGTCGAGTTTTAGCAGCCTCTGTGACATTGAAACAAAGAGATATTATACAGCAGTTAGTTCCGGTCCATTGACTTGATTCCAAGAGTACCTTTATTTACAATAACAGCACGGGGTTTTTTGGGTGTATGTATCACATTAAATTCCACATCCTACTTTAAAACAGTTACTACAGCAGAATTTGTGACATCATCACAGCGCATGGCAAATGATGTTTTCAGGAATATAATTTACGACTTAAAATAGAAAAGTTCGTCAGTGGAAAATGAGAAGGAAGTATGGATGCCAATTTTACCAGAAGCACGTTTAACAGGAATGTACAAATCAATGTGGGCCAGCTAGTCGACATGATACAAGATGAGTGTGGGTCCAGACCTTTTTCTGCTTGTGGTGCAAAAATAAATAAAACGTTAGGTCATATACTCAATATTAATTTCTTGTTAACAGAAATGTTGTATAAAAGCAATATTGCGCAATCAAGAGTGAGGGTCTTATTTATCAACAGTATAGAATAATTGATGGTATGATAACATTCATTTGTACTTTCTTTTTGCTGTTTTCTGACTAAAAAAAAATTTTTTTTGTATATTTAAGCATAATTGCACACACAAGAATGAGGTTATGAAGAATATCAGCATGGCTGTGATTGCCTATGGCATTTACTCTGTGATGAATCACAGCTGCACAAATACTCAGTATAACCTCATTCCTGCTTGTGCAATGTTGCTTAAATATACAAAGGGGAAAAAAACAACCACATTTTAGTCTGAAATCAGCACAAAGAAAGTACAAATTAATGGCATAATTTTTCCCATTCCCAAGTGAACTTCTATACAGATTATCCTGTACAGGGTCACAGGTGGCCTTGAACCCATCCCAGGAGAATTTGGGCTGCCAATAACAGCACACACACACACACACACACACACACACACATTATGGGCTGTTTGGGAGGCCGAATTAGCCTAATTTGCATGATTTTGGAACGTGGAGAAAAGCAAAGTACCCGAAGGAAACTCACCAAGCCTGAATGGCATCATAACATCTATACTGCTGATACGTAAGATGTGTTAGAAACCCCTGTAATGCTGTGGGTTCCTTTACCCTTGAAGAACAAAACTATAAAAGTTAAAGAGAAAAACATCTTAACATGTTACCTAAAAACCAGAAAAACACATTGTAAAGTGAAAACTTCCATGTGGTGAAAAATATACTTGTTGCACAGCACTGATACAGACACCTGTTAGCAATTACATTAACGTGACATGAATGACATTGATTATCTCGTTATTGTGCAGCAATTAAACGTTACAACCTAAACAATGTTAACACCCTTTCATGGCAACATTATTCAATAATACAGTGGTCTCTTTCAGCAGGATAATGAGCCCTGCCACACTGCAAATATTCAGGAATGGTTTGAATTCATGTATTAAATTGGTCTCCAAATTCCCTAGATCTCAATCTAATCAAGCATCTCTGGCATATGCTGGATGACTTAGCCTGATCCATACAGGACTTACAGGACTTAAAGGATCACAGCACACAGCACATCTTCAGAGTTCTTGTGTAGTCCATGCCTTGACTGTTTTGGCAGTAAAAGGTAGACTTACACAATATTAGGCAGCTGGTTAAAATGTTGTAGCTGATCGGTGTATGTATTAAATTAACATCTGCCTAAATAAACCATTTATCAACAAATACGTATTTTTAACCGTTGTTACATAACAATATGTAAAGTGTCTGGCCAAAAGAAAAAAAAGTTGAAATTTGGATTTAAAAATGGAAATGCTAAAGATTAATCATCTAACTTGATAATTACTACAGTTCATTAATTAAAGTTTCAGCTAGCAACAAGTCTTTTAGCTCTAATGCAATGAGTAGCTTTCTAATTCAAATATGTACAAGACCATGTCGGCAAATGTACTCCATGATTGTGGAAAAGTTGTTACTCTGTTTCAAATAGCTCAAATTATTGGCCTGCATTAAGCAAAGAAAACAACTAAGGAGTTTGCTGAAACTATTGAAATTGGGTTAAAAGACCAAGTCCAACTTATTATTAAAACATTTAAGGATAATTTGGAACCATAAACTTAGTGGAATAAATGTGGTCAGGAAAAAAATCATGACTTACTCTGATGGAAGATGAAACGTTTGGTGAATTTGCGCCATTAAAAAATCATATTCAAAATCAAAATCATAGCCTTGTTTTGTAGTGAAAGTGGTGCAGTGGGATCTTATTGGATTGTGACTAATTGGGTAAAAATGCTTAACTTTGCTAGGGAGCATAACGATCTGATTTTGGAGCAAAAAAAAATTTAATTAATACCTTCTGAGTAATCAGAATCTAGAATTCATCAGTGATACGGTATAATGAAATAAACTTATTACAGTAAATTTACCAGGGTTTCGGGTGAACATTAGAAAACACCAGTACATTTCCTTTTGAGATATGAGGGTTTTTTTTTTTGGTGTTTGTTAAATGTGTAGATCAGGTCTGTCATGAATGGCTTTCACGTAAGCTTTCACAGAGCAACGTGATGTTAGTTCCTGACCAATGAAAGCCTGTCTCATATTGGATTTAGAAAGACAATGGTTGGCTTCTGTCCAGGAAAAAAGACAAGAGCCAGCCACAAACTAAAAGCCTCTAGTGAGGATATATGTCTCAAACAGTCTCTAACACATCACTACTGCTGAGTGGAAAAAGGAATTCACAGTCAGGACTAAATGACAACCAGCAAGCACAGGCCAGTTATACGGCGAAAAAAAAAAAAGAAAAAGAAAAAACGTTTTGTCCAGTAAACAAAACCATTTGACAAAGTGTTTCGTTCCCCACACATGAAACTGATTACAGGGATTTATACAGATGGGTTTTTCACATTTTATTTGTAAAAGAACAATTCATGTGCTTATGCCCGAAAATCCCAACAAACACAAGTGCAAGCTACAATCAAACTATTTAAAATACAGTTACAACCAACAGGAAAATAAAGCATTCATTGATCATATGACATGCCAGTGGAAATACATATATATACTGTACAGCATGGTCATTTAACAAGAGTGACTTATTGCACAACACTCAACATAGTTCAAATATTTACAAAACCCTATACAGAGTAATTGAATCCATGTGCAAAAGCAAAAACATTTTAGTCATCACATTTCAGGATTATGTAACACTTTGGTGAACAGAACTTAGTTTGAGCACAACATATACACATTATACATGTTTTATTGTATTCTTCTGCACAGAACCAGTTGCACAACAAGACATTTATACAGCAAATATGTACAAGAATATTTTAACCATGTGTTTTAACTCAATAAATTACATCATACACATCAAACCTTAAATGGATTTAAGAGCTCTTCAGTCATTTTGTAGAACGTTAGCTGTTACAATAGTCTTTGGTGAAGTTTATAATGCACCGCATGCACAGCATCTAGCTGTATATAAATACAAAAACATGATGATTTCATGCAGCTCTAAAATATTACCCTAATTCGAACAACTATTATGAACTCCAAAGTATAGATATTTAATCAACTCGCAACCTTTTTTATGACACCATTTACAGCTAAAATGTAACATCATTGTACTAAATACATTAACTGGAAATGGTTTACAGTGAAAATACCAAAGTTATAAGGATGTACGTAACAGAACAGAATTTTGTTCCTTGATTGGGTTCAGCTTGGTTTTAATCAGGTGATGCATTTGCTTGGATCGACATTGCCATTACTGATTGCAAAACTGATTTTGTCCTCTCGGCATGTGCAACTGTCACAGTTAAACGTTTACTTTCCATATATGGTCACAGCTTCCTGAGATGACACACATACCTCGGCACAATGCGCATAATTTCTGTTTTCGATGACTTTGAAAAGGACCTTGTCTGCTAATTGGGAAGATGTAAGATAGTGCTTGAGCACAAGACCAAAAGTCAAGGGGCGGATTTGGATATGATCCAACTACTTCAGTAAGCCGAACCCAGTGTACATAAAGCAACACACTTAACGCATTTATCCAGCCTAACGGTAGGGTAGGATTAAGCCGGATTAGCTAGCAGGTCTGTCCCATGGATTTTTTTGTTCTTTTTGTTCAGTGGAAAGTCGTTTTTTTGTTCAGTGAAAAGTATTTCAATTTTTTTCTTTCTTTTTTTCTTATTCTTTTTCTTGATCATCATCTACGTTCAGTCATTTTAGTTTATTATGTGTGATTTAAACCAGTCGGTGTTGTAAGACAGCAACCCATTGTGATGATGATTTATTTAATCTCCGCACTCCCACCACGTCGATAAGCAGATTCAGCTCAAGTTCCCTTCATGCAACTTTCCTCCTGTGATCAATCAACACAGCAATGTACATTTTGCAGCACCATTTAACTGCTAACACAGGACTGACTACAATTAGCATAATAACTATTACAATTTGTTGAAGGCTATAAAAACAAAATATTAAAAGCATGCATTAACTGTGAGCCAAAAACATTGTAGTAATGTCTTCCCAATTAGCAAACAAGCCACATGTGACGTTTTTGAGCCAACATTGTTGAAATGTTTGTGCGTATGTGTGTGTCTGTGTGCTTTGAGGGGTTTTTTTTCTGTCTGGTTATTACCTCTTATTGCTCTTAAGAGGCATAACTTTCATATTTTATGACAGTTCCAAATACTTATTCATCAGTGGTTAACATAACACATATACAACACAGATGATTATGTTCCATTTTCAGTACGATTTTGCTCAGAAGTTGCTCTATAGAGATGTTTCCTCAAATTTACCAGTATGATTTCTTCATTTTTAACTGAGACTGCGTTTTTCCTGCTTTTGTTTAAGAAATACTCACAGGCTACTTATACTCTGAGCATGGGAAAACCATGGAACCATAGATGACTAGATGTAATTTCCCTCTATTGCTAGCATGTTTTTTTTTTATATATATATATATATTTTTCACTGGTATTTATGTGCCTGTTGTTTGTATAAATATAGCAGAATTGGTTGATGGAAGACCATGCCGTAGTTAAAGGGATAGTTTGTATTCATTCAAATCTGTGTTCGATCACAATTGAGGTGCATATAAGTACTTTGCAATACTGTAGGTCTTGGTTGGTTAGAAATTTCCACCCAGTAATCAGGTGAAATTCCACAACCCTCACTCCATACCAAAATACACTCCGAAGTTCTGCTGAGACTCATGAAACTTCGGCAGTCCCGCTGAACTAAATAGATTTGGTTGGATCTTTCGAAGTTATGGTGTATTTAGTACAATTGCATCTCTTTTCTTTCATCACAACTTGCCATATAAGGAAGAAAATAGTTAAACGTGTACTATCCAAATACACCGTAATTTTGAAAGATATTGTATGTCTTCATATGTGTCTCAGCTGAACTTTGGAATGCCTTTTTTGCACAGAATGAGGGTTGTGCAATTTGACCTTTGAGCAGGAAGGTTTATAATGACCAAGACCTATTGAATGTATTTCTATGTACCTCAATTATGACTTAAGACAGAATTGAAGAAACCCAAACTATCCCTTTAAACAGTTAAATACCACAATTGCTTCTGCTTAAGGCTGAAATCTATCCTATCACTTATCTACAAAAAAATTTAAAAAAACTCATTTTATTTGGCATTTTTCCTTATCCCACATAAAAATAGGCCCCTTGCTTCCTATTAAAGACTATCGTCTTCTCTTTGCAATCCTACTGTAAATGTTGCAGTGGTTGTGGATTGTTATGTTCTCCCACACTTTGCTTTGATTTAAGCAGGTAAAGGTGGAGCTAATTTAACTGGGTCAGAAGAAAGTTTTTTCTAATATGATAAATCAATAATTATTACCAGGGCACTCGTTTAAACATTATAAGCTGCACTTTCGAAGCAGTAACAGTATTTAAAAGTCTGGATTCAGGCAAAATGCAGCTACACATCACAACACCATCTGGGCCTGGATTTGAAACACGATGCCGTAAGTCTGACTGTAAACACTCTCTCTAACACATTGGGAAATCAATGTGCGATTGTAACTAAGCTCTGTCCCACAGATGCTGTAAAAGCCTGTGCCTAAATATTCACTGTTTACCAGTGGCCTCCGGCGCAGTCAATCATATTAGACTCCTAAAAGCATTGAAAAACAGCGCATTTTGCACCTCTGATACTGGCTGTTATATTTACTGACTTGCAATACATTTCTGATAGTTGTGAACTTGTGATTATGAATTTATTTATATACTGGTAATCACACGTGAAGGAACCATGGGTCGATTGCTACTGCAATATTTACCTAAGGAAAATCACACATTGTAATCTGTTACATTTTTATTTTGTGCTTCATGGAGCTAATCATCTGACTCTGCACGTCTCACTACGTGTGACAAATCTGAACCGTTTGGCACTATCATGAAGCCCTGTTTAATAGGCAAGTACAGTACAATGGAAATGCTACTTCATAAACTCATAAAATGTTTTGTAGCTGTGCATGCATCCTTCCGCCATGTTTGTTTTGTTCTTTATTTTAGTGTCTATTGACAATGTGAAATTTGTCATTTTATTCTCTATTTAAAAAAAAAAATCTACAACTACTACTATTCTAATAAAGTATGAACAAGGTACAACACTAACTGCGACAGTGCAAAATTTTCACAGTAAACAAAGTGCATGAATGATGTCTGGATGTTTGAATGTGAACCCGTTCTCTGTGTGCGTGAGATGCCGAGACTTCTCACATACTGTACGCTTCCTGCCACCCACTAGATGTTTAGTCTTCACTGACTTTACTCATGCCCAGCTGTCTCACGCTGTGATAAAGCCAAGGTCCTGATAAAGCCAAGGACAGGTAAAAAGGAATCTGCTGTACAGGGTTTTTGAGTGTCTCTGGGAAGAAAAGAAAAAAGAGAAAAGATCCCCACTACTCCGTGCTCTTCATCTATACTAGTAAATGATATAGTATGCACATTATAATTTAACAAAAGTGCCATTATCTGTTCTAATAAGTGCTACGTTGACATGGGCAATATTTTCTCAATCTGATTTGAAATCATTCCAGTTAACGATTCCAATTTAACTGTTTACATGGACAATGATCTGATAAGATGTGCTTTTACATGCTCAAAGTGTTTAATCAGAATATAACTTTGTTGCCATATGCAAAGTGGTTCTGTCTGCTGTGAAGCGTTTAATCTCGTGGCAAAATAACAGAGGAAGGGGGGGGGGGGGGAATAAAAATGTTCTACTTCCCATATTTTTCAGATCAAGCCCACCTTCTGTTTTATGATTCTTACAGTCTAATCTATGATTGATTGGCTCCTTTACTACATGAGCCAATCAGCGCCCCTTCCTAAACCAGAGACCCAGTGCATGAAAGAAAACACAGGTGGGATTAAGTTCTTGTTTTTGATTTATACCAATCAGGAATGCAAACAAAAATTTCCTTCCCGTAAACTCGTCCGATCATCTAAGGATACCCCCATGTGTGACAAACGCACAAAGAAGGAATATATTCCTTCTAGAGCGGAAACAATCAGCTCAATTGTTTACATGGCTAATATTACCTATTGAAGACATTATTAAAGGTTTACACCAGCACTCTCATTCTGATTGAAGATTTATTCCAGTCAGGTTGTTCCTATTGAGGTGTTTACATGATGCATTTTTTATTCTGATTGCGCTTTTATTCCCATTATTACTAGAATATTAGGGTCCATGTAAACGTGCCTAATGAATAATGGCTGCAGCCTAATATATCAAAGTGAGAAAGGAAATGCGATGGCTATTGTTACCAGCCCAAATGCGATTTGTTTTTTTCTATGGAAGCTCCTTCATTTTCTTCTTAAAGCAAATAAAGACGAAGCAGCTTGCAAATGACAAACCACAGCGTGAAAGTTACAGACTGTTATAAAGTGACACTGGAGACTTCTTCCAAAAACCTTAAATAGTTGTCGTCTAACTGAAACCCTCACCATATGATTGTTTTTCTTTGCTAATTAACACTGTTACAGGTTTATTTATTGGACTTCGATTTTGTGGAGTGTGTGACGTAAAAGCCCCTCATGGAAACAAAATCATATTAGAACTAGCACATCTGGAGTTTCCTTGTAGCTGGAACTACTGTCAAAACTGCAGTTATAGAATATTAAACACCTTCAGGCTAGTCTTAGTGTTTTCCAGGACTGTGAAATAATTGACTTTAGCGAACAACAAATGTAAAACAAATCAGAAACAGGATTGTTGAAAAAGACACATCATTCTGGACTGCGTTCCAACGCCAGCAATTAATCTAAATAAAGCTCACCCATAATTATTTAGATTTAAAGCTCTATGTGTAATGTGGAAAGGACTTCGAACGATGACATTTTAACGACTTTATATGCAAAGATCTTTGCCTTCTTTTCTTTTTCACACATACCACTCCTCTTTAGAGATGACAGAGCCATCCATCTGAGGAACCATATCCACAGAGACTTCCACTTCAGACCCATAGCCATCCCTGTAGCCTTGTTCGTTATATCTCAACCTCTTGTTGTCCTCCACTGGACTGTAGGACTGCATCCTGTTGGGAGGATGATTATGGAAATCCGGAACACGTTCGCCTAAGAAACTGGGACCTCCATAAATTTCAGGCTTCTTCTCATCCTCAGGATAGTTCAGGTCTTCAGGATAGGTCAGGCTCTGAGGCAGAGAGGGGCACGATGACAGGTCGCTAGCTTTGCCAAAGCCGTTGGCCAGGACCTGTTTTTTGGTGCTGTAATCACCTTTAAACGTGCGCCTCTGCCGATGAAAGAACACCACCAGCAATATAATGGCTGCCAGTAGCACTGTACCACACACAACCGCTCCACCGATAGCAGCTCCTGCTCGCTGTTGCTCGGTGTGTGTGGAACTAGGGGACTCTGGGTAAGGAGAGATGGAAGGGAAAAGGGTATAAGGCTTTCTCTAATTCCTCTAACAGCCCCATTTCACATAGTTAAAGCTGCTGGGGGGTCATTTTTCAATACGAATTTTATATATATATATATATATATATATATATAGATTGGAGATTTCTCATTGCATATCTACTGTAAGTGAGAGAGTGAGTAAGTAAGTAATTAAGTAGGTATGTAAGTAAATAAGATAGTAAATAATTATGTCACTGGATACCTTGCTAGACAGGGTAAAAAAAACTATTTTGATCACATTCAAGGCAAATATTATAATGATCTGGCCTGTGTTCTTTTGTCATTTGATTTGATTCATGTTCTCCACCCCAACTTTTAGCTAAATATGATTACCATCTGGCATCTAATGATTGCCAGCTAGCCGACTAACGTTGGCCATGTGCATGAATATTTCCACAATTCTATCACCACTCATTTTTTCATTTTAAACAATTAATTCAAATCCTTCACCCAGCAGCTTTAAATGACATTATGGAAAGGGAAGTAAATGAGGTTAAGGGGATGACAGTGTTTGACTACTTGAACACCGAGTGAAAACTCAGGAGAAGAGAACCGAGCATGCAGCAGACACAGAGCAGCAAGCATCAGTGCATATTTCCTATAGTTAAATTTTGACAGAACATGACAGTCCATTACCACGAGCAGGCGAGTACAGTGATAAATGAGACACCATGCAGTATTTTAGTTTTGTTGCAAGATTTCTAACAACTTTATACATAGCATCACATCAAGCATCAAAAAAAAAAAAAAAAAAACATGCACCTGAGAACATTGAGAGGAACCAGACAAGGACGAAATACTATGCCAGAAAATCCTCACAAGAAAAACGTTCTTATATAATGGTGATGTTTCAGAGGCAATTCAGTACAATGACAAAAGCATTCTCACATAAAACATACATCATGAACACCCAGAGATGTAAATTTCAGTCCTTACCTGTTATAATCACCTCGACTGATGCTGAACCTGTACCAATACTGTTCGTTGCATCACACATGTATGTGCCTGCCATGTCATAGGTTACAGGACCCTTAAAGATTAGTGTCTCCTCACGTTGCATGGCTGTATTTGGCATGGAGCCGTTCAGACTACAAGGACACAAAAAAGGTTGATTTTACAATGAGAGACAGTGTTACATACACCTATGTATTTACAAATTAGGTTTCCCAAATAGCATTATTTAATTAAAAACAGGTCAAAGTTGACAGGTAGGTCTCCATCACCATGCCTAGTTTTTCTTCTACTAATTTCAATGCTAGAAATATTCTTAAAATACTGTATACATCCAATTCCAAAAGCCAGTCAGTTTATCTGTCGATTATATGAATAATTCCATATAAATTCTATAAATATAAAAAAAATTCCTTGAGTTATTGAGATGACAGAAAAAAATGTAGCTAGAAAAAAAGGCCCAGTTCCCGAAATATACTCTCAAACATTATCTGAATTTTTACATACTTTTACACTCCTCTCAATTATATTAATTTATTTTCCCCTAAACATACAATTTTTTTTTACCATTGTATTGGGATTGAGCCCAACACAGGCCCAGGTTTCATAGACCAATCTCTCCATCTCCCCCCAGGGTATGGCTGGGAGTGGATCGCTATTACTTTTCTAATGAATCAGATCAACGTTTTTCCCCAAATTCCCATTTCCTCGGATTCAGGCGTAGGTGGCCTCGCCTTCAATTTTGCATGCACCCCCAGAAAACTTGTATCAAAACAATCAGTCGTGTCTCCCGAGTGCTATCGTCCTCAGGAAATGCGCTGTTTTTGAGTTACAAGGATTTGTTTAATACCCACGGCAAACCTCTTTGCTATTGCTGCGCCTATAAAAGCTTGAAAAAAATCCCATCTATCAATAATAAGTAACCCCTTCTTCACCCCTTTTAAAACTAGCTCCAAAGCTCATTCCATGTTGAAAAAAAAAGGGATTGTACAATGTATAAATGGTGAATCAGCAAAAAACAACCTTTGTATATATTTATTGCCAATCCCCCCCATCCCCCCCCCCCCCCCCCCCCCCCCCCCCCGATCCTCCAACCCCACAGAAAACCAAAAAGTCACATCACAGTCTTAAGCCAGGTATCCTGACTGCTCCCTGTAGGAATGCGCCGACATTACGATACATTTTTTCACACAAAAACCAACAAAACTAAACAGAAACAAACACCTACTAGACCACTATGAAAAACCACCATCCAGACCCCAACTTTGGACATACACACAAAACTTAACATTCGGAACAAGTAAAGTCTGCTCTCTGGAACGATCAAAAATGAGGACTCTATGACTAATCGTTCCCAAGATCCAGCCATAAGGCAGCACAACCACTTTCTCTTTTAAGTGTGGGCAAGATATCAGATTACATTTTCTTTGTGTCAGACAGCGAGATAACCAGGCTAAATCACCCTCCCCCCCAACACTCACACACTCTAACACACACACACACACACACACACACACACACACACACACAAAGGTGAATGGTCATATCTCATTTTGAACTTTTTGCTCAGGAAGGACATTTTGAACTTTTTGCACAGGAAAACCGATGCATCCTTCCACCCTACTTCACCTTTTCTCCAGGATTAATCTCTAGTTTAAAAATGTTGTTGCATGAATCAGAAAAAAACATCAAGGAAGCTATAAAGTGTCTGCTGTCATGTGACCAGATGTCTCTATTCCACCACCCTGGCAGTCAAGCTATATCTAGTTGGCAGGATTTGACATTGAAACTATCACAGTATTGAAGTTATGGTCACAAGTCTTGCTTTCATTTCAATATTGATCATTTTGCATTCCCAATGTCAAATGCATTTATTTCCAATATACAGTAAGAACCTCTTTCTACTGTTCAGAGGTTTAAAAAATACAGTAATAGATGAAACCCATTAAGAGCATAGAGCAGATATAGAAACGTCTATAACCGCACTACCTTAGGTTAGATGTATTGAACTGGTCAATATTAAAAATTTCCACATGGATCTGTGGTCCAGTTTGAATCAATTTCAAAATCTAATCAGTTCATGTGCAATGCAATTCATCTGCGTGAAAAATACGACAAACATTCAACCACTCATTCTTGAGATATCGCACTAACAAGAATCTTGGAAAGACAGCCTGACAGATGGATAAGCTATAAAAATACTCATAAAGACATAAAAACAGAATGGCTGATTATATAAGGGACAGATTATTATTTGGCACGGTGTTATAAGAAATGTCAATAACAGGAAGGTGTGAGGTGACGCAAAGCCTTAATAATGCCGCACGTTTTCCTATCAGAGCGCAATCATTGTTTAATTGTCTTAGTCAGCTAATAATTCATTTTTGATTCGTTAATGAACACATCATATGTTTTAAATACTTATAGGTACATTTACGTTGACGAATACAATATTGTCCACGAGACAATTTTAAGTTAAAGCTCTTAATTAGTTTGTTTCAAATCTAAACACTCGTTCTCTCCTCAGCCTCAATTTTGAAAATAAAACAAAAGTCACTTAAAAAAAACAGCACTTTTTTTATTTTCTCCCCTGCATTTCAGTTCCACAAAATGTGTGAAGACATGTCTGAAGCTTGTACATTTTTCACACCTTTTAGTGTTTCATAGTCAGTATTGGCATATTAGTATATTTTCATCACTTTTTTATAAAAACATGTTTTATTAATTTGAGGCTGAATTTAATGCTCAAGATTCGAGTGGGGAAATAACCCATTCATAACGTATAGCTGAGTGCAAAAGTTTCTGCTTTACGTCATTTCTGGGTAACAATACAACAGAAGAAGGTATGTATAAAATGCATAAGAAATGATAAATAGTGTATAGAAACAAATGAAATACATTTCAACTTGACCTTCTTGTTCACCAAAGCTGATCTGAAGAAAGCAGAACACATATTGAAAGAAAAAAAAAATCAATAGCCGAGTGGTTTGGCAGAGTTAGAACTGAGATGTCAGGAAGAATTCCAACTGAGAGGGTCCAAAATCCGATCCAAGAATACACAAAGAGCAGAAAATAATATGTAAATTTTTGAGACTGTATAAGTGATTTTTCTTTCACTAGAAATCTTTTTAATATTCACATTTTTCACGAACATTTCCAAAAGCCATGGCATGACTAAGGATCATTAAAACAATTGATATAGAAACATGGCCGACATGATGTTGGGGGAGGGGGATGCAAGCAAACGGTAACACATTCTGCACAGATGTGCTGAGAACAATGTTGATGGTGAGAAAGCCGAAAGCCATAAAAGTTGCAGAAATATGAATGGATCAGTGAGTTTACACACTTAATACTAGCATGACGAGGTCATTTTTTTTGGTTGATATTTTTATTCTGCAATATTTCCCAATGTATATACCAAAATCCTAGAAGGTAATTTTGAAGGTAACTTGACCACCTTGAAACCTGTAATAAAAAAGCAACAGCTGCGAAACCCAAAAATGAGATCTCTATTTTTGCAGTTCTGAGAATTTTTTTATTTTTTTTTTCCAACAGAGAATATTTTTGTGCACATTATCTCTGAGCCACAAGGGTGTTAAAAAGGATAATGCCAAATATTTTAGCAAAATTGTTTGGGTTATATAAGTGTGAATTTTGTTTGATTATGCAAAAAGCTATCACTCTGCCAGAGTTGTCACAAATATCTCATTTACAAATATTTGTAGTCATTTACAGTAAGTATTCAGTTTACTAACAATAATATGTCGGCTGACTTTTAATTTAAAAATTATAGCACAATACAACATCCAAATTGCATATTGTCCTATTTTACAGAACATATTGTGGACACTAAACAAGTCATACCTGTTGTTAATTAATGCTTTTCTTGGCTTTATCATTCTCCACAAATCCTTAAAAAAAAAACATTTAATTTACTCATGACAGCTTCTTTTCTGTAAAACTGATAGTTCTACTATACTGATCATGCGACAGATTGGCTGGTCACGACGCATCAGCTTTGCATGAAGACTGGATCACTAACTGTCGTGATTAAAGTATAAAGTTTCTAAAATAAGGATATATTACAGAAAATCAATAGAAAACTTGTTCTTTTTGCTCCTCCTGTCAAACTGTTCATACAGTATCTACCCCAAAGATTTCTTGTACTGTTCAGTGTACTTACTATCTCCACTGATATGAAGAAACAGTTGGATTAGCATCAGCCACGCAAGTCAGCTGGACATTCTCTCGATTTATATACCAGTTTCCATCAAACCCCTCAATGCTCACCTCTGGCTCATCTGTACATAAAGCAAGGCAAAACAGATACATTATCAGAACATTCATCACATAAAAAAAAAAATAGATGGACAAATGTATGTTTGTGTTGGTACATCCTCTTAAAACGTATGTATATATATATATAGTATATTATTTATTTTGTTCCACAGGGAACTCTAGTATGTCTTCTTACACTGCACATTCAGAAGAATGGTTTCTGTTTGCTGATCGTTATTGTAGGTGGAGATGCAGGTAAGCCGCTGCTCGTGTGCTTCTCGCCTGGGTGTCATGATGTATTCACTGCGCACTGTTATCGTCCCATCACTGTTCCTGATCTCCTCGGTGTTTGCTTCACCGTCTAACTCAGTGTCCCATGTGATGACAGCAGGGGGCTTCCCGTTGGCTGAGACACACGTTGCGACGGTCATCTTCATATCTTTTGATCCTGCCACTATGGTAGGAGTGGACAGACTCATCTGCACCATCGGTCGAGCTGTGGAATAGAAATTGTACAGCATTTGTTAAATCCCTCTGGATACTATTATTACTCTCATTATCATATGTGCTCATCCTTTCAGCATACTTAGTACTGTTTGACTTTACTCTTTGACATCTGTACACTGTAATGATTTATAATCCTGCTATCTGGCGTCTATTTCATCCCGTCTTCCTTGAGTTGCCTTAGAGTTTTTCCTACCCGTTGTCTCCTCTGGCTTTCTCATTAGAGATCTTAATGTACATCTAGATTTCTCTAATTGCTTTGTGCATTGTATATTGTTATAAGTGCTATAAAAATAAAAATATAACTGAATAAAAGATTAAACACAGCAAGTAGATTTTTTTTCAAATGTGATTGCTGCAAAGTTTCCAGGAAAAAAAAAAAAAAAAACTGTTTCCACTGGAATCTTGGCTCTGAATCCCCCAATAAGAAAAACAGAGCCAAGAAACTGTGCGTTGTTCCAAATTTGAACACCACATCATGAACTCAGTTCACCAGCTAAGACATGTATCCTTGGCTGAACTAAACCATTGAATCTTTACCAAGAAAATGCCAATGTGCGTAGCTTAAAAGTATTCCATAAATTCATTTCTGATTAAATCTGACTTTACCTCGGTTAGTGGTTTGAATAAATAACAAATGAGTAATCCTTATAATACTTATGTCAATTTTACTCACCCAAACTAATATTAAATGTATAATGGCAATAATTAAAAAAAAAAGAAAAAGATCTTTCCTCCATGTTCTAAAATAAAGTGTACCCAGATGTCAGCTTTAATTTGAATGACTTTGACTTTATTTGTGGTTTGTTTTTCATAGTGCTTATAGTTGAATAGAATTTAACATACCGTAAACAGTGAGATTGACCATGCTCTCCCGGTTCCCCGCAGGGAACGTGGTATATTCACAGATGTACGTTGCCTCATCAGACAGTTTCAGGTTACTAAAGATGATAGTCGTGTCCTCCAGTGATGGAGTTCTCTGCCGGACTGCTGGGTTCTTGAACCTCACGCGGTCTTTAAAAGCTGGTAGCACTGACACACCCAGAGCTGGATTGGCGATGGCCACGTTCTGCTTGGTGCCATTGACAGACTTCTGCCAGGTTACCTGGGAGATCTTGACCGGTGGTTTACTGTTGGCGAAATGGCAACGCAGCTCCACCTGAGTGCCCACGTAGCCTGACCGGTCACTGTCCGTATGAACAGTTTGACCACTCGAGCCTGAGAGACAAGATAAAGATGAAAGATGATTTCTTACATTCCATTCCACTTTCTTTCACATTTTTTCAATCGCATTTTTAAGAATCCATTTATTCTTAGTCTCCGATTCTAAAGCGCTTCATGAGATTCATGGTCGTTGAAAGTCATTCATTATATGAATGACATCTTATTCAGATCTGTGGCAAGATGCTGAATAACTGTTAATACGACCATAATCTTATCCCTTGGATACCTATTATATATTTTTTTATATGCAGGATATGGATATCCCTGAGAAACGCATTCACCTGAGATTGTGGGTCTAAAAATAATAATGTTAAAGAGCTCTGGTTGCAGTAAGACACCGTAAGTCAGCAATGGCTCAGAGGTTCACATGTGTGATTGTATTTGAGCGTGTCCTTAAGCCAATGTTGAATAAATAAAAGGATTGAAACACGGTGGCCAACCCAAAGTGTAACTAAAAACAAGGCTGTATTGTATTGCAGAAGAGTCTCTTATGTAACCATAACACTGGATTGCTCTTTATTTCTTTTTCCTCTCCTTTTTTTTTTTTTTTTTGGAATTAAAAATCCTTTTGGACTTAGAAATGTTAACTCAATATACCATGCAAGCAAGCACAATTCCTCTGCCTTAAGGGCGAGCAAACTGAACAAAAGGCTTTTTATTTCAACTCAGCATTTCTTTTTTTGTGTGTGTGACTTGCAGCATTTGAAGAGTGGAGGTCATCTGTCAAGAATTATACTCATCCTAGTTTTTTCATGAACATACACATAGAAGTAAAGCCAACATCATTTCTTTACCATTATGTAAGCCAGGCATTTGAAGAGAGAGATCACTCTTGACATACAGAGTTGGAGGATGGAGAAAGTTCAGCAACTTAATGATCCATATCAGGGTTGCCAGGTCTGAATGGCAAAACCAGCTCAGTGTCTGAGCTGAAAATATGCTCTTCTAAACCCTAGACACAGCTGGAAAAATGGCATGTGTATCTATAAAATATTATGCATTACATTTTAAACAATTTCCCTAAAATAGATACAGATTTTTTTTTTTTACAGGCAAAATAAATAAAGCCATGACTGACATGCAACACAGGATAGTGCAGTCAAATGCAAATGAGAACATGGTAGCATAGGGCTCAGGATTGTGCAGTATAGAGTGACGCATCCTTTTTTTTCTCAGTTCATTTTAACTACCTATACGAACATGACTCAGAAAAAAAAATTGAAAATGCATCACATGGGCAAAGAAATAGCACAGCTATGAATGATTTTTATTCTGGTTGTTCCTATGATCATATTTAATAATAATATGCTAATTGTGAGAGTTATACATTTTTTTGACATCATTCCCATATTTCGTTTAGTGGTAAAATTGAACCCTTCATAAAAGTAATGATAACTTTTGTTTTACCTGATATAAGTTTGAACATGTGAAGATGTGAAGTGACACATCAGCAAGGTTTTAAATTTTTTTTTTATCATCATTGAACTATGCTGTGTTGCCGGCATGTATATGTGACGCTTGTGCATTAAAGGTTAAAGTGTATGTGTACTTTTGTGCAGAAAGAAAAAAAAAACAGGCATAATTAAAAGTAATATATAATATATAACATTCTTTCTTTTCTACTATTCAAAAATGCAAAAGTAGATCAACTAGATCTTGTTACCAATGGCTTTCACAGGGATTCTTTCATTGCCACAAAATGTAGTCCTTCTTGTTACTAATCCATAACAAATCTGCATTGACATTGACCCAGTTTGGATTAATTCCAGACAGTATTCGGTTAATCTGCTGGTTACATTTTAATGCAAACCCTAAAAGAAATTCACCCACTCAAAACTGCTGATGTATCAGGGGAATAGAACACTTGCAAGTGTGGTATAAATATAAGAAAACACAAGCCCATCCCTGATTATTTTCCTTTAAAAGGGCAAGTGTTTTTTTTTCCTTACTTATGTATAGAAGTTGAAAATAAAGAATAAACACACTTATAATACACGGTACGGTTATAGCTAGGTGTTTGCATGCATGCGCAGTTAAGCTTTAGCATAAGGATAGAATAGTTATTTCATCGGAATAATTTAAATGTCACTCAAGTAATTGAATGACCAGATATTACATAGCGATTGGGGGAGGGGCGGGGGTTTTTATTAAAAATTAACACTGCCTTCAAAATGTACCTCCAAATAATATCCTTTATGCTTTATCCTCTCCAGACAATTTGATATGCAGGACAGTCATTTAATAATATTAAATCTCTTGGTCATACAGGGCCTTTTTCCAAAAAAAAAAAGGGGGGGGGGATTAACACAAGGGCTACTAACTAAATGAGCAGTTAAATGATGCAGAGGGACTGCCCTACATTAGACTAGACAGTGGGGGAGTGAGTTTGCCTTAGCAGGGTCAGTGGCTTTTATTAAGTGAACACAAATACGGAAAGCACTAATGAATGTAGACCTGAGTGCATCGGCCATAGCAGCAGATTATAGCATTCAGTATGGATATTAAAGTCCAGGCTGAGGTCCAATTGCATGGATGAGGACAATCAGGCCTTTGCCTTCGGTTTGCTGCTACACTAATAAGTGATAAATTGCAAACACTTTTACAGTCTGTAAACACAGCGCAGCCGAACCTAAAGAACTGATAATCAGATTAGATTCACAAGTAAGAGACTGGCGTACCGAGAGCTTTTCAGGCTCTCAGCATCAGGATTCAACTTTTAAAGCCCTTAGGAAGTTCAAGGTATTTTTTTTTTTGTACATTACATTTTACCACTGTCTGTTGTTCAGCACCAAAAACACTTGGTGAGGCCATCATATCCTTCAGCTGTTAACTCAGCTATAAATCTGACAGCTGTGTCCCTGCTGACTGCTAAACACACAAAAAGCCATATAAAAACATTTATACATATTTATTACAAATCACTTTAAACGATTATGGAAATAAGTTGATAGGTGTACTGATTATTTGACCAATTTATGTCTTAAGAAATTTCTTCTTGTTCAAAACACCCACGGTATAGTTCCGCACAATACAGTACCACAAGAGGGTCAAATCCAAAATGGTGCACCCAGTTGCAAAAATTGAAGTGCGTCTTCTTCTTCTTCACATGAAACGGTGAAACTTGTAGGCGACTTGAGTGATGAAATTCTACCTCGACCCTCCTACTCCCCCGACCACACACCCAGTGACTCCTTACTCTTCTATCACTTCTTCAAAGACGGTCTCCACCACCTTTCCATCGTTTGAAGAAGCGCATCGCCTTAGGTGGCTACATATACATATACTGTAGGATATGTAGAGAAGGTCTAAACTCACGACCAACACTGTTTTCATTACATTCTTTTTTTTCTTAGCGATAATAACAATTTTATGACTGCCTGTCATAGTAACATTTTAGACATGAACAAATCACTGATGTACAAAGATAATATTCCCTGCTCCAGTGTTTGATCATGATCAAAGAGAGACATTTTACAGTAGTAAAATGTGTATGAACTGAATATAATCCCCATTGGACCAAAAACATTTGTCATTGCAAACATGTCACAGCTACCTAGACACTAGATATCTCTTGAGAGGTATGTCAGTGTTATGAATTCAATATCATAAACTAATGATGGCTTAAAAAGAACTTTGATGCCGCCAAATAATGAATATAGTTATGTTTGCACTTATTGCTATCCTGCGTGTTCTTTGTGGTTAGTAAAGTCTAGGAAGAGTTTGTATCTGTGTATCTATTTAAACCTGCTTGTTCTTGGTAAACTCCTGGCCACCCTAGCCAGAGACAGTATACCCATGCTCAAGTCTTTTTGACTTTCATTAATCTCTTTTTGCTAAAAGCTGATGTGGGAGGAAACCCACCAAGCAGGGGAAGAACATGCAGACAGACCCGAGGCAGTAATCGAACCCGGTCCCTGGAGGTGCAAGGCACTATCCACAGCGCTATCCACTAATCCACTGTTCCGCCAAGTTAAAAAACTGAAATTTCAAATTTATTTTAATTCCTACAAAACTGCATACCTATAACATTACCATATAGCTGATACTTCTAAGACTTAAAAGGAACTATGGCAGCAGTCTGGCCAAAATTTTTCATACATGTAACTTTTTTTTTTTTTTTTTTTTTTTTGCCGTAGAAATAATCGGGTTATGTTGGCTTCTTTAAACCTGAAGCTGCAAGGCAATTTGTAAAAGAAAGAAAAGCAAGTTAATGTTGGCTGCTGGCTTAACTTCAGGAAAACTGCAGGCACCCATCCTAGTGGTGATTTGTTTGCCTTCGCGAATCCACATGTGCATTAAACAATTTATTGCGGTTTGATTGATGTTAAACTAGTGCCGTGTGCCTTACTTGTTAGCATAATTAGCTTTGTGGCTTTAGTGTAAAAGTAAAAAAAAAACAAAAAAAACAACATTCAGCTGCCAAACTTGGCTGATGTCTTGGCTGAAATAGAAGGAAAAAGGGAAAAAGAGAATATTGTTTAAATGTCATTTTTGGCCCACAATCATCCTGTAAGATTTGTTGAGATTTGAACAAATATTTTTATTCACAGAGGAATAATTACTTTAAGCGAGAGCAAATCCATCTTTCTAAAAGCCTAATGAATGCACACAGCTGAGACTGGGAGCTGAGCAGGGACAGGAAGGAGGCAAAACACAAGGGATTGCTTATAGCATGATGCTTTTTTTCGTTTGATCTTTCACATTGTAGCAACACCTCCAGGTTATATTTAGCCAGCCAGTATGTTGGAACAGTTGTATACTGCTGTGCTCCTCGAGCTCATGGCAACACCGTGTACCCTGAAGGCTAAATAACCTCTCAGTGTCCCTCATATTTTATCCCCTTCTCAGTGGACACATTTACAGATTCCTGACAAGCAAAGCCGAGCCGCTTCTGGGTGTTTCCTCTCCTCCGAGAACTCAAAAATCAAGCTGTACTTTATTCTTTTCATATTTGTTCTTTCGTGTGAACCGGGCCATTTCTATCTCTTAGAGGTATAAACAATAGCGTAAGGCCCCAGAGCTACCATGAGGTCCTGTCAAATTGCAGGATTAATCTACAATGATGGCATTTGGCAGGGACCCTTATTCAGAGCAATTTCATTAGGGTTAGAGGGCCAAACGTGGCAGCTTCGTGGGGTTTCCCTCTCGTTTGAACAGGTGACCTTCCAATCAATAATCCTACTGTGTGTGTGTGTGTGTGTGTGTGTGTGTGTGTGTGTGTGTGTGTGTGTGTGTGTGTATGTGTGTGTGTGTGTGTGTATATATATATATATATATATATATATATATATATATATATTATGGCTGTAGCTATCAAATATTTTAGAAATCGAGTATTCTACCAAAAATGTATTTGATTAATCGTGTAATCGCGGATAAAATGTACTTTTGCTTAATTAAACAGCAATGTAAAATATATAAAAGAAACAAAGATTAATTGCTTTTCTTTTTAGAAAAAATCTACTTTTATTTTTTAAATGCATACGGCATTTTTTTCAAAAATAAACATTGTCATTATTCACTTATTAAGGAATAAAGTTGGCTGATATTAATTAAATGCATTACAGTGACATACATTAAAGCCTTTTCTAAGATTCAAAAACTAAAAAAAAATGTATTTCAAATGACTTTAAGTATCAAAAAAACTAGGGCACACTTTAAAATAAATTTTAATATATTTTTATCGCTCCTTTCCATTTTGCAGCCCGCAACAGAACGCTCCCTCAAATCAATACACAGCTAACTGTTTGCGTCTCCTTCCGCTTTGTTGGTGACGTAAGTGCTTCTTCTTCGTCGGTGTTTACTGGCGGCTTGCATCCGGAAGTGCGCTGTGTCACGCCAAACAAATAATTGCGCAAAAACCTAACGCAAGCTTTTAAAATTAATGAAAAAGCTTCGAGGCAGAAGATTTTGCCTCGATCATTTTTTGTAATCGAATTACTCGAGGAATCGTTTCAGACCTAATATATATATATATATATATAGTTCTTGCCCAATATTCGACTTGTTGACTGGCATCAGGCTATTGGCAAATAAGCATTCGCCAATGCTAGCCAATGTTATTTACCTTGGACAACAGTATTATACCCAGCTGAACTTTTGGGAAAGATTTAATAGGAGGTGCTCTATACATAACTCCCAAAGCAGGGACGACATGCAGACATAGGAAAATGTCGACTGTGCACCATTACTTCATTGTCTCCGAGAAAGATCAGCAATATGAAGTGTGTAATACATGTCACAGTGATATTTCAGAGGAGGTACCGCACACAAGCGTGTTATATTTTGTTTTTTTCCAATTGCTTTTATACTTAATTACATTTCAGTTATGTTTCGCGAAAAAGGTTTTTTGTTGGGCTATATACTGTGAGTACTGATTATTTTTTATCACTGAGGAGGAAGCAGTATGGGAGGCTAAAAGGCTTTTAAAACAATTATTTTTCGCAAAAATCATCTGTCATTTAAAAAGGTTATATTAAAGGTTGTTTCATAAATTTAAATGATTAATTTTTGCTCGCTCAAAGAAACTCTGTTAAATTGCCTAAATACTTAAAAACTATTTGTTTTTGTTTTTTTTATCATGAAAATGTATGCTTTCCTGGCACAAAGGGGAGTAATGAATAAAAACACAAACAACAACTATCAGCCAAGTTATTATTTTAACCTCTAGAGACCTGAATGTCCTTAGGAGGACATGACATTTTTATCCAAAACTACATATTGTTAAGATTCTCATATGAGGACAGTTGGGTATAATTCTTTTGCCAAAATTCTTCCAGTTTGAAGATGATTAATTTCATTGTTATCAGGTTCTATTAACGAGAAACAGGATGGAGATATTGCGATGTACAGTACACAACAGTGAGTACAGGACTCAGAATCGACAAGCATTTGTATCAGCCCAGAACACACACACAGAGTGTAAATACAGTCATGTTCAAAAGTTAGTACCCCCTCTTTTAACAAAAAACATCTGATCATAGTTGGTCTTTCTTTTAGGCAAATATTCATCTAATAACATCAATTAAACTTCAGATGAATAACAGCATAGAACTTTTCTGACTGTGCCATTATTCATTTAACAAAAAGTAAACACAAAGAAAAATTATTTCCCATATAGATCAACCGTTAAAGTAATCAAGTATGACTTTTTCAGTCTCTCACATCAATGTGAAGGAATTTTAGCCCATTCTTCTTCACAACATAGCTTCAGTTTATTGAGGTTTTTGAAATTTTTTATATGCACGGCTCTCTTAAGGTCCCACACAGCATTTCAATTGAGTTGATGTCTAGATTTGATTCTTTTCCTCTTCTTGTTGCATGTCGCAATGTTGACCAAGCTTTAGCTCTCAGACAGATGGCCTCAAATTTGCCTCGGTATACACTGGTATAAGGAGGAATTCATGGTTGATTTATTGACTGCAAGGTGTCCAGGTCCTATGATTGCAAAACAAGTCAAATCATCACCATTCCACCGCCATGCTTTGAAGTGGGTATAAGGTGTCTCTGCTGAAATGCTGTTTTTGCCAAACATGGCAGATTAAGGCCAAACAACTCCACTTTGGTCTCGTCTGTGCATACGACGTACACAATGAAACTGAAACGCCTGGTTTTAGACCACAATAATTCATTAGTATGGTGTAGGGCTTCGATTTGCAGCCAATATGCCATCACTTCGTCTTGGGAATGACAGACACAAGTCCTGCACAGCGGCCAGAGTGATTTTGAGCCGTTCTTTTTGCAGAATAGTGGCCAAGTCACTACGTTATACTGGTGGAAGAACACGTTTCCTGACTCGTTCCTCCAAAACACCCCAAAGTGGCTCAATAATATTTAGATCTGGTGACTGTGCAGGCCATGGGAGATGTTCAACTTCACTTTCACTTTGTCACCAGTCCTGCTGTGTGTATTGGTGCATTGTCATCCTGATACACGGCACCGCCTTCAGGATACAGTATTTGAACCATTGGGTGCACATGGTCCTCCAGAATGGTTCGGTAGTCCTTGGCAGTGACGCGCCCATCTAGCACAAGTATTGGGTCTAGGGAATGCCATGTTATTTCAGCCCAAACCATCACTGATCCACCCCCATGCTTCACTCTGGGCATTCAACAGTATGGGTGGTACTGTACGCTTCTTTGGGGCTTCGCCACATTATAACTCTCCCGGATGTGGGAAAGACAGTGAAGGTGGACTCATCAGAGAACAATACATGTTTTACATTGTCCACAACCCAAGATTTTTGCTGCCGGCACCACTGAAACCAACGTTTGGCATTGGCATGAGTGACCAAAGGTTTAGCTATAGCAGCCTGGCCACGTACATCGACCCTGTGGAGCTCCCGACGATCAGATTTAGCCATGAAACCTCTAACACTAAATTGGCCAGTGTTTCAGTTTCATTGTCCAACCCCTGTAGTTCTAGAAGCCTTGTGATTTGTTCATATGCAGTTTTGTGAACCTCAGTCAGCTTCCATGTTCTTTTAGACAGGTGAAGTTTTTCCTGAAAACACTTCCAAACAAACCATATGTGTTCAGTCTTCTTCTAGTGCTGTCATGGAGTGACATGAGTTGTCACTTAGTGTCAACTCAGTGAGGCCTGTATGGTCTGAGATGTATGTCTTGGGTATTTTGTATTTCTCTGAGCCTTGCATGGTCTGACCTTTGGGGGAATCTAGTGGGACGTTCACTCTCAGGAAGATTGGCAACTGTCTTGAATGCTTTCCACTTTGCATAATATTTTTGATGTTGAACTTCATATTGTTTTATATCCCTTTCCCGAATGGTGTGCAGCAACAATTGCTCTAAAAGACCACTTCTTACAGCATGTCTGCCTTGTTTGAATCGTTTTAACGCACACCTGAATGCTCCAGACCAACAAACTGTTAGAACAGCTTTTATAGGGGTCTGCACACCACTTTTTAATGATGTTTTTACACAAAAGCACATTGAATTAAAAAGTCTCTGTATATACATGTATATACACACACTGTTTTTGCAGAGTTTTGAAGTTCTTCCTGCGTCTGTGTGGGTTTCCTCTGGGATCTTTGGTTTATTCCCAGATACTAACAGCAGGCTAAATTGCCCCTACATGTGGATGTGTTTACTTTGTGCTTCATGAACCACTGACACCCCATTTAGTGTGTATTTCCACCTTTCTTTCCAGTGTTTGGCGATAGCTTCTGGATCCATTGTGATCATGCCTAAGATAAGGCGGTTAGCTATGAATGAATGAGTTTAAACTTTCAACACAAGCAAAAGTGAGATATTTCAACTCCTAGCATCTCACGTCCAGGTCACATCCTGGTTTGACACAATATAACCACAATATAGCACAATATACAGTATTAGACCAATACCTGGAGGAAAAAGTCATTTCAGAAGGGCCTGCATCAAGCAAAGGAAAGAAATACGGAGATTTTAAATGACTGGAAATGGGTTAAGAAACCTCTAAGACATTATTAAAAACCTGGAAGGATTGTGGTGAAATATTATAGAGTGCAACATTTTGGTAAAAATAACTTTGTTTTTGTGAAGGATTGCCAATAAATGAAATTGTGATTTTTCTATCTGTATTGTCTTCATTTTTATCTCAGCTTTTTTTTGTTGTTGTCTTTTGTATTGCCCTTTTATGATTTACTGTTGCACATCTTGATGGTATTTTTTGACCCTTTATCCTGTTTTGTTGACCTTGATTCTTGTGTTCTGCAAGCGTATATATATTTTGAAATTGGAACTGAAATTAAACTTCTGGCCATGGGTCACCCTTCTGCTTCTTTCAGACTCCACCGTTAAGCTGTGCAAATGAGTGTTTTTCTAGTTAATTTAATATAACACATAGACAGTAGGCCCACGCAGTATTGTTTAGTCTAAGTCTATTCCTGACGGATCTCAGACACAAGCTGTACGAGGCCAATGACGGATGCCTTTAAAAATGAAGGACCACTGCTGAAAGATCTGTAATCTAAAAGTAATAAAAATTTGATGGAGAAGCACACAACACCTGAGACCCTCTCTGTCCCTGCTCACGACCCGCTAAAGACAACCACTGGTCTGTGACGTGTAATAACACAGATAAAATAACAGCGTGTCAGACTCATGCACTCGTGCTCCCCGACTGAGTCAACATTTCAACACTGATAAAAGTGTTAGATTGAATGCTGAATTGTGTCTCATTGACTCTAAGCTCTACGATAAACATATTTTTTATTTTATTTTTTATCAAAATATCCATATTGTACCTTTTTAAATCATTTAAAAGGCTTCAGTTGACAGAAATGTCTCTTATCAATCCGCGGCAGCATCGGTGTCTGGGTGTAAGTATGAACCGTACTGGATGTTCTTAAAAGTTATCATGGCTTTAGTGTTTAAGTTTTATTGAATGTTCAATGTGACCTCCTCAGCATACAGTGCAAATTGACATGGTCCCAGATGTAGCCGATTTGTTGAGTGGATGGCGAGAGATATGGTTTAGTTGTGTATTTTATAAAGACCATTATAATTTTTTTTTCTCAATCTGTATGGTTTGTCCAATACATCCTGAGGAATTACTAAAAAAATGTTTTATCTATATAAACCACTTCACCAATATGACCTTTTATTATGATTTTCTTTCCTTTACAATAAAAAATTGTTGGCCAAGTCTTATTAAACTATTAAAGACCCCTTAGAAACATGTTTCTAATTTTGCGAAAAATCTGAACGATGGAAAACAATGAACAAATGGGGCATTTGAACAGTTTTAATCTGATCCAAACTCTATAATTCTGTGTAAAAACAGACGAGGCTTCAAAATAAAGCAAGCCCTAAATTTGCCAGATGTTTAGTCTTGATGATCCAGCAAGGTCTAGGCAAGGCTTTGCTTTGTAAGATGGATGTCACGGTCCTGAGGACATGGGCTAATGAGAAGTGAAGGCTGTCTCGGGAGCATGAGCATGGTCTGTGTCTGAACCGCTCAGTTTATCTTTAACGTCATGCATAAAGACACGCACCTCTTCACATTGGAGTCCAGACAACACTGGATGTATTACATAATAAAAGGAAATGACAGGAACCCAGCACAACTATCATGTCCCAATTTATGAACGGTAATGCATTCCGCCGATGCAAATTGCATTTCAGTATTAAAAATGAACGATTACGATGTGTTAAACAGGTGCGGGAGCCTTCAGTGCTTTTATTAAGCTCAAGTGGAGGGCTCCTACTGTTATGTGCTTTTGCCTTCATTATTTATTTTGTGGAGATTTTTTTTTTCCCCCCGCAGAAACTATTAGAAAGATATTACGGCAAAAAACGAAACCTTTTTCCATTAATCAAAGCTGATAATAATATGACTTTGTGACTAAGGCAAACCTGCAGAAAGAACAGATAATAATGTTCTAAACAGAAACGGATATAAATACAAATAAAAAGTTGCCTATTCTTTCAGGAAAAAGCTTGCCATAGAGGTTTACACTGCATCTGCTTGAGACTTACAGTGTACATACAGACTGGGATCAGCAGATATGAAGAGTGTCCGTAAATTTTCATGCATCCTCTGGTCAGCCGGCAGTGCTTTAAATTAGCTTTTAGTTTCTTTATACTGGGAAAATGTGAGGGCTGTAACCCTCAAAAGTCAAAAGTAACACAAAGGGCACTGGTGGCTCAGTGGTAGGTTTCTTGCCTGCCATGTGGAAGGCCCGGGTTCGATTCCCAGCCACTGGATGCTGTGCCACTTCCAAGCCTGGATAAAATGGGAGAGTTGCATTAGGAAGGATATCTGGCGTAAAAACCTGTGCCATGCTT
Source organism: Clarias fuscus (assembly GCA_030347435.1). Taxonomy (NCBI): domain Eukaryota; kingdom Metazoa; phylum Chordata; class Actinopteri; order Siluriformes; family Clariidae; genus Clarias; species Clarias fuscus. The sequence goes on along the minus strand of CM059230.1, from coordinate 11,804,761 downwards.
ATGTGAGGATCGGATGGTCCGCCCCTTGCTGGGAGCAATCGAAAGACGAACAACATCATTAACTGACAAAGGTCATTGGAATTGCACATGTTGCTAAACTACCTCTTCCTCTATACAAAGGTACTACTCGACATAGTCTCTATCCCAAGCAAGGCCTTTACACCATAGTTGAACCCAACTCTCGAATCCCCTTTGTCGCAGTTGTAAGTGGATCACTTTTGATTGAGACCATTGTACAGCATGTGTAGTTTGAACAACCTATGACAGTGAATAAAAAAAGACATGCCTACTTTTACATTACTTTTGGTACAGCCATTGGATTACCAACGACACTGCTTAGAAATAAATAAAAACATCCTCTGTAGATAAGTCCGGTTATGAACCAGTGATGTAGCTGAGGTTGAGAAATTGTCTGAGTGAGAATTCTCGCATCATGCTCATAGTGCTGGCATTTCTTCCTCTGGCGTTCCTCCTCTTTCTATTGTTTCCAGAAGGGTTTGTATTTCATCAAAGAACAAACAGCAAGCTCCCAGTTTAGGCTGTGCCGTCTTTAGGTTTAAGTCCATGTACTGAACCAGAAAACAGATACAGATGGCGGCATTGTGTTACACCTTGAATACAAAAAAAATGTATACACACTTCAACATGAAAAATGTATGCCTCTCTTCTAAAGGTCATATGATAGCATCAGCGATGGTGCGACTACTGACATCTTTAGAGGAAACATAATACTACACATTGCTGCCGTAATTCAATTCGAAAGGAGCAACTGTTGAAGTGTGTATACATTTTTGGAGGCCCCTCTATAGTCGAACTGTACATACTTGTATTCTCTTCTATGCTAGCTCAGCAGTTCAGTTTGTGAACCCATTGGCAGAAAGTTCAGCTCAAATCCCTGTACTAGCATAAAGCCACTTTTTGGGGCCTTGGGCGAGATCCTTAACTGCTCAGCGCTGTGCTTGGATTGGAATCACCCCCACTTGGAAGCTGTCTACCAGATGAATAAATGAAAACGTGATAAATGTTCGGAATAAAGCAAAGCTGGCAGTGTTAACCAAAAACCTCTCCATTACATTGTACAATTGCTATTTTTAATCCGAGGTTGATCAAATCGGCGGCAGCAGGAGATGACAGGCGATCCTCGGAGCTTGCTGCTGTGTTTCAGTCTCACCTCTCTGTCTCAATAGTTTCTTGTGACCTAGCATGAATTCCAGTGGGATAACACTTTTTTTTTTTTTTTCTCCAGTGGTCACAGCTATCATTTTAATCACAGGTTTATATTAATGTGCAAATCGTAATAATGTCATTGTTTACATAGTAAGAGCTCATTCCCAGGGATCATGGTGGGCATGTGTAAATGTGCAGAGTGAAGGTTTCCATAAGAAAAGCTTTATTTAAACGTTTTGTAAGGCGTCTCCAATGTGAGTGTACATTTCAATTGTGGGTTAAGTTTATATGTTGTATGTAATGAAGCATTTGTCCTATTAGCTTCATGTAGAAGAGAGGTTAATGAAATGCTGGTGAGGAAACATGTTTATACCTGCCATTAGGTAAGGGAGAGCAGAAACTAACTTGTTTCATGAACATGCTATGACATTAAATGTTTTCTTTGCGCTTGGTGGGCTTCCTCTGGGTTCTCTGGTTTCCTCCTACAGTACAAAGACATGCAGATTAAGCTGCCTGCCGTTCCCAGACTGCACGTAGTGTGTGAATGAGCGTGTGAGTATGTATGCGTGTGTGTGTGTGTGTGTGTGTGTGTGTGTGTGTGTGTGTATAAGTGTGTGTGCCCAGCGATGGATTGGCACCCTGCCCACCTTGTGCCCTAGGTCTCCTGGGATAGGCTCCAGCCCCACGCGACACTACAGTAAATACAGAATAAAGCAGTATAGATGATCAATGAGTGTCAGAAATTCTATTCTGGTATGAGGAATAAAACAACATCCAGACATGATGGCATTGCCATATAATTCATAAAAAACTGTAACTCCACTTCATGTCAGAATGTTTTCCTAGAACAGTGCACCCATCATGCTTCATTTCTTACACAGCTGCCGTACAAATTCATGGTGATGAGTTACCAAAAAAAAAAAAAAAATCTAATCCCACTGAAATTTCATTCAATGTGTTACTCATGCATGTCCTTTTTTCATAGAACAAAAAAAAAACCCTCAGTAATATTTTATAAAATGTGTACCTATAATTAGATTTCTGTTTTACTGGAAGTCTGAAATGAGTCAAAGTCTAGACGTTCCTGTTAAAGCTGCTTTTCTCCCCTTTAAATCTTTGGCTCTGTCCTCAAATGGGCCCAGATGTACAATCGTTACCCTTTTTCGTATTACTTTCACTACAACTTCTGATTAATGTGCGTTAAGCTGAATGACTGAAAAATAAACCAAGAGTATCCCAATCCCAAATATACGTAGTAACGGTGTTTAGTTCTCAGCTTTGCACTGCAGATATGATTTACACAGATCTTGTCTGTTCTTGTTGCCATCGCAAAAATGTGTTGACCAGGTACATACTGAAGTGCTTTCAAGTTTATATGAGGGGTGCTCAGGTGATTTCTCATTTCTCATAAACGAAGGCATAAAACCGATTGATATATACAAAAGACATCAAGCATAGTATGATGATGAGACTCTTAGCCGCAGTAAAATATTTATAATAAAAAATTGTGCAACTATTTTAAAGGAGGCTCTAAATCTGTAGGTGCCAATTCCTATGAACGGTCAGCGAGTTGAACGCTCTTAAAAAAAAAAAAAAAACAGCCTGGTTTGAGCTCCAAAGGTTTCCTGTTTCTGCAAGACAATGCACAACCTCAAACTATTTGCACATTACAGGAACTCGTCTGGGAGTTATTGCCACATCCCCTGTACAGTCCTGACGTCACTCCAAGTCATTTCCACATGTTTTGGCCATTAAAGGAGTTCCTGTGGGGCCAGCGTTTAGGCAGTGATGATGATGATGATGATGATGATGATGTGAAGCAGGCATTCCGAACATGATTCCTGGCATACATTCTACCATGATGGTATCCAAGCCCTAGTGAAACTCTGGGATACGTGCATAGAGCAGGGGAGTATATAAAGGAAACAAACTGTGTTCTGTTATTCTGCACAATCAAAAGTCCTTGTTTGACTTGAACGCCCTTTAAGCTTACAGTAAGCCCCAGGGTGTCTGAAACCACATCAGTTCAACTTTTAAACTTGGTGCTTTACACCGTGTGATGAGAACCGTCGTCAAAGTTTATTGTGTGTCACATTTTAGGAAGTGATGGCAATAAAATCCTTGTCAGTTTCTGTGGCAGCCTATGTGAAGGCTTTGTTCGAACCTACCATAGATTCCCCAATGATAGTCTTGTAATCCAATATTAAAGTTTACCGACTTTAGCATCATACACATAAAAAAGTGAGATTACTGCCTTATTCTTTATCATTAGTCATAGAGGTGCGCAATATATTACGGGCTCTACAACTGAATTTAAATCATGGCCATGACTCAAGTACTGTCCAAGTCCACAGGGGCATTTATTCATGAATTTATTAATTCATTTATTTATTTAGCCACCATGCTTTGAATCCAGCTATCCCCTTTGGTTGAAAATTCACAGCAAGTAAAGGCAAAGCTCTTCTGACTGACCACACACTGAAACACATTTCATTCATTTAGCAGTGGTAACTTCCAGGACGACTCTGGCACATTGAAAGAATACCCAGGTTCATTGTATGATCTGATGATGAAAGAATTGAAAGCATATACTATGGCCTTCACATTTAACCGATCCTAATCCAGTTGAATACTTGTGGAGGATTTTAGACAGGTTAGACACCGTCATCATCATCATCATCATCATCATCATCATCATCAACATCAGAAGACTGAGGGAATAGCTTTTAGAAGAAGGGATTCACTTCCCTTTTGCCGCCATAACAGTGATGCACTGCATGTCCTGACACCTTTCTATCACAACCAGCATTAACCTTTTCATCAATTTGAGGTCTTCTATTGGTTAAGACTACCTGGGCCAGCCTTCACTCCACATATGCACCAGGACTCGGTTGCCAGTTCCTTCCTTGGATTACTTTTGGTACGTCCTGACCACTAGTCCAGGAACATCAGTTTTGGAGTTGCAAATGCTTATGCTTGCCCATTTCTTCTCCTTCCAACACATCAAATTCAGGAAAAAAGCTTAATTTGCTGCCTTATACAGTACAATATACTCCATATACTGGATACTCGCCATTGTAACGAGATTGAAAATATAGCTACTGTAAGAAGGGCCAAATTATGCTCCCTAGACAACTGAGTGAAAGCGACTCCAAAAACTGCAGCTCTTGTGGGATGTTCCCAGGCTGCAGTGGTCAGGACCTACCAAAAGTGATCCAAGGAAGGAAAATCAGTGAACTGGAGTCAGGGTCATGGGTGGCCAAGACGCACTGATGCACATGGGGAGTGAAGGCTGGCCTGTGTCCTCTGATCGAATAGAAGAGCTCCTGTACTGTAGCTCAACTTGGGGAAAGGCTTAATGCTGGGTCCGATAAAAAGGTGTCAGAACACACCTGTAATTACATGTACTGCGTTTTTTTTTTTTTTTTTTACTCAATATTATGCGGGTGGTCATAATGTTATGGCTGATCAGTGTACATTACCTACATCAGTTTTGTTGCACTAGTGCAGAAACTAAGAAGAAGTGAACTTCAGATATCGGATCGTCTTCGCTGAAAATGGTGCCATTGCTTTATACTAGAAAATATTGAGTAGCACAGGAACAATGTGGCTGTGTTATTTCTGTATAGAGAATACTGTGCCAAGACTCTCTTCTCATCACTGGTAAGTACAAAAAATGCGATCCAGATGTAGGACTTTCTCTGTTTCTGATTAAGAAAATCCCCGCTGGGGGTTTAACCAAGATCAAATGCAGGCACTCTGAACTGTATATATTTCTTACATTGAAGACACACAAGGGGATGGATAAAGAAGGAGTTATTGTGAAACTATGATTATAAATGTATGATATACACTGATGGATTTTGCAATGCACTGCATGACTCGATTTATTTTTCAGATTTCACTATCGTGCGCTGCGTATAGATTAACATGGAAAGCATCTCCACAGACTGAGGGTCAGTGCAAGTTCACCAAACGTAGCGAGCAAACTGAAAGCCGGGACATTCAACCCACATTCCATTTTAGACACTTGGGAACGTGATATGTTTATTCTGCAAACAGTGCCTGATCAGGCTTTTTTTTTTTTTTTTTTTTAAGAAAAAGGGCGTCATCTGATATCATCCATGCCCTGGGCTTCAATAGTTTTCATATCAGCTGGATATCAGAGCAACAGTGTCAGAAACAGAAAGGAATGTTGTGTACAGGATGCCATTGTTTAACCTCCTCAGTACAGCAGGGCTTTTCCCATACTTGTTAAATGCATGTTCACACTTCTTCTATCTCCCGGTACGGCATTTTGGTGTACCCTGTGTTCGGGAAAAGCGGAGGGAATATACTTAATGAAATCCTGTAGGATTAAACTGATAAGGGTGACACGCTCATGCATTTTGGGTGATGCAGCCCAACCGATCTTGTCATATTAAAATAATATTCAAATAAATAGGCATAGGAAATGAAATGTATTTCTGACAGTTCGACTGAAAATAATTTTTCAAATAGCATGCCGGTAATAGAATGTTATAGGAATGACATCTCAGATCTATGCTTTATTTTTCACTCTTTCAGAGATCGCCTATGCCCGGATTGTAACTAGCTGGTTACTACTGGGCGGCGCCGTGGCTAGGTGGTTAGCGCGGTCGTCTTGCGCCTCTACAGTAGGTTCCGGATTCGATTCCTGCCTCGGGTCTGTGTGCATGGAGTTCGCATGTTCTCCCCGTGCTTGGTGGGTTTCCTCCGGGTGCTCTGGTTTCCTCCCTCAGTCCAAAGACATGCACATTAGGCTAACTGGCGTTCCCAAGTGTGTGTATGTGTCTATGCCCTAAAATGGATTGGCACCTTTCGGGTGTACCCCACATCGGACCCTATAGGCTCCAGGCCATCCATCCCCCCGGCCCCTCCCCCAGACACCACCGCCCCCACCCGCCCCCCCACCCCCTAACGCTGTACACAGGACAAAGCAGTATAGACGTTGAGTGAGTGAGTGAGTGAGTGGTTGGTACTTGATTCTGATTGGCTCACCTAATCTGATTAAATGTGATTAAACAATATAAGGGAAGTATTTAAGCAGTGCACGCCCAAGCAGCATCACTAACTTCATTGCAGTAAAGCTGGTTCACTTTCAATGAGGACTAAAGACGGTTACATTTATATGAAAGCAGATATTGAGCATGGTCTCAGCATGAAGTGTCAAAACCACCATGCTTGGGTGGTTATACAGAAACAGGAGGTGTCCAGAGCGCAGCGTGCTCAGGCATTTCACTTATATATATATATATACACACAACCACACACACATACCATTTTTATTATTCTGTCAGTCAGGGGTAATGGAGCTCAGGATTAAATCCTGATGCGACTTCACAATAAACCTGCAACTTCTACAGCACTGGGTTAGATTTCTATTCCTTAAACTCAGCAAATATTTCCTTTTCTATCCTGACACAGGGTTCCTAAATATTATCAAGGTAAGACAATGCCACTCTAGGCTCTTAAAAACTGCCCAGACTATCCCAGGGTCCTTTGCGAAAACACAAGAACAATTAAGCTTACCTTCATAGACTACATTAAACCCAGCAAATAATCTAAAATATGCTGCAGATTTAAAAATATCATGTAAATGTTATGTTAAAATACAAAATGTATTGTTATTGCGCCACAGAAAGAGAAGCCCTTATTAAGCACCTGAGTCATGTTCAGGTGGACCGTGGGCCTGCAAAGGTCACCATTACCTCATATTGTATTCATTCCCCAGGGTCTAAGTAAACAAAGTCAGGAAAAGGTATCATGACGCAGTACGTCCTTGGCCGCATTTTACTGCTTACAAATCACCATTGTCTGGTACTTCAGAATCAGGGACTGTAAAGCACAAACTGCAGCAGGATATGACTAGTTCTGGGTGTATTGCTCCATGTATTTAAACAACTTCACTTAACAGCCATAAACGTACGAGCTTCAGATTGCATTTTCAGCTTCAATGCATTTTTAGCCTGCATTGTTAACTTTGACAATAAATAAATAAGAGCCGTAAACGCATATAATAATATATATGAGTATCACATTACATACATATACCATTACATAAAATGCACTCGTGCTCAAGTGGATGGCCTGCTGGATGACAAGTCAGCTAAAATTGTTGATTCTGGAACTGAGATGGAGCACAGCATGGAAGCTTATGTCTGTCAACAGATTTATACTCACTGTACAGCTCAAGACTAAAAGCACTCTTTTATATAGAGACCTTGTCACAATAGAATCTTCTACTGCACAGTGCAAAAGGTTTGATTTACTTTGATTAATACGTGGCGCCGGGTTCGATTGCCGTCTCTGTGGGCATGGAGTTTGCGTGTTCTCCCCGTGCTTGGTGGGTTTCCTCCTACAGTCCAAAGACATGCAGATTAGGCTAACTGGTGTTCCCAAATTGCCCGTAGTGTGTGAGTGAGTGTATGTGTGTGTGCCCTGAGACGGATTGGAACCCTCTCCAGGATGTACCCCGTCCCGGGCCCTAAGCCTCCTGGGATAGGCTTCAGACCCCCGTGACCCTGAATACAGGATAAAGCGGTATAGACGTAATACGAAATGCATTCAAGTCAAACCAGGACTTTTGATTGTGGAGAATAACAGAACATAGTTTTGAAAGTAAAAACTCCCTTTATTTCTCTATATACTGTAACCCCCCTGCTACATTAATGCACATTTCACTAGTGCTTAGATACCATCAAGGTACTGTAGAACATTATCTCAGTATGTCAGACCCATGTTCGGACTGCCAGCTTCACGTCTGAAACCTTTTACTAGCCCAAACATGGGGGAATGGCTTGGAGCGAGGTCAGGACTGAACAGCGGATGCGGCAATAACTCCCAGCCGAGTTCCGGTAATGTACAAGAGGTGTTTGAGAATAATTGTGTGTACGGTTCCCACAGACAGGCGCGTCTCTTCCGCAAGTTATCGGTCGATTTTAAAGGCTCAGGCGTTCCATTCATTGAATGTTCATGGGGATGACTGCGGTAGGCTCAGAGCCACCTCGGTTGGGGTCGTCATTCATGAACGTGCGGCCTTCTTTAAAACATTTGCACCATCCATATGTTTCACTGCGGCTACGAATGGCACACCGTACTGTGCTTGATGTTGTCTATTAATGTCAGTCACTTTTAGGCATTCATAAGAATTTTCATCACGGGTTTTCCCCCCATAGATAGATAAATAGATAGATAGACAGATACATAGATACCATCTTTTTCTTTTTCTGAATTCGGATGTTCGCTTTCAGGGATCGCCACAGCGAATCATCAGCCTCCATCTAACCCCATCCTGTGCATCCTCTCCTCTCACAACATCTAACGTCATGTCCTCTCTCACTACATCCATAAATCTCCTCATCCATAAAGGTCTTCCTCTAGACGTCCTGCCTGGAAGTTCCAACCTCAGCATCCTTCTACCAATATATCCACAATCTCTCCTCCAAAAACCACCTCAATCTGGCCCCTCAGACTTTATCTCCAAAACATGGAACATGGGTCGTCCCTCTGACGGACTCATTCTCGAGCCTATCCATCCTTGTCACTCCCAAAGAGAACCTCAACATCTTCATCTCTGCTACCTCGAACTCTTTTCTTCAGTGCCGCTGTCTCTAAGCCGTAGAGCATGGCTGGTCTCACCACTGTCTTGTACACTTTTCCTTTCATTCTCGCTGAATGGAATAGATAGATACACAGTCGCTGCACTTTATTGATCCATAATGGAATGTTTGGGGGGATTTTCTTTTTCTTTCTTTTTTTTTTGTTGGTTTGTCGGACAGCAAAAACAGCAGTTAGGACGAGGCAGGATTGTCCAAAATTGACACAGACTTGTCTATGATTTTCACACTTGTCAGGGCAGTGGTTGCTGTACATGAATAAACACATTCTGACTAATCAGAACTAGGAAGTTCAAGAGTGTTTGATATAAAACTATTAAATGATAATGAAAGAAAGTATATAAGTTTAATATAATATCAGAGCAGCAGGATGTTAGATTACATTATATGTAATTACACTGAGATTGCTATTGGGTTTCTAAGTACAGTTGAGCTCTTTTTCCAGAACGCAGCCTTAAGCCAGACATTATACTTAATACAGTGTGCCAGGAAGCTGCAGGAGCCACGATCTCACTGAGTAATACTATTAGGCAGGGTAAGTCACACTTGACAGTGTTACTGTCATTGCATGCCATAACATCCCTCTAATCTATGATTTTATCAGGACCGAAGCTGTTTACATGACGTTAGGAAGGAAGAGATCGCCCCGAAGACGCTTTCCAGTCCGTGATAAGAAAACATGATTGGATGTTTGTAATCTGGCACTCCCGAGCTCTCGGTGCTTGGGGGGTGGTCGGCTGTTGCGGTTTTCAGTGATTACCCCTGTCTTCGTAATCAGGGTTGCTGATCACTGCAGCTCAGACTGCCATGTGTCAGGTTATAGCTTATCAACAGCACGAGCCGTGGTCAAGTCCAGGGCTTTCTTACATGCCCTGTGACCTGCCGCATTGTATCCGTGTGAAGTCGTCCAGTATCGCCATGGCAACGATCCAGAGTGTAACAGATGGTCGGAGCGTGCTCAGTAGAGGCTAAAGAGGGATTGATGAGACCCAGAGGGCGAAAAGTGGGTCAGGATTATCCTCTGTACAGTCAGACGATGCTGGACACCAGAAATAAACACATACACACAAATTCCCTGTGAAGCAAGGATGTGCGGGATGTGCATTTGAATATATTGAGAGGATTAAGTGCCAGCCTTTCATTTAACTGTGAAAAGGGTTTTTTTTTTTTTCCGTCTGTGACATTAAGCCCTGAGCCTGTTGCATAATTCATCAAAATAATCAGAATTAGTTCACAGGTATTATAATAATTTTCAAGGCGCTGATGTAGAAATATACCTTCATCTGTCTGCACAAATAGAGAAAATACTATTAAATTACATCATTATTTTATTTGAAAGCGCAATACTGTATATATTATATTACACTATACTAAGGTTTTTATTTCACCATGAATAATACAGTATATCTGTATCAATAGCAAATGATGATACAATAAGTGGAGTGATTAGTTTTTAAAGTCTTACATGCAAATGGAGTTAATGTCTGCCTTAAACAAGCACATTGACATGCATGCACCCGTCGTGAGTAAAGTCATTCTCATTAACAGCAAATCAAATATCAGCCTTTCGCTAGGATTTCCTCATGTTCTTGGTTTCATCTGACTCCTGAAGCCAGGTTGTGCAAAAAGCTTAAAAAGCATGTCCGGGATCTCATTGTCAAATGGTATTGATCAGGAGAGGAGTTCAAAGCGATTTCCAAAACAGTCCGCGTCATCATCACCAAGTAGTGAAAATGGGGCAGACGCAGTGACGATACCAAAAACAGGATGGGACAATGGCATAAATACACATCTGAATAATTATGTGTTCGATTAGATCGTTTATACCAGTGGACCAGTGATTCATTTTATGCACCTATCCAATGGCACAATGCACAATCTTGTATGTCAGCACATTCAGGTTTCAAGTTATAGACTGTAATTTTTGCTCGATCAAAGCTAAAAATTCCAACAAGCTCAAAAAAGCCTTTAGCTTTTCTCTGAAAGCCACACCCCCTGAAAACACATCCAGACACTCTTAAATTTCAATGTCAGAGCTTGTTGAATTGGCAAGCAACATGCAAATAAAAACACCTCCTTGATCCATTGGCGATGGCGCTTCTCCACGAAAGAGCTCAAACCCAAGACCATCCTGATCTATGTCAATATTCCATCACACAACTTTAACCATTAAAGTCGGAGAAGTTTTTTGAGGTAATGGGATGGTGAGGTTACTGGATGTATTTTGATTCACATTACCGCACTGCATTATTCTCTCAAGCCAACCAGCATGAGACTTACAGTAGTGAGTTTGTTTAATGGAAGTCACTGCCGGGCAAATGAAAAGGGTGCACACTCTAAATATTTTTGCTTGACTGACATTAGTGTTGATTACGGCACAATGTGGTGACCAATTCACATGTGAAAATGATTCCTCATGCTTCAGAATCCTGGAATATACAGTACATGTACCATCAGAAAAAAAAAAACAATCGATGTGATAACCTGGTCATTCAGGTAGTCCGCTGACTTAATTGTATTGCCGCATAATGTTGTTGAGACCTGAGCAACCCCAGATTATAACCCTGCCTACAGAGCCTTGTTGGGTGGGCACTATGCAGGATGTGTGCATTGCTTCATGTGCTTCACTTCTTACCCTGACATGACCTTTTTCCCATCGCTCTAAAGTCCAGACTTTATGTTCCTGTCAATTATTTATGATGCAACTTCACCAGACGTTTAAGTGATCGCTGATCACGATCATTGATTATTTTTTTCTGACCACATTACTTCTGATTCACAGCTATCCTTCGAGGTATTAGTCATGCATTGGAAAGTTCTTAACCCGATTCCAGTAATTTTATTAACCTGACTCATTTTTTGGCCGGTTAAGTGTACAAGTGTTGCAATAATTTACTGATGCATCAAGTCCCTGTTAGCTGTTCTATAGAAACAAGAATGTATTAGATCATTTTTTGTTCCGGTATTTGCAATGGCATTGAATTTCGAGTTGTTTACACACTGTACAGCAGCTTTGCCATTGTGACGCAGCCGTTTTACGGAAACCCAGATGTGGACCACTCAGCTAAAATTAACACAAGCAAGAAAAATGAGCTTTGAACATTAGGAGGAGACATGAGAGTTAAAAAGTCCAACTCCTTCTTGTATGGTTTACAGTTTTGATATACAGTATTTAAAAACCATTCCAGTGTTTCACCTCAATAAATCCTGACATCATCTAGCTGTATCATTCTGCGTTCCTGAGATTAATGTTTCTTTTTTTTTCTGATTTCCTGAAACGTTCCCTTGTGAATTACGGCGTGCTTATTTTAAGTCTCATTAGTATGATTCAGAGAAGACGGAATGTAATCTTAGGGGACTTGGAAGCAGCAGAGGCCTGTAAACTGCGGCATGAATCGATAAGGGAAGTAAAACAAACACGTTGTAATTTAATCCAAGACAAAGAGAGGGAATAATGAGCTTAGTATCTTAGTGCAGAGGGGGACGTGTACTTCTTTGATTAATTTTCTCCAAAATTTTTCAAATTTCGTCATTAAAATTGGGGCGAATTTTAATTCGCAAATTATAAGTGAACGATTAATTTATTGAGCATTTCATTACAACAACAACAAAAAATAATAATAATAAGTTTTATAAGCCAAGACAAGGCTTGTCAAAAATATGAGTCACCTGCAAACCCGCAATAAGTAATTACATTTTCACACTTGGGGCTTATTCACCAGCCTAAGCATTTACATGCATAATGTATTTGCTTCGAGAATGCATTACCCTTCAATGAGGATTTGTGGCTTGAAAACGCAGCGTTCTTGATGAGAACAATATCTGAAAGATACTTAACTTAAAAACATTTTATTTCAAGTGAACGAACACGATGTTGTTGTGTTCGTTAGACGTGCGTTGGTAGAGCTAACATTAATCTTACTCTTATGAGTGATGTGATGTGTTGTAGACATCCACACTAGAGGAATGACTTCCACAGCAGTGCATTAAAGGATCTGATGTAACGTGATACACTGGGAGAAAAACACTGGTTGTACGACACATAAGTTTGTACAGCATATATATCATCGGAATGAAGGCTATGTATACAGTATCATATAAAAACATAATTGGCAGGTTAAAGAAATTGTGCACTTGAAAATCTTTACGTGTGTAAAGAAATAAACATCATAGGGGCATTACATTATAGGAAAATAATCAACAATTAAATGATGTGACATTGCATGATGGTAAAATCATCTTGTCCAACATTAGTATGACAACTGTTGTTTGACATTTTATTTATTTATTTATTTTAAAAAAAAAAACTTTATGTATATTTTCCCCATTTTTATTACTTTTAATGTTGTGGAATATCTAAGAGAACAAGTAGTCCTTGTTATCACTTCCACTGATTCAAAGCAGCATTTCTGTCATCACCATCTTATTATCATTATTATTATTTATTGTTTTTAATAATAATAAAAACAAAAGTGCTAATACCAGAGATTCAGTCCATAAATGTTAAAGGTTTATAATAAACCTTTTAGAAATCTGTTTGTTATAGAGCTTTGATTATGTTGAGCATCCATCGTGGTCCCTGTGAATGAGTTGTTACCATAGAAACGATAAAGTATTAGAATGAGGGCAATCATCTTACCCTGTGTGATTTGCAGCTGGAACTACTCTCAGAGCTGCTGTTACAGGGAACGAATCAACAGCTTCTGACAGATTAATGCACGCAACAGATCTACAGTACTGTTGCTTCAGTTGGAAGTGTGTTTACTTTTTGTGCATGTTTTAAAACAGAATAGAGGGGACTAGAGAGACAGAGATAAACAGCTGGAAGTTACATGCATCTGCATCTGCAGCAGCAGCATCCTCCTCTCTTCTTCATGCAGCTTGCAACTACAACCTACCATTCATTAAGCACCACACACAGCATGGTGCTCTGCTTTTCTAGCCACTGAGTCTAGTTTGCCTCCTGGCTTTACTGACTGTTCAATGTGCATTAAAAGCCAAACGCGTAAATCCACTCCGCTCACAGCACAGCAGCATTCACAGAAACCGCCAAAAAATCTTACCTGCTACTGCGAGGACGGCGATCAGAAGAAACTGGAAAGCCAGAGTAAACATAATCTGTCTTTATGAGCAGGTTATGAGGTGAGAAATAGTCCAGAGTCCCATTTATCGGGGATCGAGTGAATCAATCGCGCGATCGGAAAATGAAAAGCGCGCGTGCTCTTCGGGTTCAGTCAGCGCTGCTCTTTGAAACAGCTGGATGGAAAAGCTTTCTCTTTCTCTCGCTCTCTCTCGGTGTGTGTGTGTGTGTGTCTGTCTGTCTGTTCAGCTGTGCGTGGGCAGCTTCAAGCACAGGACACTGAGATTAATGAGCTACAGGTCACAATAACAGCACTAGCTAAGACCTAGACACCTCTGATGGCATTTGCTGATTGTTTTCCTCATTCTGTTTTTAGCTGTTCTTCCTCTCATTGTTTTGCAAACAGACGTCTTTAACACTTACTGCTACACAAAGGATACTTGCTGAGCCTGTGTGCATAAATCTGCAATCCGACAAGCTCCCTTAAATCGTTAGTCACTTTGTTTAAATGACTTTAATGGGAATGGATCGCCCTTTCTCCCAAGAGCTTCTCTGGATGAATAACAATGCATAGCGTGTTTAAACGTATGAGGGTGGAGCTACAAGAAGCGCGAGGATGATGCTCTGATAAAAACGGACAAATGAATGGTTTTTCCGATTCTGGCAACTACAAAATGTAACTTGCGCTTCAATTAAAAAGAAAAAAAAAAGATGTGATACATTACTTGGTCTAATTTGTGAACAAAATCTCAGTAAAAAGAAGGGGAAACAAAGATAACATGCACCTACAATAGTATTCACGTGAAGATATTCTATGAATACTATCGATATGCAAATATGAAAAAAGACACGCCCCCGAAACTATACGTCTGTTGTCCGATGAAAAATAATTAGCCTTTAAGGTAAATTTTATGTAACTACTGCTGTTATAGGACAATAATCAACAATGAGGTGCTGTGAAGTATTCCTTTATCAGCCTTTCTTGGCATATTTTAGCCATCTTATAATACAGCAATTTGCCAAATGCTGACATAAATGGGGAAAAAATGACTAAACTAGTGGAGTTATGTTTAATGTTGCTGTTATAAATTGTTTAAAAAAAATTTTTTTTTAAACCTAACGTATATAGAAGTACTGATGCAAAGCACTGGAGAATTGTCTTTGTGCAAAAATTATCCCTTTTTTTTCTTTTACTGTATATGTAAAACGTGAGTGAAATGCAGTTGACCAATGTTTATGTGCTTGTATGTGGATAAGGACAGTATCTTTCATGTCTTGAGCAACTATCTCCCTCATGTGGTCAATCCCTGTACTGCATTTCTCCCCTATTTTTAAGACTTGTACAGTATATATTTTTATATTCACATGTCAGATGTATAGTTTGAGATTTTTGCACTTCAGATGTCCTCACTAACCTTTTCATGCTGGTCAGCAGTCAGGGAGAGTTTGGAGTCTATCATGGGATCACTCGGGGTGAGATGAGAATACATAGGGGCTTCTCACCACAGGTAGGAGAGGTCATCTCTGGGATGTTTTCGCAAGGGGAAACTGAAAAGAAGAAAAGAAACCTACACTAACATTGGAATAAGATGTGAAATTCAACATAGGCAGTAATCCAGTAACCTGAGCTCAGGACTGAATCAGAGGCACCACAGGGTACGCAGACCCTCAAGCCCTCAAGCCATCTGTAGAAGTTCTTTAACTTTCAAGATTCCACAAAAGGGCTTTCAGGCACAACCTTAAAAACAACCTTAGTATGAAGACTACAGGAAAGTAGTTCTAAAGACATTTTGAGGGCTTTTATGGGGCCTGAAGACATCTTAACTTTTTTTCACATGATTTCATGTGATAAAATTTTTTCAGAGGTGATCTTCACACACACACATGCATACACACGCACGCATGCACTACATTTGAGTCTGAATGCCCTGTGGGGCTCCCTGGTTCAGACTTGGAGCACATCCAATTTTGTAAGGTAGAGTATCTTACACCATGTTTACACTAAATCGTACTTCTTTCATCGTCAGCCAAATACACTTTTTATTCTGTAATCGGAGAGTAAATCACAGGTGAGAAATCGATGTTTTGTCAAAATTAAGTTTTGTCTTAAAATGACTCTGGCGCATTAAAATTCACTTATCCCTCTTCAGTGCTGTTATTTCAGCTGTGAAAATATTAAGTAATCCCAATAAATATATTCAGTTTAGCTTTTCTAATTATTATCTAGTGGTTTGTTTACATTGAGCAGGTAGATTATTAGTAGCTTATTTTAAGTTAACTTAAGGTTAAGCCTTTATTTGTCACATATACATTACAGCACAGTGAAATTCCTTCTTTGCATATCCCAGCATAACTGGGGTCAGAGCGCAGGGTCAGCCATGATACAGCGACCCTGGAGCAGGCAGGGTTAAGGGTCTTGCTCAAGGGCCCAACAGTGGCAACCTGTTGGTGCTGGGGCTCGAACCACCAATCGTCTGATCAATAATTCAGTGCCTTAACCCTCTGAGCCACCACTGTAAATTAAAGTACAGTAGATTAATAAATCTGACTGTGCGTATAAGACTATATGGACAATAAGACATCGCTTTTACAAAACATTTTTATTTGCGCGTATAACACTGGGCTCTCAGTTCGCGTATTTTACACGCCCTGACCTGGGATATGTTTGCTCTAACGACCCGTGTTTTGTCTCATAGTGGTGCTTCACATTTCTGCTTTGTATCAGCGCCGCGGTTTTGGAACATATGAGACAAACGTACTGCAGGAAGAATAAACATACATTGATTTGTCCATACACCTTTAAAGTTTAAGTTACCATAGCCTACTTTCCTTTCTTTGGAGTAAACCATGCTGTGTTTACTCGCGCCATCGTTTTCTTTTGTGAAAATTTGGCTAACTTGTCCTGTAGGTTGTTTCTGTGTCATCTGCACGGTAAAGCACTGTATTGATTCCCTCTGTTCAGTGACGCATATAGCCATACCCAACTTGAGGGGGAAAAGCGCTATATTTGCCCAAAAAAGTGCTAGATGCTGTGAGGTAATCTTGCATATAACTGCTTATAATGTCCCTCTACTAAGTGTCTGGGGCAGCATAAAGGTTAGCACTGTTGCCTTGCACCTCCAGGGTCGAGGGTTCGATTCCTACCACAGGTCGGTGTGCATGGAGTTTGCATGTTCTCTCTGTGCTTGGTGGGTTTCCTCCAGGTACTCCGGCTTCCTCCAACAGTACACAGACATGCGAATTAGGCTAATAGGTGTTCCCAAATTGCCTGCAGTGTGTATGTGTCCTGAAATGGATCCCCCATACCCACAACCCTGTAAAAAGATAAGCTGTATAGAAGATGAAAGAGTGTATATGGTAGATTTTAAAAGATGCACAAATGCCCATTTGAAACGTATGGATTTATATATACTTTATATATAAAATATATATTATTGAGTGCATAACTGAACATAGGTTTCAGCTGAACATTTCAGCATTTTTAAATCTAGAATGCACACACATACACAGGTATACAGTGCATTTTTAAAATACATTTTAAATCCAGTATCTCAAAATATTTTTATATTCCATAAGATTAATCAATAAATGCATAAATGTCTGAAAAGCAAGTTCATTTATGTACGCAACAGTTTGGTCAGGTCTGACAAATTACTGCATCAATGTGACATGATATGGGAGTGATCAGCCTGTGGCACTGCTGAGGCGTTATTGAAGACTGATAGCAGCCATCAGCTCACCTGTATTGTTGGATCAGGGGTTTCCTCATCTTCCTCCTAACAATATCCCATAGATTCTCTATGAGGGTCAGGTCGAGCGAATTGGCTGGCCAGTCAAGCACAGAAATAACGCAGTGGACTTAATGTTATGGCTGATTGGTGTACATATATTATAATCACATTTTTAACGTGGTGTCATGTTTACTTGTATTTGCATTTGCACATCCAGTTTGAAATGCATTTTCCCATGTGTTTCACATTTTACCCACATCCAAAATGAAGAACCAATATTAAGGCAAATTAGTGTTGACAAAATTAAGACAAATTAGTGTTGTATTAACAGAGATTTTTTTTTAGCTAAGTAAAAACAGACATAATTTATACACATGAGTAGATAATAAAATAAATTTCTAGTGTATAATTATGTATTTGTGGCATCGTTGTAGCTAACGTATGGATCATGATTAATGCAACAGTTTGTGTCTATCCTCCACATTTTATGTGTGTTATCAGATCTTATTTTAGAATCCTTTCAAAGTGCTTCCTCTCAGATTCCCCCTGTCATTACCATCACACGAGGGAAATTAACAATTCAAAATAAACCAGCGGAATTAATTTACTCACTATCTGCATGTGTCATATTCAAAAGCGGCACCATTTAGGGCACATCTGAGGCTGAATATTTCACAATGATTCAAAATTAGATTCAGATTTGAATATTTTTGTACAATAATATAAGGTGCATTAAATTTTCTAACAGATATCCATTTTAGAATTTTTACTCAGTTCAGCTTAGTTTGAACTGAGACCCATGAATGATGTACTGAACATGGCTGCTCATGGTATTAGATGAAAGGCTTAAATCTAATTTTTATCAGTATCTTGACAATGACACTATTAGAGTTAGGAAATGTGTTGTATTGCACGGTTTCACGTAATGAAAAGCATGAAAAGTGGCAGTCAGATAATGCTTGTGTGTGTGAAAAGACCCCTTAAATGTAAAATGTATCATGTCTTTTGTGGATATGTTAAAGTTATTGTTTTGTGTCTGTATCACTCTACCCCTGACTTAAAACATTCTCTACATCTGGCTACAAAACTGTATTGTGCATAGTTCATTTGTGTGTGTGTGTGTGTGTGTGTGTGTGTGTGTGTGTGTGTGTGTGTGTGTGTGTGTGTGTGTGTGTGTGTGTGTGTGTGTGTGTGTGTGTGTGTGTGTGTGTGTGTGTGTGTGTGTGTGTGTGTGTGATAAAGCTAAAGCTACAGCAATAGGCAACACCACTAAAACGTAAATCAAGTTAACATTTGCAAAAGAGACAGGAAAATGTGAACAATCCTTCAACTTGACCGACAGTTAAAACAACCAATCAGAGCACTGCATGAGAAAAAAAATCCAGGTCAAATCCAGTGCTGTGTCATCGAGGGCATTGTACAGTAGAGGCCAAAAGTATTGAGAAAAAAATTAATTAAATTCAATGTATTTCAAAGGCATTCTCTTTTTTTATTGAAAAATGTTTATAATTAATTACATTACATTGTATGCAATTAAATTGGTATATAACAATCAATATTAAATCTGAAGTCCATTATCCTTCAAAACCTGCTGGATCTGGCTGGGCATAAAGTCAAAAAGACATCAGCAGTACTCTGGTGTCAATCGCTAAATCCATGCCTGCTTGATTGTTTCCTGAAGATCAACCATCAGAAGATGGTTTCTTATTTCTATTAAAATAAGAAGGCCCTTAACCCTGTTTAGAAGTTAAAAATAAATTAATTAATTAATAAATAAATAAAAATGTATGTCGCTCTGGATAAGGGCATCTGCCAAATGCCTAGTTTTCTATTGGGTTTAGGTCTGGAGACGACCCAGTCATAAAGTCATTTTTTCATATTCAACTCTTCAGTCAGAACAAATGAGAAGAATCACCTGCGTTGCTATAACACATGGCATATGCTGTCTATACTTTTGGCCATCACTTTAGTTATTTATCTATTGCCTGTACAACAGGCATGTCTTTCAATTATTTTGTAAACTTCACTTCTCTTTATAACATAAAGATCACATACAGAATATTTGGTAATCTTCTGCTTATACCATTCATTTACTGCCCTTCAGAGGGATGTCACATGTCATAATAATCATGTGACTGCAAGCAATCTATAAGAATGATGCTCACCAAACTTTTTAATAGTGTGTTTAATACACATGCACACATGCAGACACAGAAGCACACTCTTTCATGATTTATCATTTTTAATGTTTTAAGACCTCACTGTGCTGCTGGTTTCAAGCTGATTTCCTCAGAATACTAAAACAGAAAAAAACATTTTTTTACTGAAACCAAAAGCACTAAGCTTACAGTTCTGTTGTCTGTCCTTTTGTGTAATTTTTACTTTAAGTTAAAAATGAGTGCGTAATCTATCTACTTACACAGTAGCGTCTCCTCCAAAGGGGAAAATATTCTTTCATGTGGCATAAACACTTGTGACTGTATTTGACGGATACATTTTTAAACGATGTTTTTGAGAAACATGTCGCAGAAGTGTGTTGCAAAATTCTAGTCCAAGGAGATCATGTCCAGAGGAATTTCACTCTGTGTAATCACTTGACTTTACAGTGTTTGATAAAACAGTCTACATAAAAACACGGACTGGACTAGAAAGAAATTAGCACCAACTATGCTTCTTTGAACCATTATGTTTGTGATCGATCACTGAAGGTTCTGTTGTGTTTGGTTCCATGAAAAAAGCAAAAATAATCTACTGTTACACATCTAATGACAGCAAATAACCATATGTATGCCAAAACTCAACATATTGGCTTTTTTAATCCTTGGAAGAGACGAGGGATGAATGCTGCTAACATGAGGATCATAAGCTGAAGACGCTGTGTTAAATGTTTCTGTGACGCGATGTTAAAACGTGTAGTGCGTTCACAATAAAAATATAGTACAAACAAATGCAAAATGCAATGCAAATGTCTCATCATGCACCACAGAATATAGTACAAAATAGCAGGCCTTGATGCAGATAACAGAATGAATCAGAGCATCCATCAGTGAAAGTAAAGAGCTGATTTATAGTGCTGCTTCTGTATACGCTTCTACATTATGAAGCATGAATATGATTCCACTCTATGAAAGAGTTTTCATGAACATTTTTTTATGAACTTGTATTTTGTAATAAAATGTACCATCTTTATATAGATTTATTTAAAGGACATCTGACTTGGTTAAGTAAAGAAATGTAACATATTTAAAAATAGACAGTAGAAATTAACCTTTAGAAAACAATTGGTACTTTTCATTTAATCTCTAGATGCAGCATTTATACTATAAATACAGAGATCCCTTTATAAGGCACTCATTGAAATGCTCAAAATGTAAAAATTTCAAGATTTTTTCCAAAATGTTTTACTTTTGTGATCTTTTTTTTCTTGTCATTTTTATTTTGTAAATCAAGTTCAGTGAAGTGACCATATATGATATTATCTGCGCTTCTATTGAGGTCTCATGCTCCAGAATGTCTTTGTTGTGATTCTCACTGACCACATGATGCATTAAAGTCTGCTTCAGCACCACAAATCAAAAAGCATCAATCCATTAAAAAAAAAAAAATTTATCTATCCTTCTGATTGTCCAAGTCTCGCAACCATAGGGAAGACAATTGCATTGACTACCCTCGATTTAGTTGCAGTCCTGATATCTCTTCTTTTGCAGATGGTATTCATGCCCGTTATTGCATTCCAACCAAGGGCTAACCATCTCTTAATTTCAGATGTCATGTCCCCATTTTGTTTAATCTAGGAGCCAAGGAATACAAAGTATTGTACTCATTTTTTCAGTGTGGATTTTTTACACTCTCTAAGGTCATCATCACATTCATTCTCTTGATGTTCTTCACTTTCTCACTTTCCTCCAGCAGTTTCAGCATGAATCCCTCCAGCTGCTTTCAGCCAGTACGATGGTATCCTGATCATATCTGAGATTGCTGATGCGCCTGGCTACAATTTTCACTCACAATTTGCTGTTCTCTGGTGTTATTTTTCTTATGACTGCTTTTGAATACAGGTTGAAAAGTGTGGCGAATGCAGCCTTGTCTTGTTCCTTTCCTGATTTTTAACCACTCTGTATCATCAGACGCAGTTCTCATTGTGGCTTCTTGGTCCACATAACCGGATCTGATGAGTTGGGAAAGATGAGCAGACGCTATCATTTCTAGGAAGGAAATCTAAAGTTTTTCATTTAAAATAAATTCGAAGGCTTCACCCTAAAAAATGCTGGGTAAATATTGGACCAACTACATGCTGGGTTAATTTAACCCAGCAAAATGGGTTATTTATCTAACCCAGCAAGATGGGTAAAATATTCAATCCAAATGCTCGGTCATATTTAACTATAATGCTGGGTTACTTCTACCTCACAAATAGGTTATTATTATTTTTATGTTTTACATTTCTATTGGTAAAACAGTTTAGACAGTTAAACTACTTTGATATACTGGTATATTACAAAAAAACACTAAGTTTTGCAAACCATACATATATGCAATAAACAACACCCAATTAATTGTACAAATCATAGAAAAAATATTTATATTTATGTTTCAAAAGTACAAAATAAAATAATACAAAACAAGTTAAACAGCGACATCATTACTATACTATTACTCAGAAGCACTAATGCCTGAGAGCAGTGCTGGTCATTATCTCACAACATCAGGATGTAGGGGTACGGCCTGGACACTTCAGCCTGCTGGAGATATTCCACGGTGTCAGTTCCAACCTTAGAAAGAAAGAAATTAAAGAAAGTAAAAGTTTATGGAAAAATCAAGAAGGATGGCTAGTATGCATATTTGTAAGAAGATTAGTAACACCTCAGCTTTTTATATGTGATTGCTAACGCTAGCAACCTAGCTAAATGCTAGCGTCATGCTGGCACTACAGTTAACAGTTTAGCTTCCATTCATCACTTCACCATCTTCATACACCCTGCAAGCATTCTACAAAGAAAGCTAAGAAGCTCAGACATTTTTGCAGTTTCTTTCATACACAGGTGGGGTTCTTCGGTTTGGCTAGCTAGCAGCCATTGATAAACTAGCATGCTATTCAGGCTGAAAGTTTGAGTGTAACGTTAACAGTAATAAATGTTACATACAGTGAACAAATTCAGTCATAAGTGAGTGAAAGTGTGTATAGAGACCTTATATTTAATGTTTAAATGTCCTCTTAAATACGTGAGGAAGAAGACACAGCCACTGAATACACGGTGAACTTCGGGGGAGGGGCGGTCTTGTCTGTGATGTTAGCTGTCGCTAGCTAACCCAACTCCAACCCAGCAAACTGGGTTAAACAAAAAGTACCCAACTCCCTGTAAATAACCCAGAAAAATTACCCAACAGAGGCAACCCAGCGTTTGGGGAGTAAAAACAACCCAGCATTTTTTAGTGTGTTAAAATAGATGAAACAAATGTATACTGTATGTCTTACTGATATTCTCAGGTCTTCTCCTTGGGCCACCTGAGGTTGGCAACATGATAGCTCGTGCTTCTTCATTTCTGAAAATCAGCCTGTATATCTGACATATCAATGATTGTACTCAGGTATTGTTGAATGGTATTCAGGAGGTTCTTACTAGCGTTTGGTATAACTTCCACTGATAGATCAGTCCTTCATGTTGCCTTTTTTGGTATTAGAACAAACACTAACCATTGCCATTCCTTTGGCCACAGACAGGTTCTCCAGATGCTGCAGTTGGTACTGGAATGCCATTAATTCCTGGTCCCTTTCAGCTGGCCAGCTGCTTGATCACCCATTCAACCTGG
Source organism: Clarias fuscus (assembly GCA_030347435.1). Lineage (NCBI taxonomy): Eukaryota > Metazoa > Chordata > Actinopteri > Siluriformes > Clariidae > Clarias > Clarias fuscus. Next base: position 11,781,335 of record CM059230.1, on the reverse strand, counting down.
TCATCAATAATGTCAACTTGAATGTGTCTTCCTGTGGTAGCAAACCCTGATCTTGACTTTTGTATATTTATTTTGTGCATACGTGCCAGTTTTCCTGATTACTTCTTGGTCATGCAGTTCCTTCATATCATTTCTACACATAGCATTTCAAGCCATGTTCTTGCCTTGTTTACTTGGGTGAATTGCACTCTTGTGTAACTTTTCCTTTTGTCCTCTTCCATCTTGCCCCACTGTACATGCTAATATTGCCCTTATCTTTCCTGTCTGCCCTCTGGAAAAATATGTATATTCATCCTTCTTACTTCATCCGTAGTCCCGACTGCCTTTGCCGTTCTTTCCCTGTCTGCTATGTCAATGGTTTTACCTGAAATCCGTTTGACAGGTTTCCCATGACTCTTGTATGGGACATGTTGTTGTGCTGTTACAATGATGGTTGTCTTGATTTCATTCCATAATTCATCTGGGGGCCTTCACAATTGAACAGATTGAATCCGCTCTTCACCTAGACTACATAAAGGAGAAGCTCTTGTCCATGTCAGTTTCACCCTGGCCACCAGTAGTGGTATGACCCAGGGAATGTTTTCACTATAAGAACAGACCTTCTCCATTTCTGCTGGCACAGGATATAGTCAGTTTGGTTGCAGTATTTTCCACTGGAAAGATGGGAAAATGTGGAAGATGTATAGAGCCGAAACATCTGCTTTGCTGTAAGAATGTGCTTGTGATGGCTATCTGAAGTTCTTGGCAGAATTGTATATATGGTTCCAATTTTTGTATTTGTTTGTTTGTTTGTTATATTGTTATTTAATTACTCACTTAGTTATATCATTTCTGTTTCATTATTTGCTGTTTTACTCAATAATGATTGTTTGGCCCTTTTTGATACAAATTCTTACTGCAGAAAGCTCACCTCCTAAATCCGCCCAGTAGGATCCTAGTGTTTCCATTATGAGGTGTTGGATTGAAATTAAGCTCAGTGGTATCTATAGGGTAAGGTAGCTGTCAAAAAAGATGTGCATGTACTAATAAACATTCGCACATATTGGCCTAAGGTCGGGCATAAATTAATAAAATGTACACAAAATGTGCTTTTGTAACTCTTGTATAAGTCAAATCATACATAAAATATGTAGTGCGTGTTCTGTTTACTGAATGTTTATTAGAATGCTTATCTTTTTTGACAGGTAGCTTACCCTTATAAAAATGGAACTCAAAAAAGGATATATGTATCATTATTATTGAGGACATCATATTAATAAAAAAAACAACCTAAAATTAAAATTTTAATTTAATCAAGAAATACTTAGTATTATATAGGCTAGTAATCTGTCAAATTCTCCATACATCTTGAATTGATTATTATTAATCAATAATTTATTTACAAGTTATACACGTTTACGTTATGTTTCAATAGTATGTTTTATAATGGTATCAGTTTTTGTTTCAATAAATATTCAATATGTAATGTCCGTAGTGTTAAATTTCCACAGCAGCAGCAACAGGTATCCGAGGTTCCTATGTTACCATGGTAACGCACGGAGGAACTGACGTCTGCACTGGTGACTTCGCAGGGTGTTCCGAATGGTGGAGTTTTGTCGAGGAAAGTTCCCTTCAATAAAAAAAATAATAAAAAGTTCTCTTCACCACCATTCCCTGCAAACGGAGCAAGGAGTAGGGAGCACCCTTCGAAGTACACTTCGGATTGGAACGCACCTACGGTTATCAAGTCGTGATGGGTAGATTGAATCATTTTAGTGACTCGGTTCTTTGAATCTCGTTCGTCAAAAGAACAAATCTTTTTTTGCGTCATTTAGTTCATTTCGTACTTTTGATCAGAAATAAAATAAAATGTTACATTTTCTTTGAAAAGACCCCAACACGTCATGTATTATCATGTATTATTTCACCTACGATTTGACTTATACGAGAGTTTACAAAACCACATTTTTGTGTACATTTTATTCATTTATCCACGACCTTAGGCCAATATGTACGAATGTTTATTAGTACACGCACGTCTTTTTGACAGCTGCTTTACCCCATTAGGTATCCCGCGTGCCTGGTTCTGATTCGCATCCCCCCGATACTGGTGTGTTGGTTTGTCCCACTGCAGACCCGCAGTGTGGGTGTGTGCTGCAGCACAGAAATCCCATCACTGATCTGAGACCTGGGGAGGAAAAAAAAAAAAAACTGATCTGAGACCTGCCGCAGAACACACGTTGCGTGAATCTGGAGCCTTTTTTCTCTATTTATTCAGAATACAGTCACCTTGAAGAAAGACAGCCTTGGAGCAAGACAGCTACAGCTAGAAAGATGAGGCTGCTGAAAGGACAGGTTTGGCACGAAAATTGTTTTTCTCAGTGAATAAAACGCCTTATGTGATAATGATGTGTTTTGTCATATAAACCTTATGACCTTATTCTATTTACATTTACTACATGACTTGACTGATTATTTGCTTGAGAACATTGCATTGTTTTTAACTAAGGTCATTTATTTGCAACCTTTTCTCTTAATCTGATTCTCATATATATGGTTCTTGTTTTTACATAACTATACAGCTAACAACAAACCTGCTTGTATGGAGTGTTACTTTGTCAGGTAAGAAGCTCTTAATAATGTAGATTAGATTAGAAGCTCTTTAGTGTATATAATGATTAATGTACAGTAAGAGGATGTTTCACAGCCCTCTGCTGGCCAACAATCAAAATACTAATACTGACACTGTAATGAAATCTTTCACAAAGCTTCCTCTTCCTACCAATCAATCTTACTCTTATAATTACTCTCCTTAATCTCATAATGTGTTTTTATGGGGAAAGTTACAGAGCTGAATGATTCTGTTTCAGGCAGAGTAAATATTAACAGATGCCTAAATAAACATCAAATGCATCTAAAAGTGGTTAAGTTACTGGACATTATGTCATTATCATGGCTCTAGAAACACTTTTAAACATTAGATATTATACTTTTAATTATGAGTTGCTTATGAATTTCTAACTGGAGCAACTAGTTCCACAAAATTCTGCTGTGATTGTTGCTGCAATACAAAACAAAAATACACCTTACGCTATTAAATTCATGTTCAAGCTTGTGTGGGTGTGTGTGTGTGTGTGTGTGTGTGACTTCTGTTTTTCAGTTTTAATGAAACCTATTCTTTCTGCTGATAATAATAATGATGATGATGATAACAATGACGATGATGACGATGATAAGGATATGACCGTGTGTCTGGAGGAGGATAATGACCTCAGAGTGACCTGCCCACTGAGGCCCAAACCAAACTACCATACCGATTATGAGTTCTCCATGTCCAAAGGCAGCAAACTGCTCATCATTAACACCAACGTGTCTGGAACAATGCCTGAGTCCATCTTTAGGCATAACACTTATGTGGAAGAGCTGGAACCATATGGGTTTAAACTGATCATGTTGCACTTCACCATAACAGAGAACACGACATTTATGTGCAGAGTGACCAGAGAAGTCAAAAACTTGTTTGTTAATGTGGGTAAGCAACTATTTAAACTTTGCGAATGTGAATGTCTTTGTGGCCTTTATATGTACGATCATATCGACTGCAACACTAACACCACGGCCAGGTGAATTGAATAACACTCTCTCACTCATTGTCTATACCGCTTATTCAGTACAGGGTCACAGGAGGCCTGAATCCTATCCAAAGTGACTCTGGACACTGGGCAGGGTACGACTGTGAACTAGGATGCTTGCACAAGCGTGCACACACTCACGCACTCAAATCACATTATTGGAAATTTGGAAATGGATGTTAGCCTGCACGTCTGCATTTCTTTGGACCATGAGAGGAAACAGAAGTACCTGGAGGAAACACCAAGCATGGGGAGAACATGCAAAGTCCACTCTTATAATAGACCTTTTGGGAACTCATGGCCCTGGAGCTTTGAGGCCTACAGAACTGACGACTTTTCCACAATACCACCAAATTGAATATCATTGATTATCGATTTTAAACCAGTACACTGTGGACAGGATCATGGACACTCAAGGCTTTTTTTATGCCTGTGTGGAGCAAAGGAGAAAGGTATCAGGCATCATGGCCATCACCTGCCGCTTATAGGGCTTAGCAAGCAAAGAGTTGTTAGCTGTTGATCTGGCCACCAATTTCCCCAGATCTAAAAGTTGCCATTTCAGAACAGTTCAGAACAAATCATTGGCCTGCATCAAGTAAAGAAACAGTTAAGCATATGTTAAATTGCAGGTGTTGGGTTAGGAATTGTCCAACACCTTATTAATATATCGAAGAACCGTGTTGAACAGTCAACTTCATGGCAGAGATATGATTTTAAAAAGTCATGAACGGAGATCACTTAAATACTTGGTGAAAGTGTACCATACAAAATCGACTGTACAAATCACAGATAAGTTCGATAGAGAAAGTAAACAGTGAAAGAATGGTTCTGGGAGAAGAGGAATAATTTTCACACATGAATTGGCCTGTTCATTATCTATCTACTGTACCTATCAATAGATCTTTATCTACTGTTTTTAATTTACTTTATTTACTGTTGTTATTGTGTGCATACAATCTATACAACCTGTAAGATAAAGGCTCATTTATTAACAATTAATGTTCTCTCCTTTTATCCTCTAGATGCCCTGCAGCCCTGTTCAGCGATCAGTGTGTTTCTTCAGAGTTACCCCAGCCTGCTGTGTCTCCTGCTTCCTCTCTGTATTATTCAGACACTGGGGGCTCTTTAAGCATCAGTCCGAAGAACAGCTTTCCTCTGGCAGTGTGTGTGTGTCTATGAGCCAATTTCAAATCAGCGATGAAAGCCTGGGAAGGAGAAATAAATTAAAGCTTGCATCATTATTTCTCTGTAATTTTACAACAGTATTTTAGATACGTGCAGTAAGTGCCATTAGCTGCCTCTATGACGGTGTCTTTTGTCACGTTAGATTTTTTAACACACAGCGCAAAACCGATTGTGTAGATTCATCATGTTCATGTTGTACAGATCAAATTTAATTGAATTATAGCATTGCCATTTGTATTTGCTTATGTACTTATAATAATTTGTCATTTAAAGCCTTATATTATTATCTGTTATACAATTATTCACAAAGTTTAAGTATTTTAAAAGTACTGATTTACCAATAGCTAAATAATGTACTGATATTATTACTATTAATTCATTCATTTAATCACTCACACTCACTCACTCATCATCTATACCGCTTAATCCTGTATTCAGGGTCACGGGAGCCTGGAGCCAATCCCAGGAGACTTAGGCACATGGCAGGGTACACCCTGGACAGGGTGCCAATTCATCACAGGGTGTTGAATTGTGATGAAAACTAAGACCTACATGTCTTTGGGACTGTGGGAGGAAACCGGAGTACCCGGAGGAAACCCACCAAAAACGGGGAGAACATGCAAACTCCATGCACACAGAGACGGGAATCGAGCCTGGCCGGGGATCAAACCCGACCCTGGCGGTGCACGGCGACAGTGCTAACCACTACTCCACCGTGGCGGCCTCATTTAATCGTTTTCCATCTTTTATCACATGATCTTGCTGTGCAGAGCAAAAATGCACACACACCCAAACACCTGATACAATGTAAGCACATTCTCAGACTGTGGGAGTAAAGCAAAATACCAGATTCCATACCCACAGACCAGAGGCAAAATTCAAACCAAAATCACAGAGATGTGAGACAATAGTGCTTATAACTAAGCCACTATGCCCATTATTATTATTATTATTATTATTATTTTGTTGTTGTTCGTTATATTATTTGTCTGCTTTATTTTGAGATTCTGATGATATCTCACAAATAGCTGCTCTTACATTGTATTGTAGCTCACAGTAATCATCCATGCCACTATGCCAAATGCTCAGATGCTGTTCTCACTTTCTGAACATAGTTTTCAAATAAAATCACACAGGTTTGACCCACACCCATCTGTTTATTTGCATTTAAATGACTTCCTTCCTTCATACAATGGAGTATCAAAATACAATGGCAGCAGTATTGTGGATTGTTGTTTGACTATCACTCTGCACATGTTGCTGAATGGTTTTGATATTTTTGTGGGTTGAGCTTGTTGAAGGTCTTCCTAATCTCTTGTTGTCTTTCAGTGATGTTCTTCTGCTTCCGAAGCGAACATGCCACTCAAAACACCTTGAACGACTCGTTGCAGTATCGTGGTAAACTTGCCATTTTATGTCAAACGTCTCTGTGCCAGATTTGCCCAGTTTCATGCAGAATTTCACATTCGCTCTTTGTTCTAACTTGCTGTACATACATAGTAGACGTTGTAATGCAGGTAGTTAGAATAGCACCAGTTGCACAGCTCACGTGTACATAGGCAATGTCTTTCAGCACACTGACTTGTGAAGGGCAGTGCTCCCTGTAACGGCGTGTGCCGCCTTGTGCTGCCATCTCTGTTGGCGTGTTACAAAATTAGACTCGAAATATAAAGGCATTCAGTAAAACCCCCTAAAGGAATTTTGAAACAGGAAGAAACATGAGGCGACTACATTCAATAACACACAGCACTGACAACAGCTCCCAACACATCAGGTTTAATTAAGCTGAATCCCAGACCATCATTTTTAAAAGGACATGCCATCATTCTCTATCAAATATAACGAACTCTCAGAGCAAACAGCCTTTGTTGTGTAAACAACTCACATGTAAACCTGAGGCAAATATTGCATGCTGCTCCACACTTTGCCATTGTAGCTGCAGGCTTTTGAAGGTTTAAATGAATTTCTTCTAAGGCTTGTGGCCAGGCAGTACATGTGATAGGTGAATTATCTTATATGTCTCTAAATGGTGTAGCCGTATTAGTCCTTCATACATTCATTTTCCATAGCATTTTAGGGTCACTCTGGCCTTTAGTGCAAATTTAAAAAGCTTTTCAGATTCCTCTCACAAAGCTCGTATTACTTAACTTAAATTTTCTAAGCTTTTGGACCAGTGATCTCAGAGCACAAGCAGAACAGCAAATCAAAGTGTTGGGTAAAAGCGATGTTATCACTTAATAGATTGTGGGAAAGATTGGATATGGATGAAAATGGATATTACTTAACTTAATTACTTAATACTGTCACTGCTGCAGTGGTATAAACAAATGTTAACACACTGAAGTTGTTTCAAGACCAAACTTAATCTTTATCCGAGCTACTGTTTGGATTTCTCACCTGTGATTCCCTCTCCGATTACCGAACATCCTGACAATGAAATCAATGAAAGAAGAAGAACTTGGTTTAAACAAGGTGTAAACTTTTCCACTGTATATCTTCTCTTTCCTAAAGATTTTAAAGAGATGAAATGATTTAAAGATAGATTCTTGCCTTGAAGTAGGTAAATGTTGTACAATTTCCAAATAGCCACTCCAGTGGAAACCAAACTAAATTTGGTGAAATATTTGGTGAACAGATTTTTAAAAATGAAGGGCTTCACCTTTGTTGCAGGCAGACATGCACGTGCACGCTTCAACCTGATATCACTGAGCACATTAAAACCGGTTAGCTTGTTGTTAGCGTTAACCTATTATCTCTTCCTACGAACTATTTTCCCGTCAATGAAAGGGTACTTAGCTAGTAGGCTACACGATAAAAGCACTTTTACGTTCTGCTTGTAGCTTTCTAATAAAATTAGACACAGTACAGAGTGACACCAATCTGCTGTTAATGTTTTGTGCCTAAGTCCATTTTATTAAACTGACACGCGTTCCAGGAAGCGCAGGTCAGAGATAAAAAATAAATAAAAAATAAAAAACACACACACCTTCTGTATAGGCTGCGAAACGAAAGTGAAAATGTCTGTCTGACACATGGAGAAATAAGAAACGAAACATAAGGTAGGTTTTTATCCTGTTTACGGTTATATTTAATACTTAACATCTGTTCATCGCTCCATCGAGTTCACTCCATGCGTGTTGAGTTAAATGTAGGTTTTTAATAAAAAGCCGAAAAGCTAATACAGCCTCTGACTGCCAGGGTTTCACTTAAAGCTGCTTCTCATATCGCTGTATAGTCCACTTTCCTTCTTCTATTTCTAAAGAAATACAAATACAAAAATGCTTTAAAAACGTGTATATAACAACAGAGCATATGTATACACGTGTATACTTGTGCCTCCACAAGTTAAAAATTTGCTGAAATGATATATTTCCTGCACCTTATGTGAAGTTAGTAAGGGTCCGGCTAACAAGTGCAAGACATCGACAACGGCGTAGGATTCTGTGGGCAGGGTGTCGGGGGTGTCAGGGGACACGACTGTCCAGACAGGTTGTTCTAATCTAAAATAAAATTGTGTTGTGGATCGGAATTTAACTTGATTTTATCTTGATTTGAACTCACCAAATTGAACTTGGCCGTAATGGATTTTTGTTCCTGTCTTATGCACTAGGGGGCAATCTAGAGCACGAAACTCAGGACCATAAAGGTGAATGAGGGATGAATACGATGAGGGATGAATATAATGTGGGGTAAATAGCATGGAGTATGTATGTATGTATGTATGTATGTATGTATGTAGTGATGTAATTATATTATTGATAGTAACATGAAAAGTTTTATATGTGTGCGAGCAGGCACATAATTTTCATTGCAAATTATATTATTGGCAGCAACTTGAGTGAAAAGTTTAAAATAGTCAAACTTTAATGCCAGTGGTCACTGCAGCTGACATTTTATAATAATGACAATAATAATAATACCTTGCAGTAGGTTGGCACCCCATTTAAGGTGTATCACACCTTGTGCCCTAAGTTTTCTGGAAAAGATTGTCGATGGATGGATGGATGGATGGATGGATGGATGGATGGATGGAGAATAATTTTTACATTTATGCTGTTTTTTATAATTGGTTCCAAATTCATCTCACAAGTGAGCCTTGCTCAGACTTTTTTGTGGTTTTACGCTCTTCTGTAACTTTCTTACAAAAGCTATAACATCACAGGATGTACAATATTAACACTCACGTACAGTATTCAAATGTATTTGTTTCTCAAATCCAGGAAGAACAGCAGAAAGATGCCAATCACATTCAGCGGATGGGAGGCCTGCTGCGAAAACTTTAAGCAGCTGCAACCAGGCCAGGCCCCCAAAAAAAGCCATGGCTACACCATGTTCCATGGAACACACAAGAACAACGCCCAAGCTATAATAACTACAGGGTTCAAGCCATCAGGCGGGGGAACACTGGGCGCTGGTGTTTACTGCAGTAGGGATATTAACAAAGCCATGGGCTACCCAGGAGGCTGTGCCTCTACTGACAGAGTAGTGCTCAAGCTGCAGGTCAGAGTTGGCAAGGTAAAGAAAATTGACACCCAGTCCATGCATTTAATGACCACATGGCATCAGCATGGATATGACACAGCCTGGCTGCCCGCCTCTGTCGCTGGCATTGAGGAAGATTGCGTGTGGGACCCGAAACGTCTCACGGTTGTAGGCATAGCACACTGCGGGGATGCTGCCGTGAAGAATTCTTTGGAGACTCGAATAAAGCAGCAGCTAGGAAACGGACCAGGACAAGATGCAAGTGGGCCACCAGGAAAACTTTGCAAGAGCTGTGGAATGCAAACACAGGACACGCACACTGTGGAGAAGTGCTGGGTCTGTAAAGCACCCATATGTGCCTTCATGAATAAGCATGTATGCTCGAAGAAGTGATTATTGACATATTTTCTCCTAATTATTTAATGTGATTGTTACCTTATCCTACAATACACTGGTTCAGAGGATAATTTATATCCATATCACTGGACTATCCACAAATCAGTAAATTTGTATAGTCCACAATTAATATTTTATATGATGGAAATGTTCACTACAGAGACTTGTATTCTCAATTCTGATTGGTCAGAAATTTTTTATTGATTTTTATTCAGTTTGGGTCTCATGAGGGTAAGGAAAGTGTCTGTGGCAGTTATTTCATAACATTCAGTTTCCACCCTGGAAATGTGTTGGACAGATAACTTTTTTGCCTTATTGATGTCAAGGGTGTGATTATATAAAGACTAATAAAGAAACAAATGATCCCAGCTGCTGTATTGAAACTAATTGTATTGTATTGTGTACTGTGAATGTTTTACAATATTAGATGTCATTATAAATTAATAAAATATATGACTTATCATTGTTTAATCAATTTAAAAAATGCAATTGTTAGTAAATTGGTATGATAAAAGAGTTATAAAACTACAGTATATTAGGAAATATACCTATCAGGGTGGTAAATGATCATTTTATTAATTACACCACCTCATTGGTGAGTATTTTCCTTCATGAATTTACATTTATCATTTATTCTTTAACTAATACAGTTTTGGATCTTAAGTATTGGATCTTCAAAATGCCCATATAAACCGGGGGGAGGGATCTGTTTGCTGTTGCACTTTTTAGTAGTAAATACATCAAAAATGTGTAGATTTATACTGGGTATATGCCCCAGGATTAAAAAATGGCAGGTTAAGTGGCTCTGTGAGATTATGAGACTCCCCTGTTCATGACAAATCTTCAATTCATACACAGAAACACATACAAACATATCTTGAGTCTCTCATGATAATCAGTCAATAACTATGTGCAGTGTGTAAAAGTCTATTTCACCAGATATGAAATGAATAAAGTGCATTGTTTAAAGTTTCTGGCTAAGAGTGTGTTGTAAATCTCACCAAATGTCTGGTTTCAGTTTATTTGCAATGATAAGCCTGGAAGAGCACAAATATGAGTCATAATAACTCTCTGAGCTCAAGCAAAGTGCTTCACCAAAATTTCCACAGGAAATGAAAACAAAGCACAGAGGATCAATTGCATTAATCTTGCTAAATCATGCAAGACACAGACTTATGAAATAAGAATGAAAGGAAATATATGTGTATTATATAAATATTATATAAATATATAATTCTACATCTAGGCATTTGGCAGACGCCCTTATCCAGAGCGACTTATATCTTTATCTCATTACATCTGAGCAATTGAGGGTTAAGGGCCTTGCTCAAGGGCCCAACAGTGGCAATTTGGTGTTTGTGAGGTTTGAACCTGGGATCTTCTGAACCGTAGTCCAATGCCTTAACCACTGAGCTACCCCCACCCTGCAGAGTTTTTAAATCTTTAGAAGCATATGACCAAAACATCCTGTTTATGTGAAATGTCTGTATTGAAGTAAATATCAGAAAGGCTTTTTAAAAATATTTTTCTGACCATTGTTATACATATTGTATGTACATAATTGTTCTGATGATAGCAGGTAAACCATGAAAGATTGAGAGTTAATCCCAAAATCTCTATGTTCACAACAATAAATGAAATGAAACTATGTGTAAACTTTCAGGAATTTTATTGTTGTACAGTCATTTTGTGATTGACATTTTCTAACTGTACAATTTCTATAACAATCTAGCAGTCATAGAATGGTCCTGATGTTGTTCTTGGTTGAATTGCATCAATAATCTCAATACGTCTCGGATCCCACACACAATCTTCTTCCAGACCGCTTGGAACCATGCCGCAATTAGGAGGGCACCAAGCAGTGTCGTACCCATGATTATGCCAGGTCTTCTGCAGGGGGTGACCCTGGCGATCGATTTTCTTCACTCTCCCCACATTGACTTTCACTCTTATAACAACTCTCTGGTGCTCAGGCAGACGCAGGGGATACCTACTGGCTTTGTTAAGATCTCTGCTGAGGTACACACCTGGCCCTAACATGCCATTTGCAGATTGTTGAAAGCCGTTTTTCATGATGTTGTAAGCAGCAGATGGAGAGGTGCCATGATACATTCGGTACACTTGTCCATCAGTAGGTTCTGTCCAGCTTTCGAGACAGGGGACCCCTGGACCCAAATCGTATTCAGCCCACATGATGATGTTCACAGAAGTATATTCAGATCACTGTATTCGGTTAAAAAGAAAATTGGAAGATATTTAAATAGTGTGAAAAATCAGCAATCTTTGATTCCACAGTTCTCCATAGACTGGACTGTAAAGTTTCAACATCAAGGCAAAACATTTTGAACATTTTATACTGGCGCATATTTTTATTTATTTATTTATTTATTTATTTATTTTGCTGTTGTTAATAAAAGAATACAATGTTATTCCTGTAAATTGTCTATTTAGAACAAAAACAGTTTTGATTTATACAGTGAAAATGGACTCGTGTGCCTCTTGCCGACTAAATGGTGCATCTACATTTTTTTAGCTATTAAAATTTTCCAGTAGGAAGCACCAGTCTTACCAGTGAAAAAGTTAATCTGGCACTTTGGCTGATAAAGAAAAAATATTTTATTGGATTACCATCCTTTCTTACTTTACAAACTACAAACTACCATAGCTCAGTGTGCTGGTGAAAAAATGTGGCTCAATCCTTACCGTATCAAATATAAGAACAATTAGAATCTCAAATAAATACATACAATTAGATATAACAAATAATTAATTTATTATTTTACCTTATTTAGCTCTACATTGTAACCCATTTTAAGCATACGTAAGTAAGTAAGTACTGAAAGTTTAAAAGGGATCATATCCTAAAAACAAATAAAAATATGCTCACCCTTGTAAAGGCTCGTCTGGTTTGACTGAGCATGTTCTGATAGTGGGGTTATTAACGATACAGAAGGATGTCTGTTTTTTTTTTCTTCCGGTCTTTCTTTTCCTGTTTCCTTTCTTATCTAATACTATACAAACTACCACACCCTCGTAAATACAGTGCCTTGTGCTGGTGACAGAAATGTACCTTTCAAAATACGCTAATAGTTGTACAGATTTTACTGATTACTGATTAGCTCAAAATCAGTAAAATATGATTTTCATCTTGACCTACAATATAAGTGACTCCAACCAAAGTTACAGGTTTTACTATTATCTAAGACAACTAAGTTGTAATTTTTATTAAGTAGTGCAAAATTTCTGATACCGTAGAACGCCTTAAAACATCAGGAGAGTTTAACAGGTTAGTTTAGGTGTCAGGTCTTCCATTATTGTACTATAAGTGTATCACTGAGTTCGGTTGTGCTATAAATAACACACACACACACACACACACACTCCTCTCTCCTCTCTCTCTCTCTCTGTCTCGCTCTCAATATGCTACTTTTACATGCAGTATGGGGTAAAAGAATACAACATCCATCTTGAGGTGCCTTATAGGTTACTCCAGCTGTCCGTTCTTTGATGTCGTATGTATTATTGAGTAAGTCTGCATTCCTCTGATAATGGTGTGTTGTAAATCTTGTACTCTACATACTTAAAATTATGATAACCCATATGAACAAAAAAGGGGAGACATTGTTATCTTATGAGTCATGGCACATTTACTCAAACCACAAGCTGAAGAAATGAAAGTGTAAGTAAAGTTGTCTTCAACAGCTGTATGTTTTTTAAAAATCTAATGATTCTTTATTTTACTTTATAATCAACTCAGTTGATTTCTAGCCTTATTTCACTCACTCACTCATCATCTATACCGCTTAATCCTGTATTCAGGGTCACGGGGGCCTGGAGTCTATCCCAGGAGACTTGGGGCACATGGCAGGGTACACCCTGGACAGGGTGCCAATCCATCGCAGGGCACAGACACACACATACGCTCACTCATTCACACACTATGGACAATTTGGGAACACCAATTAGCCTAACCTACATGTCTTTGGACTGTGGGAGGAAACCGGAGGAAATCCACCAAGCACGGGGAGAACATGCAAACTCCATGCACACAGAGACGGGAATCGAGCCTGGCCGTATAAGAACCCAGACCCTGGCGGTGCAAGGCGACAGTGCTAACCACTACACCACTGTGCCGCCAGCCTTATTTCAATGATGATAATTTTTTTTGTGTGTTTAGTGCAAAGTTCAAGATCCATAAAAACCTGTCTTTGTATATAATCACTGTTTAAAAAGCCAAGAAGTTTTCAGCACTTTTAATAATCTGCAATAATTTTTAGACTTTGACAGTGTGGATTTTATTTTTAAGAAAGTCAGGAATTTTGACAACAATTTAGCGACCACAGAATGGCCCTGATGTTCTTCTTGGACGAATTATATCAATAACATGAATACGATTTGGATCCCACACACAATCTTCTTCCAGACCACTTCGAACCATGCCACATCCAGGAGGGCACCAAGCAGTGTCATACCCATGATTATGCCAGGTTTTCTGCATGCGGTGACCCTGGCGATCGATTTTCTTCACTTTGCCAACATTGACTCTCACCCTTAAAACAACTCTCTGGTACTCAGGCACATCCAATGGGTATCTACTGGCCTTATTAAGATCTCGGCTGAGGTACACACCACGCCCTAACATGCCATCTTTAGATTGTTTGAAGCCGCTTATCATGATTTGAGCAGCAGCCTGTGCAGAGGTACCATGATACATTCGGTACACTCTCCCCTCTTCAGGTTCTGACCAGCTTTGGAGACAGGGCACTCCTGGACCCAAATCATCTTCAACCCACATGGTGAAGTTACCAGAGGTATATTGAATAGTATGTTCAGTATGTAAAACTAGGAAAAAGACAATTTAAAAACAATTGTAGGTAATTTCTTTTGGTATAAAAACAAATAGTAAGAAATACCATTTGCATTTTGAATATTTAGATGTTACATTAGATGTTAGGTCATAAAGAAAACTTCAATGATAGTATAAGTATTTTTTTAAGTTCAAGTTCACCACAGAAGTCTCTTTACAGTTTAATACAGGCATGGTATATCATCCTGTGATCATGTAGGTAGACTTACTATGTAGTTGCTGTAAAGTAATCACCAAAAGTTCTGTAAAATAAACAAGGAAGGTATTTGCTCATTGCTTACCTCAGGAACACCACGGTTAGTCTGACCGTGTTGCTCTGGACAGTGGGGGTTATAAAGGAAATCTACACGGGGTGTGGCTTTGTGTTGTTGAGCCATTTGTTAGACTTCTTTTTTTTAACACAGCATAATGCACTTTCTGTCTACATCTGTTTTTAGGGAAAAAATAATGTAGCTTTTTTACCATCATGAATTCTAGTTAATGGACTTGAGGATTTTTCTTTTTCTTTTTTTTTTTTAGTTTAAAAAAGTTTTTAAAATGCATTTAGTTATTTTTCCAAAATTGTACAAAACCTTTATTATCTTTATATCAAAATATTTATTATGTATTGACTTGGATCTTATTATTACAAGAATAAAAATAAAAAAACAAACTGTGTTAGGATTTTAATAAAAAGGAATAGATTTTAATTAGATGTTTTTTTTGCAAGTGTCAAAGTTAAAAAAGATTTTTAAAAAAGTAAAAGATAAACTTTATATTATTTTGATTATCTGTCCACTTGTTTGAGAGAACCTGTAAGTGACCTAAACTAGAAGGCACTGTTCTCTTGTCTGTCTGTTTTGTAGTTTTTGTTGATCGACTCAGTTTCCCAGAAGGCACCTCGGTCAGGTGATGAGAGAGCTCACCTGAACCGAGGTAGTTCATTAAAGATTCTATAAATAGCAGTTTGTTCTGGGAAACTGGGTCGAGCATTGTTTGTATGTATATATATAAACATCCTTGTCAAGTTTGCAGTCCTTTTGTTTGGTTTTGTTTCTTTGAATTTATATTTTAGTTATATTGTTTACCCTTGGTTTTTCTAGAGGACTCTATCGTTTGTTATTCCTTGTGCTAGTGGATTCATGGAGTTGTTTAGAGTTTAGTTAGGCTGTGCACCTCATGTGTAAGTACTGTTCTGTGTGTCCTCAGTGTTGGTCTTCCTCTTGTTTAGTTCTTTGTATGTACTGCTCCTTGCTTGTTTAGATGTGTGTAGCCACATGAGGACTTAGCTGATAGCAGGTTTAGCCGCTAGTAGGCCTTAGCTGCTAGTAGGGTTAGCCTCCAGTAGGCTAGCCTCTAGTGGGATTGACTTCTAGTGGTTCTGGTCGCTAGTAGGTTAGCCGCTAGTTTGAAATAGCCTCATGTGTGCCTTGCCTCTTGTGTTCCGGTTCCTTAGTAGGTCAGTACTAACCCGGTTAGCCACTCACTAACTCCCTTACTTACTTAACCCGGTTAGGTCAGTATCCAGTACATCAATATTCAGTGTAGCTACTAATCCAACTAACCACTAACCCATGCTGTCTCTAGCCCTGTCTCTAGCCCGTATGTGTCTTTAGTTCCAGCTCCATGTCTCCCTGGGTTCAGCTCTAGTCCCTTGTGTCTGCTAATAAGAGCCTGTGTGTAGCCCTGAGTCCTAGTTATAGTTTGAGTTTGTTGTTTGTTTCTTTTTATTTGTCTGTTTTTGAGTTCTGAATAGACACTTTCTGTTTATAGCCCCTCTGCGTTTATGCCTGCCCTATATGCACCTACAGCAACATCAGCCGGTCTGGCCTGTAGTTACAGCCAAACCATGACGGAACCACAGTTTCTCTTTCATTTTTTGCAATGGTGTGGTTTGACATTTGGCAGTTTTTTTATGACATT
Organism: Clarias fuscus; assembly: GCA_030347435.1. NCBI lineage: Eukaryota > Metazoa > Chordata > Actinopteri > Siluriformes > Clariidae > Clarias > Clarias fuscus. Next base: position 11,764,892 of record CM059230.1, on the reverse strand, counting down.
TCTCTAATTAAAAATATTTTTATATACATACCTAAATTAACAAACAGCTTAGTTCTATGTATCAATGTACTATACCACAAGTCACAGGCTGGTTCAAACATCAAATAGTCAAGGAATGGTAATAATGTACAGTATGTGGATGGATTGTATATATAATTTTAAACACAGCATAATGCACTTTTGGTATATACTGTTTTGAGGAATAATGTAGCTTTTTTACTATCCTGTGCATCATGAATGCTAGTTAAACAGGCTGAGTTTCAAATCGTCACACTTTTTTTCAATGTTGTACAACATCTTTTATTTATTGTGTATTGACTTGGATCTTGTTAATACAAATAAAAAAAATAAAACAACAAAAATAAAGCTTCCTCAAGTCTTAAAGTTTTTGACTAAAATGACAATGCTGATACATAAACCAAACAGTGTCAAGATTTTAATAAAATGAATAGGTTTTCCCCAAGTAAAAAAAAGTATGCTAAGTATATTAAATCCTATCATGCTAAAGCATACTTAAGTGTACTTGCTCCAGACTAATGACTAGTATGCTTGAAGTTTGCTATTTTGGAACAATTAATTTTGTTCTGAATGTATTTAAGTTGTAATTAAATTGTACAAAAGCACAATTTTACATGTATTAAGTATACTTTTGTGTGCTGAAGTGGAACCAATTTAAGTATACTTAGTACACTTAAAGTATATGGCTGTGTGTACTAATCTACATACCTGACAGTAATTAATGAAATTTAAGTATATATTTGATGTATAAGTACATTACAGTAATTCTTACTGTGTTACAAATACATGATTAATATCCTCCGAATATATTCTTATTGCAGCAAAGGCATGCTGTTATACTTCTGGCCAATTCCAAAGACTAAAAAAGTGCACCAGTACAAATATACTTTATTATATAATATAGTACACACAGTCTTCTATTGTATTGCAAATGTGTTACCAGTACACTAAAGGTGTTTAGGATAATTCACAAATGCTGAATGCATTTTCTACACTATAACATGTTTTTGAAACACATTACATCAGTAATTATGAGGGAGATTTTATTCATGAGTTCAACAGATTTAATTTGCACAGGGTTACAAAAAAACAAACAGTACTACAGTTTTTGTGCTCAACAAAACATCAGATTGTCTTACAAACACAAACAAAAATTTAAACTGTTGTCTAAACTAAGACAGACATTAATATTAGAATATACAGGTACAGTATTAGTATAAACATATGCTGAGTCCAGCATTCTAGATTAACGATACGAACTAACGCACGCAATGACGCAGCTTCCTTCAAATTAGGAGCGGAAGAACTGGGGAGCCAATCAGAAAACAGACAGCTGAAGCTGCCCGCCTCCAGTTTCTGATTGGCTACCGTTGCGCCGATTCTAGTCTCTTGTTGGCTGGATTAGTTGCAGAGTTCTAATGCTGCTGCAGTTCGTTCAAGTGTAGATTTATGATAGTGACCGCACAGAAGAGAGAGAGAGCAAACAAATGATCTTGAACACGCAAAAGTCATTTAAACAACGAGTGCACTAAATCTAAGCATAAATAAGTACATATGAATAAGTACACTTAAAATTTAACTGAAAATATACTGAAACTACTGTATATAAAAATTTGTATTCTAATGTATACTCTTTCTTTGTATATTCGTACAATGATTATTTTGAGCATATATATATATATATATATATATATATATATATATATATATATATATATATATATATATATATATAAATTGAAAAAAAAAATTAGACCAACCTTTCACTTAAAGTATATTTTCCTATAATATTTTGAAGTCTGTTTAAAATTGAATTCCAAAATTTGGTAAATGTATGATGTATATACTTTTTATATATTAACTGATGGTACAACGATGTACGATTGAAGATTTCAATATATTTGTAATCTTTGAAGATTGAAGATTTCAATATATTTGTAATACACTAAAGTGTTTTTTTTTTCCACTGGTGTTAATAGATTATTTGGGCTATCTGTCTCTAATTAAATGATAAAAAAAAAAAAAGAAAGACAGTAAAAGTAAAACATTTGATATTATTTTGATTCTCTGTCGGCTTGTTTGAGAGAACAATTCCTTTGCGTTCTCTTGAGTTGATCATTATAGCAAAACTGCACAGTTTGCTTTACATTAATCAAGCTTTTTAAATAAATGTATCAAAATCACCATATACAAATGAGGTATACATACCTAGATTAATACATAGCTTAGCTCTATATATTATTGTACCACATCTTAAGTCACAGGCTGACTAAAATATCAAATACTCATGGAATAGTCCTAATGTATGTGGATGAATTATATTAAAAATGTATTATGTCTTGTGTACCACACACAGTTTCCTTCCAGGCCACTTCAAACCAAGCAGTGTCATACCTATAATCATACAGGTCATCAACATTCAATCAATTATTTTAACACAGCATAATGCACTTTCTTTATATATCTGTTGTAGGGAACATAGGTGGTTCATTGAGGAGTTCCCTGAGCCCAGGCGGGACAGCAGAATACGGGCAGAGCACAAGGAGGTCTACCAAAAAAGAAGATCCTTACAATCTGGGGGCTCATCTGGGATACCACTAATCAGGTGAGTGCTACATTTTATTTTTCTCTATAAGGATAGAGCAAGCACACTCCCTGGTTTTTGGTATCTGGGCCACGTAAGGGGGAGGATTGTCTTGTGGCTTTTACGCCAGTATAGCGCGCGCCCGTTTCTGAAAGGTTCCTTGAACTGAAGCACAAGTGTGGAAGCTGTATTCTGTTGCCCACTCTTTGTTGTTGTCTTAGTTGAGCTCTTTTGTTGTCTTTGTTGAAGTATTGTGTGTTGTTTGTTGAACATATTGGTTCTTTCTGTCGCGGGTTAATTCACATTCATAAAATGGTTAAGAAGACCACAACTAATTATCCAGAATCCTTTTTTGAGCTGCTCATCTGTGCCTGTCTCTCTTGTACCCAAAAAAATAATAACTCACCTGTGAGCTGCATCGCTGAGGAAGCAAGGGGATCCTCGCTGGAAGGGTCTTCCCCAGAAAGGGAAAGACTCCCAAGAGGGTGTCAGGACGAACTCCTGACAGCTTCTTTTGGATGATCCCGAGGATACTGATGGTGAGGATGATGATATCCCGGACGATGAAGGTCCGGATGAGAGGTCTCGCCCAAAACCTCGACAAGAAATCACTGCGTTTGTTTTCTCCGTGGGACCAAAGGGTCCACAAATCCTTCCACCATCCGTAAGCATGCTGAAGGACATTATTAAGATGCTCCCTTCTCCCAACAAACACTTGCATTTTGTTGATATGCTGATAAAGGCTTCCAGGCATTGTCAGCACGTGGTGGCGGATTATGGCTTTATTTTGCAATCAGTTTTGGGAGATGGGTACGATGAGGCTGAATTGATAAAGACAGTAAAATGCTTAAACCCTGAAACAGATAAATGGGCTGTAGTTGAAAATTTTAAGACGTAGACGGGGGGCAACAACGAAAAAAGAAGAAATATGACTTTCTTTGGGGAAATTCTAATGAGGCTATGAAAACATTAAAAGATGAGCTAACTACTTATCTTCTTGTACGTCAACAAGCTAGTCAGGATCTGTCACAGGTAACTAAACAAGAAAAGAGCGAGACTACGTCCAAGTTTCTCGAGAGGTTCCGAGAGACCTGGGCCCTTTTGGGTGGTATGCCCAAATACTTCTTGAATACTTGTCGACCAGAAATCAGGAAAATTTTTAAGTTTCAATTGTCAGATCGTTCTGCAATGACTATTAAAAAATTAGGCGAGGGTGTTAGAACAATGGAAGGTATTTTAGAAAGTAAACAAGTGGGATGTCTGTTTGTGGAAAGTGAAGGATACAGAGGTGGAAAAGGAGGAGGACGAGGAGGCCGTGGAAGAGGTAGAGGAGGTCTGCAGGGTCAGAGTGCATCCCGTAGATCTGGTAATTGTTATTATTGTAATAAAGTACAGTAGGTCATAGGGCTTGTGAATGTCGCACGAAGGCCCAAGATGAGGGATATGGTGAACAAAATGTGTATAACTAATTGAATGATGATCAGTGGCATGATGCTAATAAGGTTTTTTCTTCAAATCCTTCCCAACAGCCGCCGCACCGAGTGCAGTAACAACAACAACAGCGACATAGACCCGTCTGTCTCAGGGCTGTGGCCGCCTGCGCGGTGATGGGACAAGATGCTGAGAAAATTGTTCTCTCTCATCCGTTCATTTTTTATTCTCCACATCAGGTTAAACAAGTGTTACAGAACCTTCAAACACACCACATGATGGCTCAGAGACGGTCTGGGTATGAGATTATCCTTAGTTTTACAAGTAACTTAGAGATAAAATCGACACGCTAATAGACACAGATCATGACTGTTGCTCAGCGATTATTCACTCCACTAGTATATGTCCTGATCTGTATTCTATCCCATTAACAACTGGTGGAATTCTGTTTGTAGATGGCTCCTGTTCAAAACCGTATGACAGGAAATTTTTCTGTGGTTACGCTGTGTGTGCACTGCCAGATATACCCGTTGAAGCTTACTCTCTCCCTTTCTCGTCTGCTCAGGCAGCTGATCTTTTTGCTCTAATCCGTGCCTGTGTTCTTTCTGAAGAAAAAGATGTCACTATATACACTGATTCTCGTTACGCTTGTGGTATCGCTCTCGACTTCGGCAGCATCTGGCAATCCAGGGGTTTTCGTTCTGCTGAGGATAAGCCTATTTCTTATTCTTCTCTTGTTCAGGATTTACTGTAATAGACGCATACCATCTCCCTAGTACTCTCGCTATTGTAAAAACTAAGGCTCATTCCTCTGGTAACTCTATGGAAGTGCGAGGTAATTTGCTAGCTGATCGTATTGCTAAAGAAACAGATTTTCTTTCCAGATTCTGATCTGATCAATACATGTTTTCTTGCTAGCTCCTTGATTCCCGATTTAGATTTATTGTCTTTACAAGCCTCAGCCACGATGAATGATTCTGCTTTTTGGCAAGCTCAAGATGCCTACGTTGCATCTGATGGTTTATGGTAGTGTGCTGATGGCCGTTTGTGCCTGCTGTTTCATTGTCTTGCGTTCCTCACGCGCAAGTTCCACGGTGTGTAAAGCTTCTATCGGGATCGGAAATGATAGACACAGGGAGGCAGCAGTGCGGTGAGTCAAACGTGCAGTATTTATTGAGGGTTAAGTGGTGCAGCAGGTGAATGGTGTGATATTACGGACTCGATGAGAAGGGCGAAGGTGAGGGTCGGCGTGATGGGCTGGTAGGGAATAGCTTGGGTCGTGTCTTGCCGCTGTGCTCCGGCGAGCCGGTCCGGGCGCGTGCCGTTTGAGCCGAGGAAACTGAGCTACGGGCTTGTGGCAGACCCTTCGGCGAGCAGGATGTGCGTGGTCCTCCGGGATAACTGTTGGGAGAGAAAGAACGGGTAAGTCTCCTGTATACATTTCTCACTCACCGGTAGGCTCCGCTGCGGTCTCTTTCTAGTGAGCAGGCGACAGGCGGACGGTGTAGGACTCTTGGTTGCTTGTACCAGGGGGATGCGGTGCCCCGCCCCTTTTTGTGCTTTGCTGCTGTCCAAGGTGCTGTCTGCCATCTGTTTGTGAATCCTCCGAGATGTGCGAGAAGGTGTTATCCTCCAGTGTGTGTATTTCAGCTCCTCAATGGCCCACTTGATGGCAAATGCTGTCTTTTCCTTCGCTTCCGGGGTTAGGGCGACCTGCCAGTAGCCTTTGGTCAGGTCTAATGTGGAGATGAAGCGTGCTTTGGCTAATCGATCGATAAGATCGTCTGCTCTAGGTAGAGGGTAGGCATCGAATTGCGAAATTTGATTTAACCTGCGGAAATCGTTGCATAGCCGTATTGACCCGTCCGGTTTAGGTACCGTTACGATGGGGCTAGACCAGGGGCTGGTCGACTCCTCTATTATGCCGTTACGGAGCATATTTTCTACCTCCGCTTCAATGGCACGGCGACAAGCCTCCGGGGCTTGGTACGGTCTTTGTCGGATGGTTATGCCAGGTGGTGATTTTATGTCGTGCCGTACCAAATGGGTGAGCCCCGGGTCGGTGGAGAACACATCCCGGAACTGGTCTATTAGTTCTCTTAGTTCCTGATGTTGTGCGACCGTTAAATCCTCCCCGCGCTGCACCTGTTCTTGGTCTGTGTGAGAGAGCGTAGCGAGAGCTGAGACACGCGGCAGCGGCTCTATCCACCGTTTAAGTAAGTTGATATGGTATAATTCAGTGTGTTTTCGCTTACCGGGCTGCTGCAGACGGTAGTTCACTGGACCCACGCGTTCGATGACAGTGTACGGTCCTTGCCACTTGGCGAGGAATTTGCAGTTGGCACTAGGTAGGAGCAGAAGAACTCGATCACCTGGGCGGAACTCACGGGGTTGGGTTGGTCGGTCATAAACGCGACACTGCTCTGCTTGTGCTTTTTCCATGTGCTCCCGCACAATGGGGAGCGCTCGGGTGATTTTTTCCTGTAGATCCTTTACATATTCTGTAATTGACCTGAAAGGAGACGGCTGCTCCTCCCATGCCTCTTTTGCTACATCTAATAGCCCGCGGGGGCTTCGTCCAAACAGCAGCTCGAATGGTGTAAACCCAGTAGAGGCTTGCGGGGTTTCTCTAACGGCGAAAAGAACGTAGGGCATTAACTGATCCCAGTTTCGTCCTGTTTTATCCACTACTCACCGCAACATCCGTTTTAGGGTTTGGTTAAAGCGCTCCACTAGCCCATCGGTTTGCGGATGATAAACGGAAGTGCGCAGCCGTTTGATCTGCAGCAGCCGGAATATGTCCGTTATCAGACGGGATATGAAAGGTGTTCCTTGATCGGACAATAGTTCTTTTGGCAGGCCCACTCGACTGAAAAGCAATACTAACTCTTTCGCTATGTTTTTTAGGTAGCGCACCTGGCCAGTCTCTCCCTAAGAGGAGAGGGACAGGAAGATTAGGGACAATTCCTGCAGTTATCACATACCTTCCCCATCGGTCCTCGATAGTGAAGCGGGCTGCCGGCACCTCCCGCCGATCGCCATGTACGCAGGTGATCGGGAGAGGTTGACATTGCTGCGCTCCCGCAGGGATAACCGCGGGTCGTGCCAAGGTGACAGCGCTTCCCGTATCAATGAGTGCTGGTAACGGGGATCCGCCTATCCGGACCCAGTGAGTGGGGGCCGGGGGTCCATCTTCAGTCAGTTGTCCGCCGGCCCAAAGACCTCTTGAAGACGTGGCTCTACTGAGTTTCGGCTCAGTGGGCATTGGCTCGTCTTGTGGGGTTTCTGGTCGTTGCGGGCGGGGGGGTGGGAACTCGCGTCGTGGTGGAGGTATGTACCAGGGGGGGTTTCTCTCCGAAAATTTCTTTTTTTCTGGTCCAAGGGAAAGTGTAGTGAGTGCACATTCCAGAGCCTCCGTCATGTCACGAAGGGAGGTGGGGGCTCTCATTCCAACTGCTTTTCGTTCCTCCCTCGGGAGAGCGCGCATTATCCTGTCCATCACGACTCGCTCTGTGACTTCTCTTGCTGAGAGCACTTCTGGCTGCAGCCAGCAGGTGGCGATCTGGGACAGGCGGTCGAGCTGTGCCCGAGGAGGAACTTGTGCTTCATACGCCCACCGGTGAAACACTAGGGCTGCCTGGGCGCTGGAGAGTCCACAACGGGCTAATATTTCGGACTTTAGTAGTTCATAGTCATCCGCGTCTCCTGCGGGAAGTGCGTAGTAGGCTCGCTGTGCTTCCCCCGACAGCAGAGGGACAAGAATGGAGCTCCACTCACGCTTTGGCCATCCCTCGAGCTCTGCTGTCCTCTCAAAAGTCTGCAGATATGCCTCAAGGTCATCATGTGGTGTTAGTTTGGAGGGCAGGTTTTGTGCGTCCTTCCGGGGGTCTGGAAGAGGCACGTCTCGCCCACCCCGTTGCTGGATCCGTGTGAGCTCCTCTGTCGCGGCCTGGAGGCCCTGTGTGAGTTGTTGCAGTAATGTTTGCTGCTGAATGTTCGTTTCCAGTAGGTCTCCGAGGTAACGTTCTGTGGGCTGCCTGCTCTGCGGTTCCGAATTTCCGACCTGCATTCTCCACCAGTGTAAAGCTTCTATCGGGATCGGAAATGATAGACACAGGGAGGCAGCAGTGCGGTGAGTCAAACGTGCAGTATTTATTGAGGGTTAAGTGGTGCAGCAGGTGAATGGTGTGATATTACGGACTCGATGAGAAGGGCGAAGGTGAGGGTCGGCGTGATGGGCTGGTAGGGAATAGCTTGGGTCGTGTCTTGCCGCTGTGCTCCGGCGAGCCGGTCCGGGCGCGTGCCGTTTGAGCCGAGGAAACTGAGCTACGGGCTTGTGGCAGACCCTTCGGCGAGCGGGATGTGCGTGGTCCTCCGGGATAATCCGAGTCTGTTGGGAGAGAAAGAACGGGTAAGTCTCCTGTATACATTTCTCACTCACCGGTAGGCTCCGCTGCGGTCTCTTTCTAGTGAGCAGGCGACAGGCGGACGGTGTAGGACTCTTGGTTGCTTGTACCAGGGGGATGCGGTGCCCCGCCCCTTTTTGTGCTTTGCTGCTGTCCAAGGTGCTGTCTGCCATCTGTTTGTGAATGCTCCGAGATGTGCGAGAAGGTGTTATCCTCCAGTGTGTGCCGGGCTTTAGCCCGTCGCCACAGCAGTTACACATCGCGCACAAACAGGGGTTAAGGAAGATATGGAAAAAACTCTTTTGTAAAGCTAACATGCTTGGAACAATTGATTCATTGATATCTAGATGTTTGGTTTGTGCTCAGAGTAATGTGACAAAGGGTTTTGGTAAACACGAAAGTCTTAGTCTACCTCTGCCCCATTTGCAGAGTGGCAAATTGATTTTACGCATATGCCTGCATGTGGCCTGCATATCTTCCGGTTCTGGTCGACAAGTTTTCTAGGTGGGTGGAAGCTTTCCCGTGTGCTCGAGAGAATGCAAAGTTGGTGACCCGCGTCCTAGCGAAAGAAATAATACCTCATTATGACGTGTCTCTTGCTATTGACTCAGATCAAGGAACATCTTTTACATCACAGGTAATACAGAATTTATGTCAATATCTTCCACTGTCCTGGCATTTCCACATTCCTTATCATCCACAGTTGTCAGGTATAGTAGAACGAACAAATAGGACACTGAAGGAAAAATTGACTAAAGCAATGCAAACCATGGGGAGTAAAAACTGGGTTGATTTGTTACCTGCTGTTCTAGCCGAAATGAGAATGACACCATGAAAAGACGTACACATGTCACCACATGAAATTATATTTAGCAGGCCCTTTCCCGTGCCATGGAGGAAAGGCAAACCCGCGATAGGAACAACTGTTCTTGATGTACATATTGTACTGAATATTCTGCTGCACTAATAGACACTCTAACTAAACATTATGAACAAATTGCTGATGTGACTCCAATACCCTCAACAAAACCAACACATCCTTTTAATGTGGGAGACACTGTTCTGGGAAAATCTTTGACCCCCTGAAAACTGGGAGATTGTAAATATGACGGTCCAGTAGAAATAATCGCAATCACTCGAACTGCTGTCCTAATTGATCTTTTTCCACAGTGGATCCATGCTACTAGGCTGAAGAGATGTCCTGTCGGCATGAGATCAAAAGATGAATAAATGCTTGTGTATTATTATCTTTCTTTTTTTGTGACTTTTTGTTTCCTAGACTAGAAGACGTGCTGCAGTGATGACCAACCCGTGACGTGACACAAAGGGATCGTCTTGGGTTGCCACGGGACGACTCTGAGCACTGTAGCGTCAAGAAAGGCAATAGTTCACCACTAGTAGTTATTTATGAGTCAGACCTGTTGTGTTTCTTTGGTCCATGCAGTCTTTGCTGTGTGCAAAATGTTTTGTACAAGTATGTTTCAGGTTATGTTCCTGTGCCGCGTCCGATGATCTACTATCCGCCGGCGACTTCTGGAAAGCTCTGAGTTTTATTCAGCGATGTTTATAAAATGGGGGGATTGTATGGAATATTTCATTTTTAGTGTGTTTCATGACATTCTGTGTTCTTTTTTTGACCTTGAAACGCTGCGCTATCAGCAAACACATTCCTTAGTATAATCTATGTCCAGGCCGTGAAAGCGTTGGAGGCTCATAACTAAGAACAGCTCCCAAGCTCCTGCTCTTCTCCATGTTATCTTTTAAAAACATTCCAGACCAGATGTAACTACTCCTGCACCCTCCTTTTTGGTGCTTTTGTGTGTGTGCATATATATACTTTTTCTTCCACAATAAACTTTGAACGTCTCACTGAGCACTGACTTGTGTGTTTCATTGAGGGTTTCCCTGGCCCAGCAGAATAGAGGCGGAGCACTGAGTAGACCAAAGGCGGTCTCCCAAAAAACAAGAGATCCTTACACCTGTTCTGATGAATAATAATGTTTTTTACTATCCTGTGAGGTTTTTTTAAGCATACATAAACCAAACAGTGTTAAGATCTTTTTTGCCCAAGAGTTTCTGATTAAGGTGGTGCAAGTGTAGCTTTATGATAGTAAGCGCACGGAAGAGACAGAGGTCAAACACGTGCACATGAGAGAGTAGTGCACTAAATATAAATAAGCATGTAGTACATATGAATAAGTACATTCAATTTTAACTGAAAATATACTGAGACTGCCGTAATCTAAAATTTGTATCCTAATGTATTTTTCCTGTATATTGTTACAACTATTATTTCAAGTATATTGAAAACAAAGTTTAAATGAGTGTGCTTTGGAAATTACACCAATATTTCACTTAAAGGATATTTTCCTATAATCTATTTTTGGAAAATGTACTATAATACAATTATTATAGTATATGATTGATACACTGCAGAAAAAGTGAATTACAATTAATTAAGTTAAGTTAGTTAAATAATTTTTAAAAAAGGTCACCACCTGGATTTAACAAAGTGCCTTCCACTGGATAATTACTGGCAGATCAGCATGCTGCAAGACTTCAAAAAGCAACACACTATGCCGTGATCTAAACAAATTCAACAACAGATGGGAAACAAAGTAATTGAAAGGTTACAAAATAATTTCTAAAGCACTGGGACTCTAGCAAATCATTATCCACAAATGAGAAAACTGACCATTTCTGGGAATGGCTGGCCTAAAAAAAAATGACTCCAAACACCACGACAACTCATCCAGGAGCTCATAAAGGAACTCAGAACAATGTTTAAAAAACTGCCTCACTTTCCTCAGTCAAGGTCAGTGTTTATGATTCAGCAATAAGAAAGAGACGGAATTATAGCAAATAATGTAAAAATGGCAGCCATGGGATGAGTGCCAAGGAAAATCCATTGCTGACAAAAAAAAAAACAAAAAAAACACAAAGCCTCGTCTCATATTTGCCCGAAAACAGCTGGATTACCCCCAAGAAGTTGGGGCAAATGTTCTGTGGACTGATGAAACAACAGTTGAACCTTTTGGAAGGGATGTGTCTCATTACATCTTGTGTAAACCTTACACAGCATTTCATAAAAATAACATCATACGTGTCAAACATGGTGCTGGTAGTGTGATGGTCTGGGCTGCTTTACAGCTTCAGGTCCTGGACAGCCTCAGAATAATAATAAAAATAAAATAAAAAACAGAGTACTGACCTGACTGAACACATCTCCTAAATTGCGATTTATTTTCAGCGGCCAGTAGCCAATAAAATGTCTCACCCAATAAGGTCTCGTGGGTTGTAACTGTGAGAAATACTGTATGAAGGGCTGGACCATCATCTTCTGTGATTATTGCTGTTCTATGCTAATGTATTACCACTTAGATAATTGGCCAATGGTTTAGTTTTTGCCTAATACTAATAAATACATATTAGGATTACTACATATTGTACCATTGTAGTTTTGAAAAATATAATTGCAAATGAAATTCCCTATTTTAAACAGGACTTCAGTCAGTGGCAGAGTGAAGCTGTGTTGATGAGCCTGCCTTACTTCATGTGAGCATATCATATCAATTTCTTGAAATATGTCTGATAATGCATAGAAGTGTGTGTGTGTGTGTGTGTGTGTGTGTGTGTGTGTGTGTGTGTGTGTGTGTGTGTGTGTGTGTGTGTGTGTGTGTGTGTGTGTGTGTGTGTGTGTGTGTGTGTGTGTGTGTGTGTTTTTAATGTATTTCTCTGAACATTGCACAGTCTGATCTTGGGGTGAACATGCTAGGATGTCCATTCCAGGGAAGATTGACAACTGTTTGGAAATAGTTTTATAATCCTCACCAGACTGATGTGCAGCAGCAATTGCTTGTCTAAGACTATTAATGACTAATGTCTTTTCCTCCTGGCATTGTGTTAATACACAACTGAATACATAACACATAACTGAATGATCCAGCCAAAACCTCTGCTTTTATAGAGGTTTGCACATTATTTATTATAAAACAAATTTGCATGTATTGTAATTAAGAAATATTCCTATTAGGGTGGTAAATGAGAATCGTATTTATTATACCAGCCCATTGTTGAATATTTTCCTGTATGAATTTATATTTATCTTTTTTTTTTTTTTTTTTTACCTAATGCAGTTTTAATTGGATCTACAAAATGGCCATATAAACCAGAGGAAACTGTTTGCTGTTGCACTTTTTAGTTGTAAATACATCAGAAATGTCTAGATTTATACTGGGTACAGTATATGCGCCAGGATTCAGAAATGGCAGGTTAAGTGGCTCTGTGAGATTATGTCACTGCCCTGTACATGACAAATCTTTTTTATTTTATACATAGGAACACATACAGACATATCTTGAATCTCTATCAGTCTCTCATGATAATCAGTCAATAACTATGTGCAGTGTGTAAAAGTCTGTCTTACCAGATATGAAATGAATAAAGTGGATTGTTTAAAGTTACTGGCTAAGAGTGTGTTGTAAATCTTACCAAATGTTTGATTTCAGTTTATGTGCAATGATAAGCCTGGAAGAGCACAAATATGAGTCATAATAACTCTCTGAGCTCAAGCAAAGTGCTTCACCAAAATTTCCACAGGAAATGAAAACAAAGCACAGAGGAAAAATTGCATTAATCTTGCTAAATCATGCAAGACAAAGAGTTATGAAATAGTCTGAGTAAAAAGAAATATGTATATATGTATTATATGTATTAATATGTATGTATACATACTGGATGTAAATAATTATTCTGATGATAGTAGGTAAACCATGAAAGATCTCTCTATTGTACACAACAATAAATGAAATGAAACTATGTGTAACGTTTCAGGAATTTTATTGTTGTACAGTCATTTTGTGATTGACATTTTCTAACTGTACAATTTCTATAACAATCTAGCAGTCATAGAATGGTCCTGATGTTGTGTTTGGTTGAATTGCATCAATAATCTCAATACGTCTCGGATCCCACACACAATCTTCTTCCAGACCGCTTGGAACCATGCCGCATTTAGGAGGGCACCAAGCAGTGTCGTACCCATGATTATGCCAGGTCTTCTGCAGGGGGTGACCCTGGCAATCGATTTTCTTCACTCTCCCCACATTGACTTTCACTCTTATAACAACTCTCTGGTGCTCAGGCAGATGCAGGGGATACCTACTGGCTTTGTTAAGATCTCTGCTGAGGTACACACCTGGCCCTAACATGCCATTTGCAGATTGTTGAAAGCCATTTTTCATGATGTTGTAAGCAGCAGATGGAGAGGTGCCATGATACATTCGGTACACTTGTCCATCAGTAGGTTCTGTCCAGCTTTCGAGACAGGGGACCCCTGGACCCAAATCGTATTCAGCCCACATGATGATGTTCACAGACGTATATTCAGATCACTGTATTCGGTTAAAAAGAAAATAAGATATTTAAATAGTGAAAAATCAGCAATCTTTGATTCCACAGTTCTCCATAGACTGGACTGTAAAGTTTAAACATCAAGGCAAAAAAACAACATAATGAACATTTTATGCTGGGACAGATTTTTTAAAATGTATTTATTTTCAGTTGTTAATAAAAGAGCACAATGTTATTTCTGTAAGTTTTCTATTTAGAACAAAAACTTGAGCTTGTTTTGAGTTATACAGTGAACTTACTTTACAAACCACAAACTACCATAGCTCAGTGTGCTGGTGAAAAAATGTGGCTCAATCTTTACCGTATCAAATATAAGAACAATTAGAATCCCAAATAAATGCATACAATTAGATATAACAAATTATTTATTTATTATTTTATTTTATTTTGCTCTATATTGTAACATATTTTATGCATATACTTATCAGTATTTTACTAGTAATTGGGGCACCCATAAAATACTGTAAATTTATGAATGAATTTTATCACTAAAATGTGATTTTCATCTTGACCTATAAGTGACTCCAACCAAAGTTACATGTTTTACTATTAACTAAGAAACTAAGTTGTAATTGAAATTAAGTATTGCAAAATTTCTGATACCGTAGAACGCCGTAAAACAGTCAGAAGCATCAGGAGAGTTTAACAGGTGAGTTTACATACAGTATGGGGTGAGACATTGTTATCTTATGATTCATGGCACATTTACGCAAGCCACAAGCTGAAGAAATGAAAGTGTAAGTAAAGTTGCCTTCAACAGCTGTATATTTTTTTTTAAATCTAATGATTCTATATTTTACTTTAGAATCAGTGCAGATGGTTTCCAGTCTTATTAAATTTTGTTTGTTTGTTTTTAATGAAAATTTGTAAATGCATGTCAGAGCTGCAAAAACTGTGTTTAGTGCAAATTTCAACACCCATAAAAACCTATCTTTGTATATAATCACTGATCTTCTATGTTAAAGGACAGAAAGAAATGTTTTAAAAGCCTAGAAGTTTTCAGTACATTTATTAAGCTGCAGTCATTTTTAGACTTAAAACTTTGACAGTGTTGATTTTATTTTTAAGAAAGTCAGCAATTTTGACAACAATTTAGCGACCATAGAATGGTCCAGATGTTGTTCTTGACAAATTATATCAATAACATGAATATTTTGCAGATTGTCTGAAGCCGATTTGAGCAACAGCCTGTGCAGAGGTACCATGATACCTTCGATACACTCTCCCCTCTTCAGGTTCTGAATTGTTTTCAAGATAGGGCACTTTTGGACCCAAATCATCTTCAACCTACATGATGATGTTACCAGAAGTATACTATATTGAACAGTATGTTCAGTATATAAAACTAGGAAAAAGACCATTTAAAAACTATTAAATTAGAGATAAAAACCTTTGTATAAAAACAAATGGTAACACATAACATTTGCATCTTGAATATTTAGATGTTATTAGATTTTAGGTCATGAAATAACTGAGAAAATAAAAATTACAATGATAGTATACATTTTTTTTAGTTTAGGTTAATCATAGAAGCCTTTTTACAATAAATTCCAGGCATGACCTGTCACGCTCCAATAATGTAGATAGAAATACTATATACTGTAGTTTCAATTATATAGTAGCTGTAAAATAAGCGCCAAAAATACTCTAAATAAACAAGGAAGGTATTTGCTCATTGCTTACCTCAGGAACGCAAGGTTTAGTCTGACTGAGCTCGTACTGACACTGGGTTAATAAAGGCAACCAACACAGGTGTGTCTAGGTTGTGGAGCCATGTGTTAGACTTCTTCTCTTTTTTTTTTACACAGCATAATGCACTTTTTATATATACCTGTTTTGAGGAATAATAATGTAGCTTTTTTACTATCCTGTTTATCATGAATTCTAGTTTCATTAGGCAGAGTTTTAAAAAGTGTAAAATTAAAACATCCATTTTATAAAAAGTGTCAAATTAAAACATCCATTTTATTTTTATTTGTAATATTTTGATTCTCTGTGTTTGAGAGAACAACAGTTTCACTTTTATTTCTTTAGACTGCCATTTGCAAGGGTGTGGTATGACATTCACCTGGGTTTTTTAAAGACATTTTTGAATGTTTAATTTTTGCAAGTCTAAATTAAGTAAATATATAGATTTTACTTAATACTTTAAAGTTTTCACTTTAACTAAATTATTATTTGTAAAAAATACACTTTTTTTTCTTGTTTCATTTACAATGCCTTACAATCATTTTTCAGCTTTCCATTTGGGATTGATGTCTGGAGCCCAAACATTAGCTGAGATTTTATAGCTGAGATTTTATAGTATATAAATATAAAGTAAATCTTGTAAGTTTCTCAGGACTATCCACAAACTCCATGTTTTATTCTTTGCACACCAGTGCACAAAGCAAGGTCCATAAAGACATGGCTGAGCGAGTTTGGTGTGGGTGAACTTGACAGGGCTTCAGAGTCCTGACTTAAACCCGATAGAACACCTTTGGGATGAATTAGAGCGGAGACTGCGAGCCAGGCCTTCTTATCTCTTAATATCAGTGATTGACCTCACAAATGCGCTTCTGGAAGAATGTTCAAAAATTCCCATAAACACACGCCTAAAGCCTTCCCATAAACACACGCCTAAAGCCTTCCTAAAGGAGTTGGAGTTGTTATAGCTGCAAAGTGTGGACCAATATCAAATTAAACCCTATGGAATAAGAATGAGATGTTACTCAAGTTTCCATGACGATAGGAGAGCAAATACTTTTGGCAATATAGCTAGTTAGTTTTTTGTTCATTTATGTTGTTAATTTGTTGTCGTGTCGATATGACTTGTCTCAGCTAGCCAGCTAATTAGGTTTCTTAGTTAGCTAGTTAGGTCTGTTAATTTATGTTGAATGCAGCACCTTGGTCCTGGAGGAACGGTGTTTCTAACATTATGCCCTCAGGTGGTTTAAGACTGGTGAATGACAATTTTTTTTTATCCATAACTGATGCCTGTTAGTCCAGTTTGCAAATTAAAAAATTGTACTTGTCCCAAAATAATTAGATTAAATAATGTGATAAATAGACATTAAATGGGTTGATGTACATTATACAACAGTTAGTGCTGACCGACTACTCTGATTGGATGAGAGGTTTTCCGCGAGTGTTAAAATAGAGCATAGCAGCACTGGGATGTTTAACTTCTGTATATACACCACTCTGCATCACAGGTGTTACAACTATTAATTATGCAAAGTGTAGGTTGCCAGGATAGGGGAAAAAAGGGCAGTTCGGTCTGTAATGTTTGAAAAACAGGAGATAACATTGGAAGTCGGTATATGCACTGTAATTTGAACAAAAGAAAAAAAGAAAAGAAAAAAGAGTTGTTTCCCTCACTGTAAGTATTTTTCTATGTTTTTACATATCCAGATTGAAGTTTGGCATGGAATGGCATCATTTTCACTTTTGTTTCTTCATTTGGCTGGACAGGTTTTTATGTAAAACAATTCTATTTTGGATCTAGGTTAGCATATGTTAAGGAAGGGAAAAACTCCTATAAAATGTTCTCAGATCTGGAGCTCTATTTTTTCCTGTGTGTGCTTGTGCATGTGTAGTTTTAGATACAAACACAGATGTGTGCTTCCATGCAAAAAAATGAGGTGTTATAATTACAGTAACCGCAAAAGTATGAACATTTTATTTAATAGTCAAGCAAACACATGTTAGTATCTTTGAAATTTCATAACTCGAATGTTTGTATGTAGAAGAATAAAATACACTTAATAGATATGAATAATATCTATGTGGAGAAAAAAATCCAAATGTAAATGGATTACAGTATATGGATTACACTAATTACGCACTTGTGTAACACAACATTATTGTAACGTCGCAGGTCTCGCGCCTATGCTTAAGCCCCCGGAAACCGGAAGCCGTCATGCAATCATCAAGTCCAAAGACATGCCATAGACAAGTCCAAGGCAAAGAACAAGATGAAGAAAAAAGAGCAAAGGTAATATTAGAAAATCAAATGAGATAAGTGAAACTAAAAGAGAGAACTGAACAAAATATATAAGTAAAAAGACAAAATAAAAGAGAAACATCAGTTAAGAAGAAAAACCAAGTTTCCAAAGCTCAACCCTGTCTTGAGGAGAAAATAAAACTTTGAATTTTGAGTTTTGTTTTCATTTTCATTTCTGTTCTTTTTTAGTTTAATGAATAAACCAACATTAGCTCTAAATGGGAAGGTCTTCCCCAGAGTGCACATAATCACTCCCACATGCTCACATTACACTGAGCCCCTCCGAAGCTCTGCACAAGGGCTCTTACATTCATTATTACTGTACATCTCTCAGCATGGCTGTTAAGATCGCACCAGATAACAATTATAGTTGTAGTCTTACAATAAGTGTTTCTCCAAACAAATGCACTTACCACCTAAAATAACATTAACAATTAATCATAAACCAGAAAATGAGATTTAGCAATTTAAGTCTCATAGAATAGTCCTGATATTGTTTTTAGATTAATCATATCAATTACCTACTGTAAATGTGTGATGGATCCCAAACATGTTCTTTCTCTAAACCAATTCAAATCATGCAACATCCAGGTGGACACCAAGCAGAGTCATATCCCTGATCATGCCAGGTTTTCTGCAGTGGATGACCCTGGTCATCAATTTTCTTCATTCTACCCACATTGACTTTCACACTAACAACTGTCTCATGCTCAGGTTGGAGGCATGAAGGCAGGAGGTAGTGATGGTAGAAATTTATTTTACTATGCATCTTTATGCATCTTCTTGTAAGCAGATCAGAATTTACAGCTGGAAAAGAATACATACTGTATTGTATCATGCTACCACTAAATATAACGCTCACTAGAATGCTCACTAGAACAACAGGGATTTATATAGAGAGAAATAAAGCATAAAATTATAAAAGAGTTTTTACTTTCATAACTGTGTTCTGTTATTCTGGATCAAATGTTCCATTTTGACTTGAATGCCCCTTGTAAAAAACCTATGTCATATGTTCAGAAAGAGCAGGTAAAGAGAGAGAACAGAAGAGGACACAGCACTGAGCCGTGCGGGACACCAGTGAAGTTTTTAGATGCAGCAGAATAGGACCCCATCCATGACACCTTATATGACTTCAGATAAAAAAAAATCAAACCACTGCCATTCAGTGTGCCAAGAATTCCAAGACTCATTACGATAGACAGAAGATTAATGTGCTTTATGTGTATAAAATAATTAATGCTTCCACTTTGGTTATGAAAAGGCAACCATCATGATAAGATGCTGATATACATACTGTATGTAGAGTTTCTTCGTGAGTGTGTATGAAAATGAGAGTTTTGCATGTATCATTTTCACTTTTGTTTCTACAGCTTGTGTCTGGGAAGGGCGTGTATGATTTTTGTTCAGTGTTTCTTTTGCCATTGTATGCATAACACAATTACAATTAGCCCTAGTGACGCATGTGTTTACTGAGCAGCAAGTCACAAAACACAAAACAAACCTATGACAATTTAATTACAATATGGATTAATGGACGTTAATCCATGTTACAAAAGAAGGTGTAAATATTAAAAGAAATAAGTAACACAAATAAGCCTGTGTAAAATTTTAAGATCAGGATTGTAGCTTTAATATAGTAAATGTCTCTTTTTCAATGCTGCAGTGGTTTTTGTTTGACCTACTTGTTTTTGTTATTGTTCCTTATCTGTACACCTGGTTGATATTATTCTAATTGTACATGAGGAATTTCAAGTACATTAAAAAAAAAAAATCACTTTAACAAAATGTTTTGGTTTTGGTAAACATCCTTATCTTGCTTTTGTCCGGCAGGTGTGTGTGGGTGTTTGGATTTTACTGAACTACAGGTGTCTGAGTTCTTAGTCTTTCTTTAAAAGAAGAAGCAAAAAAAGATTTTTCCACATCAGGTCAACAAAATTAATGGCGCTGTGACGTCATGATAAAGCTGCTATGTAGCTAGTGACAGGTGGGTATAAGTTACGGTATCTTTTATTTGCATTTGTTTACTACAGTTTATATATAGCAATTACAAAAGAATACAGGAGTTCTCAAATAAAAATAATAAATAATTGAATAAATTAATAAATTATTAATATTGATTCATTAATTAAAATTAAGGGGTTTTGATCAGACACACCACTATGACAGACCTGAAGGGAGGTATAGTGTCACTTAGGACATTTGTCTCCTTTGGAACGCTGCTCTCCCTACATCCCATTACTGGAAACTGTATCATCCCATGCTGGTTTCTGGAACACACCACTGGCTCCTCTGGGGCTTTGGGTAGCTTACACAGGTGGCAGTTTTTCTCATGACTTTTCTGACCTGAAATGATACAGGAGTTCATAGCATCAGGAAAAGACAAAGCTCAAGTTTGCTGGCCATGTGTTCTATACATAGACCTATAATTCTATTCTCTCCAGGTAGTACGAAATATATTTTACTGTATATGTCTGTAAAAGGCAGAGGGAGGGGGCTAGTGGACATCACCACAGGACTCCACAATGGAAGGCAGGCAGAATCAAATGAAAAATCGGGAAATGAGTATGAAATGTGTGAGAAATATACAGTATGTAGAAATGACCAAATTATCAAATTACCCCTGATTAGAGCCAAGGGCAACGGTAGCAATGAAAAACGTCCTGAGACGGCAATAGTAAGGAACCAGACTTAACAGGGACCCATCCTCATTTGCATGACATCAGATAGCAAGAATTGATTTGGAGTCATTCTGTGTGTTAGGAGGCTGGAAGTTCGGTATAACAAGAGAGGTGTTTAAATTATATGGAGTCCACTTTCATTATTGAAGGCATGGGTACAAAACTGATTGTAGGAATTTCAGTCTATTTCTTAACTATTTAATGACTGCAGTCTCAAGCCATCACATAAAAAAGCTGCCTGCATCAGCTGAGTCCAAGACCTTCTTCTTGGTTAAGTGGAATTGTCCCTAGTCACCACATGCATTCCAAGCAGATCACACGGGGCCTTCATACGACAAGATATTCAACCAGTAGCAGGGCACCAGGATGAATCAGACAGGTTTGGAGGGCAGATGGCTGGGGCTCTGGACTGGGATTGAGGGAGAAAGAAAATGAGAGAAGAGAAGAGAAGAGAAGAGAAGAGAAGAGAATAGAAGAGAAGAGAAGAAAAATAACGGTTAAGTATGGTCAAAGGACTAACTACTGTATAAAAACATAACTAAAAGGGAGAGCCAGAAGGAAACACAGACATGAGGGCTCACTAGGAAGTAAAGAAATCAGTCACTCCACCATCAACATACCTGAATGATCAACGAGAGTGGGGAAGACAACATGTTTCCTTTACCAAACTTTCCAATTCACCATAATACTCTTTGCCCACGAGTCCCCCAGATCTGCACCTTTATTTAAGACAAACCTTTTCACAAAATGTTTGGCTAAATAAATGTGTTTTCTGCCTAGATGTAAATATTTGAGAGGTGTTCGAATCAAACTGGGATTTGTTGTGAAATTTCTTGTAAAAGAAGGCATAAAATTAATTGTGTGCACCACACATTCCCCCCCAAAATATTTTGCACACACCCTTTTCCTCCATCCCCTGTTCGTTATTTCAGTTTCGAGGAGTTGTCAACTCTACCCATTTCTCACCATAACTTGTGGTAGAGGCGCAAAAGGAAGTTTATGGGGAAAATAAATGAACTTGTTAGCTGCTCAAGTCTCCAACATATATTTTGTGTGTGTAATATACAGATATGCAAGTTTCATGGTACTCATTTAAAAACATCATTAAAAAGTGATATGACCTAATATTCATATACCTAATCCTCATTTAGGTCCAAAAGCTAAATTACTCAAGACAAAACGCAAGAGAAAATGTATTACTTTATTTATCAAATTAATTTCGACATACAAGAATACACAGATCAGCCATAACATTAAGACCACCTGCCTAAAACTGAGTAGGACCTTCATTTTGCCGCCATAACACTGATGTACTGTGTTCTGATACTTTTCTAGCACAACCAGCATTAACCTTTTTCTTCAATTTGATCTACAGTAGCTCTTTTATTAACTCAGACTACACGGGCCAGCCTTTGTTCCCCATGTGCATCAGTAAGCCTTGATCAGGCATTACCCCGTCGCCACTTCACCAGTTAGCCATCACAATTAGGCCCTTGTCAAAGTCACTCCAATACTTATGCTTGCCCATTTTTTCTGCTTCTACCATATCAAATTCAGGGAAAAAAAGCTTTACTTGCTGCTTAATATATCCCACCCACTTCCAGCCGTCATTGTAACGAGATATTGAAAATGTAGCTACTGTAAGATGGGTCAGATTGTAATGGCTAGACGATTGAGTAAGTGCAAATCAAAAACTGCAGCTCTTGTGGGATGTTCCCAGGCTGCAGTGGTCAGGACAGCCAAAAAGTGATCCATGGAAGGAAAACCGGTGAACTGGAAACAGGGTCATGTGTGGCCAAGGCTCACTGATACATATACTGTATGGTAAGTGAAGGCTGGCCTGTGTAGTCTGATCCAGTATTAGAGATACTGTAGCACAAAGGTTAATGCTGGTTCCAATATAAAGGGGTCAGAACAATTGTGTGTGGCAAAGGGGGGACCTACTCAATATTAGACTGATGGTCATAATATTACGGCTGATAACTGTGGTCTGTTTCACCTAGATCCATTTGCAAAATCGCGTTGTACTGTTTGTCCCTCTGCGTTACCCGTTTAGTGACGTACGTCATAACCAAAATGGCTGCCTCCAAGAGCGCAGTTAGCGCAAGTGCTAGTGTTTCAAAAGCGGAATACTTAAAGCGCTATTTATCAAACGACGAGGATGGCAAAAAGTCGAAAGACAAGAAGGTTAAGAAAAAACGTCCTAAACCCGCCGGGAGAGGGTAAATATGAAATATTGGTCTCTAACGCTGACTATAGTTGATGGAAAGTTAGCCTAGCATGTGTATTTATAATAACAGTGGTGTTCAGTGGGTGTGTGTAACCGACCTGAACCAAAAAAGTAATAATTGTACAATGGATTCATTAAACCTTGCAGGTTGAAAATCGTTGATGATGACATTGACTGGAGGGAACTGGCTGTGAACAAGGATGAGAAGGAGAACAATGATGAAGATGAGGAGGAGGAGGCGCCTGTGGTAACTACCTTTTAGATATCAAGGCGGGTCAGCAGCCAGTGCATCTGCTCTGCAGTAGATATTTCAGGAATTTACCGACTTGCCCACTTGATCTATATTTGTTTTTCAGTATTTGTATGCTTGATGATGTATTTACCTAGTTTAAAACCTAAAAAATCACACATCCAGGTCATATTCAGTAGGGATGGGAATCACCAATGGCAGTTCTATAAGTAGTATGGTTTTATAAATATCCTGATTCTATATTACTCCCCCCCCCCCCCCCCCCCCCAAGTTTTTTTTTCCTTTTCCTACTATACAGAGAAACTTGCTGCTCATAGTTCAACAATGTATATGAAGCTAAACACTCAGGATTGCACTATTCATATTGTACATAACACATTTGCACATATTGTGTATAATAACCTCCGTCATTCCACTCTCCACAACAATTTGCACATATATAACCATCTCAAACCATGTTATCGTAACCATGCTATACAACATGGTCCTTCATTACTCCCATCTATAATTATTGCAATCATTGTCAAATCCTTCTCTGTGTACTGTTTACATATGACAACCACTTTATCATGGTATATATCTTCCTACATTGCACTCATTGTATATAACTCTGTCTTTGTGTACTGTTTACATGTGAAATTTTTTAATCATGGTGTACAATACCTTCTTTCATTACATCCACCTGTAATCATATGCACTCATTTCTGTATAACACCTTACTGTGTACTGTTTACATATGCAAATTATTTTGCACTGCGACAAATGCACTTCTGCTTAGATGCTAATTGTATTTTGTTGCCTTGTACCATACATGTGCAGTGACCATAAAGTTGAACGTAATCTAACCTGATCTTAAAAAAAAGTTCATTGGTTAATTAAATGTAGTACATTTCTTATAACATTAGTTTTCTCACTTAAAATCAAGCACATCATTTAAACAATTCAAACTAACTTCAAATACAAGAGTTTAATATTTAGCTCAATTCACTCCTACCACACAGGAAGAAAATGTGTAAATAGTTCAGTGTACCACCTGTAAGATTATAAAGATTTTTTTCTCTTTAAATGCCTCCAAAGTCTCAAAACTCACCTTGACACGTTGAGTGGCTGCATGCGCGCCTGGCTTCTAATTTTTATCTTTGTCTAAAATTTTGACAAATTTGAGCTCCCTGTGTTTTGAGACTGGTGTAATCATGTGTAATGAGTGTGTTTGAGACTAATTCGCTTTGGAGTTTGGAGGAAGATCGAAGGCTTTTAGAATGCGTGACTTTTGATAATATAACACTATAAAATTTAATTTCTGTTGCGCCACTCGGAAGCTTCTGCACTTGGTACAGAATTATTTTAAATCTGGAGCTGATTGACCAATCTTATTGGCCAGTTCTAGTCACTGGCCAATTGACTGGTTCATCTCTATTATAAATTTTAAGATTGTAAAAATTTGATTTTGTAGTCAGTGTTGCAATACGTGAATCACCAAACAAAAGAATCACAATTCATAACAGAATAAATCCCCCCCCCCCCCCCCCCATCTGTAATATACAGTAGGTGTCTTGAGTGAGACCTGCAATCACGTGGTAAAAAAGAGACTGCTTTGGTAAATTGTATTTGTGTGCCATTTCTTAGATTAGCCTAATTACTAAGACAAATAAAGCCATTAGGATTTTACTTTCTTTGCTAGATTAATTCTGTCTGAAGTCAAAATTGCATTTATTTTAATCGTTTAATCTGCAATATTTCAGATTGCAGAAATAATAGATGAGCGTCCAGACGAAGTCAAGCAGCTTGAAGTCTTTAGAGCTAGCAACAAGTGGAAAGTTCTTGGAGGTGAGGCGTTAAATATTTAACTGCAGATATCTTAGTGCTGTTGAATTCAAGCTCTGTGCTTGTAGGAAAATACGCAACTTCCCACTTTATCACCACATTACATCATGCTGTCATTGATTATTGTCCGCTACTTGCATGCTATAGGAGTTTTATTTCTTAAGGGAATTCATATGCGTCTGGTTTTCATTATTAATGTGCATTTTGTCATTTACTGTCTGTGACGCAGTCACAAATGAGGATTCCCAAGACACCCCGGATTCAGAAATGAGGTGCCTGAGGTTATTTATTTATTTATTTATTTATTTATTGTTTATATCTTACATTTGACTGTCAGCAATGAATTTAAAGGCTTTAATGTTCTGTATATCACACTTTCAGGTCAGACGTAAAAGAGAATAGAAAAACCAGACATGATTCTCCTGATAGTTCTCCAGTACGGAGAGGGAGGCATGATTCTCCTGATCTGTCACCCAAGAGGCACGATTCACCTGATCTGTCACCCAAGAGGAAGTCTCGGCACGACTCTCCTGATCTGTCACCTAAGAGAAGATTGCGCCACGATTCCCCAGATCTTTCCCCTAAGAAAAAGTCTCGCCACGATTCTCCAGATTTTTCGCCCAAGAGGAAATCTCGCCACGACTCTCCTGATCTTTCACCTAAAAGGAAATCTCGCCATGATTCCCCAGACCTTTCTTCTCCCAGACACAGGGCAGACGCCAAACACAGACGGCATGACTCCTTGTCACCTTCTCCTCCACGAAAAACACAAAAACACCATCATAAAGGTACATAACAATTTCTTCATCATCGTACCTCATCCTCACGATTGTTCTTTAATAAATATGTAAAATATATTGTGTTTGTTTAACAGATTCCCCACAGAGAGAAAAGTCCAAATCCTCTTCTGCTGGACGTGTACCAGACATGGACCTGTCCCCACCACGAAGACGTCCTAACTCCAGATGGGACTCGGACTCTAATCTGTCTCCCCCAAGGAAAAAAGTCCAGGGAGGATCGGATTCTGACCTGTCCCCTCCCAGGAAGAGGCCACAGGATAAACGTAGATCGGACTCGGATCTCTCTCCTCCTCGTAGGACTCGCTCTCCTGCTGCACAGACCGTAAGCATGAAGCTTTCCCAGTCTTTCTTATGTTAGGAAATAGAACACAGGCAAACTTGTATATAAATAATTAAATAATTTTCCATTTGTAATTTTCTGGTCTGCTGATCTTAAAAATAAAAAAAAATAAACTCATGGAACAGGTCTGGACAAAAATGATGGTACCCCTAGAAAATACTGAAAATAATGTGACCAAAGGGACATGTGAATTCATGGTGTGTCCGCTAATTAACATCACAGGTGTCTACAATCTTGTAATCAGTCAGTGGGCCTATATATAGGGCTCCAGGTAGTCACTGTGTTGTTTGGTGACATGGTGTGTATCACACTCAACATGGACCAGAGAAAGCGAAGGAAAGAGTTGTCTCAGGAGATTCGAAAGAAAATTATAGACAAGCATGTTAAAGGTAAAGGCTATAAGACCATTTCCAAGCAGCTAGATGTTCCTGTGACTACAGTTGCACATATTATTCAGAAATTTAAGATCCATGGGACTGTAGCCAACCTCCCTGGACGTGGCCGCAGGAGGAAAATTGATGACAAACCAAAGAGACGGATAATCCGAATGGTAACAAAAGAGCCCAGAAAGACTTCTAAAGAGGTAAACTTCATGCTCAAGGAACATCAGTGTCAGATCGCACCATCCGTCGTTGTTTGAGCCAAAGTGGACTACATGAGAGACGACCAAGGTGGACCCCATTGTTGAAAACAAATCATAAAAAAAGCCAGACTGGAATATGTCAAACTACATGTTGACAAGCCACAAAGCTTCTGGGAGAATGTCCTATGGACAGAAGAGACAAAAATGAAACTTCTTGCTAAGGCACATCAGCTCTATGTTCACAGATGGAAAAATTAAGCATATGAAGAAAAGAACACTGTCCCTACTGTGAAACATGGAGGAGGCTCTGTAATGTTCTGGGGCTGCTTTGCTGCATCTGGCACAGGGTGTCTTGAATCTGTGCAGGGTACAATGAAATCTCAAGACTATCAAGGGATTCTAGAGAGAAATGTGCTGGCCAGTGTCAGAAAGCTGGGTCTCAGTCGCAGGTCATGGGTCTTGCAACAGGACAAAACACACAGCTAAAAACACCCAAGAATGGCTAAGAAGAAAACATTGGACTATTTTAAAGTGGCCTTCTATGATCTTTGGAAGGAACTGAAACATGCTGTCTGGAAAAGGCACCCTTCAAACCCTAAACAACTGGAGCAGCTTGCTCATGAGGAGTGGGCCAAAATACCTGCAGAGAGGTGCAGAAGTCTCATTGACAGTTACAGGAATCGTTTGATTGCAGTGATTGCCTCAAAAGGTTGTGTAACAAACTATTAAATTAGGGGTACCGTCATTTTTGTCCAGGCCTGTTCCATGAGTTTTTTTTTTTTTTTTTTTATAATTAGGTTGAAGCATGGTTGAAAAGCAATGTCTGACTTTCATTGGTTAACATTCATAGAATTCTTATATATTATTACTTTGTCAGATTTAAAGTGATTTCTGTGACCATTGTGAGTTTTTCTTTCATTGACCGAAGGGTACCAACAGTTTTGTCCACGTGTGTATTAGTTCTAAACAAACATAGCAAATAATTCACTCTTACCAGAAGGGATGAAAATGTGTACAACCTGTAGGATTATAAACAGCGGTGTTTTCATCTTCTCAAACCGTTTTTTTTTCTTCTTTTTCTTTCCCCCGCCTCAAAGCTCAACTTTAACAGTGAGCGCACGGCTTGAGTGTCTACAAGCACTCTGGTGCATTCAGCTTCTCACGTGGGACTTCTAAAAGGCATGATTTTCTGGAATAATTAGCGCACTTGGTGTTTTGAGACTTTGTAAGCATTTGGAATGAGTGGATTTGAAGAAGAAGAAGGCAGATCAGTGCCTTTTTACATGCATAAGCTTTGATAATGCAACGCCCTAAAAATGAGTTCTCTGTTGCACCACCCGGAAGCTTCTGCGCTCAGTGCAGCATCATTTATATCTGAGGCTGATATATCACCAGTCACGGCCAATCAAACTGAAAACCATCCAATTGTGATTACTGGCCGATCGACCCGTTAATCTCCTATTATAAATGAAAAATCTATTTTGAGTGAGGTGACGTGTGAATCGGCACCCAAAAGTATCACTGAACCTCTCCCCATCTATACAACATACAAATCTTAGAGTTTAAAGCCAATTGAACTTCATTTAATATTTTTTGGATTTTGTTCCTTGATCTGTTTAGTTCTTTGCAGTTTGTCAACCTGTCATTTTGATGCCATCATGAGCTTCATCTTATTTAATTCTTTAATCTGACTGCTTGCAGGGGCCTCAAATGTTATCTGGTGGAGCTGCCGGCCTGGTATCGTCCGAAATCCTGCGGAAAGAGAAGAAAGAAATGCGAAGACTGGAAAAACACAACCGCCCACTAGAAGGTCTTTGATTAAATACGATGTAAATAGGACTGTATATCTAGCACTGTGGTTTGTTTTATGAGTTGTAATATTTTAACCCTTGCCTTAACATTGACTGTTAATTTTCCCCAGAGGAGTCCCGTCATGCAGAGACCATTTTTAGAGATAAAACGGGAAAGAAGCGTGACCTGGAGTCCGAGCATGCCGAGCAGAGCAGGAAAGCGGGGGAGAAGGCAGAGAGGGACGAGAAATATGCACAGTGGGGTAAAGGGTGAGGATTTTACAATCTATAAATAGACAAAGAACTGTAGAAAAAGTCATTATATGAGAAATAAAACACTGCATGATGCAGTCTGGCATGAGGCTGAATTACTATTACCATTATTACCTCCGAGTTGCTATTAATCTGGTAACTCCTCACAGTGAATTGCCGAGGTTTAGAATTCTTATTGAATATTTCATAAAGAATAATTATGTATATAGTAACTAGTGCAAGAGTTATCTATTTAACAAGACTGCAATTATAAACGCTCATATCATTTAACATCTTTCTCTCTCTCTCTGTCTTATACACAGAGTGGTGCAAAGTCAGATGCAGCAGCAGAATGTAGCCAATGCTCTCAGAGAAGCTCAGAAGCCGCTGGCACGTCACATTGATGACGAAGATCTGGACAAAATGCTAAGAGAGCAGGAGAGAGAGGGAGACCCGATGGCCGCTCTTCTGCGCAGGAAGAAGGAGAAGAATGCGAAAAGCAAAGGGATCAAAGGTGAGGACTGATTAGAGTAAGAGCAGTAAAACTAACAGACAGCAATAAAACATTCATGAATGAGTTACCAGCTTGCCTACAGCATCATTGTTAAAAAGGCAGTAAATACAAGGAGCTTCAGATATAGACACGTTTCTGACCGTAGGTCACACCAATGTTAGAAACGCAAAATAGAAAACAAGCCTCTTAGTTCTGTTTTACATAAAGGCAAAATAAATATTCACTTACTGAGAAATCATCTAGTGTTTGTGTTCCCAGTTTGGAACATGGCTCCCCATGGTGGGCGATGGTGGTACTGCAGGTGGGCAGAGAGAGCGATTATTTGCCTTAAATAAAAGTTACTTTTTTTTTTTTTGTAAGTTTTGAAAAGCAAGTTTGAAATGATTACTAAATATTTATAATTTATTTATTATATTTCTGAAAAGTAATCATAAACAATATAAAAAAGGTCTAGGATTTAACTTCTGTGTTAACTGTCATTCATACGTCATCATAATTCCTAATCGTACTGGCAAATGGAATGTTTTTAATAGTCATCGTCCATATTTTTATTCAAAAGTGTCAGAATACAGGAATTCAAATGTACTCTTTGCATTCATAATATGTTATAATGTTTTTTGTTGTTGTTGTTACATTTGTTGCTTTACACAGTATTTGTATGTGGGTGGTTTATTATCTTGCACTAAATTACCACAGCAACTGCCCATGAACATAAAATTGTCCTGTTTATGACATAAAAATATAGCTTCAAAGAGAAACAGGACAATTCTCTGCTCAATGAGTGTATATGCCACTTTAGGCAGTTTAGATATTATGTTTTGCCTTTTCTACCTGTTGATTTCTGCTTGCCTCAAGTGTTGTTTCTCCTGACATCACATCATCACCTTATACTTTTATTGATGATTAATGTTTAATTTTCTTTTTTTATAGATAGACCTCGCTATCAGGGTCCTCCTCCACCCCCAAATCGCTTCAACATCATGCCTGGGTATCGCTGGGATGGAGTAGACAGGTAAAAATAAATAAAGAAATAAACATTTTATCTGTATTTTAAGGAAAACACTTGTTGGAGATGCTGTTAAAGGAAAATGGTCAGCGGCTGTCTGATATGATGCAGGCCAATGCCAGTCAGAGTTATTGCCACATAGTTGAATATGTTCCTATAAGAGCACAACTCAATGTTTTATTCTTGTAGTACATCGATTATGACATATTAGAATTATCTATTAATTAAAAATCTAATCCTGCACTGTGGAGTTATTATAGCAGGTATTATAACAGTCTAACCTACGGAGCTCCTTAAGGGACATGGATGGGGGGGGGGGGGGGGGGGGGGGGGGTCAGTCTGGGTAAGGGGGGAAAATCGGGATGGGGTGGGGGGGACCGAGCCACGTGACTCATACGTCAATATACGGAAAGGGCAAGCTCCGAGTCCAAACTGAATATTTTAGGCCAAGCTGAAAGTAAAACTCAGCTACTCACAATTCTACTCAGTAATTCTCTCCATGCCTGTTTAACAACGCACGTGTAACTCTAATCCGAGTATTATCTTTCCCCGTATGCTT
Organism: Clarias fuscus; assembly: GCA_030347435.1. Classification (NCBI taxonomy): domain Eukaryota; kingdom Metazoa; phylum Chordata; class Actinopteri; order Siluriformes; family Clariidae; genus Clarias; species Clarias fuscus. The sequence continues at coordinate 11,734,227 of CM059230.1, read as the reverse complement.
CTTTTTCTTCCTTTATTTTTATTATTATTTTTAGCGGTTGGCAGGCAGCTTTTAGGCGCATTACTGACACTCACTGGACTGGGTCGGTATTTCGCGGACTAGGTATAAGCTTTTAGGAGCATTGCTGCCACCTACTGAACTAAATCGGCAACGCTGAAGAGTCAAGTTTTGCGCGATCTCGCGAACAAATTTTTTTTTTTCTAGCTGAAATTCTTTTCACCCATATCTTGATAACCTATTTTTTTCTTCGCATTGTATTTTTTTCAAGGTGGATTTTTCTTTTTTCCTCCAACGTTAATTTTTTCCACCCAAGTCACTTTAGGGGCTCAGTACTTTCCCCTTATCGGCCTAATTTTTTCCCCTCTCTTCTGGATTCTTCGTACGTCGCTTGAAACATCCGAGATGAATTGACAGATCTAAGATGAGATCATCGTGCTAATTACAATGCGGCTAATTCGGTTCTTCGAGCACACCTGTTGTTGATGATTAGTATAGCTGGATTGAGTTGTCTAGGATTATTGCGCGTTTGTTTAAAAGGCGATATGCATCGACAGTAGAAACACTGATCACAACCCCTGCGACTGGTTGACGAAATGGCAAAAGAGCAGCTCAATTTTTTTTTCTCAAGCGGAGCAAAAGCTTTTATTAGAGGGTTATGGAGAATTTCAAACTTTAATAAAGATAATTAAAAATAAAAGTAATTATTAAATACGTGAGTGCTGCCCGTGTTACATGGTGTGTGTGTGTGTGTGTGTGTGTATTCAAATCCTATTTGTATTAATTAAAAATTAGCTGAATAAATTTTATATTTTAAGTAATCATAAGTACTTAAGTAACAGTAACTGTCACCTCAAAGTTCCACCAGTTGAAATCTGAAGAGCTCTGGTGGCTCAGTAGTAGGTGTCTCGCCTGCCATGCAAAAGACCCGGGTTCGTTTCCTACGCTGGATTGAATTTACTTTATTTGCAACAAATTCAAATATTGATAGTTCTGTTTACTTAAAATGGGAAACATCATTACTTAAAAAAATGTATGTAACTGATTACCTGAAATATTTTGAGTTTTGCCAACTTAATCGGGTTTACAGTTTAAAAAAGTGAAGTAGAAGAACAAGTATAGTAAGAAGTATATTGTCATGCTGTGCTAAAGGATCCTGTCTATCACGCAATACACGAGGAATTTGAAAAACTCTGCGAATAATCCTCACACCTTCAGTAACCGGTTGCTCTCTCATAAACGGACAAGACATGACTGCGACAGATTTGAGAAAATTACCTCCACTTATGTAGACGCAATCGGGGGATAGAATGTTACATATTATTAGACACACGGAGATTAACACACGAATGATGACCACAGACACACACACATGTATACATATACTGTATGTATGTTTAAATACATCCATCCGTAAATATATGCAAGATACTTTTCTTTTCCCACGTGCGTCAGTCCGTGTCAGTCATGCTCTTTAACCGATCAGATGTGACCTCGCAATTTCAACCAATCATAACCCGCCCGGAGCGCAGCCTAAATCCTGTTTACATGAAATAAACCTGCTCCTGAACAGGTTTAATCTTACGGACATGTTGCTATGACAGCAAGTGCGGGATTTGCTTCAAAGAACGAAACAATCCAAGATCAGGACAAATCCACAACAATCAAATCCAGCTAACTTAGTGTTAGAGTTAGTGACGTACGAAGAATGGACCCCTGAAATGAACCAATTAATTGATGTCCTCAAGATGTTAATCTTAAAGGCACCAATTATATGTTGCTTTCTTTTAAATAAAATATTTGAAAATATTTTATTATAAGCCTTAGATAATGTGACACAGACACTATTCAAGTCACTGTGTATATGTTTATTATATGAACCATAGCATTTTAAAATTAATAGATTAATATAAAGGATAAAGAATTCAAAAGTGCTACGTAATTGACAAGATTTACTGTATGTATTGTACATATTAACCGAACAACATTTGAAGTATTCTGGCATATACAGCAACACAGAAGACTGATGGAGCTTTTATTCTTCTCTTCCCTGGTGTGTAGGTCTAATGGGTTTGAGCAGAAACGCTTTACCAGAATGGCAGATAAGAAAGCTCATCAAGAGGAAGCATACAAATGGAGTGTGGAGGACATGTAAACACGCATCGGGATGTCTGAGTGTATGCGCGCGCAATAGTGTGTGTGGATTTGTGTGTGAGAGCGTGTGTGTGTTTTTATGATGGAAATGTCATTACTTGATCAACAAAGTTGATTGACCAAACTACATACAAAACATTTGTGTGTTTTAAGGACTTCACCAGTTGTATACGTGTATCTGGTTTACTTTGTGAGGATTATTAAATGTTGTGTTTTCCTAATATCTAATGTCAAATGTGTTTTTTTTTGTTTGTTTGTTTGTTTGTTTTTTTAATTAATGATTTGTTTAAATCACCACATCATGTGTAGCTAAAAACCATGGTGTTTAGAGAAGGATCTTTTTTATGCTAAATATACTGTAATATAGAAAACTCTCTCTAATCACAAGATGGTGCTCTTCAATTAAATCTTGCACCGTTACAGACTGCTCATTATCTAAATCTGTGCAAGATTTTTAATCCCTCTGTTCTGATTGGTCTTTCTTCCGACAGATCACAAAAATAACATCTGAAATTACCAATACTGGGTAAGAATGCAAATACAAAATGGCGGCATTGAGAATCAAGTGATGCGATCTCTTTACTGTGACACATTTATTTTAGTTTAAGCAATTGAACCAAAATAAACTTGTCTCTTTTTGTATTCAATTGAGGATGAGCCAGGTACATACATTTTTCACATTAAATGTAGCTGACCAACAAAGACCATATGTTAGTTCATTCATCTTTTACACCACTTATTCTGTGTACAGGTTTGTGGGGGCTTGGAGCTTATCCCAGGAGATGTGGGGCACGAGGTGGGGTAACATGTAGTACCAGTCCAGTCCATTCCAGGGTGCACACACACTACAGACAATTTGGGAATTCCAGGAAATCAGCATAAATTAGAGATACTCAAACCAGAATGTCTGGCACCAACAATCGTACCATGCTCGAAATAAGGGAGATCACATTTTTCCCTATTCTGATGGTTGAATTGAACATTAACTGAAGCTGCTGGCCTGTATCTGTATGATTTTTATCCATTGCACTGCGGCCACACGATTGGCTGATTAGATCAGTTCATACATATTCAGGTGTTCCTAATAAAGTGCTTGTTGTGTGTAGATCTACTTTGCAATTGAATTTATAAAAACAAACTTTTTTTTAACCAAATCATTTACAAATGCATTTTATGAGTGAACAATGATCAGTGGTAATCTTGGAAGCAGATATATGGATTTGGAGAGACAGATTTGAATTTTTTTAAGTACATTAGGCATATACTGTAGTATTGATGAAAAAATTAAATACAAATTTCAAACATTCAATATTTCTGATTACATTCTGAGTAAAATGGAAATTTGTGTCAATTAGATTTTTGCTCCTTGATGCCCTTAACAGTGTGATCTGTTAGTGATTTTGGAAGAGCAGCAGTCGTAAACAGTACTATTATTTCTTCTTTCTGTGGTTCGGATAGGCATTACGTACGTCTTCAGGTCATCTACTGCTCTCTGAATCTGAGCTGGAGGCTTTAATGCGACTTAACACAGTTTAGGTGTTTTCTCTTTGAGCGACAGTTGCGCCTTCACTTGAACCAGAGGAGGACGTGGATGAAGAGAGATGTCCCATCCTGGGTAGGTCTCCATTTGGACTGTCTTGAAGTCACCCCTGCAATAAAGCAGATTCCTTTTGAAATGGTAAAATTATAAAATATGCATACATTCATCAAATGAGTGCCTAAATATTAACATATTGAGCATGTGAGTAACTTAGCTTGCCTCAGGGTTGGGTTAATTGCAAGGTTATCAGGGCGGGGCAGCGCTTGAAGTCTCCTCCCATAGATGCACTGTGGTCGAACAAAGCTCTGTTGGTAGTGTGTTTGGTAATGGGCTGTTGGAGTCCTCTCACGTCTTAATGGGATTTTTCTCAGCATCATCATAGGACCACCATGTAAAGCCTGAGCTCGATAAGCCTCTTGGTTGGTTGTTATGTAGCTGTGATCCCCTGCAGTGGTGAATAATTCAGGGTTAAAAAAAAAAAAAAAAAAGTTATTTTGGGCACAAGGTGTGTCTGGTCCGTACACTATTAGGACAAGCGATGCATTTACATTTACACTGGGCCTCATTTTTTAATCTTATACAATTGACAGGTTATTCAAATTGCACATGTTGGTAGAGTAACTCTTCCTGTATACTAACATATTACTCAACATAGTCTAATAAGTGATGCAGGTTTGCCCTTATTGAACCTGACTCTTGAATCCTTTTTGAAGATCCACTGACGAGCTATGTGCACAGATCGATGACGAAGTTTAAACAAGAGGAAATCAGCATTGAGGACCAACCATGCAGTCGGAGATATTCAACTGTAGCAAAGGGAATTTCATTTTGGGTTTAATGATGGTGGAAACACATTGCTTCTGATGGAGACTATGTTGAGTAGTACATTTGTATAGATTAAGAGTTACTCTAATGTCAGTTCATAAAAAAAAGTTATGGCCACTTTTACAATACTTTCAGTACAGCCCTTGTAGTAATTGTAGAAAATGTATTCCCAGCTTTCTTTAAAGAAACTGATTGTGTTAATACTTGTGGTAAATTATGGATTACCAGTTGCCAATCACTCGTAAATTAATAGTCAAGGTACAGCTGATATACACAGTGGCGCATGCATAATTCCATAAAATCTATAATCACATAAACCAATTGGCAATCAAATGGCAAGAGCCCATCTTGTGATCATTCTGTCAGTAACGCATCTCAGTGCATACTAACTCCTAATATCCTATTCTGCTATTATCAGAATACCATTTATCTTGCCTTTTATCTGTTTTAATTAAATCATTTTTGTTTTAAGTATCATTTTTAGGATTGCTTCATTTTAGGTTATTAAAATAAAATAAAATAAAAATTGAATTACACTTGCGTGTGCATTTGAAAAATATGAGCAGTTAAAACTCGACAGGTTCACATTAGTGAGTCTACTCATGCATAGGAATATTTCCACAAACTCGAGCTTTTTAGATATTTGTTTTCTGAATTAACTTAAATTTTATGATAAAATATTTCTTACTAGATGACAATTTACAAATACACTGGTTTATATTAAACTTGTGAATGAAGCATGTTATTCATCTGTTCAATAAAGGAATCTGCCTCACCCTCCAGAACCAGACTGCACTTCAGCATCTGCTTTGGCTCAGTCCTGGAATAGGGTTTGGGGCCAAAAGCTATTTCTGATGTTGTCACCATCTTTTCATGCTTATCTGGGTAAAGCAGTAAACCTGACAGAAAAATAAGACATTCAGAATGATTAGACATGTTAGAATATTATATTATATTATATTACACATTATATTATATTATATTACATTACACATTATATTATATTATATTATATATTATGGTGCTTCTCAATAAATGAGAATATAATCGAAAGGTTGATTCAAAAAGTGAATATATTATGTAGATTAATTACACAGAACCGGTTATATATTTCAAAGTGTTTATTTATTTCAATTTTGATGACTTATAGCTAATGAAATATTACTTAAGACCCATCATTTAAAAAATTCTAACGCAGAAATGTTGGACTACTGAAAAGTATAAAGATGTAATTACTGCAGCAATGCGACAAAAAGGACTTGAGTGTTGCTCAGTGGACCAAAGTCCTCTTTTTAGATGAAAGTAATGATGAAATTTCGCATTCCATTTGATAATCAGCATCCCAGAGTCTGGAGGAAGAGATGAGAGGCACAGAATCCAAGTTGCTTGAGGTCCAGTGTAGTGTTTACACAGTCAGTGGTGGTTTGAGGAGCCCTGTCATCTGTTGGTGTTGGTGCACGTTGTTTTATCAAGTCCAAGGTCAGCACAGACATCTACCAGGAAGTTTCAGAGCACTTCCTGCTTCCCTCTGCTAACCAGCTTTATGGAGATGCTGATTTCATTTTCCAGCATGACTTGGCACCTGCCCACACTGCCAAAAGTACTAATACCTGGTTTAAGGAACATGGTATCCCTGTGCTTGATTGGCCAGCAAACTCGCTCGATCTAAACCCCATAGAGAATCTATGAAGTATTGTGAAGAGGAGGATGCGAGACACCAGATGTAACAACAGAGAAGAGCTGAAGGCCGCTATCGGAGCAACCTGGGCGTCCATAACACCCCAGCACTGCCACCGACTGATCGCCTCCGTGCTACGCCACATTGCTGCTGTACTTCATGCAGATGGAGCTCCAACCAAATATTAAGTGCTGTACATGTTCATAAATTTCAATAGTCCATCATTTCTGTATTAAAAATGTTTTTTATTGGTCTTAAGTAATATTCTAATTTTCTGAGATACTGGATTTTGGTTTTTCATTAGCTGTAACCCATAATCAAAAGATTAAAATAAAATAAATTTAAAAAAACTGAACACTTGAAATAGTATCAGTCTGTGTGTAATGAATCTATATAATATATGAGTTTCACTTTTTGAATTGAATTATTAATCAACTTTTCGATGGTATTCTAATTTACGGAGAAGCACCTGTATATTACTGTCACTGTGTTCTAAATTCCTTTAGAATAATACTATACACTAAACATATAAAATATAGCAAAATACATTTATTATTTATTATAATAATATATATTATAATATTTTTCACTCATTGCGGCTCTAGAGCAAACTCTTCTTTGCTACATTTACTAGATTTAAGGAAAATTATGTCCAATTCAATATTATAAGACTGACCTAATTGCTACTTTAATGTAATTGTATTTGTTTTCGTTTATCGTCCTTTTTTGTTTTGCATCATTAGCACATTACCTGCTAGAGGAGGAAGTTCCCCCACCTGTGGAAAAGCTTGCAAGGGCTTTATCCTTTGAGAATTTTTAAGATTCAGCAGTCTAACATGGAAATCATGACGAGTGCGAGGAAGTGGGAATAATTGCTTTGTTAGCGGCCTTTTCTGTGTGGCCATTACTTTGTCTGCACAAGAGAGGGAAAAAAGCTTGTTAGTACACATTTACCATTTACTGTGTGTTGTCTGTAGTCACTGGTTGCCATGATACAGTACGCTTGCGTTACTGTATAATGCCCAGAGTAAGTGTTAGACGTTTTGCAGTGTAGCGCAAATACTATGTGAACAGTAATGTGCCGTTTAATCATAGTGCTCTGTACAGTGGAACTTCGGATTGCGAGTAACGCGGTTTGCGAATAACTGATCAAAGTTCTGCATTTTTACGGCATAATTCCTGTATTCCGGAAGAAATGAAATTGACACCTTTTAACATTAATAATAACTTCTGGTTCTACTTCTGGTTCTCTGACATATCAGAAAACCCAAATGCACAGTTTGATGTCTGAAGCCTCCGCCGATGACGCACATTGGCAGGACACAATTGTTTTTTACATCAGTGACCATTTCAATGCTTCCAGCACTGAGCTGTAGAGGATTGTCTGTCGGAGTATCTATCTTGTCTAAAGAAATTAAAGCATGATGTGTAATGACTGTAAAAACTAAATATCATACTATACTTGATTACGTTATGCAAAATATTGTTTAGGTTTCTAGGTAACCATGACATGACTCCGGGCTGCATATTAGAGCTTTTACTTGCCTGGTGGCCTCACCAGTTAATTTATGGCTTGTTTATCCCTGACCTAATACAGAAAATCACTTTAAAACATCTGTATTTCAATTCAAATGAATGTAATTTTATTGTATTTTATAATGCTTTTATATGCATAATGGGCATGGTCATGAAGCGGCTTTACATAAATGTTCATTCTGGATATAATTTTAAAATGTAAACCAATTATGCATTTTTAAATTAATCAAATTATCCCTAATGAGCAAGTCAAAGGCAAAAGTGGAAAGGAAATTCTCCCTGAGAAGAGAGCAGATAGAAACCTGACTTTTGCAGTAAACACTATCTTTATGTAACAGATGGTTAAGAGAATGCATTTCTGGATTAAATGATGTCTGGATTTGGTCTGGCAGCTTCCGAGCTGCTGATCTGCTGTATATCAGGCAGCATATGAAGCATTTTATATAATGGATTTAGACACAGTTGTGGACGTTCCTGAAAAAGTCTTATTGTTCCACTTTTAAAACATTTTGAACTTGCATTGTATTGGAAATGTCTAACTGACTGAGCAACCATTTTTCTAACTTATCTACTGTATATAGTGTTTTGATTGCAAATAAATACTCACCTTTTGTGTGCTTGCTTAATAATCACAAAAATTCTATGATTCCTGTTGTTCTAGTAGTTCATCTAAGCAAGAACTATAGCAGCTCTGTTTTTCTTACATTCTTACAACCGGCTTGATTGAAATCTGCTGTAAGCTTTAGTTGATGGTGGTTGCCATGGCCGGCCTATTCTTTTCAAAAGCCTTTTGAGTGAAGGAATCAGTTCAAGAACAATAAGACCCACAGCAGTGAATGACACCAAGTTTGTGCTGTACATACAGTCGTGGCCAAAGGTTTTGAGAATGACACAAATATTAGTTTTCACAAAGTTTGCTGCTAAACTGCTTTTAGATCTTTTGTTCCAATTGTTTCTGTGATGTATTGAAATATAATTATAAGCACTTCATACATTTCAAAGGCTTTTATCGACAATTACATGACATTTATGCAAAGAGTCAGTATTTGCAGTGTTGGCCCTTCTTTTTCAGGACCTCTGCAATTCGACTGGGCTGCTCTCAATCAACTTCTGGGCCAAATCCTGACTGATAGCAACCCATTCTTTCATAATCACTTCTTGGAGTTTGTCAGAATCAGTGGGTTTTTGTTTGTCCACCCGCCTCTTGAGGATTGACCACAAGTTCTCAATGGGATTAAGATCTGGGGAGTTTCCAGGCCATGGACCCAAAATCTCAATGTTTTGGTCCCGGAGCCACTTAGTTATCACTTTTGCCTTATGGCACGGTGCTCCATCGTGCTGGAAAATGCATTGTTCTTCACCAAACTGTTGTTGGATTGTTGGAAGAAGTTGCTGTTGGAAGGTGTTTTGGTACCATTCTTTATTCATGGCTGTGTTTTTGGGCAAAATTGTGAATGCGCCCACTCCCTTGGATGAGAAGCAACCCCACACATGAATGGTCTCAGGATGCTTTACTGTTGGCATGACACAGGACTGATGGTAGCGCTCACCTTTTCTTCTCCGGACAAGCCTTTTTCCAGATGCCCCAAACAATCGGAAAGAGGCTTCATCCGAGAATATGACCTTGCCCCAGTCCTCAGAAGTCCATTCGCCACACATTTTGCAGAAGATCAATCTGTCCCTGATGTTTTCTTTGGAGAGAAGTGGCTTCTTTGCTGCCCTTCTTGACACCAGGCCATCTTCCAAAAGTCTTCGCCTCACTGTGCGTGCAGATGCGCTCACACCTGCCTGCTGCCATTCCTGAGCAAGCTCTGCACTGGTGGCACTCCGATCCCGCAGCTGAATCCTCTTTAGGAGACGATCCTGGCGCTTGCTGGACTTTCTTGGACGCCCTGAAGCTTTCTTAACAAGAATTGAATCTCTTTCCTTGAAGTTCTTGATGATCCTATAAATTGTTGATTTAGGTGCAACCTTAGTAGCCACAATATCCTTGCCTGTGAAGCCATTTTTATGCAACACAATGATGGCTGCATGCGTTTATTGCAGGTCACCATGGTTAACAATGAAAGAACAATGATTTCAAGCATCACCCTCCTTTTAACATGTCAAGTCTGACATTCTAACCCAATCAGCCTGACATAATGATCTCCAGCCTTGTGCTCGTCAACATTCTCACCTGAGTTAACAAGACGATTACTGAAATGATCTCAGCAGGTCTTTTAATGACAGCAATGAAATGCAGTGGAAAGTTTTTTTTCGGGATTAAGTTAATTTTCATGGCAAGGAAGGACTATGCAATTCATCTGATCACTCTTCATAACATTCTGGAGTATATGCAAATTGCTATTGTAAAAACTTAAGCAGCAACTTTTCCAATTTCCAATATTTATGTGATTCTCAAAACTTTTGGCCATGATTGTACACTAGGGGATCCCTACCTAATCCATACACTTAATATTCATACCTAGTGTAGCTAGTGATTGTGATAAATAAATTAATCATTCATAACTTTAAAACTGTTATCATTAAAAACACCTTGGTTTTGGGTTGTGCCACCGGGGCAGCTTTGGCCCTTCTCCTCTGAAATGTGTTGTGATTTCTGGTACTTGGATGTTAGTAACAGATCCTTTGGGTGCTGTGGGTTGTGCGGTAGGGCCTCTGTAGAGAGGAATCTATTGTCCGGTAATAATAATCAATGCTAATCAATGTTATTCCATACACCTGGCAGTGTTGTTACTGTTATGGCCAATCAGTGTGTATGTGTATTGGGTTATGAATCAGACTTTTGATGGGATATTGGGATATTGCTTTTGATAATTTTTGTTTTTTCCTTGGAATTCAACATAATTTGAATATATACTAACTATTTAAAATAATTATAAAATACAGTAAATAGTAAAGTTGCTACCGGTTAAAAGCTAATTATTTATTACATGTAACATCACTGTTCATATACAAAATTTCATGTCACTTTATTAATATTTATTCAAAATATTTCATATGAATGAAAGAACATGCAAATGACGAGTGCAATGCCAGCTGTATGTCAGAACACTGTTTTGTCAGAACTTTAGTAATTTTATGTGATTTTTTTAGAATTTGTAACTTACTGCCAGAAACCCAAGAGTGAAAAAAGATCATGATTTTAGATAGTTTAATTTAAGATAACATTAGATTATGTACATTAGCGACTAAAATGTAAAATAAAAAAAGAAACACTGACATTAGCAAACTGTTATTATTTTTGCATGATGATGATGATGATGATGATGACGATGATGATGACGACGATGATGATGATGAATTAATGACTGCCCATTGTGTATTTTTGTTTTGCTTTTTTGTTTAGTTTAATTTTTTTTTAAATCTGCAAATGTTTTCATTAACTTGTTTTACTGTGCTTTAGTAAAAATGGTGATGCTGCTGCTGCTGCTGATGATGATGATGATTTTTATTATTATAATTATAATTATTATTTTCCCCAATATGTGTATGTTTGTAAATATAATTTATATTATTGATCCAGCAACCTGCCCAAGAGTCCAAGAACATTTCAGCCGTAAAGGTTTTATTTCTGTTTATTTTAGCTTTATTTTTGTTTACAACAAATTGTCAGTCATGTGATTACATTCTTTTGTTTGCAAAACTATTCCATTTGTTCGTGATTTTTTTCTTTATTGTAAATATACTGAATACAGATACTGGTGCTAGAAAAAAAGCAAAAAGAAATTTGTGCAGAAACAATCATTTGAAATCATTGAGCTCTAAAGATCAATTAATTAGATGAGACTCATAAACTTGAGTTTAATACCTATGAAGGGAAAAGTAGGAAGCCAGTGAACGTGCTATCAGCATCTTTACCTATGATCTGACTTGATTTAGTGCACACGAACACACCCACAGTTTCATCCTTTTTTATGTCCAGGATTACAGACCCAGAGGTCAGCAGCACTCCTTTAGAAAAATCACACTGTTTTAATACCTCTCTTCCCTTGTGCTTAATGCACAAGCAAGCGCTCTGTGATGCAGACACGTGGTACACAAAGTAATAAATCCCTGACTGTTTGGCTGTAAAAAGACCATCACTCATTCTATCACCAGGCTTCTCAGAAGAGACAACATCTTCAAATTCAACGATTCTATTTGGAAGCACACTTGATCTGCTAGTAGTTCTTTTATTAGAGAAAAATACAGGTTTAACACCTGAGCTCATCTGAAAAGCTCCCTTTAAGCCCTTTTGTCCTACTAAACCAGGTGCCCCGTCATCCCCCTTTGGGCCAGGTCTCCCAGGCCGTCCAGGGTCACCCATTTCACCCTTGGCTCCCTTTACTGGATGAGTGTCTTCACCTGCATGCAAATAGATGTCAATCATTGGAAATAATTTTTTTTGTGTAGTTTTCATTACATTTTATGTTTCTTGTGCTGAAACAAAGAGCAGAATATATAACATGTAACATAGTAACATGTCAATATATATGACTATAAAGAGGTTCTCCACAGATATCTTTAAATATCCTGCTTTTAATAATATTAAATGTAAGATAGTATATATATATAATTATTATTATTATTATTATTATTACCAGATTCTCCTTTTTCTCCCCTTGGTCCATTTTTTCCATTAGTACCAGGAGTTCCTGGGATGCCTGGCACACCAGGGTACCCTGTGTAGCTTTTACATGTGTCTGCGACAGAGGGGGTCACAACCCACAGCAAAACACAAGGTAGAATGGCATACACTGACAAGCATACCTGCAAAATAATAATAATAATAATCATAATCATAATAATAATAATAATAATGATAATAATAATAATAAACAAATACTACTACTACTACTAATAATAATAATAATAATAACAAGAAGAATAAGAATATTATCCTTGTGCTAATGGACTAGCTAGATTTTTTGTTATTATTTTGTTATTACCTTTGTTAATATCCCTTATTATCCCTTATAAAAATGAATTTTTAATCAGTTGTCTTACCATCGTTCCAAGAAACCTCTACACCGTGTTTGGGAAATCAGCGACAACCTCAAGTATGAGAGACAAACTAATCATTTCCCATAAGAACGAATTCCAGTTTTCATTTCTCTCTTCAAATGGAGAACATCAGTATTGCACAATATAGACAAGGAAGAAATAAAATGCACATTCAGCATGTATTAGTCCCGGATTGAGTAATATATTAAAAAAATATTTTTGAAAAGATGTGTTTCGCTTGCATTAGCAAATTAGGGCAAAACATACAGAAATAGAACATCCTGTGCAAAGAAAAAGTTACAAGATTAGCAGAATTTTAGAGCTCTTGCATTAAATGCTCACGGTTCATGATAAAAGTGATGGAACGCTGGCATAGTGATTAGCACTGTGTCCAGGACCCTTCAAGTTGTTTAGGGGTTTTTGGAAGTTTGTATGTTTTTTCTGTGCTTGGTGGGAGTCCTCTGGGTACTCCGGTTTTCTGCCACAATCCAAAGATATGCAACTAAGGCTAATTGATGAGAGAGGGTTCGTGCTAAAAGCAAAACAACATGTAACAATTTTCATTAATAGATGGTATTTTATGTTACCATTTTATATGAAGTTACAGTAGTTTTCAAATGAAACCTTTGAAGATCCCTTCGATTTTAGCATTTCTTATTTATTGTATTTTGCCGGGGCGGCACGATGGCTTAGTGGTTAGCACTGGCACCTTGTACCTCCAGGGTCCGTATTCAATTCCTGGCCAGGTTCGGTTCCCGTCTCTGCGTGGATGGAGGTTGCATGTACTCCCCATGCTTGCTGGGTTTCCTCCCACAGTCCAAAATTAGGATAACTGGCATTTCCAAATTGCCCCTGGGTGTGTGAGTGAGTGTGTGTAGTTGTGCTCTGTGATGGATTGACAACCATCAGTCTAGAGTGTACCCCACCTTGTGCCCTCCTGGGATAGGCTCCAGGCCCTCCGCAACCCTGTATACAACATTTCGCAGTATAGACCATGAGTAAGTGAGTGAGTGAGTGTGTTCTGCCATTCCTGTCCTCATTTTGTAGTAACCAGTGTACACATATATATTTTATATTTACAGTATATGTATATTGGTCCTGAAGAATGTTATTGTTCTGCCTTAAAGAAAGTCATTGTTATAAGCTCATTTAATAACTAGTGCTATGCAGCCTCCAGAAATGAGTGTTCTACCTGAATGAGTGAGTTCATTAAGCATTTTATAGAGTTTATTATTATTAAAGAGCAACTATTAGATAATTAGTGTTTTTTTGTGTGTGTGTTGCTTCCAGTTCTGGTGTTGCGTTCAACACAGATTCCTTTCTCATCTTCAAGCTTATTTTATGGTTATGTGTTTTGGTGCTATTCATGAAATTATGTGGCCAAATGTATACTATAAAAAATAAAAAAAAGTATTGGTTTATTATCCTTAATAATTTATTTAATAATTAGGGCTTCATAGCCTCCAAAAACCCGCGCAATCTACAATGCTTTTGGAGCAGTAAACACTGTACTGGGGATTTATGTAGTACCTTTTATGGTTTCACAAAAGATTTAACATGGGCCGTTAACATTTCCTATTTAGTGAAGAAAATCTCAGCCGGGGATGTTTTTTTACTTAGAAAGCTCAAGAAGCCAAAGTTCCTTCTCAGATCTTAGTGAATTTCTACAGGAGCACAATAGAGAGCATTCTCATTGTGTTACAGTGTGGTACCCCAGCTGCACTGCAGAAAACCGGAAAGACCTGGCTTAGATAGTTAAGACTGCACAGAGGATTGTGGGAACTCAATCAGGGTTCCCACTCTGGAAAATAGTTTATACTAGCCGTCTACACAAGAGAGGTAGGAACGTCATTAAGGATTCAAACTGTTTGTACCTCTCATATCGGGCAAAAGATACTGGACAATCAGGGCATGGTAACAGACTAATAATCCCCCCCACCCCTCCCCCACACATACACATTTACACACACACACACACACACACGCTGAAAACTGAAGACAGAAACAAACCAAGGTGTTTACCCATCCTCTTCTTATTATTATGATTATTGTTATGATTATTGTTATTATTATTATTATTATTATTATTATTAGCATTAGCATAAATTATTATTATTTTGTTGTTGTTGTTGTTCTTCTATTTTAGTTTATTTGTGCAATACCTCCTTCCTTCTGATAATACCTGTTTGTATTTTGTTTAATCCATGTCCCACTACACATATATTCCACTGTATATACTGTTATATTTATGTTTTAGTGCAATTATCCTTTGTTATCTATTGTTTAGCATTTTCTTTATTGTTCCTGGTTTCCGAGAGCAACCAAACAAATTTTACATTACTGTATATAACTAAAATGATCTCTTTTCTACAAAGTCTCTTTACCTTTAAGACATCAGACAAGAAGGGCGACTAAAGAGGGCTATGCAGTTTATAATATTGCATATATTGAGACAACAGAAACAAAAGTAGCTTCTTTTATTCCAGTAACATTTTATTAGTAGCGTGGAAATCAATTTTGTGTTCTTGAAAGTACAGATCGTGATTGTAGATGTAAAACCTGATGTAATATGTTGTGTTTTGTGCAACACTGGAGAAACCCTCAGTGAGCATAAAGCAGAAAACCAGAGAAGACACTGTTGCCTCGGCCTCCCTGTGCGTACATGCCGTTTACTCTGTCATTAGTCTCCAACCAGACTTCACTGTTTTGCTGCACGTACACAGCAACACCTCCTGAACTCACATTCAATTCATCTTGAATATGGTCACAGAAGGTAAACTTTTTATCTCCATCAATCATGAGCTTAACACAAAGGTTATTGGCATGGGACGTTGCATGATATACAAAATAGTAGGTACCAGGGAACTGGCACACAAATTTACCCTTGTTAAGATTAAAGTGGCGTTGATCATTGTTGATCTCCTTTGAGAAGATGATTGGAGTATCAGATGAGGGTTGTGCGTTGGTTTCACGAGATACACAGAAAGCAGACTGTGGTTTAGCTCCACTTGACTCTCCTTTGTCCCCAGGTGGACCCTGTGGTCCTGGTGGGCCACGATCACCAGACGGACCCATCTTTCCCTGAGACCCTTTGATGCCAGGTGCCCCCTTCTGCCCTTTAGTCCCTTTGTCCACCAGGTCTAATGTGCGCCCTGTAGTACCACATAGTAAATAAAAAAACAACAACAACTGGTAAATATATTAAAACAGTTCTATTACTATAAGTTAACATTCCTGAAAATGCGACCACTTGTAGGTTATGCTCTTATATATATATACTTATAAGTTGCTCTGGATAAGGGCATCTGCCAAATGGTGTATATTTAAATGTAGATGTATCGACTGTACTTCGGTGTCTATAACTTGTGGTTCAGTTAAAATAAGGGATTGTTTGATGTTCTGAAGCGTCCCTCCGTGAAAACCTTTAAAGTTCTTAGACCCTAAAATAAAGAGCTTCCATGTCAGAAGAACAGACAATCAATCTATCAATCAATTTGGAACCCACTTTTCATTATGCAAAAGGATTGCTCTTTCCATAACAGTTACAGTTAGCACCCCTTTAAAACACCTAAAGCATTCAGAAATCCATTGCAGTCCAACATATGCTATCCTTAAAGTAATAGACTTAATTCATTCTGATCACTTGTTTGTTTGGCCTTTTTCTTTCTTTTTAATTGTTTTTGTTTATTGCACTGTGTAAATGAAGCACTACCGATTAATTTTGCACTAGTCCACAACAATACAGCTCTTCTTCACGGTTGAATCCTCTTTGAAAAAAATAATTTACCTAATGGTCCTACATTAAAAACCAAGAAAATAGAGATTTAATAATAAATCCTATTAACAGATTCATCATGGAGTGTTGAAGAATGCAAAAAGTACAACTAAACAAAGTACCACTTACCTGCTTCGCCTTTATCACCCTTTTCACCATCCCTGCCATCGCGTCCGGGAATTCCGGGAATACCCGGCAGTCCAGGTGTGCCTGCACGACATGTGTCTTGTGCGGCTACAGTGCAGAGCCACACTGCCAACAGAGCTCCAAATGTAAGGTTAAACATAGCTAATGCAGAACATCAGGTTGTCCTTGGCTGTGTGAGTGTAAGCTTTGAAGAGTCCAAGTCACTGAAATGTTTTGTCAATCACTAGAAATTTCCTGTGTTCCTCTTTTCAAAAGTGCACTGCAAAGGCACCGCCTTTAGATCCCTACTCAGACCTAGTGCTTGTAGTTTCAACTGCAAATTATGACCTAAACTAATTACACCAGTTAACTGGTGTAATTCGAGCTAATTATTATTGAGCTAATTTAATTCTTTTTGTAAAAATAGCTAATTATTGAGCTAATTGAATTTTTTGTGAGCAAAATGCTCTGCCAAGAAGCCTTCAGTAAGTGTTTCTGATCTAATATACTGTAAGTGTTGGACGAGTACAGTCTTCTCCCCCTTTTTAACAATCCATGTGTTACAGGCTTTTTTTTTAAATACTGTAGTTCCATTGTTGCAAGTATATTTTGCAACTTACTCTGTAGACCTCAAGAAACAGTTTTTTTTCTTCAAAGTGATCATTAACTATTTTAATTACACCAGGTTTATAGCATTATATGTATGTATACTGCACCAGAAATAATGTAAATGTTTCTCAGTATTTGGGCTTAGGGGATTACTTATGCAATCACAATTTGTGTGTTTTTGTTTATAGACATTTTCTTTTTATTTTAATTATTTCTGCCTAGCTTTTATTTTGTGTATATTCCTTGCATATACTGTAACTCCAGTTAGGTCTGTGAATATTAATGCAAGGCAAAAGATGTCAAACTAATTTAATAGTTAAATTAAGCATACTTGTAAGACAAAGTGAACTTCTGGTTTTAAGTTACTTAAAAGTAAATGAATTTACAATCATGTTTCTTCTTCAACATTAATGTAATCTCAATCTTATACAATCACCATGTATATTAATTGTGCATATTTTCAAATAAGCACGCACATACAAACAACAGTTTCACAGAATGTTTTATTGTATAATGGGTTTTTACAACTGAAATATTCGTTTGGGTTGCAAAGAAAAGTGAATGAAAGGAAAGAATTGGAAAATTAAAACTCTTGATTTGCAGAAAGACTGTAGCACTAACACTGGTGCAGTGGCAGTAACGTGGATTCCATGGCTCTATGAAGGAAAAATTAGGAATCCACTGAACACGGACATTTCCGTTGTTGACATTTTGTTTGTGTCCTTGTTGACGATTTTAACAGGTTGTAGCCACACCTGATCTCCCTTAGCAAGCTTAGTCACAACACCGCCAGACATAACCTGAGATGTGTAGGTTCCCATAAGCTTGTTATAGTCACAGAAAGTCAGGCTGTCCTCAGGATTTCTTTTATAAATCAATTTTAGACACAGATCACCCTCAGAGACAGAATGGAACACAAAATAATACGTTCCAGCAACATTACATGTGAACTTCCCAGTTGTATGGTCGAAGTCATTATTCAAATTAATACGTTTATCATTGAATATAACAGGATTGTTGTAACTGGGGTATGTATTCAAATTACGCACCACTGTAAAAGCTGCTTTTTCTGCATTAGACATTCCGCTGCCCGCAGTGCTCCCAGAACTCCCTGGTGGACCGATGGGACCCGACAGACCAAGGAGACCATCAAAGCCTTTAGCACCAATGTCTCCTATGGGACCTTGCTCACCCTTTTCTCCTTTAAGAGCAATCAATTCTTCTTTACTCAACTCCAGCTGCAAACCTAAAACAATGCAATACAGAGCTCATCCATCAATGATTATGTTCTTTTATCTTTGTTTCATTATTATTATTTTTTTCATCAGGAAAACTGCACTTGAGAAGAAATACACTGATAGTTACTCAAGCTCAGGATTGAACTCTGGAGCTGTGACATTAAACCACAATAAAGTATATATTTACACTATGAATTGCTCATGCAAACATAAACAGAATATATACCTGATTGTCCTTTTTCTCCTTTTTCTCCTTTTTGTCCAGGCGATCCATTAATCCCAACAGCTCCTGGTTTTCCATCCGGTACAGTACAGGTTTCCTGGCAGAGACCGATGGACAAAAGTACAGCCACCAAGACAACTCCAAACAAATGCAGTGACAGCTGCATCCTAAATAATCTAAAGAATCATAGAGAATACCTATCCATTAGAGAAACGTAAGCAATAATATTTATTATACCTCAACCATTCTCCGATTATTTTTGTATTTCATTGAATCACCCAAATGTAAAGCTGTTACAGACTCACCAGTATTCCAGTGTCAGATTAAAGATTCAGACTTCTCCTCTCCTTACTGAACATGAGCAAGAAGCAGTATAATGTCATAGCAACGAGAAAAAAAGTCCAGTTGTTTCGATTCCCCAATAAAATAGGAACATCATTAAAAAAAAAAAGACAAATACACATATTTGTGCAAAAAGCACAAATATGCTTCTGCTTTTCCATTTTTTTTTTTTTTTTTGTAAAGTGAGCCAACTATTCTTTTCGCCATCAGAAAGGTCAAAAAATACATTTCCTTAACTACATAATGAATACCAAAACATCAGCACAAAATCAGTTTGGTTAAGGCACTGGGTTACAGATCAGAAGGCTTGTCGCTTCAAGTCCCAACATTGCCAAGCTGCCACTGTTGGGACCTTGAGCAAGGCAATTGGACCCTGCTCAAGCTTCCCAACTGGGGTATACAAATAAAACATTTCACTGAGATGTTCACTACGTGTGCAAATAATTGAATCGTAATTATTATTTTTATTATCATTATTATTATTTTGTCAAAACATTTTCAGTTAATGTTTCTTCCAACAGCTTGAACATTTTTCTACACCACTGGAATACTCTGCAATACTCAAACATTTGATGGTAGAGGACAGGTATATCATAATAACCAAAGTGTTTGAATGCATCATTTTATGATGACTTTTATTAACTGTTTATACTTCTATACATCTCCAAACCCTAAGGGTAATTATCCAGTAAGTACAACCCAATGTAAAAAATAATATAATTAAGTTAATCAAAGTTAATAAAAATAATTAAGCTTTATATTCATTTATAATAGGGAGGGATGGAAATGTGAAATGTGAGATTGTATGATTCATCAAAGTTTAGGAGGTTCATCACAGCCAATAATGGGACTTGAACTGGATGATAGAAGTTTCAGTGCATGGGTTTAGAAATATGGGTTACGTGCTACTTATATCTCAGTGGTGTTATACAGTATACTGTATCTGACATTAATGCCAGCCACAGGGGAAATAACACTTGTAGAACTTGTTACAAGGCAACAAGTTCTTGCTAATTTCTTATTAATGGCAACGGTTAGTCACGGTTAGTCACTAGATTAAAGATATGCATATTTTAGAAGTGTTAGTTTCCCCTCCATAAAAGTTTAATAATTGATATGGCGAAGGTTTCTATAATGAGTCATTTAACAATAATGGAAGTGTCAGCACTTTTTTACAGACAAACGCAAAGCTATCATTTTCAGTTGAAGATACCAAGAAAGATTAAATACTGTATGTCTTTTGTCTAGAGCTGCTATAGATCTGCTATAGTGATAATAGTACCTCATTATATGTGACTATAAAGGAATACAAATGTCTTTAATCAATTTTAGAAATTGTCATTATGGTCAAATTGCTGTACTACTGTATATGTGGAATAAATCATCTTGGAACATGCCATTATTGGAAAATAATAAACTTAACAGTGGTAACAATACCATCAGGCTATATTATGCCACCCTTTTGTTGAATATTCTTTTTAACTGCAATGCAAAAGTCACTTATCCTTGATAAAACATGGACACAAGACTCTGTGCTCTATCTTCCTTTTCAGAATCAAAGACACCAGTTAAGGGTACAGGTTCCGTTCTGTTCTCCATCTCATAATAGGGACAGACCTTAAGATGTTCAGACATTGAGGGGACATTGTCCAAGCACCAGTGGTCTACAGGGGAAAACAAGTTGCTGAATTCCCAGACCTAAATGAATTTGGAAACATGTATTAGTCAAGCCAAATGCAGTAATTAGAGGCAAATGCATGATTATTAGGCTTTCAGGAAAATCTTACCTTATGTCTAGCTCTCCAGCACCATCCACCATGTGAGTAGATTTTCTTCTCCCACTTGAGCGAAACCATGCCTCTTTCATGTAACAAAATCCCACACACCTCTCTCATTAACCTGGATACGAGAGCCAGCTGGGACAGTGTAAAGCTGTCCAGAAACCCAGCAATGTGAATGAGAACCTCAAAGGGCAACTTGCTCAGAGCATCCTGGTTCCGTGCTCGTTTTCTTCCTGTATTCCCTGTCGTCACACCTTCATAGTGAACGGATGGCACCTCGGGTCTGAGAGTGAATGTGTTGAGGTCTTTATTGTAGGAGACCGCGGCTTTGTGTGTGAAAGGCCGGAGTTGCCTCTGACTGTAGGTGCAACCCAAATAAGCCAGAGGACACCTGTGTTCAAACCAGTCATTTAAACAGAACTGGATATCTGAGTGAAAGTTCTTATAGTGAGAAGGAAACTCATTTCTTCTGTATGAATGGCTGCAGAGGTATGTGAATGCAGAGCTACATTTGTTATGCCTACTTGTGACACTCTCAGTTTGTATCTGTACATGAAGCTGCAGAGGCCTGTCTGCTGTGAGATCCGCCAGAGATGCATCGGCTTTGAAAGGAGCAGAGTAAAAGTCATAGGTTTGAGTCCCTTCATCCTTAAGAAGTGCATCTGCAGAACTGGATTCGGCAATAAGGTGTCCTCTGAGTTCCTTCTCCAGAGAGCACAGAAGGGATGCTTGAACCTCATCCCATTTTGGCATGTCCTCCATTTCAGTGCTCAGGTCTTCTGTGTCAACAGCTTTGCTTTCTTTTTTGTAATGAGAAGGATTCCGTATACATCTTGGCCGGGCCATGAAGCTGGTGGGAACTTTGAACGTTCGCACAGTTTTGATCTTCATGGGCTCTAAACGTTCGTATACAAATGTCTTATTAGGACGCGTGTCACACGCAAATAAAGAAACTGCTATTAGAAATTTATCTTCATCCATTTCATATGGATTGAAATGTGGCTTATAAGGAAGTGTGGCCGAATTCCCAATTTCTGTTTCTTCCTCCTCTCTAAGGATCTCCAGTTGGCTTGGATTTAGTTGGGGTTTCAGGTGTTTGCTACTGGAAGCAGGGTTGGTACCTAATGACTTAACAGTTTGCTGGCAGCCACTCATCTCCATACTGAACATCCTCTCCCAGGACCCATATCTTTCGATGCCTGTTACATTGGTGTTCCTTGCTATCGCCTCCCTCTCTTCCTGAGTTAACTCCTTCTCCTGAGGTTCAAGGCATGAGAGAGCATTTATAGATAACAAGGCTTCTTGTGCATCTTTAGGTAACCCTCCAACAGCTCCCTCAAGTTCTTGAATGACAGGTTTCTGCTCAATCTTTTCAATCAGTTCAGGAAATAGTGCTTTCATTTTGAGAGACTGAAACAAAAGCCTCTGGTCCCGCAGTGCCATGGAAAGGTCCAGAGGCTCCTGGGTGTGGCTCTCCTTCAAGATATTCTTGTAGAATTCGGGAGGTTCTGTCTCTTCAATAGGCCAGCGGTTCCACTCCATTGAGCAGACCACCACACTAGCGGGACACACTTCCAGATGTTTGGCCAGCTTTGAGCGACACATGGTGAAAGGGCAGCCGTAATGGGCATTGATGCAGGGCACCTTCTCATTAGGACACAGCAGTGTGTGTTCATCCTCTTTGCACATGTGAAACGAGGCACCACACAGCAAGCGGCAGTTGATGATCATGCATGACACAGAGATCTCTAAGGGCACTTTACAGCGTCTGTTGTGGCAGCTCTCGCAGTGCCTGTGAAGTTTTGATCCTGAAGTCCGTTGCCTTCCCTAAAATAAATGTCAACACAGGGCTATTTAAAAGCTTGCTATGCAATTTGGCTCCCGAAGTAAAGATTTGTAACTTACCATATCTAGTATATCAGTGGGATAATCAGACCGTGATCATGTGATTATCTGAAAAGAAGTCTTTATCTCAGTCCGAAGGTGACTTCGAGTGTGAACCTTTGCAAAAATGATCCGGTCATCTCATAAAACACTAACTCCCCCATGTGGCTGAAAATAAAACACAATTCAGCAATATACCAAAACGACCAAGTGAAATCACACACCCTACCCAATGCAGAATGCCTAAATCAGATACACGCATGCATGCAAAACAACCCTGAACTTACATTATGAGGTCAACCTAGCAAGAAAGCATGCAGGTTGTCCTACTGTGGGTCAGTGCGTTGCTTGTTCCTGCTTTGTTGCTGTAATACTAAGTGAACTTAGTGAGCTGTGTGTGCCTGCATGTTAAAAATAGAGAAAAGCTGGCATGGTGGCTACGGAATATAACAGGACAAGCCCGCTGCAACATGGAGTCTGGTTACAGGTCATCAGTTGCTCTGAATTCCAGGGGGCAGGTCAGACAGAGCTCAGTGTTATCAAACATGGTATTGAATCCAGAGTTGTAGAAGATTATTTGCATGTTTACTGCCCTTACTATTTATTGAAGATATTTGACAGACCCTAAGTTATGTTGTAAGTTTATTAACATTAATACCACAGTATTAAGAACTTTCCGCATACCAAGAGGACAACAATTACTCACTTTTCCCCCTCACATTATTACACCACTATGTAGCAAGGTCCGATGTGGCACAGCACTTAAACGTTGAAAAGAATAATCCTTTTAACTTCAGTATTGGGCATTTTAAACCACTAATGACTACGGAAATTATACTATCATTGTCCAGAATATTTTTGTATGCTGTAGCATTAATTCCATTTATCTAGAAACCTTTGTAGTCCAACTAGGGACTGTGGAGGTCAATAGTGATTATTGCATTTATTCCCATCTTGTCCAACCGTGGTTGGAACTTCGGTCAACATTCACACACTACAGACAAGTTTGGGAACACTAAACCTAAAATGCATGTCTTTGGACTGTGGAAGGAAACTGGAGAACCCAGATGAAACACACCAAGCACAGGGAGAACTTGACTTGTACCCAGGACCTGAAGGTGCTGCCTTCATTGAACCTAAGGGGCTCAAATCTATTCCAGACCCCGTGCACAAAGTTAGACTAACGAACAAATAATTTGCTAAGGTTGGTTTTGAAGAATTCAGGTGGCATGCATGGAGAGCTGACCTTAGCCACATTCAACACCTTTGTAGTTAATTGATACCTTACATCAAACAGTCCATCTCACCTGACATCGATATTTGACCTTGAGCACAAATCCCCCATATCCCCAGTCCAAAATCTAGTGGAAAACCTTCTTAAGAAGACTGGAGACTGTAACAGCAATAAAAACCTAATAATGTCCATGGTTTTGGAATATTATGTTCAATGCTTAGGTATGTTTTTTTTTCCCTTATAAAAGCACTTATAACGAAAAATTAAATAAAACATGACCATTGATATAGTAAAACTATCTATCAGGAAACATTTATTTATCATTTATAGACGGAGTCTCCACTATCAGTATGTCCCATAATGGTAGTATGTTCAGGATGAACTTTAAGACATCAGATATCCTAGTGCTCGGCATGAAACATAGAAAGAGCTAAGAGCAGGTGGGTGAACTTCCACTGGTTACTCTTGATCAAGCAGTAACAAGGGTTCAGTGAGGGAAGATGATATACAATATTTTAATCACAATACTTACTTTCATTACAATTTTACCAAAACATGGACCTCATTACAGTGTAGGAAACAGGACAGTTCAGTCAGATACAAAAGATCAGTGTCAAGATTTATCCTAAAAAACCCAGGTGACGTCAATACTTTCGTTTTCATTCAGTATAGTGCAATAAGTGCGCTTATAGAAATGAATACATAACAAATGAAGCTAGTAATCATGTCAGTGTTAGCTCTGCCCCATAAACTGTGTGACTAGACTTTTCCGATTCTTTGAATATTTATTTGCTTTCCTTATGCTGATCAGTTGAAACGGCTTGGTTTTGGGTTCTGTTTGGTAAAATGGACAGTGCTTAAGGTGCTCGGCCATGGGTGGAGTGTCATCAATGCACCAGCTGCCCACTGTACTGAATAGACTGCTGAACTCCCAAACCTTAAAGAGAATGAGTAAAAAAAAAAAAAATTTTTTTTAAAGGAAAGAAATGGAGAAAAAAAAATCATTATTCAAATGCAGTTGTTAATAATATACTGATATACATTAGACCAATAATACATTAGACCAATAATGTCATACTGACATCAGATCTTTGCATATTCCCCAACACCCTATATTGATTTAATGTTGATGTAGACAATCAAAATCCAACCAATCAGGATAAGGAGGCATGTCTCCTTGCCTGTCAAGAAAGGAACCTTCCAATTCCAGGTACCCATTGCCACCCGGGCAAAACAATAGCTAGGAAAAGTAGAGATAAGCTTATAAAAGGAGTTTGATACAGTCCCATTCCCTAGACCTTTGGTTTTTCCAGGAAGGCCTATACTGCCAATACAGAAAGCTATGCCTCTTTCACTAGCATTTAGGTGCTTTAACAAACTGTAGCCCATATGTTTTGAGGGTGTAGCTAGATTCTGCTAATGTCTGCCAAAATTTTAAAGACAGACATTATTAAAATGCAAGCTGTTAATAATGACTACGTAATGTTTAATTCTTTTTATTATGTATGTTCTTCAACAGCGTCCATCATAAAAATACTTACTAGGGATGATTTCCACTTGGCTCCACCATGAGAATACAGCTTTTTCCTCCATTTCAAGCTTACCATTCCTCTTTCATGCACAAATGTAGCACTAACATCTCGGAAAAGCCTGGACACCAATGCCAGCTGGGATAGAGAGAAGCTATCCAGGTACCTGGCGATCTGACGCAGCACTTCAAAAGGAAGATTACTGAGAGAATCTTCATATCCAACTTGCGTTTGCTGTGGTGGGACCATATGTGAATCAGCCATGAATGGTGTGGCACTCTCAGGTCTGAGGGTGAAGATGCTGAGTTCTTGGTTAAAGGAGACTGTAGCTCTGTGTGTAGAGGGCTGGAGTCGTCTCTGGATGAAGGTGCAGCCCAGGTAAGCCAGAGGACACCTTTGCTCAAACCAGCCATTCAAACAAGACTGGATATCTGAATGCACGTTTTTAAAGTGAGACGCAAACTCATCCCGTCTGAAGAAATGTTCACACATAAATGTGAACATTGAAGTGGATTTGTTGTGCCTAAGTGTTACGCTCTCTGTGTCCATCTGGAGATAAAGTTTCAAATCCCTGTCCTCTGTAATATCAGCGAGAGTGGCATTGTACTTGAACGGAGCTGCGAGAAAGTCATATGTCTGAGACCCAATATCAAAATAAAGTCCATCTGTGGCCATAGATTCACTGATCTTGTGACCTCTGATCTCTGCTTCCGCAGCACATAGCAAAGTTGCAAACATCTCATCCATTTTCTGAGTTTCCTCTTCTGAAGACACACCCAAGTCAGATGTGTCCACGCTCCTATGCTCAGTGGGAACTCGAGTGGAGGGATCTTTATACTGGATGCGTTTGTGCCGGTAACTAACAGGAACATTAAAAGAATGAAGAGTTTGCACAGGTATAGGTTCTAGGCTTCCATAAACAAAATCCTTCTCTCTGGGAGTACAAGCTTCTATCTGGCCAAAGGCGAGCAGCATACGTCCATGGTGCACGACATACATGTTGTACTCTCTTGGATTTACTTCTTGGCCAAGTCTTTCCAGAACTCCTTCTTGCCAAGGAGCAAGGCCGGTTTTAGAGATGTCTGGGTGGACATCATCTCCTCCATCCTGCTCTTCTACTGTTGCCAAGGCAGCTCCTTGTTGATCAGTTGTAAATGGGTTATTTGAACTTTTAGTTGGTTCAGTCCTGTCTTTTTTACCTCCTGATTTTGACTCCTTTTCCTGGGCCTGTGTGCAGCCACCTCTCTCCTTGCTAAACATCTTCTCATATAATTCACATTTGTCTTTATACACAGTGAGATCTTTCTCAACAGACTCCTCTGCCTGAACACTAACAGGACCATTCATCAAGTCCTCACCTCCCATGCAATTCACATGGATACCATTAACCAAAAAATCATCCCCTGCCTCCTCATCTTCTGCTTCTGCTGGAATAGGTTCTTCTGGTTCCTGCATCAACTGAGGAAAAAAGCTTCTTAGTTTTAGCCTGCTGCATATTTGCTTCTGATCTCTTAGCGCTGTGGACAGGTCTAGAGCTTGTGGCTCATGGATGTCCTTCATCAGGTTAGTAAATAAAGGTGACTGGACATCCTCAATGGGCCAACGGTTCCACTCCATTGAGCAGACCACCACACTAGCAGGACACACTTCCAGGTGTTTGGCCAGCTTTGAGCGACACATGGTGAAAGGGCAACCGTAGTGGGCATTGATGCATGGCACCTTCTCATTAGGACACAGCAGTATGTGTTCGTCCTCTTTGCACATGTGAAACAAGGCACCACACAGCAAGCGGCAGTTGATGATCATGCATGACAAAGAGAGCTCTATGGGAGCTTTGCAGTATTTGCTGTAGCAGCTTTCACAGTGCCTGTGCAGCCTCTTGCCTGATGCTGGCGTCGACCTCCTATATCTGCTCTGAAATGGCAAAGCAGGGCAGAGAAGAAAATATATTATTGTCACAATTTTTTTCAAATGGCAATCTTATAAACATTAACTCAGACTTTCCCAAATATGCTCAGTCAAAAGGTGTTGATTAATTTTGAATGACACATTTACATTATAGCACGAGTAATAATGTGCTTTTTACAGTAAAAACTAAGGATTATTGGACTTGTATGGGGAAGCTCCATAATATTAAAGCCTGAAGAAAAAGGGAAAAAAATGGTCAATGATACATTATATGGACAAAAGCATTTGACCGAACCTGTTAATTATTACATTCAGATGTCTCAATGAGGCCCCTTAACCCCAGCGAAGAGCAATCTCAATGCTTCAGCATACCAAGACATCTTGAATAGTGATACACTTCCAACAGTTTGTGGAAGGCAAAGACTATAAAAATATGGTTTGACGAGTTCAGTGAGGAAGATTGGCCCGGACATAGCCGTGACCTCAGCCCCATCAAGCACCTTTGGGATGAGCTGGAATGGAGATTGCGAGCCAGGCCTTTTCATCCATCATCAGTGCATGACCTCTTCAATGCTCTACAGAATGAATGGACATAAATTCCCACAGAAACTCTTTAAAATTTTTGGACACCCTTCCAAGAAGAGTTGAAGCTGTTATAGCTACAAAAGGGGGACCAACTCCATACTGAAGTACTGCATATGTATTTGGATACCGCGTCATTGCAGGTTTAGCAAAATACATTTGTCCATGTAGAGTATTCCTTGAATTCCAAGTTTTCCGTGTATGGAAACATCAAGATTTATAAAATAAGCCTTTAATGCCATATACTGTATGTTTGGGAATGGAAACGCCTTCAGGACTGTATTTTTCAGTTTCTCAGTTACATGACAGCATAACATTATTTAAAATTAATATTAAAACAGAGCGTAAATTAGAAAGGCTAAGGCTATGAATCATTTTACAGCAACTGTCAAAAGAAAGCAATCCACTTCAAGCTTGTAACAGCTTCATTTTGGGCCACATCACACCACCCAGTTGTAGATTATTTTCCTATAACAGTACTTCAAATGTGTTTTATTTATTGGAAACATCATTCTAGGTACTCTAGGTGGTTTCTGTATGAGTTTTTAATGATAATAATAATAATGAGATGATGTAAGTCGATCTGGATTAGGGCGTCTGCCAAAATGCCTAAATGTAATAATCATAGTCATAGTCATCATCATAATCATCATCATAATAATATATGATTACACCATTGTTGTGCACACATTGACAACCCATAATGTTTTTGCTGGACTTACTCTCAAAAAAAAGGAATCTTTTTTGAAAGATTTTTGTAAAGGAATTGCATATTTATTATAACCAAAATGTATGTTATAGACTTCATAACAAGGTTTGTTAAATTTTGCTATTTGGATGTGTCCTTTAAATAAACTGTAACGGGTTACATTCTATTAAATTGTCGCAATTCAAACACAAGTTCAGCCAGCAAAATAAACATACCATCTGTGCCTCTGTGAAAATGATTTTCAGCAGTTCCTTGAAAAAGAAAAAAAACATATTCAGTAGAGAATGACATTCAATCTGAAAGCCCTGTCTGACTGACTGCTGACTAAAACACAGGATTAAAGAAATTCTTACAGTTATGTACAGATGAATGAAGACAGGTGAATCCCTGGCAGACATGTGAGAAGATATAACTTACCTTAAACAAGGTTAACTATCTCTCCGAACTCTCCAGTGCTTACCAACTGCAGGACTGGAAGTCAAGTTAAAAATAGTCTGTACTCCTTAGTGTACCAAGTTACATGACGGCTGAATGTCACAGTGTCATGCCATATATCATTGTATTTGATTGGTCAGGATGGCACAGCGGCTTAGTGGTTGTATGGCACGTCCAGGTCGTCTGGCACCACCAGGGTCCAGGTTCGATTCCCTCCTGGGGTCTGTGTGCATGGAGTTTGCATGATCTCCCTGTGCTTGGTGGGTTTCCTCCCACAGTCCAAAAACATGCATACTAGTTCCCAAAGTGTGAATGTGTGTACCCTGTGATAGCTTTGGAATGCTGTCCAGGAGTGGGATAGGTTCCAGGCCCCCGGCAACCCTGTATACAGGATAAAGTGGTATAGACTGAGTGAGTGAGTGAGTGAATGAGTTAATTGGTCAGCTCATGTCTATCAGATTTAACATTTTTTTCCATGATTATTTCTAACAGTGATATCAGGCTTGATTTCTAATCCTGCAGAAATGGTCTGTAGTAGTCCACTAGATGAGAGTCCATCCTCTAAGTTAATGAGAGAGTTATTTGTTGTGCAGTACACTAATTTTAAAAGTTGTATATAGCACCCTACAATATATTTAGGGAGAAATGTCCTTGTCACTGTGATGGTAATCTTAATGAAATCCTAATGAAAACGGCGGCTTAGTAATGGTTAGGCCCCCCGTGACCCTGAATACAGAATTAAGCAATATAGATGATAAGTGAGTGAGTGAGTTAATAATGAAAAAAATAATATTTATATACTTCTATATGTGGGTTTTAAGTTATGTACATTAAAGTTGAAAGGTGCACAATATTCACATTACCACCTAACAAATACACACTAAAGACACACAAACAAAAGGCCACGGTAACATGGAAATGTACAGTGTATTATCCTTTGTCCTTTAATGTCAATTTTTTTTTTTTATTTGGTTCTAAGATTCTAAGCGGAAATAAATTAGGAAAGATTTCTTCACAAAGCTAGAAGTATTGACCAATTGTAAGACCCATATTGAACTTTAAAGAGCATACAGTAGTTATGCAACATGGTCTCCATCCATCATCCATCATCTATACCACTTATACTGTGTAGGGTAGGAGGGTGCCTGGAGCCAATCTCAGGAAACTTAGGATTTAAGCTATAGTAGACCCTAGATGAGGTACCAACCCTTTGCAGAACAAAATCACACACTCATTCACATACCCAGTCATACACTGTGAGCATTTTGAAAATGCCAATCAGCCTACAACTCATGTCACACATGAAAAACTCCCAACCAGGGGCTCGGGTCAACAGTGTAAATGACTACGCCACCTGACATTTGCCACTGTTTGAAATGAATTAAACATTACAAAAATAGAGGTTAGGGTTGAGCTAGGGTAGGTGGCAAAAATGTTTCTTTTGATACTATTGACTATTGATACTAAAATCCATCCATATTACCCTCAAATTTGTGTGAATTTTCATAATGCAGGTTCTCTTACTACTACTGATAATAATAATAATAATAATAATAATAATAATAATAATAATAACAACAACAACAACAACAACAACAATCATCATCATCATCATCATCATCATCATCATCATCATCATTATTATTATTATTATACTGTATTTATTTATTTATTTATTTATTCAGCTTCTATACTGCTTTATCCTGTACAGGGACGCGGGAGCCTGGAGCTTATCCCAGGCGACTCAACGGACCAAGGCGGGTTCTCCCTGGACAGGGTGCCAATCCATCGTAGGACACACATACACAATCACACAGTACAGGCAATGCCAATTAGCTTAATCTGCATGTCTTTGGACTGTGGGAAGATACCGGAGTACACGGAGGAAACCCGCCAAGCACATAAAACCGTGCACACAGGCGGGAATCAAACCCATATCCTGTTGGTGGAAGGCAGTGCTAACCACTAAGACAGAGTGCTGCCTTATAATAATAATAATAATAATAATAATAATAATAATAGTAACACAAGCAGTGATTTCGGTCGATCCTACTAAGTGATGACCCCTTAAAAACAGTTTTGCTAGAGCCCTGCACTTGAGTGCATCCACAAGGGGGCAGTAGTGTTCCATTGTTTAAGGGTTAGTGTTGAGAACGTCGTGAGTTCAAATCCCAGCACAACAAAGCTGTTTGTTTTGTCCTTAAGTATGACCTTTAACACTGCTTCCACTGCTCAGTTAAATCCTGTCTCAACTATATATATTTCTTTGTATAAAAGCACCAGCCAAATTAACACATGCAGCTATTCTAGGTAAGATCAAACAGATCTAGAGAACTCTAGAGATCTAGAGTCTCTCGTGAGTCCTAATTAACAGACTATGTTGCCACAATTATTTTAGATTCACCAAATAGCTCTGTAACACTCTATTTTCGTGTGCTTTCAACAATGAATAAACTTCTTCATCCCTCTCTGGTGCATTGGGAGCAGGCCAGTGGGAGTCCTGCTGCTATTACCGCTATTATTTATTTTTGTTTTTCCCACCCGCTTCCTGTCGAATCGCAAATTCTTCACAAACATTGGCCAGCGCTTCGTGTTTACTCAATCATATCACAGGGCTGCTGGGACATGTGAAGTGCTAACCAATCACAAAGAGGAAACAGGAGCTGTTCGAGCCAATCATCGCGAGGGAGGCGGGGTTTGTCGGAATACGAGTCGGTGAAAGAAAATAACGTCTCCTAGTGATGGAGTATGAAACAACATGCCGGAAGTAACGTTAGTCTTTATGGATACGGACTTCCAAGAGTTGGGAAGGTAACTTTAAGTCGTAAGAAAAAAAGAAAAGAAAGAAAGGGAAAACGGGAATTGACGAGAGAGGAAAGAAAAGAGGACGCCACCGAAGAGAGTACGAGTTTTTCGTGGATTTGTTGCTGCAGTGAGTACAATGGGATTACCAGCTCTGGAATTCAGCGACTCGTTTCTGGACAGTCCCGACTTCAGAGATCGGCTGAAATGTCACGAATTTGAGCTGGATCGCACGAATAAGTTCATAAAAGAACTGATTAAGGATGGCAACATGCTCATCACCGCCCTAAAAAGTAAGATCAACAGTGTTAACATGTATCAATATGCTTTTAATAAATAATGCCGAGTTTTAAAACAATGAATGAGATTTTTTTTTTTTTACAATGAAAAGTCCCTTTTTTCTTTTTTCAAATCAGCATTGCATTATTCGTGCTGTGAAAATTAGTTGTGTAAAAGCACTAGTTTAAGGAATGACCCCTTTTCCCTTTGCAGATTTCATGATTTTGCAAACTGTCTGTGATGGAAAAAGTTCATAGCCATCTTTTCATGCAAATTTGCTGGAAATTATTGACAAAAGGTGTGTCTGTAATAAATTTGCGACGTGAATCTTTCTTTGTCTGAACATCATCATTTTAGTGATATTATTATTATGATTATTATTATTATTATTATTATTATTATAACAGATTAGTGTATATCGTTAAGATACAAATGTATCAGACCAAATGTATTAGTCAATTTTTCAATATTCATTCAGAAAAGACCCCAAAATTCTCCATATTCATATATCTGGGCTAGTTAAAACAACATATTATAAATCTTGTATAATAATGCATTACTTATGCATGCTCTATTAACATATGATCTGTATGTTAATAATACACACTTTAAAAAGATTAAAGCTTCTAGACCCTTTTGTTCCCTTGTCCCTCTGGAGTAATCTTTAACGGTTTTATGTAGAATACTACAAATGAGTGTTTCCCTATAAAAAAAATGGCTCAAAGAGAACCATTCAAGCAGCCTAAGAACCATGAAAACCCCTATTTGTTTTGCCAGCAGTTTTCCAGCAGGCTTGTTTTATTGCATGTGTTTTAATATGTTGTAATTGCTAAAACACCTTTTTCAGGGACTTGTATAATGGTTTTCCAATATAAACAGAATTTTAAAGCATACTCGATGGCTCGATGGTTTTCAGTGAGTAGATGTTTAATTAGCATTTTTTTGTAAGAAGTCTCCAGTGTTCGTGAAAGAAATGCTAATGAGAGAATGGCTGTTTCAAGCTGCTATAGCATAAGTGAGAACAGGAACTAACTTGTTTTGTGGATGGTCAAAGGATTACGTGTAACTTATATGCAAATGCAAGATGTAATGTGTTGGTCTTTAATTAAATAATACAAATTCAGTTACTGGAAAACTGCACCAGGCAGGAACGTATGTTTAAAAATAAATGTTTAAAGTACTTGTTTAAAAAGTACTACCATTTAATGCACTGTTTGCATTAATACAATAATTGCATTAGAAGTCTACATTTATTTGGCCATTACTCCAAATACACATGGATTTTGATTGTGTGGAATCGTTTATAATAAATAACAAGTTTTAAACCATTTTTACCACTTTTAGGCAAAAAAGGTTGCTTTCGTCATTTTAATAGGAATCGATTTACTCTGCGTTACAGGAAACAGTGTAGAAAATTGTATTTCTTCCAAAATATTAATATTTCTTCTGAACTTGCTTTGTTGCTCATATCAAAACTCCTTTTTTATTATTATTATTATTATTATTATTATTATTATTATTATTATTATATTTTCAGAGTAAATATTTTTAAATGGGCATCAGTATTAGAGATAATATTTCTTATCAAGTTTTCCAAAAGCATTGTAAATTATAATAATGTACTGTACAATGTGCTGCTCTCTCTCTACTTATTAACCAAACCAAATACACCTCCCACCTTTTTTTGGCTGCCTGAAAAGTAGCTTATCTTTTAGTTAAAGTCCCCACCTGGATTTATCTAAGCAAATAGTTAAGAGCCTCCCTTTGGATAATTACTGCATAGATTAATATGTTTATGGCAACAAGTTATTTAACCCAAACTGATGCAGTGAGTAGCTTCTCCTTCTCAGAAGATTGGTGAAACTACTGAAAATGGGTTAAAGACTGTCCAATGCATTATTTAAACCCGGAAGGATAGCGGTGAACCTTCATCTTTAAGAGAAAAATGTGGGTTGAAAAACATCCTGAACTATGACTATGATGGGAGATCATTTAAAGGCTCGATGAAATCAAATTATGAAGAAAAAAAAAAACTAGAGTAGAACTCAGAGCTGTGTTTAATAGTGAAAGTTCCAAGTTTCATTTCCATGTGAATGAGAACAATGAGAAGAGAACTTAAGGGACTGGGACTAATCTTAAGTTGTGGAGCCTTAAGAAAACCACTTTCCAGTTAGACTAATTAAAAAAAGGCTTCTGTTTGCTAGCGAGCATAAAGAATGGACTGTGGAGCATTGGAAGAAGGTCATGTGGTCTGATGAGCCCAGAGTTACCCTGTTCTAGAGTGATAGAGGCATCAGGATAGTAAGATAAGAAGAGAGGCAGGTAAGGTGATGCACCCATCATGCCTAGTGCCTACCGTACAAGTCTGTGGAGGCAGTGTCATGATCTGGTGCGGCTTCTTTTGGTCTTTTCTAAGTACAGCAACATTATGTCCCCTAAAATAGAGGTCAGCTGATTGTCTGAATATACTGAATGACCAAGTTTTTTCCATTAATTAATTATTTTTCTTCCCTTCTGTCACAGGCATATTCCAAAATGCCAGGATTTGTTAGGCTCAATTTGTGAAAAAGTGCTTTAGGGATCATGAGACATCATTTTCACACATGAAATTGGTCACTACAGACCTTAAGCGCATTGAGAATCTTGGGATGAGATGGAGAAGACTTTTTACGCAGCAGTCCGACTCTCCCATCATCGGTACACGATCTTAGATTGAAATCAATGTTGTGGCATTGCATAAGCTCATCAAAACACTGCCACGGCTGTAATTATAGCAAAAGGCTGTCCAGTGAAGTATTGACCGTTTTTTCTTTTTACTGGGCAGTGTATCACAAGAAGAAAGCTTTAATTTGTCACGAATACATGACAGTATAACAGCCTTTTTTCTGACATATTTTAGGAGTTGGGGTCAGAGTGCAGTGCCCCTCAAGCGGAAAGGCTAAAGGGCTTTACCAGAGTGTGTTACAGTCCTATGTAATACAGTGTGTTCAGTTTTTGTACTGTTGGGTTTTGAACCTCCAGTCTTTTGATAATTAACCCACTCCCTTAACCACTGAGTTGACCCTGCACCATAAGCATGCCAGTGTTTTTGTTTCGACCCAGGGATGTGTGAGGCAAACATGATAACCACTCCAACACAGAAACAAAGATTCTTTGTTCGATTATTCTTTCGGAACATTTTCATTTTGACTGTATTGTAAAGCCTTTATTTTGTCACATATACATTACAGCACAGTGAAATTCCTTCTTCGCATATCCCAGCGGAACTGGGGTCAGAGCGCAGGGTCAGCCATGGCACAGCGCCCCTGGAGCAGTTAGGGTTAAGGGCCTTGCTCAAGGGCCCAACAATGGCAACCTGGCTGAGCTGGGAATCGAACCGCCGATCTTCCGATCAGTAACTCAGTGCCTTAGCCCTCTGAGCCACCACTGCATTGAACCCACTGTCCATTATTGATGCCTGGCTCTGTTACAAGGAGCTGACACTGTAAAGTCCTTTATTGAATGTTAATCATTATTGTCAGGCCTGCTGTAGAATAAATATTCTGTAGAAAATGATTCACATTCTGACCAATCAGATTTGAGAATTCAGCAGTGTTTTGGTATACTAATCTTCAAACGTCAAATATTCTGCATACTCGACATAAATTCTACTGTAGTTTTACTATAAATATGAAGAAATCAACTGGATACAGATACAGTTAGGTTTCTAAGAGTATTCTTGATCCTGCCCCTGTCTTGTAAAATGTAAAGGTAAATATGCTCACAGATTTAGACAGGAACCGTTTAACTTATCTTAAGTGTATTTTCAGACTTTTAAGGACCAGAAAAAAAGAAACTACGTCAAGAATGTAAACACATTATTAGATAAATCTTAAAAAACCGGTTGTGCAGACAGATGTGTTTGGAGGTATACATTCCAGGCTAATATGATTCAGCAGCTAACATTTAATAGCACTTACTGTAATACGACTCCAAGACTGCACATATCTCATTATTAAACACGTTATACATTAGCAGAGTTACCTCTATTATAAAGGTGGATGTTATGAGAACATATCCTGTCTTGGAGTTTGTCATTGTACGGTGTTGAGTTTGCAATTTCTATCTGGTACAGATGTGTCTCTTCAGAACATGTTACCTGGGTCCGATGATGAAATTTGTCCATAATTAAAAAAAGATAACTAAAAAAAACGATATTATCACATATATAAACACAGACAGGCTCAAAGCATTATCTGGGGTGATTTATTTCTCCTTATTTCATTCTCTGACACTGTCTCCTTTCATTCTTTGCCCATACTGCTCTGTTCGCTGCTCTGTGTCATGGTAATATGGCTCCTACCCAAATGTCTGCTTAACAAAACAAAAGGGTTTACACAGAATGGTGAGGAAAAACTAAAAACACTGAGTAAGCAGCAGTTCTCCGGGCCTTGTTGTTGAGAAAAGTATAAGGAGAATGGCCAGACATTGTGAGGTGACAGGAAGGCTATGGTAACACAAATAATCACTCTTTACTTCCATGGTGAGCAGAAAAGCATCTTGGAAAGTATAACCGTAGAGTAGATGGGCTGCACCAGCGGAGGACCGTATCAGGTTCCATGAATTTTTGGCAACTCTTTGCCCACTGTAGTCTTGGTTGGGATCCTGAGATGCCCATTCAAAAACTGTTATTATTACTATGTACAGTATAAATATCATCGTGTTTTAATTTGACATAACTGGTATACTGGAGAAATGTAGTTAGACAAGCTGCTATGAGGACTATTAAAATAGACCCTCTTTTACATTTTTTTGCAGGTCTTTCTGCAGCTGTGCAGAAGTTTTCACAGTCTCTTCAGGATTTTCAGTTCGAATGCATCGGCGACGCAGAAACTGATGACGAAATTAACATCGGTAAGTGACTAATCACCAGGTTGTTTGAGACTTCACCCAGTTCTCAGAACAGGATCATCCGTATGACCTACCAACAGGAGGATTAGTCACCTAATCAGATGATGCTGAAATCAGTACACATGTTTGCATATTGAAACCACCCACACTGGAAAAAAAAAAAAATCGTTTCAGATATAAAATTCCCAGTGTTAACCAGGGCTAGAGTTTTGTTAACCAGCTGGAGTTAAATTGATCCTATAGGTGTTCATTCAGTTTGAGATTCTGCGAATAGATTTAACTAAACTGCACAAGTGTCAGCTGAGCTCTGAGGGATTTTACTGTGGTCTTTACCGTTAATTCATTTCCATGTTCCCGTTCCGAGCCACACAGCTGCCGCAAGTCTCAGACCCTCTCTGTCTGACACACATCTGAAAACAATCCTGCCTATTGCCGCTCCCGCTAGTACCACCTCGCACCAACCCCAGCGCTATTCTGCTCTAAACAGTGATGTCTTTTCATCCCGCTGAGACAAAGTGCTGCCTAGAATTTAATATCCTCGAGGTGATGATGTGCAATTTCGAAACAATGCACTATAAAAAGAAATCTAATGAAAACACTTCGGCTTTAATATGCAACAGTGAAGGGTGGAGCGCATGAACCGATTGTTTTTACAAGGATAGTCAAAAAGTATGCAGGAGGGTACAAGGTAGACATATCAGAAAAAAAAGTTTGGACATGCCTTCTAATCCGATGATCTTTTCTGATTTTTAATCCTGTCTACGTTGTGAAACAATGCGGAACGCATCCAAAATATGCCATATTTTCTTTGATTTTGAGATGAGTCTTCTACTTATGCTCTATAAAGCCTTAATAACAGGTTAATAATTAATGGTTTTTGAGGCTGGTAACTCTAAATGATCTTCTCCTCTGCAGCAGTGGTAAGTTTAGGTCTTGCTTTCCTAATGGTCTTCATGAGAGCCAGTTTCATCATGGTGTTTAATGAGTTTTGCACATGCACTTGTCCAAGAACAGTTCCAGAACAGCTGACCTTTGTGTCTTAAAATAACAGCTGACCTTTGTTGTTATTGTTACATTTTCATGTTTCAATGACGTTTTTTTCCATTTCATATAAATCTCAAGTTTTGTTCTAGAATGAGGTAAATTTCACAAAACAATAAACATTGAATTAGAAGGTGTGTCCAGTCTTTTGACGGGTACTGTAGAAACAAATGGCCATGTGAAAGGCTTACTCTTGTATTCAGGCTGAACAGCTCAAACTGGAACGTTAGTGCTTCTCAGTTTCCATCAGTTTTATGGATGGAAAGTCGATTAGCGAATAAGTGCAGTTTAATGTAATTTTAGACATACTGAGTCTTGTATTAAGAATTTACCTATACACATATTTATATTGCCATCTTTTTACCACGGTCACCGGGTCTTTACCATGTCCATATACACTGATCAGCGATAACATTATACCGTGAAACATGAGCCAAGTATGGGGTAGATAACCCTCTTGTTACCTTGGGGCATGGCTCTTCTATGGTGTGCTGTGGTGTCTGACACCAGGATGTTGGCACCGGATCCTTTGGGTGCTGTGGGATGTGGGGTGGGGCCTTCGTGGATCTGACTTGTTTGTCCGGCAAATCCCATGAGTGCTCTATCAGATTGGGATGTGGTGAATTTGGAGGTCAGGTCAGCAGCCTAAGGGCTGTTTCACTACCCTATAAACTATGAACAGTCAGTACATAATAACACAAATTTGGGGAAATCTACAACCTATAGTATGATAATGAGCGTGTGAGTATTGACCAGAGGTCCTACCACAGTCGTCCAAAAGGAAATAAATACAATGGTCACCATTCGCCTCCACGGCCCTAATTTGACTTCAGAGGTTCCTTCATGGATGAATGCATGGATGGATGGATATAGTATAATGTAGATTAAAACTAGGAATCAATGACCAAATAGAGATTGTTATAACATGACTAGACTAATGTGTATTATATCGCATTGCTTTTGCTTCTTTCCGATCAGGTCTTTTTGTTTTTTATAACAGAAGCTAAACAGAAGTTCTGCCTGCAAATCCCAGATTTGTGTGCTCACTTACAGTAAATGATCAATACATAATCAATTCTATTGTAACATATACAGGAACCACGTGAACAGATTTGAAACGATAAAAAATGATAGGATTTGTTACAGTATATGATGAGGTTTTCTGTGAGTATTCAGTGTCAATGCTTTCTGATGCAGAAAAGGGACAGAGAAGTCATTCTCATTGTGGGTTCTTGGTAACATGCTGAATCACATTTTGTCTAAAAAATTGGTTTGTGAGGGAACCACCTGGACCAATCTTAAACGTAACTTAAAATGGATATAAATATAATGTGTCTTGCTGGCAAATGTCTGTAATGGATGAGCAAAAAACACTTACTGACTTACTGTATGCATTTACTCTTGCGCTTCACTTCGGGCCACATCATGAGATTGTAAATAAGTATAAATAAAGAGCGCATCTGTACTAACACAATATGGTATTTTAGGCGGTTAATTTATTCAAGAGTGTGTCAAATATTACAATCTTTAACGCAGAATTAAATCACATGATTAACAGTATGCAGCTAAATCCAAATATTCGGTGACTGTTTGGAGCTGCAATGGCTTTAAGTGTTTATTAAGACATTTATTTTCAAGCTAAAGAGATGAGGATAAAAAATGTAAATAATTTAACATAATCTTTATCTACTACATCGGCATAGCATATTTTATAACCACAGTACATTTCCGTGCATGAGGCCCAGAAACCAAGTTTACACCAACTGCGGTTTTGGTCTAATGATAGTCTATGGGTAGTTGAATGTTATGATAAGTGATTCAATTACAAAGCTACACACTAATACCAATGGTCTTAGGACAATACAAGCATGAGAACAGATGGTCCTATGTAATTTGGTTCAACACTGCAGCAATACAGTCAAATGTAGTTCTGGGTGCTTATGCTATCTAAGCTGTATGCTAAGAGACAATATGTGATGAAACATGGCCACTGTTTTTCCTCTCTGGAAAATGTCAGAAAAGGCACTCATTCAATCATTCTTCTTCAGTAAGCAGCAGGGTTATGGTGGTGGTTATGACGTCTGTCCTAGAAACACTGAGCGCAAGGCAGGAATACGCTCTGGTTGGAATGCCAGTACACTACAGGGCATTCTTAGAATTCTTTTTCACTTAGATTGCTAGCTTGATTATATTTATTATCATAATGAAGGTGTAATAAAGACTACATGAATTAAAAGCCACCTATTATGCACAATTGTTTACTCAGTTTTAGACATTAAGATGGGTCTCAAGAAAAAAAGGGAAGAAAAACTTGAGAAATTACATTTCCTGCTTTTGGGGGGTTTTTTCTCCCATTTTTGTATTGGCCAATTATGTTCTCCGCCTAATGTGACCTCATATAAGGGAACCCCTTCCCCAACTTGTTGCTCAGCTCTGCAGTTCCCTGGCAGGACATGACTCAGCGGTAGCTCATTTACATTGACACTGAAACAGCTGAGCACTATGGCGGTGCGAGGGTTTATTCGCGCCTTGCTGTGCGAGTGTCTGTGTGAGTGGAGTTTATGTTTGTGCATTCTTGGTGGATTTCCTCCGGGTACTCCGGGCATGCAGATTAGGCTAATTGGCATTCCAAACTTGCCTGTAGTGTGTGTAATGTGCATGTGTGTCTGTGTGGATTGGCGCCCTATCCAGGGTGTACCCTGCCTTGTGCTTGAAGTTTTCTGGGCTAGGTTCCAGGCTCCCTGCAACCCTGTACAGGATAAGCGGTATAGAATATGAATGGATGAAGGATATGTAATCAGAGCTAACATGTAAGATTTAAATGTGAAACCCTTTGTACGGTGTTTGCTCACAAAGATCATTGATATTTTAGCATCATTCAGTCATCCATTACTTTGGTTCTATTCTGATTAGTAAGGTGGTAAAGAGGTGTTTGATGGCATTCTGAACACTCCTGAAATTTTCACCGTCCACAGAAACTTCTTCTCAAAGTGCTTAGTACCGAATGCGAAAGCCGCCATCATACGTAGAAAGGTTACTCATGTCATAAAGGAAACATTTTGAAATGCTTGCCCATGATACTTATACTGTGGCCACAGTTGATGAAGTATTTTGCTAAATCCACAGTTTCTCAAAGCCTCCTGGTTGCTAGCACGAAACATCAACCATAATTCCCTAAATGACTATTCCAAATTACATCTTAGTCTTATTCATACTCATTATACTATGTTCAGTTTTTGCATGGCTGCTTGAAACCCTTGTTTAGACTGGTCTCGCATATTAACGCAGCTGAAATATCTCATGCTGTGGTTGAAGGACTGTTTACTCAGGGGGCTGTGTTAATAACCGCAAATGTATAGCCTTGGGACACATGTTTGGAAGAGCTGAAAGCAAGAGATTAGGACAAGGGGGTCTCAGCGGAGTAAAACCCAGTCTTATCGCCAAACAGGAAAAAGTTGTGTATTCCAAGCAGGAAGTGATGTAGCTGAAACAGCTCACTAATCCACTCAACCTAGACGGCCTGAGATGAAGTGATGTAGTTCACCATTACCCATGTGGCCTTCGACAGTAAGTCTTCCCTGAGACTATGTTAATTGGTTTTAGATCTGATTTTGCACTTTCTTGTTATTAGCTTTCCCATTTTTTTCCCCCATCTTACACTGCATTTCGCCAAATGCACCCAAAAATGCAGGAGTAAGATAGACATCTTTCCCTGTGTTTTTGGATGAATTGCTTTAGCAGATGGATGTTATGACTGATATGCATGTTCTTTTCCTGACACATCAGGGACCTGTGCTTCCCGGTTATGTCATGTTTCTACCTCTTGAACATGCAGGTATTTTTCTTGCCAACATCAGTGTTTAACATCACATCACTGATTGTGTATTTCCTCAGTGCCTCTCTGTGAAAGTCTCTGTGCGGGTGTGGAGGTTTCAGGTCCGTATATGTTGCTTTCATTTGGGTTTTTTTTTTTGGTCTATAAATGGAAATGGAAAAACAAGAAAACAACCTTTTTATGGTATATTAAAATTAAATATTAAGGTTTTTCAAGACGTATTTCTTTCCCAGTTTAGAAATCAAATATTTATAAATCCTAATATTAAAAAAGAAATGCCAACAGCAGTGTGGAATTAGGGTACACAGGTATTTTACTGATAATTCAGCTGATATGTTGTGGGACATGTCGGCCGACACATCTAAGGAAAAAGGTCATGTGGTGATTTATTTTAGCCGTACATCAGAGACTAATGGAAATCTTTATTTTTAAATACAAAGGTCTTGATTCACTCCATATTTTTTCAGATTTTGTTTCCAAAGAACCAGACTCTTATGTATTTTTAATGCAGTCTTGAGAAATAGTTCTCCAGACTTCCTGAAGGATTTTTGGCTCTCTTTTTGGCAAGTTTTTTTGGCTCTCATTTTCAGTCCAGTTTCTGTACCTGACCACTTCCAGTGGAATGTTTTTGTTTGTTAAGCCCCACAGTGACCTATGAATCATTCAAGCTTAAAAACCATCTAACTTAAGGCATGAACCGGTGAGAAACAGGTGCAGATGATGACAGATGATCAGGCCGGTGATTAGTATACTGGTGCTGATTAGTGTACTGATTAGTATGCTGAATGCTGAGTGGTTGGAACAGACATGAGGGGAAATGAGGTTGCTGTTGAGGATGTAACATAAACAATCAATTTTAAATGTCATATCGGCACAGTAATATGGTTGGTAGCACTGTGGCCTCAAACCTCCAGGATCTGGCTTCGATTCCTCCCTCAGGTCTGTGTGTGTGGAGTTTGCATGTTCTACCCATGCTCGGTGGGTTTCCTTCGGGTACTCCGGTTTCCTCCCACAGCCCAAAGACCTATTGGTTGAGGCTAACTGGCATTTCCATATTGCCCTTAGTGAATGTTTGTGTGTGTGTGTGTGTGTGTGTGTGTGTGTCTGTGTGTGTGTGTGTGTGTGTGTGTGTGTGTGTGTGTGTGTAATGGATTGTTACACTCCATCCAGGGTGTACTCCGCCTTACGCCCTAAGTCTTGGCTCCAGGCCTCTGCAAGCTTGCATACAGGATAAGTGATGTAGAACATTAATTAATAAATTTAGTACATACTACTTGTATATATTTTTGCTAATAATTACCTAGTGTCTGCTGAAACAATTTCAGGTCATTCAGTAACCTTCATTAACTTTTTCAGCCCAACTCCTACTCATGGTGCAACGCGTACTAAAGTATTAGTTCAGTTTCTTTCACCTTGCAGTCCAATTCCTAATATAGTAGGGTTTTTTACTTCCTTATTACACTAAGGCATGTACATGGGAAGTTTCACTCCAACCTACCACATGACAAAAGCAATGCACATGGCTGAGCTGACAAGATAGTGTGAAACATTGCAGCAAGAAATGGGAAAACACACACACATATATACATATATACTCTAGATATTAATGAGACTAGTAAATAATTGAAAAACTGTTTTGTTTCTTTGATTCTTTTATTTTCCTGTTGAAAATATGCCAGAAATTCATTTGTTGATGCCACTTTTGGTCTGGTATGAAGTAGCTTGGTAAAAAAAAAAAAAAAAAAAAGCAGGCCAGGGCATCAACCATACAGAGGAAAAACTTGGAAGTAAAGAGGTTAATTTTATCCCCCAAATCCCCTTCAATCCCCAATTAATGAACACAGCATGCACTGTGTCAGATTGAACAGTCTTTTATATATTCAGACAGAATATATAACAGAACTCAAATCCCAAAATGCTAACCTAAAATAAAATCATATATCCTAAGATGCTTTGCTATTTTTTTTTGTTTTTTTTTGTAATTTACAGTTGCATATTTTTACATAGTGTTTTGCCAGCAACGATGGGGTAGTGGGCTAGCAAGACATGCATATTAGGCTAATTCCACCCATCCATCTAGGAACCTCTGTAGTCCAACTAAGGACTGTGGAATACAATGGTGACCATTGCATTTATTCTCATTTTGTACAACCGTGGTACGGCCTCCGGTCAACATTCACACGCACATTC
This sequence comes from Clarias fuscus, assembly GCA_030347435.1. Classification (NCBI taxonomy): domain Eukaryota; kingdom Metazoa; phylum Chordata; class Actinopteri; order Siluriformes; family Clariidae; genus Clarias; species Clarias fuscus. The sequence goes on along the minus strand of CM059230.1, from coordinate 11,690,099 downwards.
ACACACTATGGGCAATTTGGGAATGCCTGTTAACCTAATCTGCATGTCTTTGGACTGTGGGAGGAAACCAGAGAACCCAGAGGAAACCCACCAAGCATAGGGAGTACATGCACACAGCCCCAACGAAGGATTTGAAACCAGAACTGACCTGGAGGTGCAAGGCGACAGTGCTAACCACAAAGCTACCATGCCGTCTATTAGGCTAATTGAAATTTCCAAGTTGCGTGTAGTGTGTGAATGAGCGTATAAGTGTGCTTATGTGTGTGTACCCTGCGATGGACTCGCACCCCATCCAGGATACTCCATGTATCCGGCCTTGTACCCAAAGACTCTTGGGATTGGCTCCAGGCACTCCTCGTCTCTATACACAGGGTAAAGCGGTGTAGACGATGAGTTTACCAGCAGGCTTGAGAGAATGGTTATGTCATTTCCATGCTAGATTGTCATTTTAACACCAATTTTACCATAGCCTTTGGTGTCCTGGTGTGGCCATACATCAAACACTAACAAACTGGTAAAATGTGTAAATATAAATAACTCAAATTAGAACATACATTATTTTGCTGTATAAGTTATAATAGCTGAATAATTCCCATGTCTCTTTTTATTAACAGCTCAGTCATTGAAGGAATTCTCTCAGCTATTAAACACAGTTGAAGAGGAACGACGAAGACTTGTAAGTAAATATGTTTGTTTGTATTATATGGCCTCCTGTGTTTTATATTCTTTTAAAGCACTTATTGTGTGTTACGTATTTTAGAATTTGGCAGTGAAATCTAGCTCTCATTCTAACAAGTGCATCAGAGTTATGGGAAACGCGCTTTTGTCAAACAGATGCTTGTTTTGGGTCATGGCTTTTTTGGGACAGAGGGGAAGCTGCACGTATGTGGAAGCTGTCATGAAGCATCATCTCTTTTGGAATGTCTTGGAATTTTTCACTTTTCACGTTTTTTTCCCCAGCCTAACAAAACTAAAAAAGTGGCCCAAGAAGGTTAAGGTGACATCAGTTACAGTGCTGCTACTATTGCTATTGCATAAATCGAAATGTGTAAGGAAGTAAACAAGTAAGTGAGGGACAATAGCCCTTGCTACAGATTTCTATTTTGAGCATGTGTCATTGCCATGATTCATCCATACATGCTGTTGTTAATGACAATCCAGACAAAGGCTTATGTTTATGTTTTCGACCAGACTTAGTCTAGGGAACAATCCACTTACTGGGACAGCCCCATTTGTCATTAAGCCCTGTTGATGTTGTTGTTTTTGTTATGTAAGCTATGTATAGACAGAATCTGAAAATTTGGGAAATGAGTATGGAATTATATAAAAATCAAAATGATCAGATTGTCCCTGTTGACCAAGCTGAGGGCGACGGTGGAAAGGAAGAACTCCCCTAGGTGGCAATAGGAAGTAACCTTGAGAGCAACCAGACTCAACGAGTAACACATCCTCATTTGGATGATTACGGATAGCATGGTTTGATTTGCAGTCATATTCTGTGTATTCAGCTGGAAGCTCAAAAACTATTGATTAGCTGCAGTCACAAGCCATCAGAGAAAATCTGCCTGCATCAGCCGAGTCCAAACCATCTTCATGGTCAAGGGGAACTGTCCCCAGTTGCCACACAAATCCCAAGCAGGCCACAGGGTCCTCAATGCAACAAGATCTCCAACCAGAAGTGGGCCGCCAGGATGAGTCCGGAGGGCAGAGTGCAAGCAGGGACTATGGCTGGACTAACTATGACAACATAACTAAAAGTGAGAGCCAGAAGGAAACACAGGCATGTGGAAAGTAAAGAAACCAGTCACTCCACTGTCAACAAACATGGAGGTCCATGAGTCTATCCATGAGTCCCCCATGAATCCATGAGTCTATCCACGAGATGAGTCCCCCAAGATGTACACTTTTATAATACAAATCTATTCACAAAATGCTTGGCAAAATAAATAGGTTTTTAGCCTAGACTTAAACACTGAGACTGTGTCTGAGTCCAGAACGATAATTGGAAGACTATTCCATAACTTTTGGTCTTTGTGAGAAAGAGCTTTAACCCCCTGCTGTACTGCGGTACTGACAAGCAGCCTGCATCCTTTGATCGAAGTACAGTAGGTGTGGCGAATGATAAAACACTAGCAGTTCACTCTGACGTGAGACCATTTAGTGTTTTGTAGGTCAACTTAATTGCAAAACCATTTCCATAAATGTATTACTTCAGTCCCAATCCATATATTCAGTTATGTCACAGACTCGCTCACAGTTTAGCAATAGCTTTTCTGATATTTGGACCTCTCGGACTTATCAGACAGGTAGCGGTTACTTTTGCTTCGTGCTCACCTTATCTGGTTCACTTTTGACTTTCGAAATCAGTACAGTAGGAATCAAGGTGTAACTGTGGTCTGTTTTAGTGAGGGGGAAACACACTGAACTAAAGCAGCTTGATTTACATTGTATCATGAAGTAGTATGCATTAGGGGTTTTGTGGTAAATTCTGTTCCTCCTCTGCACGCTGGGATTTTCTTGTTAGCATTGTTGTCACCTCTTCTGATGTGGTTTAAGATGTAGTGTAACATTCTGTTTAAAAAATTTTTATAAAAAACATGGCCAATTTGAACACTGAGAAATTAACTTCAATTTGTAAATGCATTTTCTCCCTGCACTTTTATGGGACAGTTTATTTAACATTGGGATTATGTAGTTTAACATTGTTGACAATGGTATATAAATATTTGGGCTTGTAATATTGGAAAAGATTTGGACAGTGAGAAGTGAGACAGATTGCCTTACTTGATAGCTACAGTAGACTCAGAGCTCCAGTGAAAAAGTAGTAAAGAAAATGTCAGACATGTCCTGGATGAGTAACTACCATGAGGAAAAAAAATACATCATGTCATGACACATTCCTATTCCTATGACACAGAATGAATGAAGATACAGTATGAATGAAGAGGGTGAGTCAGAAATTATCCGCACTCTGTTTATATTCTTCAATGAGAAGCGTTTGGAAACGCTTTCATTACTGGTGACAAGACAAGGATTTATGACTACGAGTCTGAGAGTAAACGGCAGAGTATGGAACGGAAACATCCACAATCGGCGACCAAGAAAAAGTGAAAAAGTTAATCAACAGCTGGAAAATTGATGCCTATAGTTTTCTCAGTATTGGAACATTGTCAGAAAAAAGGTTCAGCAATGAACAGTGCTTGTTACAGAAAACTTTGTTTAGATGTGCTAACGCATCCTCCCTGTAGTCTTGATCTCACTCCATCAGACTTTCACCTGTTTGATCCCCCGAAAGCAGCCCTATGACGATTAACATTCACTTCTAATGAAGAATTGAAGACAGCGGTACATTCGTAGCTTGTTGACAGATCGACAACGTGTATTAAAAAGCAAGAAGAAAATAAATTCTACAGCCAGCGTGGTCATTTTTGGCTCACCCTCGTGTACAAGTTTGCTTGCAAAACGTATAGCAAATAGTCTTAATCATAGTGTTGAAATGCAGGTAATTTTTTTTTACATAAGAGGACATTTTATACAAAATCATATCATTTTATACATTCACTGCGAACTTTAAACTTGTATTTAAAAATGTATTGTGATATATTACAGTGCCCTATATTATTATGCCCTAACTTTACTCACCTGGTACAGATTTAGAGTGAATTTTCATACATGATCTAAAAAATCAGGAGGTTTCTGCATTCTCTGTCTCTCTCTTACCACATGTTGAGTAAAAAGGCAGCCTTATTCAATGGCCTTTCCTGCCCCTTGTGGAAAATATGCTTCAACCCATTACTCACAGTAAAGAAAATTAAGACACATGTGGAATTTAATTTGGTCATTGAGTCTGACATCAAAGCTGATGCTGTAATGTGTTTCCCGGAGCAGTGAAACGTGTTGAATTGATCTGGAATCGATTCAACAGTACTTTTTTTTTTTCTTTTCTAAATCTCTCGCACTGTAATGTTCCCTGTTCACTCTGGTCCACTGTTGTGTACTGGAATGAGAGGAGGTCAGTGGAGCTGTGCGAGGAGCCCCATGGGGAGCATTACCCAGCAGCCCCCTCCAGCCTGACTACTTCCTGCAGACTATGGCTCTGTTACGCTCCATTCTCCCAGGCTGCTTCGCCAGGCCTCTTAGGATGACAAATACCTCCGTAAAAAAGAACGTCTCAGACAGCACTTTCATTCATAGATGTACAATAACGAGACCGAAAAAGAGTGAATGACTCCACGTGAACACGTTGACCTCCCTCTGGGAAGCAGCTGGAAAGTTTTCGTCATTGTTGTTTCAAGAAATTCACAAGAAACTTATAACATATCGTAAATTATCTGGGCTGTATTATACCAGAGAACTACTGAGTGTTCAGTCTGATGTGTCAGAAGGTGTAGATAATTTTTATTATTGTTTTTTTTTTTTTTTTCCAGACAGTAGTGGTAGTTCAACTCATACAGTAGGTTTATATTAATGCATTCATTACAGTTTGTCTAGTAACAAACTCATTCAGATGGAGTTGTATGGTGGATGCTTCACATCGTATAAGTGTAAAGAGCAGACCAAATATCAGTTGCTTTTTAAAAAGTATTATAATTATTGAACCTTTATGGAGGGCGTCTCCAGGGCCAGCGTTTGTTGAAGGGAGGACTGTTGGACTGTTTATTGCTGCTATAAAGTAAGTGATAACAGGAACTTGTTTCGTGGCCGTTCCACAACAAGGAATGTAACTATAAACAGAAAAACATATGGCCCTTGTAATCATTATTGAATTGCTTAAGTGGAATTAAACAGTTCTGGGCATGCTGTTATAAGAAGTAAATAACTGTTACAGCACAATCCGAAGAATTTTATTACTTACTTATTACAGATAAAATATCATTAATACCTTATTAAGGACTGTGTCTGATATTCACCTGACATCCTCCCCCCCACTGCATATTCATAGCGTTTGGAGTACATATTGTAAGCTGAGGCAGGCAGCCAGATATATCTGTTTTAAAAGGGAGGCATTTTCCCACATGATGGATCGGACTGATGTAAGAATGAGTTTCCTCTCAGGCGGTAAAAGGCCATGGGAACTTGTGTTATGAGAGATACACTCAAGTCGAAAACATGACCGTCTGGCCAATGAAATGAGGAAATCCTCAGCCCTTGTAAAGTGCTGAAAGGCCACTTGCTTTAACGAGTCAAGCACTTACTGTCGGCTCCTGTGTGGAAGTCCGCAACCTCGACACGACCCAGTTTGTATTTCAAATATTATTATATTTATCAAACTTTTGTTCGTTTTTTTGCACTTTCAATGAAGTAGAATTATTAATTATACATTCAGTAAACATGCTTAAGGTACAAAATATTTCTTTAAGGTCCTGTTACACTTAAAGATGGAAGATGGAAGCGTCACATCCAGGAAACACACGTCAAGCACGCATCTCTCAACAGCAAATTTGTTACTGCTCTCTGAAAGGTCCATATCTTACATCTGGAGCTGCTTGGAGTCAAACCAACTCCATTAGAAGTTCAGGTTGCATTAGTTTTGACGTAGGCAGATCAGGGATGTGGAGACAGACTGTCAATTTGGCAGGGGGAGGGCCGTGCACAGGCAAGCATGTGGAACCTATTTTGGGCAATTCTCTAGTGAGACTGGAAGCCAACCACTTTGGTGCCTGGGAAAGTATATAAAAGGAACTTAAGTATGTAATTGTGTGTTGTTCCAGTTGATGCTATGAAAGTGCTGCTAATTATAGTACCATTATTGTACAGTATATGAGAAGAGTTGCTCTGGATCATTTTCGTGTGATTTTGGTGGTGAGGATGGACAATTAAGATGCCAGTTAAGAACTGTGAACTAGCGTACAGGCGCCAAGCCTTTTTGATGGTTCATGGTGAATTCGACTCATTTTCAGATATGAGAAAAGACAGTACAGAAAAAAACTGTGATTATATAGTAATTAAGGGCAGCACGTTGGCTTAGTGGTTAGCACTGTTTTGCACCTTCAGAGTCCAGGTTCAATTCCAGCCTCGGGGTCTGTGTGCGTGGAGTTTCCACCATGCTTTGTGGGAGTTTCCTCCGGGTACTCCACTTTCCTCCCACAGTCCAAAGACATGCAGATTAGGCTAATTGGCGTTCGCAAATTGTCCGTAGTGTGTGAATGAATGTGTGAGCGTATGTATGTGTGCTCAGTGATGGATGGGTATATGCCGCGTAGTGCTCTAAGTCTCCTGGGATCGGCTCCAGGCACCCCGCAACCCTGTATACTGGATGAAGCAATATAGACAGTGATTAAGTATGAGATTTATCATTAAACATCATTTAGTGTTTAGTTACCATTTATGTGCTGCAAAAGGAAGTACATTGTTGTGTTTTCTGAATTTCCCTTTTCTCCCATTTTATCATAATTGGTGGAGGTCATGTCAAGTCTACCAAACTACCAATCAGAATTAGTCATTGTCTAATGTCCGCTGCCCCTGTAATCCCAGCCTCCGAAACTAATTCTGACTTATTTCCTGCTCAATCAGTCTCTTTCTGCCCGAGTGTGAGCAAAGCGACAGAAAAATCCAAATTGTGAGGCAAAATAAATAGTGAACAAACTGGCAAATAATCAGTCATTCAACAAAATGAACAAGAATATGACCCAGGATATCCAACACAGTATACTGAGGCTTGGTAAATCAGGCATACACACTGAGTGATAGTTGGTAACTTCAATGAATTTAATTTTATGTTAACTAAAAAACATTTCCTGTTATACAGTTGCACTTACAACAGTTCTAGAAGGGGATGTATTTATACTTGCATATGAAATGAATATGAGTTCTACTTTGTGGGTTCTCCTCATCTCATCTCAGAGTGTTTGTCCTTAACATTATTGCCTCTGGCTTTATCATTAGAGACAAAGCTGTTAATGTATACTTTTTTAAATTATTTTAAAATAGAATTGAATGAAAGATAGATTTCACATCTATTGAATGTTTTGGGTTTGCATTTTCAAGGTGTGCGCATGATTGCATGCATGGAAGTGAAAGGTGGAATTGAAGCTGTATGGTGGGGATAGTAGTTCTAATGCAATGAACTTGCCATTTTATATTATACAAAATCACATTTTGTTTAATGTAAATATGATCAAAAGTCTTACCGTATTATCTTCAGTACAAATGTTATGTGTCTATGATGTCTGCATTATTACAGTATGTACAAGACAATTCACTATTTCCAGACACACTTTAAATTTAATAAATAAATAACATTACAGAAGAATATTTGCATGCCTGTAGAGAAAGCAACAGACCAAAAATAAATAAATAAATAAATAATAATAATAATAATAATAATAATAATAATAATAATGTAGGCTCCTGGGATTTGCATGAAAATAAAAAGGAAGTAGGTGTAACACAGTTACAAGAAGATATTATTTTCTCCAGCACGCTCAGTAAAACTTAACAGCTGTTTTACTTATAGTACATTTATAAAGGAACATAAAAAAGCTCAATAAGCAAAGATATCAAGAATTTATGATGTATCAAGAATGAATCTGTAACTTAATGTTGGCATCTTAATTTTGTACCAGCTGTTTTACTTAAAAATGCACAAATCTATAAAAATCTCGCACTACTGATTTTTGCAAGCAGAGTTTTCACTCCAAATATCAACTAAGTTTATTTCATTACTTTCATTATTTCATAATTCATAGTTTATTTTATTTAGAAGGAATTGAAAACTATTCCAGGTGACTATCTCGTGCATCTGATGAGAGAATGCCATGAGTGTGCCGAGCTGTCATCAAAGCTAAATGTAGCTCCTTTTGGAAATCTGAAATATAAAACATATATTGGATTGTTTAAAACCTTTTCTTTAACGACATAATTCCATATGAGTCATTTAATTGTTTGGATGTCTTCAGTATTAATATACAATGTTGAAAAAAAAAAAATATATATATATATATATATATATATATATATATTTTTTTTTTTTTAAGTAAAAAAACACAGGAGAAGATGTGTCCAAACTCTTGTCTGGTAGTGTGTGTGTACTGTATGTATGTATTTATGTAATACTTATTTTCTGTGAATATTTTTTTTTCCTTAAGATTTTTTTAATGATGCTGTCACTTATAAAAAATATCATATATATACTGTATCAAAGTCCAATCCAGTCCAATTCAAACCGGTCACTTGAAAGACTTACTTGCCTTAACAACTATCTAGAATGGTTTTGAAACACATTTTTCACTTTACCCACAGAAGTTACCAAATGTGGTTCTTTGCCCAATTATGGGTTAAAGTCTATTTGAAAATGGAGAATGTTTGGGGTTTTCATGGAAATGTGAACATGTAAGATGTCAAGTTTTAATTTCATTACAATCAGTTAAGTACAAATTCCCTAACATGATACTTATTTATTATAACTAAGTCCGTTCCAGCTCTGCTCATGTTACTGGCCGTATTGTGAGCTAATATTATTAAGTTCTAGTGTAAAACCAGTCTAAACTCCCTAATCAAGATTGCATATTTTCATTGTATAAATGGATTGTTACTGTACTAGCTAAGGAATGCACAGTGACCCAACAATAGCAATGTTCTTCTAAATCATCTACAAGGACAAACTGCACAGCATATTTTCCCAAGGTTCTCAGACCCAATCAAAACTCACAGGAGTTCCAAATTATTATTTTTTGTTTGTTTTTCAGAGAATCTGTCTACTAAGTATTACTTTTAAACTTAATTAAGTTGTAATTTGATACAGATCCAGAATGCCGATGATGTCTTGATCACGCCGTTGGAGAAATTCCGCAAGGAGCAAATCGGTGCTGCTAAAGTAAGTCCACCAGATTCCTGTTGTAAATTTATGCTTCACGTTTCAGGAGAGAGTCATTTTTAGCCTTATTGCGACATAATCCTGTGCATAATTTAATGTAGGTCCATGCTGAGACTCTGCAGGGAAGGGGGGAAATTGCAAACACCTGTTAAGGAACAGCAAAATTATAACCAGACTCCGTTAAACGAAGACCAAGCACTATGTGAAGTCACTGCAGCCCCATGATATATTCACTAGATTAACAGCTTCATATTCTTGGCCCTGAACCAGAGGTTTCAGGCTGTGAGACAAATGCTAGTGTTTGAAAGAAAGGTTCTTATTAAATTGTAGTAATTGTAGACATTACTTCACGAAAACTTCTGTGCATCTGAAAACAATTCAGTATTCTATTTAGTAGCTCCCAGGTGAGTGACTACAGAGCTTCATTCATTGTACTCAGCTAAGTTTTAACCAACGAAAGACAGACACAGTAAACAAGCTAATATTTTGCTTCCACTGAATGGTATTTTTAATACGGCCATTTCTCAGAACTGAAAGAAATACGTCATCTTGGCTGTCATCTTGGCTACATTCCTGGGCAGTTATTTTCAATCACTGAGGTGACTGTCTCTTTTTACTGAGTGGAAGGACTACGTACTTAAATCAATCACCACATTAACTTGCTGCGCCCCATTCATATTTTAATCAGTCTCTACTTATACCATCTCTGAATAAAAAATCTCTCATCTATCACATGGCACCGTACATACACATTTACACATCTGTTTACACTGTCACATATGGAACATGGAAAGCTTAGAAAAAACGTTACATAACCAGTAACCCAAGAATAGTATTAAACCTGAAACCCTTGACCTTTGAGGTGCCAATGTTACCTGAGCACGCCCTGTGATTTTACGATATTGTGGACTGAAGATTTGTCACTCAGGAACTAAAAAAGAAGAAATACGAGATAGAACCATATCCTTCCAACACCTTGAAACTCACAGGATTGCACAGACGTGACTTCTTCTTAGCATACTTAACACTCAGTGGGATTTTAGAACCCATTGGGAAACTATAGTGGTTAAGGGTTAGGAATTAAGAGGCAGTCTGCTGAATCCTGATGAGCTGGAAGTGTGGCCTCCTTCAGCCAAGCACAGCCTGATGAGCTCACTGCTGAAAGATCCAAAGCTGAAAACACGCTGCCTTATTTGGGAGTTTCAGTCCCAGATTCTTCAAGCAGAGCTACGATGGAACTTGCTCAGCTTTGACATTTAGACCACAAAGGCCAAAGGGAATGGTTGTTCGGCTGTTCAACCTCCTGCACAAAACCGGACACATACACATGACAAATGAGGGCATAAACACCACATTACTGACATCTCAGTATCTCACCACAAATGCAAATGTCTACACCTTCATCAGACCACACACCAGTAGTAATACTAACACTGCGAACATCAATGATTTTTTTTCTTGAGGCTCAGAATACTCTGTATATTCCGCTTAGAAGTCCTAAACAAGAGCCCTCAAGGCCCAGGAAGGATGATGTCATTGTTAGTCAGCAGATGGGCTTCAAGTAAGCATGTCAGAAATGCGATTCCACTGCTTTGTCGCTTGGCAAGTTTGCAGTCTGCTGAGTGTCCATGGAAGGGTCATGGGAAAGGTTCGGCTAGTGGCGTAGAGGAAAAACAAACAGGTTGGATCGGATTTCAGTTGCAACTTAAAGAAAGGAATCGTTTTTCTGAAGAACTTAAAAATAATTTCAACGTTTTTTTAGAATTTCACAAAACGAGACTTTCATTTTAGTTGAGCATGAGCTCCAATTTGGAATTTTCATTACATCATACTTTTTCATCAGCAGCTTTGTGGTCATATTGTTTTATCTAATTTTATTATCTTGAGACTTTTTTTTTACATATATATATGTAATGCTAAGTATGTAATTCATCTGAACCTAGTTTCAGGATGTTTAACCAAAATGGACACCCTTTATGAAATGTCATTACCTAAGCAGCAAAATCCATTGAACTAGCCATGAGCTAGCCAGTTTTCATTAGTTATACATTGCTTATATGCCACTAAAAACTCATTTAGTACTTAAAAATAGTACTTGACTGTGATTTGCTGTAGATAGTTAGAGCAGCCATGTTGGCATGACATCTTTTGCTGATCTCGGGTCTAGCACAGCTTCCTGACTTTCTAAATAAGAATTCCAAACTGAGGGGGTATTTCCTTTATTTCTTCCTGGTCAAAAGTCTGAAATTCATAGTATGCAGTATGAGACTAAAAGTATATCTTTAGAACTGAGCTAACTTTCATGGTTTCTTGGTAACTTATATCGCAATTAAATGATTAATATAATGATAGTAATATAAAATTATTGGCAAACATCTGCAGTTAATAAACAGGTCTACATCTATGGACAGTTTAAACATGCAACAACAAATATCTTGGAACAACTTGCCACATCATTATAATAAGATTGTTGTGTCCACAAGTGGATGGCTAAAGGATTACTTTAGCTATAGACAAAAATATTACATTTAATCAAGGTTATAACTGTGGACAGTTAAAAATAGAATTATAATAAATAAACTTGCCAAGTGACTCTTATCCACATATTTTTTATATCCAATTGATATTTTTCCCCTGTGCCCTTATATCATTTAATGATTTTACTCAGGATTTGGAGGAAACTATAATTTTCTATAAAAATAGAAAACAGCCATTCAGTTGATTGTTTTGTCAGTGAAAGATTAGCTAATCATACTGAAGACATATTGTTAGCTCAAATCAAATCAAATTCAAATTTTATTTGTCACATACACGACCATATGCAGTATGGTATGTAGTGAAATGCTTATACAACTGTTCGTGATCTTAAAAAGAAGAAAGGTAGACCGAAGAAGACAGAAGACAAAAAAAATATTTTACTGCAATGGGAAAAATTATATTAAGAGAAAAGTAAATTATCAAATTTAAAAGCTAGTGAGTTAGCTGTTGAATATTCTGGTTTGTTAAACCTATAAGATTTACAGGCCCATTGTTTAGGTATTAATGAAGCAAGAATTTCTTTACAGCTGTTAAGTTTCTCAGTTCTCTAAGGTTAGTGCTTTACTTTCCTGATATGACTCAGCAGTTTCATGACCGCTAATGCTTAATACCTCAGTAACTCACCAATCTGTTTACTGTCTTGCTCTTCTCTAACACTACATTGTGAAAAACTTGTGATGTAAAAATGAATGATTCATAGTCATGATTTGGGAATATAACTTTTTTTTGCTGTCCTCATGGTAGATGGTCAAAGCTAAATAAGTAGCTACTGAGTCAAAATTAACGAGCTAGCATAGTTTGCAGTTGTGGTTTGTATGATTTTTTTTATTTATTTCCGAGATAATGATCGCAAGAAAGGAGAAAGCTATTTTCAAAGTTCCTAACACTGTTGTTTTGTTCTTTTTGATTTCCAAGGCTGCAATAAATCATCATTTTTAATGCTAACACCTCAGCAGTTTCATGACCTCAGTATGTTAGAGATTTATCAACTTTGCTACTTTGCGTGTATTACAAAACACAGTATTGTCAATGAGATGTCTAAGAATTAATCAAATTAAATTCATGATCTTTAAGTATGATTGTTTTTTTCCCCCTGTTCTATTTAGATGTGCGAAAGTGAGCGTGTAGTTAGCATACTCAGTCTTCATTAGATAACTAGCATACATTCTAGCTAGTTGATTGCTGATTATTTCAATTTATTTTTAGTTTCCTGTTATCACACAGTTATTTTAATAGAGTTATAATGTCTTCATTTGACCGTTATCTACAAGCTTCCTCATTCGGTTTGCTGTGTCAACAAAACTTCTCCTATCTTCACAAAACAAGCTGTTATCTTGAGATTACAAGAATAGATTACAAGTGCATTATCTGTAGATTGTAGGACTGACAAGTGCTTTCTTCTACGGATTTCTGTCTAATATAGCGAGTAAGTTTGCACAATGTAATCACATAAAATTCATTTGAGGCCAGACTTCCATTTGCGTATTAATTAATAATTAACCTTAATGGCAAAGAGTTAGAGCAATGAGTGATGGTGAATATGCTTAAAGCAATGATTCTTTTCCCTCTCTGCTGCACTCCTTATTGCTGAGTGCTAACTTCAAGAATAGATTCTTACCATTGCTGTTTTTGTTGTTGTTTTGCATAGTAATGTGAATATTTTTTACCCATTTAAGTTCATTTAAGGTAATTTATGGCATGTAGTTACATTTTAAGGACCTTTTTTGAGTAAAGGTAAACCACATGTACAGGATGCAGGATACCACTCCAGTGATAAGGAAATGCACAACATTTATTTATTTTTGGGGAGTGAGAAACAAGAAAAGAGAGAGAGAGAGAGCCTACCATGAATCAATATCTTTATGACTTTCTGACACCTCAGTAACCTACCGGTTTGTTTCCTTCCTTCCTAAACATTGCAGTGTTAAATTGTACAACTGAGGTATGGAACTCAAAATAATTTCCTCTATGTTTCTGGCAGTTAATAGAAACGTACCATTTTAATGACTTTGCATGCAACTTCAGGCTTGTCCACTGGACAGGAATAAGCACACCACCTGCTGGGCAAAAAGTCATTCAGAATGCCTTCTGCCCATATCCATTCAAATCAAGTAAACAAATGGACATCTTCAAAACATTTTAATGATACATTTGCACGAAGTTTGTTTGGCCTGTTATATAACTTTTTTTTTTCTCACAAGGCATTTATCTTTGTAATTACAGTAAAGGAAATTCCAGTTTTGTAATCAACATTATCTTTTTTCCATAAAGGAGGGAAAGAAGAAATTTGACAAGGAAACTGAGAAATATTATACACTTCTGGAAAAACACCTGAATTTGTCCTCAAAAAAGAAAGAGACATTTTTACAAGAGGTAACATTTCATTAGCATTTTAATTAACCTTATTTTACTCTCACCATGCCTGATTTGTCATTAGATTTGCAATCTATTTAATAATCGAACTCATTTATGCCTGGCTGTTTTTTTTAGGCAGATACCCAGATCAATAAGGAGCGACAGATGTTTTGTGATGCCTCTCTTGAGTACGTCTTCAAGATCCAAGAAGTGCAGGAGAAAAAGAAATTTGAGTTTGTTGAGCCGGTGAGGATGAAATACAGTGGTTTGATTTTTTTCTAATTAAGAGATTAATTTAATAGATTTTTTTTGTAAGATTTTTTATCTGTAAACATGAACACATTACCATTTACAGTGCCCTCCACAATTACTGGTCCCACTTGTAATGATTAGTTAAAAGGGGTAGGAAATATGTTCAGCACACTTCTCCCTTATTTGGTTTGTGTGTTCTTTTTTTTTTTTTTTTTTTGCCATGTTGATGGATGACTAAGGGAATTTGCCATCTGTCACCTAATATTTGTACCTCAGTTAATCAGGGAGTCATGGATAACAGCTTGAAGGTTCCTACACACTTTAATCAACTTAAAAAATGTACATTTTAAATAGGAAACATGCTTCAGTTACAATGTGATTACTATAATTTCCAGGGTCTTTTTCTAATCTTTACAAGGGGTGCCAATAATTGTGGAGGGCATTGTAGGTGAACACATTGGACAAATTGAATCATTTGGCATTTCTCTGCCTTGAGCCTAATTTGTGAATGTGCTTGGATGTTTCAGAAGTTCCTCTTCCGTAACTTTGTAGTGTTGCAGATGACAGTACAGTTTATTTTCCATGACTTGTTAGATGGCAGTGTAATCAGTGCAAAATAGAAGAAGGAAATGTCAAATACCAAACAACTTAATTCTGAAAAATCTCTCTCACTCTTTCTCCCACTCACCCTTGCTCTCTCACTCTCTATTTCTCTCAGCTCCTGGCTTTTCTCCAAGGACTGTTCACATTTTACCATGAGGGTTATGAGTTGGCGCATGAATTTGACCCATATAAACAGCAACTTCAGTTCAACCTACAGAATGTAAGAGTTCCTGTTACACATCATGCTACTCATGCTGCAGTAACATAAAATGAAACCCATGCTGTCTGCTTGATTCATGCGATATCTCAATTTAACTGTCCCTGCACGGTCTTACAATGTAACAATATAAACTGACATTTATTAACAGACCTTCCAGCTCTGTACTTTAACATTGAAATATGCTAATATGAAACAATTTAAGAGAAGAACTCTAAAAATGTGACTATTTGAAACAACAATTTGCAAATGATTATGTGTATATTTACAGTTTTACTCCACTTTAATCACTTAAAATGTACCATCCAGTTGAGTTTTTATGATTATAGCTGCCACATGTTACTGCATAGCTAGTTATAATATTGTTGCCCTCCACTACTTTTCTTAAACCAGAAATGGTCAACATGCTCGTTTTGCTGTCTTTTTTAGACTACTAGTTCTGGACAAATAAATAAGTAAATAAATATGAACCTAATTACACACTGTAATTTATTGAAAATTGCAGACATTATGATCTTGTGATAGGCTTCACTGATTAGTTTAATGAATGTAAAAATGAATGTAGCCAAAACAATTCACGATACCTCCAAAGCTTTAGTCAGTAATGTTTTTGTGCACTTACTAAACCAACAGTTCATTGTTTTATCTCCTTGTAGACGAGGAATAATTTTGAGAGCACCAGACAGGAAGTGGAGAATCTGATGCGAAGGATAAAGTCAGCAGAGCAGGACTTCAAAGCTCCTGGACAGTGGACTATGGAGGGCTTTCTTTATGTACAGGAGAAGCGTGAGTATTTTCTCATTACATATTACAAAAAGAATTACATTCTCTAATTACTGTGCGAATGTTGCGATCTCATAATAATAATAATAATAATAACAATAATAATAACAATAATATTTTTTCCTGTTTTATACATCCAGAACTACTGAACTCACAAGCATGTAGTTTAAAGCTATTTATTTTGCATATATGTATATTATATACCTAAGGATGTACATTTTCCCACTAAAATAGGAAAATAAAAGGAAACTCCTAATTAAAAAGATTTAATGTAGTGTGTGTCGATTGGAATTTCATTAGATACAGTGTTCCTTACTTCATGATATTTCTTCTTTTTTTTTCAGCTAAATGCATGGTTAATGATGTCAAAACTTCGATGTCATAGATATCGTTTTTGTTGCTGTTGTTTTAATTGCAATTTGATTGCAAGCAGCTGATTTTACGTTGAATATCTAACCTTCATCCTGAAAATTGTAAAATTCAACTTTTTTCTCAATTCATTATTAATATTATTTTGTTTATTTGTTATTCTTTTTTTTTTCTTGCTCCTCTCGTGCGGTTGAACATATCGGCAACGAGTTTCGTCATTTCTTTAGCAATGGCGGTATTTGCAGGGCGAGGTTGTTAAGCCAATGCCCAACCCTAATCTTTTCTTACAATTCATTATTAAATTGTTTAAAATAACACTGTATTCCTAAATATATGCATAAATAAATAAAAATTCATTTTGTACATTTTGTTATTTTTGTTTATAAAATTGTTCTGCTCGAACATTGTTAATGAATCTGTATTGCCCATGCCTACACACCATAAATTTCCTTACAAATAAGTTCCCCCACACCAATAAATGCCCTCTTAATTTTAAAATTAATTACCTCACATCAACAAATGCCCCACTGATTGCATCATTATCCACAAAATGCCTCTTAATTACAAAAGAATTCTACTACAGTATATACTGTATCACCTTTATAAATGTCCACAAAATATCCCTTCCATGACTAAGGACTTTAACATCTTTTTCCCTGAGAATATCTTTTGTTTTTTTGTTTCGTTTGCCTCTTTCACCTTTTTTGCCAGCGCTATGTATTACCTTTCGGAAATGCTGATACATGTTTTTAATGTAAGCAAATAATTGTCATTTGTTGAACATTTGTTGAATACTGTAAGCTGTCTGTTAAAGGGCCTCTGGGATTCACATGGAGCCGACACTACTGTACGTATGACAAAGAGACTAAGATGTTCACCATGAGCAGCTCCGAAATCAAATCTGGAAGCAAACAGGTAGAACATTCTAATATTATTTATATTATCTTGTCTTTTTTATGAGTCATATATTTCCAGGTTATACATTTCCATAAAACTTTACAATGATGAATAAGCTCTCATTGTGTGTGTGTGTGTTTTTTTTTTCTGAAGAACGGACTGGTTCTGAGTCCACCTGAAATGTTCAAGCTCAAGTCGTGCATCAGGAGAAGAACAGACTCCATCGACAAGCGATTCTGCTTCGATATTGAAGTGGTGGAAAGGTTTGTTTTCAGTTTCTGCATTTCTGCATATTATAGCACATTTTTTCTCCCTCAAATTTCTTCCAGGCTCCTGCAAGGTCATTGAGGACATTATGACGTTTGACTTTAGAGGGTGTGGTAGAGAATTTATTATAAATTTCTTTTTAAATGTTGCATTTTCCACTGTAAATGTTTTCCTTGGCAAGTTCAGAAGTCTCTCAGGGACTTCATTCAACATTCTTCTCTCTACTTCCTTTCTTCTCGCTCTTCATAACTGAAGAAATAACACTTGTCAAGGGATTCTGTTCAGTTCTCTTCAGTGTTTCTATAAAGTCCACCGGTATGTCAGAATTTTCCTGCTTCATGTTGTGATTGCACGTGTGCTACCACATGCTACCGGCTACCTACAGCTTCTTTCACATGCTGCGCTTAACCTTCACACCTTTCAAATTAAAACATGCTACTTGCCACTAATTATACTGTCAATACCAGAATTACTGGCACTCTTCATGAAAATGCTATTTTAAACATTATCATATGAGTACACTGCATGGTTTTATTTAAGTACACCATTTTGTCAAAAGCTTAGACTGTTTTTATAAAGTGCAATGATTTTGCACAGGTAAATTGTTTTATTTCAAAAGTATTTGCACCCCTCCCCCAAACAATATACATTTTTCATATCAGTTAATAGAGTAAGAGTATATTTTATGTAATTATTGTACAATTGTACTCCTAAAATGTTTTATTTTTTGCACACCACCTGCACACATTTTGCAAGGCAAGGCAAGAGGAATGCAGCCTCTTTTAAAAGCATTGCTGGTAGTGTGTGTGTGTGTGTGTGCGTGTGTGTGTGTGTGTGTGTGTGTGTGTGTGTTTAGTTTTTTTTCTCAAAGAGGATCAACAGGGTTTAATGTTTCATAAAGAGCAGCAAGGGAGGTTTTTTTTTTTTTTTTTTACCTCTCAGCTAATTAAGTCAAACTTTTTTGGGCAAGTAAGACAAGCAAACATGAGAAGACAGAGTGCTGTCTTGTTATAAGCAACATAAGAAGAGTCGCATGATGAATCAAAGCAATTTAATTAATAATATTCCAACATTGCAGTATAACCGAAAATAAAATCCATTTTTGGGACATTCACCATTTTGTGATGTGACAGTAGCTGTGGCTGCATGGAGAAGTCCCACAGGCTGATCTTTTAATTTTTAAGTTTCAATTCAGGATTTCAGTGAGGATCAGAGAGAGATTAACTTGGCCATTATGTTACTTAGTTGAACCCATAATGCCATTCATTATCACATAAGTTCCCGAGTAGTTCCTGTAACACGACCCCAAGAATCAAGTATACTCTAACCTTACTTAGAGTGGGTGCCAATAATTTTGAGACATCTGTTTTATGAGAGAAAGTTCTTTTGCTTCTCCAGCTGTATTTGAGTGACAGGTTTAACTCATTGTGTGCGATGTGTCATTTGAATTATTGTGTATTTTGAAGTTGCCTATATTTTGGGATGATGCATCAACATTGCAGTGCAGTATGTTTTTTAATGCTTGTTCTTTTTGGTTGCTGTTGTTCTTTGATTTGTGCTGTTCATTGTTTAATCTCTATCGAACTAGCAGCACATCCAAGTTTCTGTTATGCACCAGCTGATGATTATTCTGTTGATGATGGCTGTGATTATTCTGTTCCTCAGACATGGCATCATCACCCTGCAGGCTCAGTCTGATTCTAATAGACGTCTGTGGATGGAGGCCATGGATGGAAAAGAGCCAGTAAGAACACATCCATTACACCAAACCCACGCTATACAGCAGAACAGATTATGTTTATGCATTTAGCTTAAATCACAGGTATTCCATAAAGATTGATTTCCAACACACAAATGCATAAGGAAAGAGGACTTGTACAGTAGATAATATGTAGATCCTTTAAAAATGTATTAACTTCTTCCAAAAAAGGAATAACTGTTAGGAATAGCTACTGTATTGTAAGTGATACTGTATGTTCCACAATATTAACTCTAACTATAAAGTAATTAAATATCTGAAGCTTTGACTTGTTATAAATAAATATGAGAATAATAAAACACCTCTTATTGATTAGATCTCTATAACAGCTATTTTTTAAACCCTAATTTCTAAATAATGAAAGCAACAGTTAACTATCCCTTTTGTCATTTACTTCAATGATTTAAACCTGGAACATTTTCAGAGGAAATCATTTTCATAGTAAAATAGAAAAATAGCACAGTTCTCTTTTTTGTTTGAATTTCTCAGCCATTCAGTAAGCTCCCTACAGGGCAAGTATAACCAGGAGTGCGAGGTCGTCTTTTATTGTGTAAAGATGTGTTTTTATGGTTGAGTTTGTCTTTGTTGTTTCCGGTCCTTTTGAGACAGACTCATAAAAACCTTCAACACAATTAACCAGAGTCTGGTTTGTCTGGAGTGATTAGTTTCTGAGTTGTTGAGTAGTTCCTTCCTGTTTCTGTTCAAACTTGATGTCTATAGCATCCTCTGTTTCTTTCACACAGATGTATTGCAGGAGAAACAATGACCTAAGAAAATAAAAAAAACTTTAGGTTACATACCACCTATTTAAAGCCCTGAACTGTTTTTTTAACTTACACTTTTGTGTTTTTAAAACTTTTATTTTGTTTTGTTTTTACATGAGTACTGTTTGTTTACAAAGCAAAACAAGTTATCAGTTAATCAAGAAAAAAAGAAAATAAACAAGATTTCCAATTCCAAACACGCATGTGATACTGTAGGTGTCTGCCAGAACTGATCTAGAATAAAACCTAAGACAATTTTAGGTTGTGACTGCAGTGTTTCGGCATTTCTGGGAAAACATCACTTTATAAAACCTTGGACGGAAACAATGCTCAAATTATTGTGTTGTTGTTGATTGTTATTGTAAGTCCGTGAAATTATGGCTAGTGAAAAGAATTAAAAGGAATTATTTTTTAAAAGGCAAGGCATTGGAAGGCTTGCACTGTACTTTGATTTTATTTAATTTTTAAGATAATTGTTATAATTTACTTAAGAAGACACATAGCATTTTTTTTTTCACTTTAATTCATGATGAAGCAATTGAGTAAATTATCGTAATAATACGAGCATTTGAGTGTGTGTGTATGTATGTGTGTGTAGATTTAGGCTGCGTAATTCACATATTCTAGGTAGTGGTAAAAATTTATGCATTTTAAAATGATAGCTTTGGTTGTCCAAATACCCTAATGCACAGTTTGATGTCTGAAGTCTAACCGTTAACACACACAGCCATTGACCAATATTGCATTTCTAGCATAGATCCGTGTAAGGATAAACCTTTTGCAGATAAAAAAAAAACAAGATCACGGTCACTATGTGTAAATACACATACATAACATCTCTTAGAGAAGCTGCTCTGAGAATAGCCTCGGTACACCTTGGCAAAGATCGTAAAATTTTCTGGAACTGTACTGGAGTTACAAACACTGTTCTTCAAAAAGATTTTCCCTCAGCTGGTGTGTTTGATGATGGTGGTGTGCGTCTGCCAAATTGCGTCACTTCCAAATTGCTGTGTTTAATTGGGTTGAGATCCTGTCAATGTGAAGTTTATAGCATAGAATTTTCTTCCTGAGCAAGCCATTCAGTGAGCCCTGATGCCACGTGGATGTGGGGCAGGGCCAGCCCGGAAAATACACCCATCTGATTAGAAATGTTTTACTACATCACTTGCAGTTATGCTTCACATTAAGGGGACAAGTGGAAGTAAATATGCCAGTGAGATAAATTAAGTACAGCACAACAGGGCCGCCGGTTTTCCTTAGTCAGTCATCTGTATAACCTAAATGGGTTTAGGCAAAATAAACATCTCTACAAGCACAGCTGCTAATGGTTTACCATGTAGTTCAATCACTATCATCCTTACCATACTTTTGTTAAATATTTAAGGAGTACAGGAAGTCTGAATGATCATGTTATAACAATAAATGTTAACATGACTAGAGTCAGTGCCTTTTTTACTCAGTTTTAAAAAATATATATAATTATCATTAGACAGATGACAGAAGATGATAGACCTGTGTGTTTTCATTCCATTTATGGCTCTTTACCGTCTGAACCTTTGATCACTCAGCGAAGGTGATAGTTAGCCATGATCTCTGACAGGATTTACCCATAACAGTTTCACTCTAAAATGAAAACACATCAAACACTATGGATTTGATTTGCCTGAAAACTGTGTACACAATGGGTATTAATGACCAGTTATTACATGTTCAAAAGTAAGTACTCCCTCTTTTTTATTCTGTGTTTTTGAGTAGATTCTTATTATATCAGGTCTTAGGAAGGTATTAGGGAAACACAATAACTTTTTCACCATGCCATTATTATTTTGCCCAAAAAAAAAAAAACTTGTGGGCAAAACGAAGTACCCCCATGATTCGATAGCTTGTAGATCCAGCTTTTGCAGCTTCCAGCTTTGTCTCCTTTATGATTATATCAGTCCCTCATATAGTTGTGAAGGAATTTTGACTCGTTTGACAACATTGTTTCAGTTCACACAGTTCTTCAGCCATTCTGATGTAGCTGTACTGGTGTGTATCAGATCAATGTTCTGATCCAGTTTCGCTTAAGCTTTGTTAAACTCCACATTGTTCCGAAATGGTTTTATAATCCTTACCAGATTGATGTGCAGCAACAATTGCTTCTCCAAGACTATTGTTTTTGTCTTTCCCTCTTGGTATTGTTTTAACACACACCTGAGTGCTCCAGACCAGCAAACTGCTAAAACTTTTGCTTTTATAGAGGTCTGCACACCTGATGATGATCACTTAATCAAGAGATGATGATTAGCTTCAACTTTCCCTCTTAAATCCTGGGGAAGCAATAAGGGGGAGGGGGGGATAATTTTGTTAAATAAATAATTGCATGGTGAAAAAAGATATAATGTATGTTGGTGTTTGTCTGAGGTTGCATTTGCCTAATCCTAAGACTCACTACTATTAGATGATTTTTCCTATGTCTCTACACAAAAACATACAGAATTAAAAGAGGGGGTACTAATATTTGAAAATTAACATAACTTTGTCTTATTATATAGTATATGTAATGTGATTAAGATACATGTTTAATTGTGGGATGTCATGTTGTCTATAGATTTACACTCTTCCAGCACTTCTGAACAAGAAAGAAGAAAGTAAGATTCCTCTTTTAAAATGAGCAAATGTAAGATTTTAAGAAATATTCAGATAATACCAGGTAATGCAAAGCATCTTTTTTGTCTGTGCAGCATTCCTAAACGAGGCGGGGTTTAACTTCGTCAAGAAGTGCATTCATCTTGTAGAGACAAGAGGTAAGACTGCTAATTACATTCCAAGGATGAATCTATCTCCCCATCCAGTTTAAACATACATGCTTACACTTGTGTCGTGATTCTGATTGAAAGAAATACTTTAGTGAATAATCTATTTCACAACTTTTCGCTCCTTACCCTAACCATTGTCGATGAAACAAGACATTTTCAATGTTAGAACTTGTAATGGTAGTCTATCTTACCCGGAATCTTTTCCATAAATATCTGACTCAGACCGCACCCTAGTTCTTTAGTGATATCACACAGATGTACTGACGTGGTGGTTCAGGACACAGTGTGACTTCCAGCAGAGTCCTTAAACATGAACGGTGCAGTAATGTTTAATAAAGCCATTATGAGCAATAGCAATTTGGCATCATTCTGCTTCCATTCCAAGGCTCTTTAAAACTTTAAAACTGGTTTGAGAAAGCTGATTATTTAGCCTCATGATGTCATTTGAAGAAGTCTTTTAAGATTTTTTTCCTTTTTCAGGTGAGACTTACATTAGAAATTCAAACACCCCAAAGAAAATAGTTTTGGCTCTAGTAAATTCAGTGAAAAACAAAAACAAAAAAATTTTATGAACTTGGCTGACAACATTAGTGGTAAGGAAAAAGTTGTATCAAATTGAGTTTTCATCAACTTATTTTTTGCGTACTTATTTTTTAGTTACTTACCGTACAAGGGTGTAAAATGAAAAAAAAAAATTTTACTGTACTATAGATTTCCCAGTGGGTTTGTTACTGTAGCAAATGTCAGCAAATGTAATGAAAATATACTCAATCCCTGATTTAATAACCTAGCACAATTTTAGAAACAACCTAGAGAGCACTTTTGTAAATTGCTTTTGATAAGCGCACCTACTTAATGGTGTAAATGTAATCACTGGAGATGGGGGGGAAAGTCTATTCAATTATGTACCCCAATTCATTTGTGTGACAATTTATGTATCATCACACTGACTCCAGAATCGATTTTTAAATTTTTAATTCTAATTTATATTTGTTGACATTTGAGACATTTGCTGTACCTCTTTAATTCTGCAAGCAGCACAAGCAGTTCATGGCCATTTATGAAATATGTGTCCTGACATTACACAAAGTATTATTCGAGTCTGGCTAGAGTCTTTATTCTCTCTCAAAATGATATAACTGTGAGATCAGGGGTAGCTCAGTGGTTAAGGCATTGGACTACGGTTTGGAAGGTCCCAGTTTCAAGTCCCACTACCACCAAGTTGTCCCTGTTGGGCCCTTGAGCAAGGCCCTTAACCCCAACTGCTCAGATGTATAATGAGATAATAAATGTAAGTCGCTCTGGATAAGGGCGTCTGCCAAATGCCTAGATGTAGATAATGAATATAGCATGGTGTACTAGCAGGAGACTTCATCTTCTTCAAGTTTCATCTTGCACTTTATTTAGCTTGGGTTCATTCTCACATCTCTGCATGTTTGTGATTCTGAAAAGAAAATCTGTCATCTGGGCATGCGAGTTCAGAAAGAGAAGCATGCATTATCACAGTATTGAGGTGCACCGCAAGCACAGCGAGGCACATTAGATTAAAATGCGTACCACATGAAAACTTTTATTTTGTAAAAGGTTTTTTGAGGTTGTTGAGCCTAGAGGAATAAACATTTATAGACCAAAATGAAATTCACTTCTTTCAAATTCACAAGTGCTTCTGCTTTCTCTCATCCCTGTTCAAAAAATCTTTTCTGTATTTCCCAGGTATCCAGACGATGGGTCTGTACAGAATTGGAGGAGTGAACTCCAAAGTGCAGAGACTTATGACTTCTGTGTTTGGTAAAATTCTCTAAGCATTTAAAGTTTTTAATTAATTCTTTATTTTGTATTAAAGCATAAAACAGGTCAGGGTGTGCTTATGGGAAAATAATCAATAATAGGGTGATTATTTATTATTATTATTATTATTATTATTATTATTATTAATAATAATAATAATATGGTTTGCGTTATTACTTTTATACATTGTACATTGTAAACGTTGTTTACATAGATCCTTGTTTTCTATCTTAAGATATGGAATGCAATTTCCAACAGTACAAAGAAACAAGATCTTGAAGACCTCACTATTTCAATATGTGTATTGAAACACTATTCCCCTTGTTTTTCAATCTATTTATTATTTGGCTTACATCATGTGGAGTATCCTCATACAATTCTACAGTATATGAATGAGCTGTTATTATAGAAACGGTTAAATAGAGTACCTGTAAGAATTTTACAGCTGTAACAATTGGCAGAACCTTCTCACAAATCAGAAGCGGGAATTCAACAGTGCTATGATATTTTTCTATCGTTGTTGTTTATTCCTCTTTAATTTACAATTTATTGACGTTTGTTCCTGCAGCTGCCAAAGCTCCTGCAGACATGGACCTCGACCCAGACACTTGGGATAATAAAACCATCACCAGTGGACTCAAAAATTACCTCAGGTTAGGAAATAATCGAGGAAACCCTACTTCATTGGTTAATATCAAAATCATGCATGATAATTCGGTTGCGTTCTGCCTGCAGGTGTCTGGCTGAACCACTGTTAACCTACAGATTTCACAAGGACTTCATCATGGCAGTCAGTGAGTTCTAGCTGCCCTGACTTGTTCCTCCGAGCGCTCCAAATGCGAAAATGGAAAAATGAATGTTTAAAGCATTGCAGATGACTTTAACAAACTAAATCTTCACAGAAATGTGTTTTGTGCATTCTTAGAGTCCGACGATCAGAACTACAGAGTCTGTGCGGTTCATTCTCTCGTGCACAAGCTGCCAGAGAAGAACAGAGAGATGCTGGACATCCTGGTCAAACATCTGCTTGTGTAGGTTATTCTGACATTATACAGGATTTAGATGGATTTCACTGGTAATTCATTCTTTCTACCAATATTGCCTGTTTCTTGGCTTCATATAGCAGAACCCTGTATTACAGGCGTAGAAAATGGATTTTCTCTGGGTGCTTGGATAAACCCTGGTATAATAAAATTAGGCCATGTTGGGGAAAAAATGCCCTAATGGTTTCCATTAACAGGATGATGGAAAATGCAAGTTAGTATGTGAATTTTCATTAGGAAGTATGGGGTTATTTGAGCTGATGGCCACTGACACATAACATTCTTAGAGTTTTAGGTCATGTATACGTAGCACCAGAATAGGTTCTAGGCTTTGTCTTTGTTAAATGCTTTATGGAATATTTTAAAATGACCCCTTTCAAACTAAAGCTCATCATAAGGCATAGTAACTCGATCAGCGGTAGTGAAAGCTAATTTGAATTTGTGTCATTCACAGGGTTTCCACACACAGCCAGAAGAATTTGATGACGGTCTCTAATCTCGGCGTGATCTTCGGCCCTACACTGATGCGCTCGCAGGAGGAAACCGTGGCCGCCATGATGAACATCAAATTTCAAAACATTGTGGTGGAGATTCTTATAGAGAACTATGAGAAGGTAAGATTGACTCATTTGTGTTATTTAATTAGATTCAACAGCAGGTGTCACTGTTTAGCAAACACAAAGAGGAGAATTCATTAGTTTTGTGGCAGAGGCTGACAATCAAGCCTTTGTTCTCAGGTTCAGTGTCTTACGAAGTTGAGTTGTGATTTATGGCAGCAAGCATACTGAGTAATATCTCATTGATGTTTCTCAGATCTTTCATCAGTCTCCAGATCCCAATGTTCCTCTACCTCAGGCTCAGGCTCAGTCTCGCTCCAGCTCACGCCGCAGCAAAGCCATCTGCCTATCATCAGGCCCACGCAAGTCCAGAGGCCTGTACTCGCCTGCTCTCTGCCTGGCCGATGCTGACAGTGTGTATCCCTTTTCAGTCTGACTCTCATTATTTGGGGCTGTGTAGGCCCAGTGCCAGCTCTCAGCAGCTGTATTTATATACCTTTATGCTTTTCGGGATGTCTGATCGTCCATCCACAGCCTTTGTCATTGTAACCAGCAAATGAACTCATTGTATTTTGGAAGCAATTCAAACAGGCTAAAGGTCACACCAAGGTCGAATGTCGAAAAATATTTCCATTGAGGGTAGATCTGGCATACAATGCAATGTAATGCAAAACAGTTTGCTCTGTACTGTAGCTGGTGCTGTGACAACTTTTGCATTAAATGTATAATTAGATCAATATGACTATCTAGATTTACACTCCATTTGATCATCAAGAACATCTATTCTATTACATAGTCTATTAATATTAATAATGAAATAAATAAAAAAAACAATGATACAACCACAATAGTGTTAGAGAACTCTCAAAGGCAGGACAAATATAAGGTCAAATGAAAATGTCCAAATTGATTCAAGCTGTCAGGAAGGCTGCAGTTATGTAGTCATGCCATTATCTAATCAGCCAATCATGTGGCAGGAGTACAGCAACACAAATCATGCAGACCCCAGGGTCACAAGCTTTACTTATTGTTCACATCAAACAAAGAAAGAATTTTGATGTGGCATGGTTGTTGGAGCCAAATGGGTTGGTTTGAGTATTACAGAAACTGCTGATCTGCTGGGATTTTCACACACATCAGTCTCTAAGCGTTACCCAGGATGGGAGGAAAAGCAAAACATTGAGTGAGCGACAGTTCTGTAGGAGGAAAAGCCAAATGTAGGGGAAGATGGCCAGATACAGTTTCGAGGATATAGTATAATATCCTCATATAATCACTCTTCTTCTTCATGCATGCTTCTCAGCATGCACAAAGCATCAAACCTTGAAGTGGGTCAGGTACGACAGCAGAAAACCACATCAGGTTCCTCTCCTGTCATGCAGGAACAAGAATAGGAGGCTGATATTTTTTTGCTCACCATGGAAGCAACAACATTTTTTTTGTGTTACTATAGACTTCCTATCAGCTCAGACCAGTGTGGTCATTCTCCTCTGATCTCTTTTACAGTATTTTCTGAAATACTCAAATCAGCCCATCTGGTACTAAGTTTTAGGCCCAATGTTTAACCCTTCTTCTATCACAGGTGACACGTTCAGCAGCAGTCCCAGCAGCACACCTATGGGCAGCCTGGAGTCTCTGTCCTCTCACTCTTCAGAGCAAAACGGCTGCTCCAAGGCGGCCTCTCCCTCACGCTCCAAACACAAGATCTCAGGCAGCCTGTGCTGGACCACTCCGTCCCCATCCTCCGATGGCCCTAAGAGCCCCGGTGGCACCACCAGTCCTGACTCCAGCTCCAAAGAAGATGCAGCTAAGACAGACGGAGAGTGGGAGGAGGCTCTTA
Source organism: Clarias fuscus (assembly GCA_030347435.1). Classification (NCBI taxonomy): domain Eukaryota; kingdom Metazoa; phylum Chordata; class Actinopteri; order Siluriformes; family Clariidae; genus Clarias; species Clarias fuscus. The sequence continues at coordinate 11,662,454 of CM059230.1, read as the reverse complement.
GTGTTCTGCCACCAGAGCGGGCTTCTCCAGCACCCGAGCTGCCCACCAGAGCCGAGGAGGAGAATGCAGAGGTGCGGAGGTCAGGCCGCATGTCCACCGTATCCTCCTGCTCCTCCCTCACCTCCCTCCACATTTCTGAAGGTGAGCACATGGAAATCTAAGCATAGTGTCAGTACTACACTAGTTATATTTCTAATATAGTATCATTCTTGCTCTGTCACATCAAAATATAAATAATTATTTTTAAGATTGAGTTTTGTGTGTCATATAGGTTTCAGGAGCTGCCACGGGTCAGTTCAGAGTTTAGTTTCTCGCAGTAACAGAGACAGCCTGAAGTCACTGCCTTTACCGGAGCTCCCTGTTAAAGACACGAGCAGATGCAGACTGGATTCATCAGCGAGCAACGGATACCAGAAGCCTGGGTCCGTGTAAGCAGTGTTCACTTCAGTCTCATTGGAATTGGTCACCACATTACATGTCATAATCAAATGAAATCATTGGAGTATGTGTTATTTTTTTTGTACAGGCAGCATGTATGGAATGTGTATATTAGTGCCAACATTTGTAGAAAGAACAACTTCCAGTTAATATACTGTATATGACTGCTTTTTGATGCTTAATACAGTTTAGCAGTTGTCCAATAATGGGTGTGTTTTGAAATAAGGAATTTTTATGTATTCAATAAGCCTCGATGCTTTTCAGCGCAAAGGCTGAATAAAAGATATGAAAGCCATGTAGGGTGTTTGCTGAATACATCTGACTATCAGAAAGTTCGCTGAGAGGTGACATTAGACCCCAGCGCTGGCCGGCAATGTTCTCTCTGACTGCCAAAGTGCTCGCATAGAAGATCCAAACCCAAATGCTTTTTTTCCTCCATCATAACTTGGAGACGTCCTGTATGCTGCAGGGCGAAAAAAACAAGTGTTTCAGAGAAGACGAGTCTGTTTGGAGCCGGCGTTAAATAAACTGTCATACTAAGGTTCTGTGTAAAGCGCTCAGAAACTAAACTTCGTGAGTGCAACAGATGAATTTGCAGTACGCGCTTTATATTTGACACACACACTGTTTACTGTTGTAGGGTGGCCTGCCGAGCAGCGTTCTTCGAGAGCCCTGTGGTCTCCCAGCCGGCCCCTGCTGGAAGGTACATCATCAGGCACAGAGCAAAGCATGATCCCTATTAGTTTCACCACTCTGTTAATAATATTTAGCCCTGTTGTGCCACAACATCTCAGGATTGATTGTCATACAGAGTTGCTTTTGCTTGTGTTTGCTTTCTATATTAGGAGCCATGTTGGTTTTGCAATCTCAGAATAGCGCTTTGGTATTTGATTTTGCCCGTTCATACCCTCCAGTCTCGAGCTCACCTCTGACCCTGTCCACTTCATCATTATCAAGTCACTACAGCTGTGTTCCTTCTAATCCACCTCCTCTTATATGATTACAGGGAGGCCAAGGCCATGTATTCCTGCCAGGCGGAGCACAGCCATGAACTCAGCTTCCCTAAGGGAGCTCTCTTCAACAACGGTAAACACACGCACACAGTTGTTTGAAAACAACTGATATAATAATGCATAGAATAGGATGTAGTGCTATTTTCACACAGTACGTGGGTTGATGCACAGCAACATACAGCAGTGTGGTTGAAATGGCACAACAGAGAAGAGTTTTCTTATCATCAGAAAATCCGATGGCCTGGGAGTCCAAGAGAACAAAATCCGGGTGGGAGGGATGGCGTACTCTTTCCCATGTTCATCAGAGCGACACTGAGAAACTGTCGGCTTCTGTAAACTCATGCATGTGGAAGTGGGAGCATAGTGCTTTCCTGTGAGTGTGTCATACTGCTCTTTGATACTGCATGAGCAACAGTTCGAACTAAGGCAGGTGGCTGGCTTTACATGCCTCAGAGGAAGCACATGTTATTCGTCACCCTCCATTTGGCAGCTGTCATATGACAGAAACAAGCTGACTGCTGGATTGGAAAAAGCCTGAGACCATTTTTTTTATAACAGAACTAAGATATACTTACTATACAATTTTATAGCCGTTTCAATACAATACAGGATGAATCTGAATCAAAAAGAATGCCTTCTGTAATAGTTCTAACAGACACAGAACTTTGACAGGCATCATCTTCTTTACTGGGACTATTAGACACACAGGAAAAACAGAAATGCACAAATCTCATTTGCTAATAGTAGTTCTGTGGTTAAGGTGTGGGACTACTGATCAGGTTTAAACCCCAGATGTAAGGGCGTCTGTCAAATGCCTTGAATGTAAATGTGTCCTCCTAATGTTTCGAAATAACAAACACAGTATTTCATATACATTGGTTAGCATTCAGGCGGCACGGTGGTGTAGTTGTTAGCACTGTCACCTTGCACCTCCAGGGTCCAGGTTCGATTCCCGGCCAGGTTCGATTCCTGTCTCTGTGTGCATGGAGTTTGCATGTTCTCCCCGTGCTTGGTGGGTTTCCTCCGGGTACTCCGGTTTCCTCCACAGTCCAAAGAAATGTAGGTTAGGTTAATTGCCATTCCCAAATTGGCTGTAGTGTGTGGATGAGTGTGTGCGTGTGTGTATGTGTGTGTGGCCTGCAATGGATTGGCACCCTGTCCAGGGTGTACCCCGCATTGTGCCCTAAGTCTCCTGGGATAGGCTCCAGGCCACCCGTGACCCTGAATACAGGATTAAGCAGTATAGATGATGAGTGAGTGGTTTGCATTCATGCAGCTATATTGCACAGTACTGCTCAAACGCTTTATGTCACTCCTCATTTCACTCACTCTCACTCATCGTCTATACCACTTAATTAGTCAATCAGTTAATCTGCATGTCTTTGGACTGTGGGAAGAAGCCTCAACAGCAACCTCATTTCCCCTCTCGTCTATTCCAACCACTTAGTATACTAATCACCAGCCTGATAATCTGTCGTCATAGGCACATGGTTTTTTTTATGCTTACATGATTTATAGGTCACAGTTTGGTTTAACAAATAACATTCCTTTAAAACTGATCAGGAACTGGTCAGGTCTGAAACATTACTCTGAAACCTCCAAAAACGAGAGGCAAAAACTTCTTCAAGAAGCCTGGAGAACTAAATAAAATACAAGAAAGTCTGGCTATTTGGAGGCAAAATATGAAGAAATGAGGTGTGGCTCAAGATGTTTGCACTGGAAAAGTACTGGAAAGTTAAGATCTTTAGACCTTTAGTGCATAATAAACTAAAGTTCTGAGTAAGATGTGAAGCCTATTAAAAAAAAAGAAGAAGAAGAAGAAGCTGAAAAACAGATGTGTTCATGTTTTTATGTGTGTGTGTGTTTTTTGTCTGCACAGTGCACCCGTCAGTGGAACCAGGGTGGCTTCAAGCTACATATAATGGCAAGACTGGACTCGTCCCAGAGAATTACGTTTCGTTCCTCTAACCAGGCCTGAAAGCAGAAATCAAGTCCATGGTATCCATGGTGATCGTTTCTCCATAAAGGGACCGTTTTGTACATTCACCATATGCAGTATGTGAATAGTTTGAATGTGTAGTTCAAAAATGGTTATAAATACATTACTCACAGAGTGTATATGTTTGATGTAGATATTAGAAGGTGTCTAAAAATATATATTTTGTGTTTCTTACTGCTATGCCTTTGGCTCTGTAAGCCCTAAGGTAGATTATTTATACTGTAGGTGGCTAATAACGCAGACTGGATCTGACAAGTTGAACTGATAATATAAGAAACATTGACCTGTTATATTTTATAGGTCTACACTTCTTATACTATAGTTCAGTGATGAAGGAGAACTTACAATTAACACACTGATCAATGTAATGGTACGTGACATGCTCATAGGTTTTTTTGTTGTTGTTTATTTGTTTCTTAGTTTTTTACTCTGTTCACGCTCGTATCTTTTTCCCAGTATAACTTATCTTTGAATGTATTTTTGTATATCTGTCACTGGAGTAAGCAGAAGCCAGGACTTGAGAAAGTGTGTCTGAAACATTTCCACAGTATTTCAATATGCACCCCCGTTTTTCTTTTTAGTGAAGCTAAATGGTAAAAAAAAAAAAAAAAAAACGAAACGAAACAGATGCGGGACATCAGTGGTTAGGTCCTTTCTTTCTTAATAGCACTAATGTCGTAAGCCTCAGTATTAATGATCCATTAAATCAGTGCCACCTGTAAAGACATGTGGGGACTGTGAATATTTTTTCTGCTATGTAGCTCGAAGTACTAAATATAAATGATAATATTTACATTTTCCACTCACACTTACATGGATTTCTCATAACTTTTTACCACACAGATTTTTTCTGACATTTTAATTTATTTACATTTAAACAGTCTATTTGAATAAGAAAAACATTCTGATTATTAGATTATACAGAATACATTCTGTATTAGGAGTACTCAGTACTCAGTACTAATCTGCTAATACATGTTTTGTTGTGCTCATTGAAATGGCACTTATTACATTAACAGTTCTGCTGTATTTAATTTCACACTGGTTTACCATTTCAATGTATTTAAAGGGACATGAATGAGAAAAAAAGAGCAATGTGTCAGCAACCAAATGTCAGATTTTCCCCCCAAATGCCATAATTGTTGCCTGTAAAATGTCCAAATTATCATTATTAATATTACCTCAATGTCTGTTCCATACTGAAGTCTACATCATGCCCATCAATATGGCATGGCATATTAATGTTTTGTTAAATGTCTTTTTGAAAGTCAAACATTATTCACCCACATATGTGAAATTATTGCAACAAATGATTGTACCTCAGACATGTTCAAATCTTGAAGAGGTCACTTTTTCCTCTATAACTTTAAATATTTGACATTCGAATAATTTAAAAACTTTGCATCTTTTAATTAGAATCTTGTATTTTAATGAAATATATATTTTAACATTTAATCCCTTTTTTAAGAGAAAAATAATTAACAAAAAACGACAAATAATTCAGTGTAATTAAACCTTGAAAATATTCCAGTCTTACAATCTGCATTTACATAACGTGCTAAATAGAAAGTCAATGAACATTTCCAAAGCTAGCTTTCATACAGGATAGCTTATTAGCCTGCTAACTATGATGATAAATTCGACGTATTCATAGTTGGTTATATTACACATTTTAACATCAAAGGACAAGTGGTCTTTTGGCTTGAACAGTCAAGTTTTCTTGTAAAAAAATGTTTTTTAATTAGTTGTTAAATTATTCATTAAAACTTTTTCATTTAAAGATTCTTTTCTCCCTAAATCTAAAAAACATCTAAAGACAAGTTAATAATACATTTAGGGTCAACCTTTATCGTCTCAATGATTAAAAAGTCATTGTCCAAAAAATATATTTAATAAAAATATTTCATGTGATATTTTAGCAAATGTTCCTAATTAAGAACAGTAGCATCCAAAATAAATACTAAAAGCATATTTGTTAGTTTAACCGATTAATAAGCTTACTTCTTCCAGCGCCCTATAAAATCAAATTATTAGTATATATTTGTTCAGTTTGCTCTTTTGCCTTAAATTCTGGAGCAGTTTCCACCCTAATCAAATATAGTGTTTCATTTCATTTTATCGGAAACTGTTCTGTTTTTGTTGTTGTTGTTTGTAAAATTGTCCTGTATTTCTTGACAAGATTGTCCTTTCGAAAAGGAAAAAGAAGAAAATATTGTTATGTTTACTTCCTTTGAACTTCCTTGTGTTACTGACATTCTGAAATCTGATAAAGTTGCTATAAAGTGTTCTTATAGTTTGGTTTATTTTTATTTCTTTACGGCACACAATGTAATCGGCACTGATTGTGTTAGTCAAAGAATTTAAAAAGTAAAAATGATACGAGAAGAAATGAGCCGAACTATTAAAGTTAACGATGATTTATGATTTGTATTATAAGCTCAGTCATGATTGACTGAATGGCAATGTCTAAATTTGTACAAAAATATTGAAATTTGTAATGTGACCCATTTAAAAATTTATTTCCATTTCACATTAGTTACACACGTGGACAAAATTGTTGGTACCCTTCGGTCAATGAAAGAAAAACTCACAATGGTCACATAAATAACTTTAATCTGACAAAAGTAATAATTTTTTAAAAATTCTATGAATGTTAACCAATGAAAGTCAGACATTGCTTTTCAACCATGCTTCAACAGAATTATTTTAAAAAATTAACTCATGGAACAGGCCTGGACAAAAATGATGGTACCCCTAGAAAATACTGAAAATAATGTGACCAAAGGGACATGTTAATTCAAGGTGTGTCCACTAATTAGCATCACAGGTGTCTACAATCTTGTAATCGGTCAGTGGGCCTATATATAGGGCTCCAGGTAGTCACTGTGTTGTTGGGTGACATGGTATGTACCACACTCAACATGGACCAGAGGAAGCGAAGGAAAGAGTTGTCTCAGGAGATTCGAAAGAAAATTATAGACAAGCATGTTAAAGGTAAAGGCTATAAGACCATTTCCAAGCAGCTAGATGTTCCTGTGACTACAGTTGCACATATTATTCAGAAATTTAAGATCCATGGGACTGTAGCCAACCTCCCTGGATGTGGCCGCAGGAGGAAAATTGATGACAAATCAAAGAGACGGATAATCCGAATGGTAACAAAAGAGCCCAGAAAGACTTCTAAAGAGATCCAAGGTGAACTTCATGCTCAAGAAACATCGGTGTCAGATCGCACCATCCGTCGTTGTTTGAGCCAAAGTGGACTACATGGGAGATGACCAAGGAGGACACCATTGTTGAAAACAAATCATAAAAAAGCCAGACTGGAATATGCCAAACTACATGTTGACAAGCCACAAAGCTTCTGGGAGAATGTCCTATGGACAGATGAGACAAAAATGGAACTTTTTGCCAAGGCACATCAGCTCTTTGTTCACAGACGGAAAAATGAAGCATATCAAGAAAAGAACACTGTCCCTACTGTGAAACATGGAGGAGGCTCTGTTATTTTCTGGGGCTGCTTTGCTGCATCTGGCACAGGGTGTCTTGAATCTGTGCAGGGCACAATGAAATCTCAAGACTATCAAGGGATTCTAGAGAGAAATGTGCTGGCCAGTGTCAGAAAGCTGGGTCTCAGTCGCAGGTCATGGGTCTTGCAACAGGACAATCACCCAAAACACACAGCTAAAAACACCCAAAAATGGCTAAGAGGAAAACATTGGACTATTCTAAAGTGGCCTTCTATGACCCCTGACCTCAATCCTATTGAGCATCTTTGGAAGGAGCTGAAACATGCTGTCTGGAAAAGGCGCCCTCCAAACCGGAAACAACTGGAGCAGCTTGCTCATGAGGAGTGGGCCAAAATACCTGCAGAGAGGTGCAGAAGTCTGATTGACCGTTACAGGAATCATTTGATTGCAGTGATTGCCTCAAAAGGTTGTGCAACAAACTATTAAGTTAGGGTTAACTATTAAATGAGGAGTGGGCCAAAATACCCGCTGAGAGGTGCAGATTCTCATTGACAAGCAATGTCTGACTTTCATTGGTTAACATTCATAGAATTCTTATTTATTATTACTTTTGTCAGATTAAAGTTATTTCTGTGACCATTGTGAGTTTTTCTTTCGTTGACCGAAGGGTACCAACAATTTTGTCCACGTGTGTATGTAAAGTCAAAATGACAGGTATGCATCTTTTGTTCTTGTGCAGATCTTCTCAGCTCTCAATCCAATCGTGTAAGACACATTCAAACCCGACACAGAGGCTCAAGATAGTATTATAATGTACAAAAAAGGCCATGTTCATTAGAACTGGAGTGTACTGGATGCTTGTGTGACGTGTTTACAATGTTCATTCTTTTATCCTTTGTAATTGTTCTATCCTGGGTAGCATCGCTTTTGTTTAAATTAGGGTAGACTAGAGTGAGTTGGAGCACTATACAGTAAATTGTTCCAATTATTAGCAGGCTTTAGTGCTGACTCTGTAACTGCTCATGCTCAAGAGCATCCTCTGCTTTCCTATAAAAGAAAAACAATTTAATCACAGCTATGAAAAGTTTATCATCGAAAGTCAGATTTCTCATCTGGAGAACATTTCGAATTATGCTCATTTGCAAATATAAAAAAATTATAGCATGATTCTGCATAATAAAAAAAAGTCTTGCACGTACATAAGTTTCACTCTGCATGCAAGTAGACACATTTTTCAAGTTTGCTGATAAGTTCGGCCATGCGCTCCATGTTGTGCGACTTTTCTTCAAGAAGCTCGTAACGCAAACTGGAAATGTCTTGCTTTATTTCTTTCAGTTCACCTGCAACACGATCATAACATGAATCACTCATAATAGAAAAATCTTAGTTATTCACATCAGTCAATGCCATCACAAAAGAAAATGCAAATCAAACCAAATATAACTTACCTTCGTTGACGTCATCAAATTCTTTGTCCATTTGAGCTTTGATGATGTATCGCTTGATCAGGCGCTTCATAATCTTCTGTGTAAATTTAAAATGAAAGTTATTTTAACTACACATGCATTGTCATATCACATACAGTATAATATAAAATAAAATCCATTTCTGCAGGATCACAGAACTACAGAGCTTTTTCTGCATTTAATCTTTGCGTTTCATCTCCTAACTGTGCATAAACACCTACCATTAATATCCGTGACTTTGACTGCATGTTGCTAGGTGGACTAGTTTGAATATTAAAGAAATTTTAATTAGGTTGCTTTCACTAAAACATACTTGCCTATGCAGTACAAGGAATTTGTCTTGGTACAAGGTGCAGACATATGGGGACAACACCACACGCCATGTTTCAAAAAGGAATGTGCTAATGTGCTTCCCACACACAGTGCAATGTTACTTCTTTGTTTAATTTTCCTTCAGAAATATTACCATGATATGCATCGTAGCTCCTAAATTACTCTTTGTTTGGTGTTTGTGGTGCTTTTCAAAGTAATTCTGACTTTCAAAATAACCTAATACAGTAAGTCCCCGACTTATGAACATTCGAGTCACAAATTTCCGCTGATACAAACTGGCCGCGGATCTATGAACATTCCTAGATGCGGACAAATCATGGAAGTAGCTGATATGTATTGTACAAAAAACTCTGCAGTTCACCTGATACCAATATTTAGAATTATGGGTAATCCCATTCTTATGAACAAGTTCCCTTTCAGAAGCACATTCGTAAGTTGGATTTGTTCGTATGTCAGACAAAATCTTATACGCCTTTGACACAAATATACAATGTAAAGCATAGCACATAATCCACTTGACTAAATATGTCCCCTTTCCCAACACTGCTTTCATGTGGCCAAAAAACTTAACTGCACCTAACGAAATGAATCTCACAGTGAAATGTTGTCTCTGCGCCTTTAAATCACGAGGGGACACCATTTTGTTTCAGAGCAAATTTCCCCATAAGAAATAATGGAAACTTCAATGATTCGTTCCACAACCCAAAAAATTTCATATAAAATAATTTTGAAAAATATTAATATAAAAATGATTAAATAAAAAAAATAATTAACCTGCACTTCACCTTTAAAAGGAATCACCCTTGACAAGAGAGGGAAAGGAGGGGGTTTACTATGTAGAACGACTTTCACACACACACACCCCAAGTAAAGACAGATGTTGACTTTACTTTGGGGGACGTCAAGTTTTCCTCATTCTTGGACTGTGAACTTTGTTTTGTTGAGGAAGTGAACGTATAAAATGTTTTAAAAGTCTTGTGTATTGTATGTATGTGCATATGGGGGTGCAGGAGAAATGAGTGCTTCATTGGTTTCAGTGAATCAGTCCGGGAGCACGATGACAGAAAATGGCTGTCGTGTAAAGCTGTCCTGATAGTGAATAATCATAATTATAGAAAATCCTCAACGAGACAGAGTTTACAGTCCAATACAGCTCTAAGACAAAATTCCGTCCATTTTTTCCAGCCTAAACAGAAGTTTCAGCAGTGAAACATTTCCAGCGGTCACAAGCAGAACAGTGGCTGTTGGGTGGGTTCTTTGTAAAGGAAGTGATGTTGGCTTCTCATTTTATGTTCCATAATTAATCAGACATTTTAGGTCAATGTGAGACACCAAGACCAGCTCCCGTGTTTTTGTCTGCTGAGGTCCAGGTTGCTTTAGCTGCACCATGTTGCACAAAAAATGCAGCACACATTAAAGCTTGAGGTGGCTGGTCTACAACAAAAGTTGATCACACTGGGTTCCACTCTTGGCAGCCAAAAACAGGAGTCTGATGGTACAGTAGCTATACAGTAGGTTCAATGAAACTGGATAGTTAAAGATGGGGGAAAGACCAAGCAACATTTATCTCATCTTTATAATCTTAAACATTCTGCTCTCTCAGAAAAGTCCACTACAAGTTTGAAAGCCACTGATTCTACAAGAGCACTGGTTGAGGGGAAGCAATGCAGTGAACGGAGCAGTGTTGCCCCCTTGATGCTGTAGAAATACTAATGGTTATCTCATAGTCTTTCATGAATGAAGAAACCTACCATAACTGCATTGTACTAAGGGATTTGAAAGGAGTTTGATTAAGAAATTCCAAGATTCTACACCTGATTCCTGGAGAGTCTGTTAAATTGACTCAGGATTCAGATGTAGAATCTTGGAATTTCTTATTACCTCAGACCCAGACAGGATGTACCTCTAAAAGAAGTGTCATCATGGACAGAATTTTCTGCTGATAATCACCTCAATAAAGCAGTAATCCATACACATACTGTATCCTGACGATAGTGTATGCACCAATGGTAGAACCATCTGGTTCTAAGGTGACTGTTTGCACGAACTCCAGGCTTACCTTAAATATTCAAACTACCCTGCCTGTAATCGTCAACTATGCCATTGTCAGTCACTGAATGCGATTTGTCCACATTCTGATGTTTTATTTGAACAATAATTTGATTGCATGCCTTGATTTGCATGTCTGCCATAAACCATGTGCATGTGATGTGGTTTAATTTATGAACACTTACAGTGTCAGTTACAGTACAATGACTCTTGACAATCACTGACCATCACTCTGCTATATTTAAAGGAAAGGGAACATTGTTTAAATCTTATGATGTCTAGTGAACTACTTAAAAAAGCATAAAGCTGTGCATTACTATGCTCCGCAGGGCTTGATTTGAGAATTTTCCAATAATAGTCATACCTGATATCGATGACCCGTCATTTTGTTGGTTTTGTTCCTCCCTAACTGTATAAGTTGACCAAGAAAGCAAACACAAGCATATTGGGAAAGTTAGAGCAGACGTACTTATGGAAAAAATGCATCTGATACAATACAGCAATGACCTTTTAAAATTGTTCTTTACTTTTAACAATTGTTAACATGCTAAGTGACTGTAGTAATAATCAGGCACTGGTGGATGCAGATAAAAGAGAAGTTGTGGGATTAGAAGGATCATAGGATCATACATACAGTTTGTGTATGTGTCACCTCACTGAGTTCTGCCTCGTTCTTTATAATGGCTCCATGTTTGTGGAAGAGTTTCACCAGAAGCGACTTTACACCCAGGCCCAGGTTGTGCGCAGACTTTGGGCTCGGCACCAGATTAAATGGTACAGGGAGGGTCCTGCCCTCCTCAAAGTAAGAATACCAGAGTTTGGCTCGGGCAAATTTCCACTCCACATCTGCGTCATCCTGCAGGCATCGAAAAGACCAGCATGTAAAAAAGGACAAATCGAACCATTGTAGATAATAAGGCAATTAAATATGAGTAATCCTTTCAGCAAGCTAAATTACTTCTGTAAAAACTATTGATGTCAGGAAGGTACTGTTCCAAGAATTCATTTTCTCAGCGTGTAACGCTGTCTCGTCTTCTGTCTGTTTCATTACAAAATTTTGCTTCCTTTCTGTATCAGTTTTTTAGACATCTGTACTTTACGCTCAACAATACAGTGTATGGTGGCTTAGTGGTTAGCACTTTCGCCTTGTCCCTCCAGGGTCCGGGTTTGATTCCTGCCTCGGGTTCCGTGTGCATGGAGTTTGTATGTTCTCCCTGTGCTTAGTGGGTTTCCCCCAGTAGTTTACACTTAATAGTGTGTCAGACTTGGAAATTGGAAATATCATGCACCAAATAAGGTACTTTAAAAGTCATGTAGTTTATATATTTAGTATTATATAATATCCTCATCTGGGGTCACATCGAATCAAATTGGTTTATTTGAGCCCTGGTCAAACCCTGGACAGTATAATACCTTACAAATACAAAAAACAATACAAAATACCAGTAATACTAATTAAAACATAACCAGTGTTCTTACAGTACTGTGCAAAGGTTTTGGGCAAATGCCATAAGCAAAGAAGCCTTTGGAGACATTTCTACACAAAAGAAACTTCTATAAAGAGCCATAAAGTATATTCAGTATTGGGTGTTAAAAACTGTGCATGAAAAAAAGTCAGTAGTGTAAGATACAGGTTTGTAAACAGTTTTATAAATACAACAGCCATTAAGTTTTGCATACTGGAGAATATCAGCTCTTCTGTTAACTTTGTCAAGCCGTGTGCCATTGAGTTCATGCATCAAAATATTTCCAGGAAATTGTAACTAATCTATTATTGTTGATTGTACTGTACAGTATATGCCAAGTGGTGACCCATTTTCATGTTAATGAAACCATGCTTGAATTTTGGAAAAAGGTCACTGACTAAAACATTATAGCAGTTCTTGGGTTATTTGAAGGAAAATTGTAGGTTTATAGGTGGTTTGTGCTATGCTAATGGATTACAGAATCAACAAATACGTCAAAAAAAAAAACTACTGGACCACTTTAAAAAAGTTCTTAAATAGTATGTTTTTAAAGATACTACTGTACACTGCAAGACGTGCACAGCAGGTTCATAGCTTCTGTCGTCACAGATATCCAAAACACACGTTGCTGTTAAGTGGTGAGAAATCATAGCAGGTCTTGGCAATTCATAGCAAGTAGTGAAGTGTAATAGGGACTTTGTAACAGTTAAATCCTAACAGTCCTTGACAGTTCGGCTTGAGGTCGACACAGGTTATAGCAGAGTCCTAGGTGATTCATACGTACTGTATGTCTAAACATGTTGTATCAAATGTGAGTCAAGTGACCAGGAACTGTCAAGAAATTCAATCTGAGACAGTTTGGCATGCTCTAGCGAGACTTTTGTGGAATGTGGGAAAGTCCACTGAGTGAGTTTCTCAAAAGTTTGTCCATCAAACTTGGCATCATCTGAAGGATTGATATGCACAGTGGAGAAAGACTGCAGCAAAACCAACATAATGAAATGTTTCTTAGCGAGTAATTTGCACCAGCATTTCTTAACCAGAAATGTGGAAAATTCTAAATCTTGAGTCCTGTAGGGAAAATAATTTGAACATTTTAAATACAATTTGCATGCTACATGATGAATGGAATAACACAATTTATCTTATACAGTACATTCCAGGTCAAATTTTAAATTTTTATAGCATTTTTGTTTTGTATCTGAACTTAAATTTTTTTTTTTTTTTTGGGGGGGGGGGGGGGGGGGGGGATATGGTTGAATAAGGATAACTCATTTACATTTAATAGCTAGACATTTAGACAACTTTTGGGTATGATAAGAGGCACAAACCCTCTCATTTTTGCTTAATTCCAGTCACACATTAAGAACTAGTTTGCAGTTTTTGGCAGTAAACTTTTGTGTAAAAAGGTCTTTCGTTCCTGCTTCTCTCTTGCGTAAGTATGTGTATAGCTGAGCAACCATTTATCTCCTCTGACTAGAACTGGCTATTGTTCTTTTTATCATGTGGGAGTGTGAAATGAAAAGAAGTGGTTTACCTCAATCTCCTGAAAGGAGCTGTTGATCATTGCAATGAGCATGTTGAGCAACACAATGACCATAGTGACGTTATACACTCCATAGAGCACATAACCGGTGTTCTCAATGAATATGTGTCCGTTGTTCACAATCACTGACTTGACCTCAGAGAGTCCAAAAATGGCCCAAAACAATGTTTTGAAGCTTTCTTCTATGCTGTGGGGTTTGTACAGGGGGTAAGAGAAGGATCAACATGGCATATATGATATATTATATAGACCATAGCATACTTATAGTAAATAAAACAATTTGCATGGCATGTGCTATAACATTACTTTGTTCTCATCATTACCACCAAACCAACATAACAATGCTGTCCTGTACAATTAATTCTAAAGTCTTTTGAATTTTAAATCTTTTGAAAAAAAACAACAACTCATTGCTGTGGTATAGGAGAAGAACATGATGTTATTGGAAAACAGTATTTTTGTTTCATACATTATTTCCTCTAGTAGAGCACTCATAGAATTGTATTCCTCACGTATCATCTGTACTACTTACGTTGTAAATGCATCATTCTGTTTAGCCCCCAAATAATATGAGTACAGGTTGAACATTCCGATCATGAAGGCCAGAAATACCAGAATAAAAATCACCATGAATTTGAAAATGTCTTTAACAGTCCTTCCCAAAGAGATTTGCAGTGGTCCAAAGCTCTCATTGGCTGGAAGGATATATGCGATTCGAGAGAAACTCAAAACCACTGCGATGGCATACAGCCCTTCAGAAATCAGCTGCGGATCTGATGGCACCCAGTATAGACGAGCTAAGGTGGGAAGAGAGAGAGACAGCGAGAAAGAGAGAGAGGATTTTCATGTATCTTTTGTGATTACACTATTTAACATTACACAGGTTGGTATAACCAGAGGTTTTTCCTCACCCAGTCTGAAGTATTCAACCTCTGGTGGTAAAGTTACATTTGTTATATCTGTGTAGTGTTTATCAACATAACTTTGTGCTATAGATGCATGCCAGTAAGCCAGCATCCTTGTGACAATTGAAGCTATGAAAATAGCTAACATTCCAAAATCCAGCATATTCCAAGGTTCAAAGAGGTACTCCCTCGGACCCTGAGACCAGATCTCTTTGCATTCGGCCCAGATCATCCCTAAAAGAGAAAAGGAAGAAGAGTGAGTCATCTTTGGATATCTCTGCCAAATTGTCTTGACTGATACACCTCTATCAGTCGAGTAACTTTTGTGTACAGTGCAGTAACTTTTACCAGGGTCACTGTCAGAGGTGGAAAGTAACGAATTACATTTACTCGCGTTACTGTAATTGAGCAGTTTTTTGTGTACTTCTACTTTTTAAAGTAGTTTTTAAAGCCTGTAATTTTACTTTTACTTAAGTATCTTTTGTTTGAAGTATTGTAATTGACTACATTTTAAATCATATGCGCTACTGAGTAAAACAAATGAATGAAAATGTAAAAAAAATATTATGTGTATCGTCTCCTGTTCGCGCGCCGCTCCAGACTCCACTCCAGGTTTTCTGACTTTCCCCACATCGGCATCTACCTGACCTTCCACACGGGGTCGCTTCCGCCCTGAGAGTGACGTCATCAACCAGCGCGACCATATATAAACCGGAGTGAGACGCGGGAAAAAGGAAAGAGATTGTGATTTTAGCGTTTTGATATTTGGCTGTGACTTTTTTGCCTCCCATTGACTTTGATTGTTGTTTTTGTTGGTCTTTGTATACATTTGTAGATAAGTTCACTGTATGTTTGTGCACTCACCAGTAGTAGGGGCGTGGCTGCCATTTATTTTGGGAAGAGGGAATTTATTCACTGTTTTTGGTTTAGGGAGTCAGGGAAGGTACCTGTATTTTTGTTTGAGTTTTTTTTTTTCTTTTTCTAGCTACTAAATATAAATACCATTTAGTTTATTATTTCGGCCTGGGTCCACCCTGAATCTGATCCTCCTCCTGTTGTGTGTGTGTTTGTAAAGCAATACAAACCTCATTATTTCATCAGTTTATGACTGCATCTAATTCTTTCTGCTATATACCAACATTTCCATACAGTTTAAAATAGATGTAAAATAGGTGAATTGGTAAAATAGGAAATAGATGTAAAATAGGTGTTCCTTCAATTAAAAACAACTAGTTTGAGATTTATATCTGCTCATCTTTTTTGAACTACGCTAGAATGCCTCATCCCACCCCGCTGTTACAAAAAAAAAAAAAGTTACTCAGTAACGTTTACTCTGAGTAAATTTTTATGAGCTACTTTTTACATTTACTTGAGTAGATTTTTATAATGGTAACTTTACTTGTACTTCAGTAAAATTTCACTGAAGTAACAGTACTTTTACTTGAGTACAAAATTTTAGTACTCTTTCCACCTCTGGTCACTGTACATATGTCTCAGACTGACCTATTACCCAGAAGATGATGAGCATCTCCATCCATGTGAAGGCTGTTGTTTTCATACGGAACAGCTGTGCCGGATAGTCATGGACGGTCATATTTGGCAGCAGTTTGCTCCCATCGAAGCGATCAGCTGCATTAAAAACTAACAAGCCAAGGAAAATAGTGAAAGATGCTCCATGAGCCACAAACTTCATAAAAGGGCCTCGCATTATTTTTCCCAGCTGTTGAAAAAAAACAAAAATAAATGTCTGGTAGGGAATGATTCGTATGTGAAGACATCTCTAAAATAATTGCATATAACTGTTCAGCAGATTTGTTTATCTGGACTGGGATTTAGTTAGATTTATTTCACATATATTTACTAGCCATGAAGGCACATGATAAACTATTTTAAGCACTGCTATTTTTAATTACCATGGGAACTATGAAGGATATCTCTTCACCACCCAAAAAGATGACAGTCATAAAATGCCACGAAAAAAAAAAACGACAGAAAATTCAGAACCATGACAGCAAACCTTAAAACACTACAGAAAAGTTACGTCCTTATTCACCATTATATTCTAGTTGCTGGCAATATGAATATATGACTATTTCAAGGAAGACAAATATCACTTTTTGTCTGTTATATTGTGAAAATGGTATATGACAGAAATCATGTAATTGTTGTATAGAGAGAATAGCCTTTTTTTTTCTTTAGGTATGAAGAAAAAACTTCCATGTTCCACCATCTGAGTAATAAGGACCTAGATTTTCCCTTTAGGAGTTAATTGGGATGTATTTAAGAACTTGCTATGTGCTTGATTTTGCTGTTGTGTTTATGAATGTGGTGTTTCAACGTTTTTTGTTGTTATTACTACCATATTGTAATTGTATGCCAACCGGTCATTTTAATTACAGTACAGAGTAACCTGAATATTAATTTTGGAATTGACTAACCTTACTACACGGTGCCACCCAGTACACCATGGATAAGAAGGGCAGTCCTATCGCAACACCAAGGACCACCAACAACTTGATGGCCATGGTCTGCTGTCTCAATCCAGGCAGATTCTCATACCAAATTGAGAGAAGTTGCTGCTGGCAATTAGGATGTGCAACAAACTGTTGGACACAAAAAGGGCAAGATTTCAGAATTCAGGATTCACCTGCTGTTTGCAACATAACTGAAAGCATAAGGTATCCATATTTGAATGGAAATACTAAAAGGAAATGTTGCAGTTGTCATGCTCCAGTGTTTATATTGCAGTTTGCCAGGGCTTTTCTGTATCTACATACTTTTTTTTAAACCCATAAAAAAAAGCCATCATACAACAGCATTTTGCTCATTAATATTTCACAAACAAGCATAATCACCAAAGACACTTTTTTAAGTTCCCGTATTTACAAAGCTTCTTAGAATTCTCTCAGAGAGTTCCTATCTTAGCTGAAAACGTCCTAGCTGGGAGTCCTAGACTAAAAGTGATTTAGGAAATTTCTCAGAGCAACTCTGAGTAAGGAAAGTACAAAAACCTTTATCTTAGTGAGGAGGTGTGGTTGCTAAGGATGATGCATCAATTCAAGGACTGTGATTGACAGTGAAATCATAATGTTTGTATATAAAGAAATTGTATAATCATGAATACAGACTACTTTATGCAAAGTTTCTGTTATAGGCTAAATGTCTTAAAGATAATTTAAACATGTTGAAAATGTGTCTACTTTTAAAGCAACCAATTACTATATTTAAGTTCTTAGATTTATTTACCATACTGATTTTATTACTTGTAATCAATTTCAGATTGATGGGAGCAAAATGGCTCATCTTTTACCATGATTGCAGGACAGTCTGTTTAAATTGCACTTTTGGATGGTATGTAGTCAACAATCCAAGACAGATAAAAGGAAGTAAATCAACAAGAAAACCAAACTTGGACAGAAAAGCAGTGTTTACTTTTACATTTAGTGTTTGGAGAATATTTCTTCTCTCCGCTACTTTGTCCTCTGCTATAGAAACTCTTAAGCCTCTTAAAAGTTATCTTCTCTACTCTTAACAATTTTTACCTTATGAGCTGTTTTTAGGGCTAAGATCTTACTTGAATCATTTTTATCTTTACTAAGATTTAGTCCTAAATTTAAGGGGAAATTCTAAGAAAATATCATAATTCTAAGAATTTTCTTAGAATTTCGTCACTAGGAGCAACTTTTAGTCTTAAGCAGCTTTGTGAATACAGGCCCAGGCCTCTAGTCAACTGGAGAAGGTTCTTAAAATTGTAGATTATTGAAAATGTATTTAGATTGCATCACAAAATAATCTATGACAAGGAATTTAGTAAATTAGTCCTGAAGATGTCAACATTTGTGAGGTTTAAGTAGGTCTCTAATTTGTATGGTCCTGAAGACATCCTTCAGTCCAATCTGTGCGTTGTTGTTTATTTTCCTATAATAGAATGTCCCAGACATCCAAGAAGCGTTATTCCAAAAAAAAATTTGTTTGTGTATGGACACATACACATTTAGCCAATAAGGCTAGACTTTACCTTTTTAAGTTCATACTTTATTGCAAGGTTTAGTCGAGTGAGACTTGGTCGGCCAGGTGGTTCAGCACTCTCATCTACTTCACCATTCAAAATGGCCTCCACTTCCTCTGTGCTCCGACACAGATCCAGAAGTCCAACTACAAAGCTTTTGCATTGCATAGAGAGTTTCCTATAATCATTCTTAGGAAAGTGATCAATAAAAGATAGCATTTAGTAAAGCAGAAATAGACTGCCAGGGAGAACTTAAATCAAACTAAAGTATTAGACGTACCTTAAATTCCTTCTCAATATTGGCCAAACAGGCAAGTTCATTGCTGAGCTCTAGAGCAGCCAGCACTGGATCCTCATTGGACAACGAGAGGTAAGCTGGACTGGCCAGGCCTCTGTAGGCATTGATACGTGAACGTGAGTGACTGAAGGAATCATATTTCTGATGGTAGTTGCATGTATCACAGGTACAGAAATAGTCATGGGGTTGATCGATTCGTGCCCCTTTGCCCAGAAGGATGTGGACAATCTCATATTCATGGCAGTGTGATGCCAAGGTAATTGGTGTGATGTCATGAGAAAAGCGAGACCCGTCTTCATCATATGCAAAGAAGTCATCATGCATTGCTGCCTCTCTTGGGCTGGCGGTTAATCTTCTGGAGTCAGCAAAGGCCTTGTGACTCAGAATGGCCTCAACAATCCGTATGTAGCCTTTGCTTATAGCTAAAAGGAGTGCGTCACCAATCCGAGACAAGTTATCCTTCTTTAACAGAAGTTCTGTAACCTCAAGATGTTCGTTCGCTACTGCTAGCTGTAAGGCATTCTGGCCCATGTAGTCCACACAGTTCACATCCAGCCCAGGAATCTCCTCAAGCATTCGCCGCACTACAGGGATGTTTCCATACTCAGCAGCATCGAGGAAGCGCTCCTCCACAGGTGTAAGGCTGTTGGGATGTGCGTTGAACATATAGGCTGCCCCACGTGTGGCCTGCCTCCTGCTTTTGGACACGATCTGCCAATTCTGATGTGTGCAGTCACTAAAGAATAAGCAACTATATTGTATAAGTAAATGTTACTACAATGTAGATATTCCTGAGATGCATTTACATGAAAGTTAAATTAATATCCAACTTGTAATTGAAATAAAAGTGCAATCAAAATAAAACTCCATCAGGTTATAACTTCGGTCTGAACAGACTGACCGGAACTGTCCCTATCAGATTAAATTTCCAATAGGAAAGAGCAGGGTGGTATAAACCTTTGATAATTCATTTGATAAATGTTAGCTATGTAAACACTTGATCTGATTGTTTCTCTCTTGTTTAAGTAAGTATATATGTTTGGTTTTTTTTTTGCATATTTGCGCCCATATGGGGGTAATGTTAGATGTGATGAGTTTTCATAAAGAAAATTTTGCTCCATTACTTCTTCCCATCTGTCTGACTTTTATCCTCTAGACCTTTGACTGGGGAAGAGGCACTGATTGGCTTGTCATTTCCCACAAATCATAATGCAGGACGTGGGAATTGTTGGAAAGACAGATCTAGCCTAATAAGCCAAAATAGCCAGATAAGCCTAATTTCTAGCCTTAAAGTTGAAGAAACATGTAAACAGATAAGTTGAAATCTCTTGACATAATGATTCTAATTAGATGGAAGAAATATTGTCGATGGAAAGATTATTATGTAATAAAACAATGAATAAAACCTCTGAGAGGTTGGTGTAATGTGGAGTTACATTAGTTCCATTTTTTAATTCCTATATAATTATAAAAATTTCTTTCAATTATTAATGATCATATAGACAGAACTTTTGCCAAGGATACTGTTTTAGAAAATTAATCACCTCCCGACCAATCAGATTAGAGAATTCTACAGCGTTAGAAATTGCATTCATTATTATTAGTTTACATTTCTCACAGCTGGTGTCTTTTGTAAAAAGTAATCTGTTACTCAGACCTTTGGCTTACATTAATTTGAGAATATCCATCTTCAGTACATCTGTGTATTGTTAATTTGCTTTTAACCTTTATAGTTTAGACCAAATGTCTCATTGATCATCCTTCTACGTTAGCTATCAGGAGGAACAGTTGTGTGGCTTTATATTAATATGGCTTTATAATTTAATTAGACTAACATTCTTTCCTGTATTTTTCAGTTTAAGAGTAAAATAGATTCTGTATCAAAACAGGCATTTTCCATAGATATGGTTCTTCTAACAATACTTACAGTATGAAAAATATCAAATAGATTTAACAAAACAGTCTATGTAATACAATCTATATATCAAATACAGTATATAATAATGCTTAACTAACATGAGTTCTATTTTATTAAATAGCATCTTTTCTGTATAGATGCACTGCATCATTCCTTCTCCTTTACAAACAATATAATGTACCATTTGACCACCACACAGTAATGCTAAAAAAAAATTAAATTCACTAAATTAAAGATTTAATCAACAAAACATATACTGAATATTAACAAAAACTAAGAGTATTAACGTGCTGTAGCACTGTATTATGAATTAAGCACCATGTTCAGGTATATTCCTTTTGTAGTGTACACTTGTTCGTGAATCAGTAAAAGATTTATCAGATGCCAGACCAGAGACCGATTTAAACTAACACTTTAACTAAAGGTGTTTTTTCTTATTTAAAAAAAAAAAAAAAAAATTATTGAAGGCTTTGGATTAGAGACACTTAGATCATGTTTTAAAGATGCTTCCCTTTTATGACTTTGGTATTCGATTTGTTATATGAACTTGGTGTTAAACTATATTTAGTTACTCAAATAGGAGAGCTGAAGCGCTAAATGTATAATAATGAATTAAACATATAAATAAATCAAAATTCTAAGACGGATGTACATTTAGAGTAATCATTACATTAAAGTAATATTTTTGCCCCCTAAATCACAGGAGAAAACTTACCTATAGTGATGTCCATAATAGCCACAACTGTCATCACAGAATTCAGCATTCACCAGAAGACAGTCTTTACTTCGGTTCCTCTTTCCATTTGAGTGTAATTCTGATTTATTTTTTTCTTCCAAAACAGGTCTCCTTTGATCCATTTTTTTAACTGTAGCAATAAGGCACGGTTACCCACCAGGACTCATAATCCAAACATCCAGCAGTAACGGATGGACTGTGTACTACGCTCGGACGAATCACGTTCTCCTCCAGTACTCTGCTATGCTTCTGTCTAAAACTTGAGGTAATACAGAGTATCTAGGAATTTTGGCAGAGTGGCAGCATCTTCAGTTCTTTCGCAACAAACAAAGCATTTAACAACTTTGCTTGTTCAAGCTAATCCTCTGTTCTAAAATTAGCATGAGACTCAACATTTTTCCTTTTTTTTTCTTTTTTTTTTTTTTCTTTACACAAATGCACCTCTTTTAGAAAATAACTTTAAAATTACTTACAAATGACATTTTATGAACCATCTCCACAACAATCATAGGTCAATGTAAACTAATGTATACTGCAATTATAGCTAACTGAACTAAAATCACCTGGAAACAAGCATCAGTGGTTTTGCTGAGCAAAATTTGCTTTCCATTAGCAGCAAAACCTACTGCGGATGTTGAAGTCTATGAGTTAGTTTCCCTATTCCCAAGAAAGTGCTTTGTTTGTTCTGGACTGCAGATTCAGCTGTGGGAAATGCCTTCAATGGAATTCCACACTGACCAATCATACTACACACTCCATTTTGAAACTCTCCTTCTCCTAGTCCTCCCTTTTCCACTAATTTATGTGTTCCTATGCATGACCACATCATTATCTGACTACGTGCATGCACAGCTTCTCTGGTGTCCAAAAAGCTCCTCGAGGATATATAAGCCCAACGGATGGGGTCAAAAGGTAAATACCACAGAGAGGGTCATGGGAAGCCACTGTCTTGGTTCATTTCTCATGTTGATAGTGTTTCATACAGATGGCTTCAGCAATCAGAGACTATTTAAGGCTCCCTTTCCAAGGACAGAGCTTCTCAGGCATGTTCAAGCTTCTGATAAAAAATTTTTATGGATAAATCTTCACTTGTGATATTTATAGAACAAAAGTCATGAAAGATAGTAAACTTCTAACATGATATTTGTGAGTTCCAATATATTGACAAACACCAATGTTGAGTCTTTTCCTAATAATTTAGCAAAATATTTGAGCTAAAGGTTTATATTCCTGAATTTTTTTTTTTGTTTTACCTGATTTGTTTTTAAAAAAAAAAAAAAAAAAAAAAACATTTGCACTAGCTTATGTGCTGGCTAGTTTGATTTTTTTTAGCCTAATTTCTCGTAAATTGACATCATTTTTATAACATTTGTTCTCACAGCTTTCATCCAATATCTATTTGAACCACAACCATGTAAATAAGCTTTGAAAATATAAGAAGACCTCAAAAAGACACCGTTGCTAGTGGTTGCAGGGCATATCATCACAATCTGATTGTAAGTCACAATCAGATTTGGTTTTATTGACATTTTCAGAAGATCAGAAATTAAACGATACATTGTATTTCATTGTGTAGATTTAAAAGAAACAAGTTAAACATGTCAGCACTATATGGACAAAGATTTGTGGCCCCTGACCATCACACCTACACACATGGACAAAATTGTTGGTACCCTTCGGTCAATGAAAGAAAAACTCAAAATGGTCACAGAAATAACTTTAATCTGACAAAAGTAATAATAAATAAGAATTCTTTGAATGTTAACCAATGAAAGACAGGCATTGCTTTTCAACCATGCTTCAACGGAATTATAAAAAAAAACTCATGGAACAGGCCTGGACAAAAATGATCGTACCCCTAACTTAATAGTTTGTTGCAAAACCTTTTGAGGCAATCACTGCAATCAAACGATTCCTGTAACTGTCAATGAGACTTTTGCACCTCTCAGCGGGTATTTTGGCCCACTCCTCATGAGCAAGCTGCTCCAGTTGTTTCCGGTTTGAAGGGTACTTTAGAATAGTCCAATGTTTTCCTCTTAGCCATTCTTGGGTGTTTTTAGCTGTGTGTTTTGAGTCATTGTCCTGTTGCAAGACCCATGACCTGCGACTGAGACCCAACTTTCTGACACTGGCCAGCACATTTCTCTCTAGAATCCCTTGATAGTCTTGAGATTTCATTGTACCCTGCACAGATTTAAGACACCCTGTGCCAGATGCAGCAAAGCAGCCCCAGAACATAACAGAGCCTCCTCCATGTTTCACAGTAGGGACAGTGTTCTTTTCTTGATATGCTTCATTTTTCCGTCTGTGAACAAAGAGCTGATGTGCTTTGGCAAAAAGTTCCATTTTTGTCTCATCTGTCCATAGGACATTCTCCCAGAAGCTTTGTGGCTTGTCAACATGTAGTTTGGCATATTCCAGTCTGGCTTTTTAATGATTTGTTTTCAACAATGGTGTCCTCCTTGGTCATCTCCCATGTAGTCCACTTTGGCTCAAACAACGACGGATGGTGCGATCTGACACTGATGTTCCTTGAGCATGAAGTTCACCTTGGATCTCTTTAGAAGTCTTTCTGGGCTCTTTTGTTACCATTCGGATTATCCGTCTCTTTGATTTGTCATCAATTTTCCTCCTGCTGCCACGTCCAGGGAAATTGGCTACAGTCCCATGGATCTTACATTTCTGAATAATATGTGCAACTGTAGTCACAGGAACATCTAGCTGCTTGGAAATGGTCTTATAGCCTTTACCTTTAACATGCTTGTCTATAATTGTCTTTTTAATTTTCTTTCCTTCGCTTCCTCTGGTCCATGTTGAGTGTGGTACATACCATGTCACCAAACCACACAGTGACTACCTGGAGCCCTATATATAGGGCGCATATATATAGGACGCATCCCCAGGTCAAGATCTTGTGATATCCCTGGACAACAATCAAATCACTCCTTCAGCCACTGCCCGCAATCTTGGGGTAACCATGGACAATCATCTGTCATTTTCCCTTCACATCGCTAACCTTACTCACTCTTGTAGATTTCTTCTTTACAATATCAGAAGAATCCGCCCATTTCTTTCTTCACAGGCTACTCAGGTGTTTGTTCAGTCCCTTGTTATTTCAAGACTGGACTACTGCAACTCACTCCTGGCTGGCCTGCCTCTGTCCACAACTCGTCCTCTGCAACTTATCCAGAATGCAGCAGCACGTCTCGTTTTCAACCTTCCCAAGTTCTCCCACACCACCCCACTCCTCCGCTCCTTGCACTGGCTTCCTGTAGCTGCCCGCATCAAATTCAAAACACTGATGCTTGCCTACAAAGCTAAAAATGGCCCAGCACCCACTTACCTCTCTGCTCTAATCACACCACGCACTGCGCCGCGTTCCCTCCGGTCCTCCAGCACTGCTCGCCTCGTCCCACCAACTCTCAGGGATCGAGGGTGGCAATTATTAAAACTCTTTTCTGTTCTGGCACCTAGGTGGTGGAACGAACTTCCTCTAGATGTTCGTACAGCAGAGACTTTGACTATCTTTAAACGGCGACTCAAAACTTATCTATTTCTCCAGTACTTACAGGACTAAACCCCCCCCCCCCCCCCAAAAAAAATCCTCTTCCTCTTCCAGTTGTGTTAGACTAATCGCACTTAGTTATTGACCTAGTTAACCCAGTGTAAGTATCTATCCAGTAATGTAAACTTTAAAGCACTTTTTGTAAGTCTGCCAAATGGCTAAATGTAAATGTAAATATAGGCTCACTGACTGATTGTAGACACCTGTGATACTAATTAGTGGACACACCTTGAATTAACATGTCCCTTTGGTCACATTATTTTCAGTATTTTCTAGGGGTACCATCATTTTTGTCCAGGCCTGTTCCATGAGTTTATTTTTTTTTAATAATTCTGTTGAAGCATGGTTGAAAAGCAATGTCTGACTTTCATTGGTTAACATTAAAAGAATTTTTTTAATTATTACTTTTGTCAGATGAAAGTTATTTATGTGACCATTGTGAGTTTTTCTTTCATTGACCGAAGGGTACCAACAATTTTGTCCACGTGTGTATACACTGTCTGTCACAGTAAAATATTGTTCTCTCACTCATTCATCGTTTATACCGCTTTATCCTGGATTCAGGGTCCCGGGTCCCTAGAGACTTAGGGCACAAGGCAGGGTACATGCTGGGCAGGGTGCCAATCCATCGCAGGGCACACAGAGATACACACACTCATTCACACACTTTGGGAACATCAATTAGCCTAATCTACATGTCTTTGGACTGTGGGAGAAAACCAGAGAACCTGGAGGAAACCCACCAAACATGAGGAGAACATGCAAACTCCATGCACACAGAGACGGGAATCAGGCCTGGGTGTCAATTGAACCTGGACCCTGGAGGTGCAAGGTGACAGTGTTAACCCCTACACCATCCTGCCGCCTAATATTGTTCTCATTTCATCTTATTTAATATGAAGAAATGAGTGGTGGCACAAATATTTCGATTTCAATTCCAAATTTAGTTCCCCCATTTTCTGTTGTTAACCTAAATTTTTCTGACATAAGGGTTTCTGCGAAATTTTGCCAAAAGAGAATTGGTAAAGACCACCAACCAATAATGGGCATGAACACCCTGGGTGCAGTCAATAGTGTTTAGTAGGGTTGCATTCAGGGGTCTGTGCCGGCTAAAGTTCTTCCATGCCAAACATGGCAAACCTGTCTTTATTCAACTCCAATTGTATATACTATAACTTATATAACTTAGTTACAGTGATGAAACTAAAATATTGCCACAAAGCATGAAGCACACAATTTTCTTTGCTGTATGCTGCAGCAGTAATATTTATATAGTGTAATATGCAGCATACAGCATCGAAGAACAATTGTGTGCTTCGTGCTTTGTGGCAATATTTTAGGGAAGCCCCACATATACGTATGATGTGATGGTCAGGAGGTCAGGTGTTCACAGTCATTTGCTTTTACAGTGTACGCTGTTGATCTTATTCTTTTTATTATTAATAAAGATAGTAAACTTTTTTTATTAATAAAGATAGTAAAATCTGTGGATAATAAAATCTACACATAATAAAGTCAGGCCAAACTGTCCCTTTAATGTATCAAACTGTCAGTAATGTTTGACATAAGACGCTGTTTGTAAGCTCTGGTGTTCTGTTTAGTCTCTGAAAGGACAAAATGATCTTAGTGCACTAGATAGACACAGTACAGATGGTTTACCATAAACAGATAACTGCTGATCTATTTACATTAGGACAGCGATGCCACTTGCGGGCCACACACTATGTAGCCACTTACAATTGTCTGCCAGGTGAATGAATTAATACAAGTAACCGGCCACCCACATTAGCATGGTATAACTTATTGTATGCCCCAGTGCTGACAAATTCTTGACTATTATTGGTCAGTAGACACTGATCTTTTTTTTTTTTCAAAAAGGCTCTCCAGGGAAAGTAGTTTCCAGTGTCTATGCTTTCTAACAGTAATAATACTAATACTTTTATTGTAATGTATGAACAACATTTAGCAACCGTTTATATTATTACGTGGATTTTTATATTTATATTATTACGTTATAAATACATGGATTTTAACCATGAGATCTTTTAATTTCTTCACTGCTGTAGGGCACGACAGAAAAAAAATGAAAAGGAAGGAAAATATGGTTTAAAATGTTGTCAACAAGGACACAGAGGAAGGAAATTGTGAAATGAGAGAATAGAAAGGAGTAAAAATGAGTGTGAGAGATGAAAATGAGCGTGCTACTAAATAAGAGGAAAGGACAGAAGCAGGGGGTGATGGTGAGACAGGTGGAGACAGGGAGACAGATGATCCTGCTGTAGTTTCAGCTGGGTTTCATGGCAGTAGCACACCATTTGACAAGAAAATAACATTTTAGATTTAATGATAAATGTGGGGGGAAAAAACTTAGTAATCAATACATGCATGGTATGTACCAGACACAACGTAACATAACGTAATTTATTTTCTACATTCTAGAAGAATACTGGATTTTTTTTTTCTATGTAAAAAATGAAATAGCACATATGGCATTAGGTAAGCTGCTCTCAGTATTATCAAGTGGATTGGCAAAACCCATGAAGCACTATGATGAAACCATGAAGACCATCCCAGGAAGGAAAGTCCATAGCTTACATCTTCGGCAGAGGAGAAGTTCACTTAGAGTCACCAGCCTCAGAAATCACCAATTAAGAGCACCTCAAATTAGAGCTGTTATGAAGGCTTTAACGAGCATAAGTAGCAGACACATCTCAATATCAACTGTTTAAAAGAGATTATTGCATATTTTGGATACCTTCAGAAAAGGCTATGGAATTAGAAGGTGTTTCCTTACTTTTGACTGGTAGTATATATGCCCGTATACTGCCCTCCCATGCCACCCTGCAAAAAACCATTTGCCATCTCTTCTCCACCCCCATGTAAAATGTTGTGGACATTCAACAGCATTAAATATGACTTAAAATGGGTACAAATTATAATGTGTAGTTTTGGAATAAATAAAAAAATATATATTAAATTGCACAGCCCCACATGTTTAATTCAGTTACATATTTTACACACAACAACACATTTAATAAAATATTAGATCCTTAATGAAAGATATCTTGTAAGTTATTTAAGAATCGTGTCAGTTTTTTACTAACTTACCATTTCTGTCTTTGTCAAAGACTTACTGTACGTAGATGGCTTTCTTCCTTCTCTCAGTGTCTTGGAGTTGGTTTACATCTCTGTGTTACTTTGTATATATTAATATGTGTAATAAAAACCATGTCATATTGCACAGAGGGCATGCTTTTGCGTGCTTACTAGGAAGTTACAAATCAGAATGTTGTTCAACTATGTACCCTTAGTGTGGCACAATACAAAATGTCCATTCTTAGAAGTGTTGCTAAACAATGTACTCCATTATCTAGTGCAAATCATTGGCACCGCCAGCAGATTTCCACATACAATTGGAGAGTCTTAACAGCTAATAGTGACATTTCAGTTCAAAAAGCAGAATATTAGATAAGTAGCTTTTTTTTTTTGTTTAAAAATATGCCTTTTTACACATCAGTATTTTTGATGATGTCAAGTTTATTTAATTGAACTGCATTCTAACTGATTAATTAACGGAAAATGTTTATAATCCTCCACCTTTACAATTTTAAACCACTTATTTCAGATTTGAGCCTTCAACTCTTCTGATCTTCATTGTTACTGACTTGATGCTGACAGGTTCTCCATTCTTAGTCCATGTGTCCCAGTAAAGGTGTGGCTGATTAGAACGATCTTGGTCCAATGGTGAACCATTGAGATTCGCCCGGCCACACTGATTAAACCACCAGCCTGTGTTGTTCTGTTGCACGCTGCAGCTTTCCATGGCTTTGCCACCAAAAGTGCAGAAAGGAAGGCAGCCATCATTATCTACATCTGAGGTGCTGAAAGGTGCTGTGTCCTGATTCTGCTCTTGCCCATATCCTCTGAACGCATCACCTGCCGAGAAAGACAGTTCTAGACAGTTCTAATTATGTGCTGACCATCACTTTTAACATGCATGTTTTTATTTATTTTAAGCACTTATCATTTCTATTTAATTTTCATAAATGATTGCAATCTAAGAGAGCTCTTCCTGTTAAGTCCATCTAACTAAAAGGCACCAAAAAAGTTAAAAATATTTGACATATGGTATTTTATATCAAAATGAAACTGAAAACCTAAAAATCCTATTCAAGGATTCATGCTTGGATTGTACACGTTAGTGATCCAGACAGCTGGGAAAGTCATTTTCGTACTTATGGGAATTTCAGCTGTTTTAGTGAATCAGCTCACAAATAAGAGTTGACCTTTCAGCTCCCAAACAGTTTATTGCCATTTTCCTCTCTGGTCTAACATTTTGACTGCCAGTGGTTCTCCTTTGCCGAACTATGACTGAACCCTAATAACATTTTACTCTACTTTCTAAATAACTAATTTTATTTCAGTACTATGTATTGCACTTTTGTACAAACACTTTTCCCACAGTTTACCTAGACACTGTTAAATGTCCCCCTTCTTCCACCTCATTCCTTTTATGGTAATATTTCCTGTTTTGTCTGTCTCCAGATGTTTATAAAGCTTCCGGTCTTTATTTCCTTGGATTTCACCAGATCATGTTAATACCTTATACAGTTTTACTGTAGTTGCAGATGGACATGACAGATATGGAAATCTGGTACTCTGGAAATAAAACAGTACTTAAATATGTCACTTTCACTGTGAATAAACTAGAGAATATTCAGACACCATCATGTGCGTGTGTCTTTATGGACTTCTTCCTTCATATTAAAGCTAACAATTTACTTTTTCTATTTTTCTACTTTCCTCAGTTAGAAAAGTTTTATTCTCATCGCATTTGGATTAAAGAAGTTCCTATTATTGTGTTTTTTTTCCTTTGCTTTTAAAATTAATTAATTTTTTTAAAGTTCAGTTATACTGTGTTTTAAAGGGGGTTTTCCCATCATATTTTTAAAAAGGCTTTGTTTCATCAAGTTTCCCTGGTATTTTAAAGTACTGTTCTGTTACATTTTGTTCCCGTCATGCTTTAAAAGCATTTTGTTCCTGTCACATTTTAAATTCCTTTTGTTAAATTTCTATTCTCAGTTATACATCATTTGATGTCATTTGTAATTTAAGGGGCCATTTGAGGCATACATTTAGTGTATAAGCTATCCTTGGTATAGAGGTACGTTGATTTATGGGTCCATTTTTTAGCATTTTAGGAACAAGGAGTGATATGTATCTACAGTTATACCCTTTTGATGTGCATGTTTTGGTATATATTTGCAGTCATACTGTATATGTATTGCTCTTCACCTTGGTTAGAGGACATGGACTGAGTCTAAAATCAATTTCCTGAGAGTTTCTCAGAAACGAGGTAAGGCGTATATTTGAGATGATATTCTTTGGTTATGTAAATGCATCACGTTAAACTATAATATTTGTTTGTTTGTTTTTTCGATAAATGTGTGAATTCCCATGCTGGTTAGCAGATTTGGATTTAAGTGTGTAACTAAGATCCACTCCTGAGAGTGTTTCAGTCACAAGGTAAGACGTGTATTCACAGAGAGTAATTAAATTGAACAAACTTAAAGTATCCACCTCTCCTGAGTAATTAAAGTAAACAAGCTTAAAGTGTCCATAATTCAACTGAACACGCTTAATTTCAGTAATTACAATAAACAAGCTTCGTGTCCACATAACAGTACACTTGATTTATTAATTTAATGGAACTATTTGTTCATATTTTATGCCTGTTAGCCGATTCATGTCAAGCAATTCTTTCCTCAAATTTTAACAACACAAAATGTTAAATAGGTTAAGAGGTCAAATTTAATCTGGAAGATACAGTATGCTGTCCAACATTACCCAGTGATTCATTAACCAACTACTGTAGCTGTTAGCTGGAGAATTTTATTTGAAACATTATATTATTTCTAAAGGAAAGTATTTCTAAAGGAAAGTAACTGACTTATAATAGAAATGATAGAAAAATGTTTCTGACGTTATTAGCCAGAGAATATTTGCAAATGTATATAATAAATATAAAATACAAGGTCTATTTATTATTGATGTAGATGGTAAGACTTTTAAATGCCCTTTTTCATTTAATTCTAAATGAAAAAAAAACTTATTTTTCCCACAATAAGATGGGTGTAGTCTTATCAGATTAATGATTCATGATTAACATGTCTCATACGCCGCACATAAGTAATTAATAAGAATCAAAGTCCATGTGCATGTATTTTAAAGGTGTGATAAGGAGTAACATCTCACCTGCACTACCAGCATATCTGCCGAGATGAATTGCAAAGAATTTGCTCTCGTCTTCGATCCAGAAGTTGTCGTAAGAAGCATACGCAGTGGAGTCATCTTGAGAGACGAAGGATATGTGAAGCTTAAAGCGAGTGTTCTTCTGACTCACGATACTGTGCATCTTCCTCAAACCAAGCCAATGTTCTCCTTCAGTACACATGGAAGAAAGACATGAATATGCTCCTAATGGCACTATTTATAGACTTATCAGGAACACCAATACTCCTGATCAGACAATCATATGGCAGCAGCCCAATACATAAAAACAGGCAGCTGCAGAGAATAAAGAATATCAGAATAAAGGGAACCATGTGATTGCATGTTACTTTTCCCATGCTCAGAAACTCCTGGAATTTTTACATGCAATAGGCTTTAGAGTTGTAGTGATGAGGGAAAAAGAAATATCCCATGAGGGGCATTTCATGGACAGAGGTGAAAGAAGAGAAAAAACAGACTGCTTCAAGTCAATAGGAAGGCTACTGTAACTTAAATAAACACTCTTTACAAACAGGATGAGCAGAAAAACACTTCAAAGGTTAATATAAATGAGCTCCAGAAAACCAGTAGAAAATAGCAGAAAACCACATCAGGTTCCACTTTTGTCCAACATGAACTAGAATCTGAGGATATAATGGTCCTGGAGTACCCCTTGCGTATTAGCCCCCTTGGTAAATTTGTATTTTTTATTTCTTTATTTGCATATGTCAGACTTTAATGATTGAGAACATCAATGCATTTTGTCAAATAAAATTAGACAAATATGCAACAAAAAAAATCAGGCAAGTACTTTGTCATGGCACTGTACATGCTTGTGTTTTTTTATCTAATTAATGTAGGTGTTACAGCAGGAGAAAACACAAAAGCATGGCAAAGGACTTATAGTGTAGAACAAGGCATGAATATTAATAACTCCATTGACCTGGAAGGGGTCCAAATCCATCCAGGTAATTTGACCACACACGTCTAAAGTCAGTCAGGCCATCAGTCCGTCTCTGGATGACCGTCCATCCTCCATCCATGTAATCCATTTCACAAAATACCTGAAACGATTGTTTATAACTCAGATGGCCTGGGCTCTGAACAACGACAGAATTCTATGTAACTAAAGAAACATTTTACCTCAAACAAAAGCTCTGAGTTTTCAGGTTGAATAATATAAACCCCGCTTGGAATTTTTGGTGTTACTGCCTCTAGTGTTTCTTTGATGTCAGTGCAGTCTCTACCTGTGAACAAGTTTTATGAGTGTTTATATATATATATATATATATATATATATATATATATATATATATATATATATATATATATATATATATATATATATATATATATGTGTGTGTGTGTGTGTGTGTGTGTGTGTGTGTGTGGCGATTACCATGAGCATGCATGGGCTTCACAGAAAACATCTCACTGTTGCTCCTCTGCACATCTAAACTCAGACTGTGGACTTTGGTTGTGAGTTCCATTACCTCAGAGTAGGAGAAATGTTAAACGTCATGCAGTGGAACTTTTGGAAACACCAGGCCCATATGGAAAATGTAATACCTGGTTAGAGAGGAATTCCAGAGTCTTCTGCTGTTCATCAATTAAATCTCGGATCAGCTTTCTGGTGCTCCTGGTATATGTTGTCATGGCATGCTGAAGGTTACCTAATTTACACAGAATAGATTACATGTACAGTGAGAAGCTTAATAATCAATGACCTCATTCTAACTCAATAAAAAGTACATGAAAAATCATTTAAAGTTTGAAATACATACTGCACCAAGAATGCTTCTCATCCTGCATGAGTTTTGCTGTCATCTCACACGGCACTGTGCATTTTTCTCTAGCCACATTTCTGACACTCTGTTCTTTCTGATTCTGTAGAG
This sequence comes from Clarias fuscus, assembly GCA_030347435.1. NCBI lineage: Eukaryota > Metazoa > Chordata > Actinopteri > Siluriformes > Clariidae > Clarias > Clarias fuscus. The sequence goes on along the minus strand of CM059230.1, from coordinate 11,629,078 downwards.
ACGCATCCTCAACAGCTTCAGCTAACATCACAAGTTCATCAACTGCAGCACTGCTTATGTCCTATTTTAGAAGAATGACATGTGATCTGTCATAACATTTCATAAAAATATTAACTTAAAAAAGAAAGCTATAAATTATAATTTTGTGAAATGTTCACTGGTTTGCTTAAAGCTGATATATTTTGTGGTTAGATTAAAAAGAAAAAAAGAAGAAAGAAAAAAAAAAAAATATATATATATATATATATATATATATATATATATATCTTTTGTATATCATACAGTGCATATAGCAGTGAGTCTTAAAAGGAGATCGAAACAACGCAAAACACAGGAAGGTCACGTGGTTAAATTTGATTATTATGTTCTTTTTTAGTCAAGCTTAAGCCGGAATTAAGGAAGAAAAGCACAAAAACATGAAAGCAGACAGTGTGAAAAAGACTTACCACAGTCGTATTGGGTAATGCAAGAAGATGTGGGAATATATAAAGCAAAAACAATGTGATCCAAATCATGTTAGCTGAGTTATGCTGAGTTCCGTAAGCGAATGAAGTTGCACATCTCTCAATGAGTCCTGAAGATTCTGAGAAGCTGCATGGTCTGGGACTGCCTCTTTGGCCACAGTGCAACAAAAGAAGAGTTGCCTAGACCAACTGAATTTTTCCCCCCTCTCTCTCTTTCCACAATCTATACAATAACAATAGTAAACCGCTGTTGTTTTATTGCACTTTGACAACATCCTGTATGAGCTATGAAAACCAGATGCTGAATAGAAATGTGACACTTTGGACTGCCATGTAAGCAGAGGAAAGCAGCAGGGCTCAGAGAGGAGCATACGTAAAGTGCATTCCTTCCAGGAGCACAGCAGGGTCCAGCCTGGTTTAGTAAAAGTAGCATTGAAAGGTAGAACATCAGCAAAAGTGGACTTTGCTTGTGTTGGCTCATTATTGGCCACAGAACTGAGATTGCTTTGTGTGGAAAATCTGATCACATTCTCTGGGAAGGTTCTCTGGGAAGACATCTGTTGGGCATTACATAGCTCTGCTGAGTAAGCACAATTTTACCAGGTTAAGCCTGGGACTGCATGAATGCAGGAAGAATTTTTAGGCTACTGGGGGTTATTATGATAAGACACAAACGCATTAACAAATTTGTACAATGTAAATTATCATTAATCTTTTCCTCCTTTTCAAAATTATTATAGAAAGTAATTTTAGAAAAAATAATTATACAGAGTCAGCCAAAAAAAAATTATATCCACTTCAGGAAAAGGATAACTTGTACAAATATTTTAATACAGTTTTTTTTTTTTTTTTTTTTTTTTGCTGACTCTGAATATATATATGCCGTAGGTCGCTTTGCACACCCAGGGCTGGGGTTCGATTCCCACCTCGGGTCTTGGTGAGTTTCCTACATGTCATCTGGTTTCCTTACACAGTCCAAAGACATGCAGATTGGGCTAACTGGCGTTCCCAAACTGCTGGTAATTTATTCGGCTTTATTCTTGGCTCTCTGATTTTTTTCCACCACCTTCTAAGGGTGGATTGTTTATGCTTAATTGCTCCTTCAAGTGTGTAAATGTGTGTGATGATGCACTGTGAAGGACTGGAATCCCATCTAGGGTGCATTCAGTGTTTCTGGAATAGACGCTGGATTCACTCCGACCCTGACCACAATACTGGAAAGAGAATTTTTTAAATTTATTTTTTATGTTGGTTTATATTTTTGTTCTCTTATTTACTTATCACTATAATGGCGTTATCGTGGATACCTGGCATATCCCAGCAACAGTGGATGAAAGCTCACACCTCAGAAAAAATATATATATATTTCTACAAGTTTATTAAAATATAATTAAACTGTTTTAAGAAAGTAAAATACACATAATAAAATAAATTTTATATTCTGAGTAAAGTTTCAATTTAAATTTAGAACACGCAGCAAAAAACGAGTGTACTGTATATGGGCGCAAGTGCTCATGGGACCTCGCTACAGCGTTTCCATGGTGACTGTTGGGCAACAATAAAAATGGCGAGTGAAACGCACGCGTTTGATCAAATCTTCACATTTACTTTTCTTCCAAACAAAAAGTTCACATTCCTGGAAGATGCACGAATAGCGGAATTGCTGATGAAATGGTGAGGAAACGGCATGATAGCCTTGCAATATTCACCGTGTTTCCCAAAAGAACGTTAGCTAGGTCTGTATCTTCTAGCACGACAAGGGTAACTAGGCAACCAGCCCTGGCTACCGTGCTTAGTTACGCATGCTAGCTAGCTAATATGGATTTTTTTTTTTTTTTTTTTTTTTTTTACAGTTTTTACAGTATATACTGAAACAATATGTGTGTATCATATTATGAATTTTTGTTTAAACTGAGAGGTATATGGTTTACTGTAAATTCTCTGAACTTACACAGGCTAATCTACACAAAGTGCGTTCCAAACGGCCTGAAGTACCCTGCGAAGTATACTTCATAGAGAGTTCAGCCATGTTAAGTTTGATTCCAAACCGCAGGAGCGAAAACGTTCAGTTCAAAGGGAACTGCTAACGGTGTAGGGAATTGTCACATAAGTCATTGCGTCTCACTGGAGCTCGAAAAAGGATTTATATATTCATTATCATTATTATCGAGGACGACATCATATTAAAAGAATGCAAAAATTTACATTTTAACTTAATCAAGAAATTCTTAATATTATATATGCTAGTAATCTGTAAAACAAATCTCTGTGCATCTCTAAACAATTATTATTAATAATTAATAATTTATTTACAAGTTATACACGTTTTAAAAGTATGTTTTATAATGGTATCCGTTTTTGTTTTCATAGATATTCAATATTTAACGTCCGTAGTGTGAAATTTCCACAGTAGCAGCGCTAGGTATCCGACGTGCTTATATTACCATGGTAACGCACGGAGGAAGTGACGTCTGCGCTGGTGACTTCACGGGGTGTTCCGAATGGTGAAGTTTTGCCGAGGGAAGTTCCCTTGCAATATATACACATTCGATGCAAATGGAGCAGGGAGTAGGAAGCAACCTGCGAAGTACATTTCGGAATGGAACGCAGCCGTGGAGTGTTGTCGAGGGAAGTTTCCTTCACCGACATTCCCTGCAAACGGAGCAGGGAGTAGGGAGCACCCTGTGAAGTACACTTTGGAATGGAACGCAGCTCCAGTAGATTTAAGTGACATAAGAATGGAATTTTAATTATATTCTAATTATATAGATAATACAGGAAAGATTAAATACTATTCACTCTAAATCAGTAGTGTAGTCTTTGGTGGCAGACTGGGGTAAATCGTTTTCATATTCATCTAATTCTTATTCTTCTTTGTTGTTTAACGGTGGTTCAAATCCAGTAGGTAGGTTACATTCCCACACGCTGTAGGTCTCATTCACTCTCTCATCGTCCCGGGCTCCCAAAGCCAACTTTCCAGGCGAGTCTTCCTTAAAACATCTAATGCATCCTCCATGATTTTGTCTTGCCTTGTTCTGTGTATTGAACACTTAGTTTCACAATCACTTCGTTTCGCTTCACTTTGTGTTAATTCACAGCTTTATCCAATACTTCCACACTCTTTCTTCTCAGCACATTTCCTCTCAGTACAGTACAGCATCTACTGTAGTTGAAGTTCTGTAGGTTGCATTTACCGCCACCTATAGATCTGTGTCTCCTCAGCTTCCTTGTCCTTTAAAGCCATCTGTCCAGTCCAGTCTTCCTCACGGAAGTGTTTTATAGTTTATTGTAGGGTTTCTCAAAACGCTTGCAGCCTAGGACCATCAAGTTCCACAGACCTTCCCTATGCAGATTTATTTTGTAAATATCATTTAAATAATAAAAATAAAATAATAATAATAAATAATAATAATAATAAAACTATTTCCCTGAAATTTCCAAGAAGACATTATGGTCATGTTAACATAATTTTCCATAATGATGTTAATAACTAAATTAACCCCATTCAGTTCAAATAATTGTTTAATAGAAGTTGATTTCATCCACTGAAATATAAAAAAATAAAAAAAAGTAAAACGATTGACACAGAGCTTTCTCATGAACCTCTGGTTTAAGGACTGTAATTAAAGAGACTATAAAGCTCCATGTATTTCCATAATAAAGCCTAGGTTTGAGCATTATCAGTCCCTTTATGTGACAAATTTTGTCATTGCAAATTCTAATCCTTTGTACTTGATTTAATAATTCCTCCTCTAGGTCCATGTTGGGGAGAATTTCTGTCCAGGCCTTTAATTTTGACCAGTTCTTTCAATCTTACATGAAGGATGTCTTTGCTCTGGTGGGTTCTGCAACAGGGTTTTATTTAAAGCATTATGATTTATATATATATATATATATACAGTCATGGCCAAAAGTTTTGAGAATCACATAAATATTGGAAATTGGAAAAGTTGCTGCTTAAGTTTTTATAATAGCAATTTGCATATACTCCAGAATGTTATGACGAGTGATCAGATGAATTGCATAGTCCTTCTTTGCCATGAAAATTAACTTAATCCTGAAAAAAACCACTGGATTTCATTGCTGTCATTAAAGGACCTGCTGAGATCATTTCAGTAATCGTCTTGTTAACTCAGGTGAGAATGTTGACGAGAACAAGGCTGGAGATCATTATGTCAGGCTGATTGGGTTAGAATGGCAGACTTGTCATGTTAAAATCATGTCATGTTAACCATCATTGCGTTGCATAAAAATGGCTTCACAGGCAAGGATATTGTGGCTACTAAGATTGCACCTAAATCAACAATTTATAGGATCATCAAGAACTTCAAGGAAAGAGGTTCAATTCTTGTTAAGAAGGCTTCAGGGCGTCCAAGAAAGTCCAGCAAGTGCCAGGATCGTCTCCTAAAGAGGATTCAGCTGCGGGATCGGAGTGTCACCAGTGCAGAGCTTGCTTAGGAATGGCAGCAGGCAGGTGTGAGCGCATCTGCACGCACAGTGAGGCAAAGACTTTTGGAAGATGACCTGTTGTCAAGAAGGGCAGCAAAGAAGCCACTTCTCTCCAAAGAAAACATCAGGGACAGATTGATCTTCTGCAAAAAGTATGGCGAATGGACTGCTGAGGACTGGGGCAAAGTCATATTCTCGGATGAAGCCTCTTTCCGATTGTTTGGGGCATCTGGAAAAAGGCTTGTCCAGAGAAGAAAAGGTGAGCGCTACCATCAGTCCTGTGTCATGCCAACAGTAAAGCATCCTGAGACCATTCATGTGTGGGGTTGCTTCTCATCCAAGGGAGTGGGCACATTCACAATTTTGCCCAAAGACACAGCCATGAATAAAGAATGGTACCAAAACACCCTCCAACAGAAACTTCTTCCAACAATCCAACAACAGTTTGGTGAAGAACAATGCATTTTCCAGCACGATGGAGCACCGTGCCATAAGGCAAAAGTGATAACTAAGTGGCTCGGGGACCAAAACATTGAAATTTTGGGTCCATGGCCTGGAAACTCTCCAGATCTTAATCCCATTGAGAACTTGTGGTCAATCCTCAAGAGGCGGATGGACAAACAAAAACCCACTGATTCTGACAAACTCCAAGAAGTGATTATGAAAGAACGGGTTGCTATCAGTCAGGATTTGGCCCAGAAGTTGATTGAGAGCAGCCCAGTCGAATTGCAGAGGTCCTGAAAAAGAAGGGCCAACACTGCAAATACTGACTCTTTGCATAAATGTCATGTAATTGTCGATAAAAGCCTTTGAAATGTATGAAGTGCTTGTAATTATATTTCAGTACATCACAGAAACAACTGAAACAAAGATCTAAAAGCAGTTTAGCAGCAAACTTTGTGAAAACTAATATTTGTGTCATTCTCCAAACGTTTGGCCACGACTGTATACAGAATTTGCACAAGTGTTAATATGTGATGCATTCTTTTTAGAATTTCTTTCAGGACCCTTGTGTGAAAAACAGCTTGCAAATGTTGGACACCTCAGGTTTATGGAAGCCTCTGGGTAGGCTGTTGTTGTCATAGCTACATGATTTTACTTCAGGATTTTACTTTAGGATTTAGTGTATGTGTGCAGTTTTTACAGTTGCAATTGCATAGTACAGAGGATGATGTGATTTTTCTATAGGCAGAGATGTTACACATGTGGATGTACAACTTATTCCATGCACCAAAGTGTCTATGGATGTATTTGATCCGATTTTCTCCAGTGGAATCGTGCATCCTTCCGGACATATTGCCAAATGCTTCCATGAAGTACATCCTGACTTTGATGAGTTGCGGATGGTAAGCATGCAGTACTTTGATAGTTTTAGATCACATTATAATTCCTTAACTTCCTTTTCAGTAACATATATTGTGTATTTATTGATATGTGTTAGATGCTGCTAGAGGAGGAGTCTGATAAGTATCATGTGGTCAGTCAGTGTGACCGTAAGGAGTTCCTGTTTAGGCTGTTTAAGCACATGGTACTGGGTGGTGAACTCTGCCAGTATGAAGATGTCATTAGTCCTTACATTGAAATGGCAAAAAACATGTATAAAGATTTAGTGAGGTAAGTCTGATCGATTTTAAAAGTCAAATTTTAAAAAATTGCCTCTTTGAAAAATTTCTTGAATTACAATTGTTTGATTTAGATTATATACATAGAACTGTTGAATTTTCATGGTCCTGATTAATCTTCTGTAACATATGCTCTGAAGATAAAAACATATTCATATTAATGTACTCATTTCAAAACACTGTACGAGGTAATATCAAAAAGTTTCCAGTTTAGCTTGGTTTACAGGAAAGTACATTATTTATCTACATTTACACAATATCACTTTCAAAATATTCCCCTTGCACAGTGATGCAGCACTCCCAGTGTTGCTGGCACTTCTCAAATATGTCCAGGAAGTCTTCTCTTTTTTTAAATTATATTTTTATTGATTTTTAACAACAACAAAAAAGCAGAGCCAGATCATTATACAATCAACATCCACAGTAATCATTTAAACACAAACAATAATCTGTTAATATAAAAGAGTGATCATGGAAAAACAGTCCAGTAAAAGAAAACATAAAAGAAAGAAAAGAGAGAAAAAAAGGTGGGCAGGAATAGAGTCATGATTGTTCAAGTAGATCCCACAAAGGGGCCCATATCCGCCAGAATACTTCAGATTTGTTCTGTAAGTCAAATGTAGGTTTTTCCAAAGGAAGAAGATTAGCCACTTGTGCCAAACACATCATCAGAGTTGGTACAGGAGATGATGACCATAAGATATATAATATAGATAGTATACTATTATGTGCCAGATAAGTAATGAAATTTAGTAAGCGGTTAAAATTACCAGGAAGATCTAGCCAAATCTCGCGAGTAGGATGGGTTTGGAAGTGAGATCATGTTATTTCCGGTGAGAAACTCCGGTGTAAGGAGACCTCAGTGACGGGATGCATTGTCATCATGAAGCATCCAGTTTTTCGCAATCTCAGACGTGGTTATGCACATTGTCAGAATAGCATCAGTTGCACAACTCCCAATGTACAGTACACAGCACAATGTGTTTTGGCACATGACTTATGAATGACAGTGCTCCCTGTGACTGTGCGTGCAGCCCTCTGCTGCCATCTGTTGGCATGTCTCGAAACCTTTTGATACCACCTCATATAATAAAGGTGTAATGATACATTGGATACCAACTGCCATAAAACAACATAGGGAGTCTTATTGATTAAAAATTTTCTTTTTTTCAGTTTTTAAAATACTCTGAGAATTATAAATTTTAACCTAAATGATGAAGCCCGTATTGTAAAACTAGTCCAATCATGAGCAGATTGTATCATTACACACCTGTAGTCTGGCCAATGTGGGCCCTCGCTGAACTTTTTTGCCACGAAATTGGAGGCACGCACCATCCACAAACTTCTGGCCATATGAGCTGTTATAATTTCTATAGCCGAGGGGACACATTACACAATCTAATAATAAACAGCTTAAGATTTTTTTTTCCACATTGTTCCAAAGCATCACCTTCCACAATCCTTGATTAAAGCCATCATAATTTCTTCACAGTCATGTCATGGTTCGTTAACTAGCCATGTTATGTTGCTTCCTTACCACATCCCCATGCAGTCATGGGGTTTTTTAAAATGTGTTCACTTTTAAATGTGCGATTTAAAAGTGGAAGTGTGAATTTTACAGCTGTGATTTCAACTGTCGTTAAACAATTAAGAAGAAAAGGAAAAAGAGCTCTAATGTAATAAAAGTCAATGAGGGAAGTCAGTAAATCTTCCTAGTAATAGATATGTGGGAAAATCCTATGTAGTCATCAGCAACTGTTTTTCTTTTAAATTAAATAAACACTGACAAATAATTGTTCAAACCAATCAAAAATGTTCGCATAGATGCACCTTGTGCATAGGTTTATCTTAATGATCACCTCAAGTCCAAATCATTAATATTTCAAACTATTATTGAACCCAACTGAGAGTATAAAATACATCCTTCATGTTTATGGTTCAGTTGTTAAATTTAAAAAAATGTTCATAAGTATGTTCATAAGGAGCAGACTGTTTTGTTCTCTGCACTGAAAAAGTAACTATTTCTTTACAGTGTTCAAAAAGACTCAGAAACGAAGATGATCAGTGTCGTATCAACGATTTTGAAAGTCTCTGCCTATGTATGTATCTAAATTCCCATTTAAAGTTAGTCTTTTTGATAAATACAGTTGTCAGTTCTTTTATGCCTCACACAGAAACTTTCCTTTTTTTTTTTTTTTGCCAATTCTGTTTGCCTAGTAATTTTACAACGTCAGAAATCACTTGGTCATTTGACCTTCTATGCTTAAATTATACTTCTGACTCATTAATTAGATACAGTACTTTGAAATTGTTGTTTATTGCTCTCGATCCTAGTGTCTTTTATTTTCAAACAAAAAGCTTTAATTCTAAAAAACACAATGTTAATAATAAATATGAAATAATAAAGAAATGGATTTCATTCATTAATATTAGTTCTCCATGTTTCCTTAGGATGATTATGGCTTGTGTTATCCCTCTGGAAGAGACAACGAGCAGACATTCGCCTATCTGTGTATTGATCCTTTCAAAAGACACGTGTATGTCTTGTATCACAGTTTTGGTATTGGCCGGTTTTCTAATAATGGTCTTTTGTGCGCTTGAACATTCTATGAGTTTCCCTTTTTTCTTTTGTTCTTTTATTTTGGTTAATAGTTTTCAGTTTATTTAGTTTTATTCATTATTAATGTCCTTCATAATGTTATAAAATCTCACAGTCACTGACAAAATGAAAAATCTCCAGTCAGAGTTATAGCACCATCTTCTGGCTAAGGTTTCTGGATCTTTAAAAGACTGGACATGATTTGGTTAGACATGGTCAGGATTTTATGTAAATTCCCAAAACTACAAAGTAGTCTCACGTACTTTTATATTGTCCAAACATTAAGACCATCAGCTATTACCCTGCCTAAAATCCCACGTTCTGAGCGTTTCCCTGAACACTTACACATACTTACTTACAGGAATTTAATCTGAATAGGAAATCCCTGCTGACACTGAGAAACTTCAAATCACTGTATTCTGTAAGCAGCCAATAGGGTAAAAACCAAACCTACTCTCTAAATAGACCACAGTTTTGTCTTTAATGTGAGGGGACGACACATTATACATTTCACTTCACAGTGGTACAGCTAGGGAAAACACCAACAAGAAAAAAACATTTACATTAACAGAAAACTACACAAAATGAATACATTTGCTCATATTATAGTCACTTAACCATTGGCCAATTCCTCAACATTTTCACAAAAGTCTGTTAAGATAGGGTTATGTTTACTTCATGACACAGTCTATAAAGACGAAAGTACAATTAGTCCTGCTGGGCACAGAAAAATGGTCTTTGTTCCTCTGTTTTCTCCCATTATAACTTCTATCCTTCCTTCTTATTAGTTTCTAAGAAGAAGAGAAGCTTTTATTTGCCACATTACAATACAGTGTGACAGTCACATGTCCCAGTCTTTCAGGAAGTTTGGGTCGGAGTTAAGAGCCATAGTGAAGAAGATGGAGAAATGGTTGTTAGTGATTTGAAATAAATAGAGAAATGCAACGTTCATGTTATCTATATAAATAAAGGAAAGGTTTTATCTGTACATCGGTCAGAACTCGCACTTCCAATGATATCTTTACGTTTCATACATTTGGAGGACCCAAAACCAGTCTCAGAAAATCTTTGCCTGTAGAACTGTCTGTCTGTCTGTATGTCCAGCCAAATTTTGTCACAGCATCATGCAAAACTGGCTGAACAGAATTTAATGAAACTGCCAGTATTTAGGTACTTGCTTGAAGTACCTGCACCATAAATTAAATGGCTTTTTATGAAAAGATGAACATGCAGGGTTTAATTATCTACTATAAAATAGGCTACTAATAAGCTACTTGCTCAATGAAAATGAACATCTGCGCCAATAGATATTAGAAAAGCTAAACTGAATATTTTTACTGGAATTAATTAATATGAAATGACAGCGCTGAAGTGGTATGAGTGAATTTTAACGCACTGGAGTCATTATGAGACAAAACTTGGATCTTTATTAAAGCTATTTTAAAGTATTCAATCTACTTTATTCAATCAATTTCTCATCTGTGATTCACTCTCTGATTACCAAACATGGGGTGTATTTGGCTGACGATAAAAGAAAGAACAACTTGGCATAAACAAGACATAAATACTCAATTTACTTCTTTTTAGTAATAAGTTACAGAAAGACGGGCAGATATTTTTTCAGATAACATGAAACCATAATATCACTGATTACATTAAAGCTGATCAGCTTATCTTTAGCCTTAACCTTTTAACTATTTCTAAAAACTCTTTTCCCATCAACGAGGTGTACTTATGCTAGTTATACCTACATCTTTCAAATCCATTTACCACTTTACTAGATGCTTCTATCAACTTCAGTAACTTTATGACATTTTGTATAGTTTTTTTATTATTTAACTTAAAAATTTTTATAAATACTGAATAAATACTCAATAAATCCTGATTGAGCTTTAAATTGGTTTGATTTTTGTTTAATGTTCCTGCTTTTAATCAAATCTAGTTTTATACTGCAAGTATACTTGTTTTCTGTAAGTAAAATTAACATCATACTTGTTTACTATTTTTATATGATTTTGCTCATTAAATTACAATACTAGGTGTCTAGGTTTAACTTCTTATAGTTGAAATATACCTTTAACTGTACTTTAAGTAGACTTTAACAGTGGAATGCACAAATGTTAATAACATCGTGTACCTACAGTAGTAGAACATCAGGTTCAGTTCCACCCATGTATTTTTTACTTTAAAATATTCCACCCAACCTACAAGTATACTTGTACTTTAATATATTTTACTTATAGGCCAAAGTATACTTAAGTATATTTGTCTTAAACTGACATGAATACAACAAAGTTTAAGTATATTTTGTTATGTACATTTCTGGTATACAGAAATTCTGTTTGTTTGGTTGGGCGGTGTTTGCACAAGAAGTTTTTTTTTTCTTTTTCCAACAATACTATTGACGTGTCACAGGCGTTCCTTGCTGAATAGGCAGAATTTGACGCCATTTAGAGAATATGCAAGAATACGCTAAAATACTTTGAACAGAGAAAGAAAAGCCTGGGAATTTTCACAGACTAAGTGAAGTATCCAAGTACACCAAGTACACACCAAGTACAGTGTGCCAATCCATCCCAGAACACACACACACTATGGGCAATTTGGGAACGCCAGTTAGCCCAATCTGCTAATTGGGAGTCGACTCCTCAACCCTGGAGATGTAAGGAGACTTTGCCATGTATTAGGTATGTGATATAAAGTGTTTAAACTAAATAAATATTGTTCATATATATTTTAATAATCGTTGATGAGCTCTGAAAAGATTTTTCAAAATGACATAAAAACAGATTCAAATGAACAAGTATAAAGAATATGCATGTTGTATATGGAAATTATGACATAAACACATCATACTGTTTAAAAAATTATACACATACCTTTATTTCAAATTTTAGTTCAGCGAGATCGGATCAAAATCAATGCGTCAAATATTTTTTTTGTTCACTTGATCAGGATTTTTCAAACGGTTTCCTGGGTGAAGTGTAAAATACTGATGGATTATGGTTCGCTATATAGTTTGTACTTTTTATTCTTCATTTGCACAATCAGAAACTATGATCTACTCTGGAAAGTACCAGATTTCTCCGCCCTCTGAACGTCATTCAGATATTTTGCTGTTTACGGCACAGACATGAACAATCAACACTGACACAGTACTGAGCGGCGTAAAACTCCTTATTTCTCTCATTCAGGTGAGTTTTATTTAAATTTCTGCTTGCAGTTTAAAAAAAGTAAATTAAATCCTTGTTCTGCCACAAGAAATAACGTTAATGTAACTATGAAATACATTTATATGAACCATATTTAAGTAATGCTTTGAATAGCTTTTGTGCTCTATAATCCTAATAGTATGGCGCAGATACCTAACAAGTTACCTTTCAAAACTGGTACATAAGTACACGAATATTTCAGCTAAAATATCTGTGTATATTTAATACAAATGCATAGGCGTGTGTGTGTGTGTCCTTATTTAGGTCGTGCTGTAAATCCCGCAGACGTTCCGTGAATCGTTGGCGTCAGTCAGAAGCCATTTTGAGTCAGCTTTAGTGGAAAGATCTAGAAGGGCATTACAGAGGCGTTCTCTACAGCGTCATTTAATCGTCCTTATGCGGTGAGTCTGATAACCTTTACCTGATGATTTAACCAGTGTTTTGTCTTTATAGACGTCGTATTATTCTTATTATATTCGGTATAAAATCTTCACACAAAAACAGATAAACCCGTTTCAAAATGGTGACTGTATGGTAGGTTCGGCTCTGTGGCTAAACTGCTACACTCTCACTTCCAAAGAATGAAGAACTGTGCTGTTTTTGGTATATGTACAGGGATGAGTTAGGGCTTGGGGTGTAGCATAAATTACTCATTGTTAGCCCGGTTTTACAGGCAATAAAGGGTGTGACATAAAGCAAATAGCTATCAGGAAGTGCGCAAGAACACACAAAGAGTCACTTTCATTTCAGTGTACAGCTTGTTCTGGTATGTAAAAATGATAGCCAGAATGTTTAGTCAGGTTTTTGTCCAGGTACATAAAGGTACTTTTAAATTTTGTTTAGTTCTTAGAACAGATAAAAGTTTATACTTTAAACTGCCTACTAATAAATTAGACTGGTCTACTCTTATTATGTTCAAGCTTTTTTCAAAAATCTTTTTAAAAATGCCAGGATGAGTTTGACCAATCGGTACAAAGCTCCACCCTAAATTTTTATTAGCACCTATTTATTTCAGCTGATGACTAACGTTTAAGTGGTGGTCACATTAACAGATGTGTCATCAAAAGGCAAAGGGCAAATGAGTGTGCTTAGAGGAATGGCTTAAAAGTTGTTCAGGTTTTTCCAAGTCTTGAGGTTCATGTACAAGTACATTACAATCGGGCTTAGTTGTTACTTCACACAGACCGTGAAGTTCGTCACTGGTACACAAGTACAACTTAACAAGAGCCAAACACCATCACCCTCATCACCATCATCCACCATTCCGTGCAAAAGTGTAAAAAGACTTGTATGGAGTGACGGACTAATGGAGTTGTTTACTAAAAATGAATTCCGTTATGAATCGGGATTCTTTTGTGTGGCGATTCACGCATCTCCACACCAACTCCAAAATCGATTTTTCCAAAAACCTATTATAATCCACTTATAATAGAGATGACCAGAATTGGTTAGTAATGGCGTTCGTTACGTTATCAAAAATCTTGCTTGTTAAAAGCCTCTGGTTTGGATGTTTCCAAACTCTGAGAATGAATTAGTCTTAAACCCACTCACTACACGTGCCTACGTAAGTCTCGAAACACCACGAATGCTAATTAGTCGAAATTGTGCGTTAGAAGCCGCTCACGACTGTCTGCTTGCAGCCCCTCACCTGCGCGCTCACTGTCAAGTTGTGTTTTGAGACTTTTGGCGGTAAAAAACATCACCGCTTCTTTATAATCCTACATATTGTACACTCTACTATATACACACTTTTCATTCTGTGTGGTAGAAGTTTGTTTAGAAATAATTATGACAAAGGACAGAGATACGTACTGCTCAGTTAAATGTTAAACTCTTGTATTTTATGTTATTTTTTATTGTTTAAATGCTGCCCTTGGTTTTTAAGTGAGACAACTAATGTTGTAAGGAATAGGCTACGTTTAGTTAACCATTAAATTTTCTTTAAAATTCATACAATTTTCAAAATCAGGGAGAAGTGTAATATCGAATCAGGATACTTATAAAATCATAATACTTATAGAATCACATTGAAAGAAGAAAATAGTTAATTTGTGCTAAAATACATAGTAACTTTGAAAGAAACCAGCTTCATCTCAGAGGGACTGTAGAAGCTTCATACTGTATGAGTCTCAGCTGAACTTTGGAATAAATTTTTGTTCGGCATGAGGACTGTGGAATTTGCCCCAGTGTACTTAATTGTATTCATGTACAACCCTGATAAACTTACTGGTTGGTGTGCAGAGCAGGAACATTTATAATGACCAAGACCTATAGTAAAATCTATTTAACCTATTTAATCTATTTAACTCACCTGTGAGCTCACAGAAGCCTGTAATCAGTTAAGTCTTATTCTAATTGACAAGAATTTATGCTCTAGATATATCAGCATCCAGATTGTCCCCATGATGGCAACACATGCTACGCTATGTCCTGCTCTGGATCGCTGATAACTAGGGGTGCTCCGATTGATCGGTCGCCGATCATAATCGGCCGATAATTGCTTTGGGAAGTTTGATCGGCAGTCTCTATAATGGCCGATATAGAAAAGCCGATCAGATGACGCAAAACTCGCGGGACATTTTTTTTGCGCGCTGCTAAAATGGCTTCACGGGTCAGGCGATTCTACGTGTTGTGTGAAAAAGACAGTTCATTAGCAACCTGTGTAACAAGCCAATTCCACGAGGCAGGAAGCACCCAAAGCATTTTAACACCACGAACCTCATCAGGCATTTGAAGGTTAGTCACATAGGAACATGAGCTGTTTTTAACGTTGGCTGGCGCTAGGAGAGCGGGAGAGCTCAGCAACTCGCGCACCGCCACTCACTCAGCTGTCGGTAATTCCCCTCTCTCACCTACACGGTTTCGCTCAGTGGCCGTAAGTTCGATTCATCATGATTCACCGCGAGTTTTGGCGCTGTGATTACGTTTCCATCTTTCTGCGCGAACAATTATAAACATAAAAAATTAAACGTTAATTTTTTTTTTTTTTTTTTTTTTGGCAGAACTTCCGGCGACTCATGTCCTACTTGTGTGTTATTTTATTTTATACAATTTACAGGAAAGTTGTATTTGTCAAGCTCTAAGCTGTTCACAATTGCCAAGCACAGGCTGCTATGTTTTAAGTTGACATGTTGCACACGTTGTTGGCCAATCAATACAGTTGTCAATTCATGATATTCCTCTTCTTGTAATTTCAATACTTAATTTACATTGTTGTTAGATATAGTTTAATAAATAATGCTACATGATAAGGCTTCAAGTAGACCCTGTAATCGGTGATCGATATCGGTATTGGCCGATACAGCTTCTAGTGATCGGCCCCAAAAATCCTGATCAGAGCCCCCCTACTGATAACATTGAAATTACTAGTCTATGTGTACTGCTGACTGTAACCTAGCCTTCCACCCACAGTTTTGCGTATTTGATGCAAATGCAATCATTTGCATCAAATACCAGAAACAAAGTAAAGGAAGCAAACGCGCATTCATTTTACTGCGTATAGTCTAAACTGTATTGGAAGCTTAAAGCTTTGGTCACTTTAAACATAGCTGTGTCTCAATTTATTAACATCAAATGACATTTTTTTTTGTTGTTTGTTTGTTTTTAATCCCAGGCAACTGCACCATTGAAGCAAAGTGGTTTATCCTCTTGAACCAAACCTCTGTCTCTCAAGGAACATATTTTTATTTCATAATTACATTTAAACTTCAAATATGGATACGTAAACACCTCCCTAAAGGGATGTCAGCAGGGAGAAGGCCTTTCTTTAACACATCCAGGAATTCCAATACCATAGCATTTGTCATTAACACATGATGCCTTGTTTAATGTATAAATTGTTTCTATGTTGGTTTATTGTATATGTTAATGATCCTGGGTGAAGGCAGATACACAATCATTCAGTTAATTTTAAGTTCCTTCACTTTGATTTGAAACATGTGATGTTTGTTTTCCTACACTTGTGTGTGGACTTTGGTTTGCTTTTAGCATCCTTGCTTATAGATCATTCCATCACATATGTTCGTGTGCATTGTTATTAACAGAATGCACTGGTGCTGGACTTGGGTTTAATGTAATCTGTGTTCAGTCTGTTTAAGGAGAGTTAGTTTCAGTTGTGTTATGAAAGCCTGGGAAATACAGAAGGCGTTTGTTCAGCTCATGACTAGCCACCAGTCCTGTGATTATCACATGTTGCCATCATCTTTTTAAACTTGTCATCTTGAGTTCATTGTACTCACAAACATGTCACCAGTTTTAACATACATTCCTGGGTGTGGTAATTAAAGTCCTTCTCCCTGAAGACATCCCTTTTTCACCCCTTTATAATGGAAATTCTACAAAATAGTCCTTTCCTAAGAGGTCTGTGCCGTACCAGTGCACCAGCAGACCTACAATATGATAACACAAGTGAACTGTTTCGCATCTCAACCTTTGCAAAGTTTCCCTCTTCGTCACCAGTGACAGAGAGAAGCCTTGCCCGTGCTGGGTTTTTCTACACTGGCATTGGTGATCGGGTCCAGTGTTTCCGCTGCAACGTCACAGTTGACAGCTGGCAGTCAGGAGAATGCCCAGCCGAAAGGCACAAGCAGATGTCGCCCAACTGCACTTTCATTCAGAGCTTGCCTTCCACTGCCAATCTCCTGTCCTCATCCCACTCTGCCTTTTCACCTCTCCGTAATGCCACCATCCTACAACTAAACCTCCCTGCAGCCACTTCAGCTTCAGGCCAGGCAGATGAACAAGCTGGTTACCTGAACATGAGCAACCTTGCCCCCTCCAGCCCTCTGTCATCTCGTGGAGTGGAGGACATGTCTCATCAGAGGCCACCTGCTTGCCACAATCCTAGCATGAGGCGCGAGCAGGATCGCTTGGACACCTTTCAAAACTGGACCCTTACCACAATCACCCCTGCTGAGCTTGCCAAGGCTGGTTTCTATTATCTGAGCCAGGGAGACAGAGTGGCTTGCTTCAGCTGTGGTGGGCATCTGAGCAACTGGGAACCCGGAGATCGGGCTGTATCTGAACACCAGAGGCACTACCCTAACTGTCGCTTTGTGAGAGGTGACCGAGCCGATAACATCCCTATAGCTGGTGGTTTGGCCAACGTGTCCAACCCAGCAATGCAGCAGTGTGAAGAAAGGCTGCTTACATTTGTTAACTGGCCTCCAAGAATACCTGTCCGACCTGACCAGCTGGCCAAAGCAGGATTTTACTATGTTGGTAAGAACAATAAGCTTTCATCAGTTTAGTTAGTCTTTTTTTGGTTGTTTGTTTGTTTGTTTGTTTATTTGTTTAGCCGGATATTTAAGGAACTTTTTGGTTTATTTGCAGGTCGTAACGACGATGTAAAGTGCTTCTGTTGTGATGGAGGACTCAGATGTTGGGAATCAGGAGACGATCCTTGGGTTGAACATGCTAAATGGTTTCCCAGGTAAAGTGACTTTAATTATCAATATATCTTTTTTTTTTTTTTTTTTTTTTTTTCAGTTACCGTTTAGTGGCTCCAACTCACATTTTAAATCCCTTACTCTTTTAGGTGTGAATACCTTTTGCAAGAAAAGGGGCAAGAGTTTGTTCATCAGATCCAAGCCAGATTTCCAAGATTGTTTGAACAGGTATACAAGTCTGTTTTTGCTGGCTGTACTAGAACATTTTCTTGCCACATGAGATCAACCGTAGTTATTTATTTTTATTCCACAGCTGTTGAACAATGGGGACTCCAGGGAATTTGTTGATCCACCAGGTAAGGAAAGAATATTGGAACATAATGAGTAAAACATAAAATGGGATAGTTCTAATGTAATTAGAAAATAATCATATAATACAGTGGTGTGTTGCCACCCTGAACATATGATAACAGCACATCCCAAAATTTTAGCATTCTTGTTTCCCCAGAGTAATTTGTCACTGGTAATACCTATCTAATCATAATTGAGAATTTAAGAACTGTGGTATAAATTAATGTTATTTGTATCTAATTACTTTCTGTCCACTTTTATTTGAAGTTGTACATTTAGGTCCTGGAGAAGAGCGCTCAGAAGATGCTGTAATGATGAACACACCTGTTGTGAAAGCAGCCTTGGAAATGGGCTTTGAACGCAATTTAGTAAAGCAGACTGTCCAGAGCAAAATTCTTACCAGTGGAGAAAACTATAAAACTGTCCAGGAACTGGTGTCTGATCTGCTGAGCGCCGAAGATGAAAAAAGAGAGGAGGAGCGAGAAATGTTTGCAGAGGAAATGGCATCAGGTGTGTCTTCATGCAGGGTTTTTTTTTTTTTTTTTTTTAATGCAGTGTGTGGGTATGCATCTGTAATAATTACCTTTTTGCAATTGTAGATGGATTTACGTTTTTGAAGAAGCACCATGCTGCCTTGACACAGCGTTTGAAAAGTGTGCAGAGCTTAATGGATCATCTGTTGGAGGAGAACATAATTTCACAAAAGGAATACGACACCATACGCGGCTGCACCTTAGTCAAGCAGCAGACGGGCCAGCTCATTGATTTGGTCTTGTCAAAGGGGAACGCAGCAGCAGAGGTCTTCCGCAACTGGATCAAAAAGAATGATGTGTACCTCTTAAGAGAGCTAATGGGTATTCAGCCTTATATTTTCTTGCCATTGTTTGTGTACATTTTCAGTGATAGTCCTTGTCTGTGAAATGGAAAACTATTATAGTTGTTATAGCAAATAGGAAACAAAAAAACGGGGGTGGGGGTGGGGGGGGGGGGCTGTTCAAAGTTAAGTTTTTTCATCATGCAAGGAGAATGCTACAACAAACATCTGCTATGATGTATTACTAACAATCTGTTTTATGTTCTTTTCACTGCAATTTCAGCTCAGACAAATGAAGCAGTATCACCAAGTCAAGATCTTTCAGGTATCCTCATATGAGTTGTTTTTTGCTTTTGTTCAGTATTGTTTTGTTGTTCAGTTTGTAGCTTTGCCACTAAAGGATACAGCTCCTTCCCTGAAAGGCGCAGCAATATAGGAACTATTTATCAAAAAAAAAAACATTTTCCTTCAATTCCAGACTTGCCCATGGAAGAACAACTGAGGAGACTGCAAGAGGAGCGTACATGCAAAGTATGCATGGATAAAGAGGTCAACATTGTCTTTATACCATGCGGCCACCTGGTTGTTTGTAAAGAGTGTGCTCCTTCATTACGCAAGTGCCCCATATGTAGAGGCTTGGTAAAAGGCACTGTACGAACCTTTTTGTCTTAACTGGCCAGCGGCTTAAGGTACATACTGATCAAAGCATAACTGCTTGTAAAAAAAAAAAATAATAAATACTGCTAGAAGAAATAGAATATGCACATACTCTGGATAATGACCAACTTGATGGAAAGGTAGTGAGTTTTTGACAATGCATTTATTAAAACATACATTTAAATGGCTTCTTGTTTTTTTTTATTTACAAGGGAAAAAATTTAATTTTACACCATATCATTTTAAATGTAACCCAAAACTAGTCTTTCTTAAAGTTCATTCATTAAAAATCCTTTAAAACTGTTCATGTACATATTCATAAAGGATGATTAATACAGTCGTTAAATATCAAGCAAGAGAAATTCCATTTGAGCTTATAGACTTATACATTTCATAACAATAAATATCGGTCACAAAATCACATGATTGCAATTAGAAATTGTGGTAAGCAGCACATTAGGTAGAAGTCAAATCCATATTTCATATATCCAACTCCTGAAGGTTGCCCCAGCTTGGGCCAACTTTAACTTTTGCCCTGAGCTTCACGTACAGTTTCACAGAAGCTTCCATTTCCCGTTTCACAATTTGAGCAACCTGATGAGAGAGAAATGAAATCTCTCAATCTTTTTTATTTAACAAGTTAAAAGAAGCAGAGAGTTACAACATGCATCTTAACGTTCCAGCTGAAACACAATTCAATTCATTTATTGAGACATCCATGAAATCCTTTTTATTCCTGTTCCAAATGCACAGGTTTAGTGTTCATAGCTTTAAATGGACATGAGGTACTGCCTGCCTGCTTCTCTATTTGCAGAAGTACATTTTTAGCCAGTCAGAATATAGGAAAAAGGGACTTCCCTGAACTCTGTGTGGGGCTCTGTATTTATTGTTCTTCCTCTGTTTCTCTTGTCTAAAATGAAATGAGACCAAGCCGGACACATGGACACATGGACCCATTTTTTCCATGGACATTTGTTGTCAGTGTCAAAAAATGATAAAGGTAAATGATAAAGACCTCTTCTTCATAGCAGGTCCCCTTTAATTCCTCCCAATTTTGGTCATTCTCCAAGATGAAGCCACCACATCTTTTTAAACAGCTGCTCTTACCTGCACATGACTCAAAAAAGTGCAAACTGCACTGGTGAATGATAGGTGAGAAAATCTCCTGCAAGTTCTAGCTTCTGTGCCATCATAAAGATATGAACTCATGACACGTGAGTCTTTGAGGTTTGAGCTTTTAAAGAAGTCTACATACCTGGATGATATCCTCCTCTGCAACCTCGTAGATGAGTTCATCATGTAGCTGAAGTATAAAGAAGGCTCCTCGAGAAGGTCTGGACCGAGGCCTGCACCGTCCTTTGTCCAATAAATGAACAAAACAAAATAATTTATGAATATCCTCATGACAGAAAGATTACCATTTTAGAGAGTGGAAGATTTACCTGTTTCACTGGAGTAATGCTGATGTGACAGCAGCACATCAGGAAAGTCTGTCTCTAGCCTACGCTGGATATTGATAGTAGCCAGTTTGACGATATCTGCTGCAGAGCCTTGGACTGTTGTATTCACTGCCTGTCGTTCTGCCTGAAATGTGGATGCAATCAATTTTAGGAAGAACAACTTTTTTGATTTCTATTTTTTTTAAGAGGTTTAATAAAGAACCTTACATGAGACTTGATGTACATGTTTGACTCCTTGATTCCAGGCAGATATCGTTTTCTGCCAAGTAACGTCTTCACAAAGCCATTTTTACTGCAGTTCTTTACAGTTTCACGAAGAAATGCCTGTATGCCTTTGAGGAAAATAAGTCATGACAGGGTCTAATTATACAGAGTGGCCAAAACGCCTGGATCCATAGACTTCTCGTTACATGAAATTTGATGTCAAGTTTATTTTAGACCTAAGATGACAAGGAAGCTAACAACGGAATATTAAACAGAACCAGACGGAACACATTCTTCATTTAACGTCAACATTGTTGTTGTCAACATTTACACAAATGCAGCAAAGACAGAGGCCTTGACTTTGAGCATTTGCTGCCATTTTAATATATAGATCCGGACTTTTAGGCCAAGCAGATTTATTAGAAGTTATACCAAGTCTGAGAACTAGCCTGGAATTTACCTGAATATCTGGACTTGAATGTTTCAATGTAACAGGCAGCATCATTTTCATCAATACCCATTTGCTCCCCTAATGACTTTGCTCCCATGCCGTAGATTATTCCATAGCAAATCTGTAAGAATAGAAGCACAACCTCCATTGCCACCAGCCACTTTTACCTTTTCTTTTTTAAGTCCATTTAAAAAAGCAAGAACCTGCCCTTTGTACACAAGACTTTACTGAGCCATAAACCCTGATACCATATGAAGTAACCTTATGGAAATCTGCATCAACAGTTATAATTGTTAATCAATATTTTTGAACACTTAACTCTATTAAAAGTCTAAAATAAGTAAAGCACCTACCCAATATGTTCCTGTGAGTCAGCTGCTACTACTATACAGAAATTGTACACCAATAAGCCACAATATTTATGTCATCGCCATTTTAAATGAATTATATTGATTATCAATTATATATGAGTGAACAGGTGATCATAGGCACCCAAGCGTAACTATACCTTTGGGGGCAAAAGGCCAACTCACCTGGCCTGATCCCACAGAAAAGCCAATGCACTTAAAATGGCAGAAAAATGCCAATGCTGGCTACAATATAAAAGTATCAAGCACAACAATATAAAAGAATACCCAGTGCACCACAGCCCTCTGCACACAGGGCTTAGCAGGCAAAGAGTTTAAGGTTGTTGCCCGGGCCTCCAAACTCCCAGGTGTCAGTCTGAGCGAACAAGCAAACAAGTCTGATCCACAGAGACCAATCCACAACCCAGAGCATCCAAAGGATCCGCTGCCAACGTTCTTGTGACAGACATCGCAGCACACCAGCAGAGCCACGCCTCGGTGACCTACGTGGTTTTAAACTTTTGGCTGATCGGTGTGTATATAAACCCATAATTTGCAGCTACAAAGAGTAGGAGCTCCGTTCCGGGTGCACGTTCGTAAATTGGATTTGTTCCGACAAAGTGAATCTTATACATCTCTGTCCTCTTTCCCCACATGGTCATCATGTGGTCAAAAACCGTAACCGCACCTAAGAAAATGAATCTCACTCGTCAAATGTAACGGTGTTGTCTCTGTGCCTTTAAATCGTGAGGGGAATCATTTTGTCTCAGTGCTATTTTCTACTGAATTGTACTGTGAACTCTGTTTTGTTGAGGATTTTCCGAAATTAGGATTATTTACCATCAAGACAGCTTTATAGGACAACCATTTCCTATTATTGTGCTTCTGGACTGATTAATTTAAACCGGTGGGGCTGACTCATTTCTCCTGCACACCCACACGGATACAATATACCAGACTTTAGTCATTTTATACATTCTCACACACACACACACGCGCACAGAAATATTGTACAGTATATAATTGTAAATATTGGTATCTGGTGCACTGCAGTGTCTATTTTGCACAATACACGTGAACTACTTCCATGATTTGTTCGCATCTACGAATGTTCATAGAACCGTGGCCCATTTGTGAGGGACTAGAACCAGCAGACCTGAATCAAAAAGAAAAAAATGCTTGCAAAGACTTGCAGTCCTACATACATATTAAGAAAGCCATACAAGTTCCATCAAACTCAGGGAACAACCTTATCTCACCTGTTTAGCCTGTTGTCTCAGGCAATCATCAACTGATTGGGGATCCACCATCTTCCATTCTGCAGCGATGCTTTTGAAAACATCTTCTCCACTGTTGAGGACCTGAATAAGCCGTCTGTCACGGGACAAGTGGGCCAAGACTCGGAGCTCCAGCTGGGAGTAGTCTGCTGCCAAAATTAATCCCCCTACAAAAGCAAGAAGCATATTGATGTATCAGGGTTACTAAACTGTTTAAAGCTGTCAATCCTTGAAAAAGAAAGGTTCTTTACCTGAGAAAGGAACAAAAGCATGCCTCATGCTAACAGAAAATGGCATCCCTTTTTCTGGGGATCTGTCTTCATCTTTGATCAGTGATACCAACTGACGGTGTGTGCGGAACATTTTAGCCCTTTGGAAAAACACAATTGCATTAATTTCATTTCATTTCATTTCATTTAATTAATTTATTTATTTTTGCCATGAGCACAGAACCTCACCTTGTCTTACTTGAGATAATGGCTGTGTTATTTTCGGGTGGCTGGCTTTCTCCAATCAGAGTTGGCATTTGGATTTCAAAGTCTTTTGGTACATTCTGGATATTGGGTTCAGTAAAGCTCACCCTCCCTACACATAAGCCATAAACGGACTCAATAAAACTTAAGTAAATACATAAATAAAATAAATAAGAAAATTCTGAAACCAAGAGTAAAATTTATTTTCCATAAATTCTCACACCTGTAGCGGTGTGAAACTGAGATACTGGGTAAATTCTGTCCATCTCCAGTTTCGGATGCCAACACTTTTCTCTTTGCAAGGGAAATACTACCTTGGTGATAGCATTTGTTATTCTCCGCCACTCTAGAATGATTCCTGGTAACTGATGCAATGTCTTCAGCTTTTCTAGCACATCCTGGGTACATCATAAAGGAAACATTTGTGAGAGTGTGACTCAAATAGAAACCTTAAAGGCTAGAAGTAAAGGGCCTCCGAGTGACACAGTGGTAAATATTCATATAAAAATAATTAATACAAAATGTAAAGTAAAAATAAAACAATTTAACCTTAAACCTTAAATTAAACTTTAACGGAAACACTGCTGTCACACTAATGGAAACACTGCTCATTGCAAGAACTATTCCAGAACAACTGACTGTTGTTTTAACAATCGTTGTTTTAATTGTTGGTAAACAACAATTACCTAATGCTATATGTATTTCTTAGTTTGGAAATCTCCAGTATTGTTCTAGAATGTAAAAAATTAGAAGGTATGTCTGAAATTTTGCCTGGTACTGTACACACACACACATCCTTGTACAAACGTAGAGCAAAATAAAAAACATTTTAAAAAGGTCATTTAAAGCAACAATACAGTTACTTTGCTAGGTTTATAGAAATATTTACACAAAAATTATTAAATGTTAATTAAATTGCAAATAAGTTTGCATCTCATTTCTGTAATGTGGTAAATATTCTCTAATAATATGTGTGCTTTTATCACTTCCTCAAAACTCTTTCATGTTCTTTGTACAGAGGTTTTTTTTTCTATTGGTTAGCTGGAAAATTGTGGTATATTTCTGATCATGACAGAAACTTCTGACCTCATCTGTAAATTCTAGGGAAGACAAAGTTTACAGTAATGTTCATAGTTTAAACTGAGTAAACAACTGTGGAAAATACCTTTGTTGTGCTAAATTGTTTGGAAAGTTTTACACGAGCACCTGCTCCTCCTCGCCTGGTGTAGCCCAGAGTCTTTTTATTTTTTAGGGAATTTAAATCACCATTCGGAGGTAGCTTCAGTTCAAGAAACAAGACCTAGAAATCAAATAAGAGAACAGTTTAAGAAGGGTAAAAAAATTGATGGTAAAAATAGCATTTTCTAAGGCATGCCCAGATTGATACAGACCTCAGCAACATCCTCTGGACTGGTCAAGGAGAAGCTGTGACCAGCCAACTGATAAGCCTTGTTTTCCAGGTCACTGAGCTTAGCCTGCATCACATGTTTCTGAGCTTCACATTCAGCAACACTAAACCCAATACCATTTAGTTCCAAGAGAGCCAAGCAGTACTGAGTGGGCATCTCTACTCGCTGGAACGCATCTGAAAAAAGAAAGAAAGAAAACCATAAAAATCATTCAAAGAAATTAATTAACTAAACGTTTATAATTGTTAAGACATAAAAGCCATAATAAGCACCTAAGAAGCCATCTTTTTCCATGAATACATTGAGCTGTGTCATGACTCTGAAGATGAGAACAGACTCGATGGCTGCTCTGTATCGACCGGAATGACTTGAGTCTCCATATATCCCCAGGCTTTCTACACCCTGTCCCGGGCTAATTCCTTCCAACAATGGCAGATCTTGCGGAGTATAGTTTGTCACCATGTTGTGAAGGGTGCGCTCCTTGGAACCTGGATCCAAAAGCCAGCAAGCAACCTAAAATAAACAAAGTTATTTCAGAGGATGTACAAAATGACAAGTCAGACAATTAAATGCAAATATTTACTTGCATATTTTGACAAAGTAAGCAACAAAAGACTTTGTAGTGTTCTATTATAGGAAAATAATCAATGCAATAAATGGAGTACAGTGCATCCGACAATGCCTCAAAACACACACACACACACAAAATACTTTGGATCATCCTACTGCTACATTTAGTTCATGAGATTTCATGAGGTTTTGAGATTTCTCAAGGTGTTATCGCTTACATCATAAAAGCTATAAATAATAATTCCCTTCACCACCCACACCTTTTTCTTCATTCTTGAATTCAATAAGACATGAAAAACAAAACTGTTTATGCTAATGAGAATGTCATACATACTCTCGGATTTGCCAATGTTTTCCAACTGAGTGTTATAAAAGTGCTAACAACTCCTTCCATAAGTAATACGTAAACATCCTTCAAGAACTCTTTGTCCTTTACTTTGTTAATAACATGGTTAAATTTATTAAGCTTAGATTATATTGAGCATCTGCCATACAGGTCCCTGTGAAAGTCGGTTAACCATGAAAGTTATAGCTATTAGAATTAGTGCATTAATATACATTATACAATAGTTAGTTCTGACTGATGGGACAAGAGGCATTCTACAAGTAGTCATAATGGACATTAACAGCATTTAACTTTAGATTAATTAGTATCACTGTGTGTCCCAGCTGTTCTGCAGTTGTTAATTACACTGTCATGTGCAGCATGAGTGAAGGTAGGTCTGTACAGTCTGTACTAAGGAGAGAGCATCTTCCTGACAAAACCCACATTTAACACCAGTCACTTTCACTTAGTACCAGTTAAGAATTTGAAACTACTTTCACCCCTGTTAATTACACTGTCTGTCACCCAGCTCCTTCAATCACATACAGTAACTGTAGTTCTCCAAGGGGTAAAATATGTGTTAGCAGCACAAAATAACTGGTTAAATAAAGACACATCTTATTTATAATCTGTTGATAATAAACTGTATTTGTAGAATTGTTGTAAAAGCAATATCATACTTAAAGTTGTGCTGATGTGAGGGATATCACACGGCTGCGATGCCATGCTGATTACACAACAGCACATTTTGTCGTGTGATATCACTTAAGTAGACCTGCAATTTGATTTACAGCTGTCGGAGCTGCTATTTTTAATTTTTTTTTTATCAGATTTGAGAATTCATTAGCACTGTAATACAATTATTGCTAATATGAAATCATTGTTTGATAAGCACTTAAATGACATTTGCTGAAATCCTCACCTTAGGGTCCTCAAATACACCTTTTATTGAAAGTCCGCATGCCAAGACTAGGGTTTTATAAACCTGAATAAAGTCGTAAGCAACAGTCACACCCTCAGCACCAGAAGTGGACCTTGTCACACAGGTCTGAATGCTCTTCATCCTCTCTTCCACAGCCAGATTTTCATCAAGTGGAGGAGGTGCTAAGCTCGCACTTATATCTACTGAAAAACACCAGGTTGAAGAGTTTTAATTATGTAAAAAAGTTGAGCATTAAAAGAAAGGAGGTGCATATGGTACCTGTGTCTGTCAGTTTCTGTTGTAATGATATATAATATGCATCTTTTCCTCCCCAGCATATAGATAAGCCGGTTACAATTAGATTATCATGCCCCTTTATAGCAAAGCCGTCTTTTCTTTTGGTCCTCATTGGGGTAGTAACTTTGAACACAAAACATAAGTCAATGAATAAAACATTTGGGAAGAGCATTGCATTTTTTTTGACATTTTTTACTAGGTCCCTCCAAGGCTCCAAAAAGTTTAGACACTGAGTAAACACCCTCTGAATAAAGTAGGATGGTTCATTATTGGTGCGGTGAAACATGATTAGCTGATAAATTTAAACATTGTGCTGAGTTTAACAACATCCACATATTACCTTTTTTAAATTTGCTCCCTATAACCGATTCAGGCTGCCCTGTGCCATCTTTCTTCTCACAGGCAACAGCCAGAGAAAATCTCTTTTTTGTTTTCCACTCCTTTATAAATGTCTCAAAAAGTCTTTTGTCACTCGCTACATCAATAATTGGAGAAGGATTCTGGACTGATACAGTTGGAGCCAGAGATTGATGTATTCTGTGAAAGCTGCAATGAAAAGCCCCCATCCATTAAGGATGTCTCCAATTGTGTCATAGCCTTCAGCTCAACACAAAGTTGATGATTATCCTCATGGCCAGAATGCAGAGATAAATGTACTCTAGGCTCTGTGTGACTTTGGTGATTCATAGGTGACCGTACAGCTGAAGTAGTCATTTTAACTCTGGGTGTGACAGGCTCATATATTTGTGTAGGAGGAATGAGATCAAGGTTCACTGAATTTGAATTTACTACACGCAAATCTTTGGAAAATGAGACTTTTTGCGCAGACTCTGCTTCAGCAGACAT
Source organism: Clarias fuscus (assembly GCA_030347435.1). Lineage (NCBI taxonomy): Eukaryota > Metazoa > Chordata > Actinopteri > Siluriformes > Clariidae > Clarias > Clarias fuscus. Next base: position 11,600,942 of record CM059230.1, on the reverse strand, counting down.
TACTTCCGCAACTGCTTGTCCTGAAGGTTCATGAAAGGTTGAAAACTGATCTGACCACTTATCGAAAACATCTTGCATTCCTGGGCTCAAACGAAACGAAGAATCTGTGGCACTTGGCGCATTGTCTGGCACTTGGTGCGCCTCTGTGTAAGGCGGCGCGCTGCATTGCAACACTTTTATCTCGGACACGTCATCTGTGTAACAGGGCTTTTCTAATTCATCTCCTGGTGCAGCACAGACCTTTAAACCAGTGTTCCGCTTTTCCAGGTAGTGCTCTCCTATGAGTAACGAATCGCCCCATTCCGATAAGTTAAAAGAAGACTCGCCCCATTGTACTGCTTCTGGATCTTCCACTTTCGCTTTGTTCTGTTCATTCAATCTCCTTACAGTTGGATTACGTGTACTTGCAATTGTATCTACAGCTTTGTCTCTTTCAGATTCGTCAGCAAATCCCGCCTCCTCCTCCATGGCCTCCAAAATGGAGCTGTCGTACAGACTGTCAAACAGAAAACTGCTGCTTCTATTGGGACTGTTGCCCACAATAACGTCAGGTATCTCTTTCATGTCAGTTTGGCCTTGGGATTTTGAATTTAAGTGTGTTTCACATGACTCAGTTGGTTGGTTTGTGAAATTGAGAAGGCTCTCCATTTGACTGTCTGTCAGAGAAATGTTGTATTTCGGTTTGGTTTCGATTGAACGCAACTCGTTTGCAGTATTATCAGACACGGGTGACGTTGCATTCTTTGGGTCTTTGGTATTTTTCCGATCATGCCTCTTCTCTGGGACTAAAGTTTCAGTTTCAGTTTCGTCTGTCCTAACATAACTGTGTGCAGTTTTACATTCATGATTAGTGTTTGAATTGCCATGAGGCAGTTTGTCATCTTGCAGTAACATTTGTTCAGTCTGAGTGTCAAGCTGGAAACTATCACCAAAATCTTCTAATTCCCCTGTGTACAAATCCGGAGAACTGCACTTTTTGTCAGAAATTAGTATTACTTCAGATGCAACTCTAGACGTTATATCTGATTTAACCAAGTCTACAGAAGTGTTTCTTTTTGACTCTTTCTTGTAACACGCTGTGTTTTTTCCCTTTTCAGAACCAATCATCCCGTTGATCTCTTTTATATCTCGATATTCATTTTTTACATCATTTTTGGGTGCTTTTGGACCACAAAATGTAAAGGATGGATGAGTAGTTAATTCTGTTGCTGTTGTTTGAGGTGTAGTCATATTTAACGGTCTTTTGGTTTTTGAGTCAGTTGATGTTTTTCTAACCTCTGCATCAGTTATTGGACAGGTTTTATCTGCTTCAGTTACTCTGAGCTCAGAATCGATCATGATTTCATCACTGTCCACCCGTCTACGTTTAGACAGAGGACGCGCAGAACATGAGGTAGAGTTGCAATGTAGATCAGAACTGTGGCTACAGGTTGCAACAAAAGCTGATATCTCAATAGTGTTGCATCCATTCTGACCTGTGGTGTCTTTAGTACCTATTGATTTTAGTACTTTGTGCAGCGCACTAGTTTGCTGTTCAGTGCCCATAGTGTTTTCTATATTTGCAGTGGAACTCTCTGAGTTTGTACGACTTTGAGTAGGGTCAGATGGAAGATTTTGATGCCCATTAATGAGCTTCCTCAATTCCTCAGGCGCAACATTCTTCTCGCTTGATGGACCCTCGGATGGAGACTGTAAAATGGAATCTGTTGATTCATTAGAATTTGTTCTAGTCTCTGGGGAAAGGGAGTTGGGGTTCCACTCCACACCAAGAAGGGCGAGATCCTGCTGGAGGAGCAGCCTTGCCTCTGACACAATCTGCTGTGCAGCCTCACTCTCAGTCAAGGCCTTTTTCCCACTGACCCAGATACAGCGCATGCTTCGGCGTTCCTGAGCCTCTTCCTCGGTTTCATCCACCGCCTGCCGAGAACTGTAACAGAAAACAGAAGCTGTTGTTTCACTGAGGGTTGACATTTTACATGCTCCAATAATTACTACTTGGCACTAGCACTGTTTTAGAGCTAGTGACTTATCTTTACTGAAAAACACAGTACACATTTGACTAAACATCCCACACTAAAGCTCTCTCATCATGAATGCAATTGCTGTTTAAATATGTTCTTGAAGAACATGTCAATTGATAAAAACTTCACAGTAGTTAGTTTTCACAACATTTACTCTATACTTTTAATAAACTTTAGTTCTTAAAATGGTTTCTTGAACCTGGACTGGCCCAAGCAACAAGACTAACGCCTGTCTGTGTAAAATTAGTTACCTTTTGAAAGGAACGGCTTTCCTCAAGGCTTTCTCCACGTCTGTAATGTTTGCACGCGCGACCTCAGCCACAGTAACCAACCCAGCACTATAGAGCGCTCGTGCTCTCTGGGCAGTCAGCAAAGAAATACGCACCAGATCACACAGCTCTCGTTGCACTCCGAAGCTCAAACGGCTTTGGAACTGCGACAGCAGCAGTTCGAGGTTGTGCCATCCGAGTCGATTACAGAAGACTGTAACCATGCCTTGTGAATCAGAATAATATTACTTACTGTCAAACACAAATTTTGTTCTGAACGAAGTAGTGCACAGGTTTACAGTTCTATGTAATAAACAGACAAAAAACCTGCGTAGGTAGAGGCAGACTGCTGAAGTGACTGCAGCTGTCCTCGGCTACAGTTGTATTTCTTCGCCACGGCTCCGAGAGGTTCTTCGTTGACCAGATCGAACAATACAAGTGTGGTGAAAAAACTAAAAGACACAACAAAATAAAGTGATGGTACCTTATATTCATATCAAAATATTTTTTTAAAATGGTAATGTGATATTACCGTTTGTGAATCGCCATCTGTCTGTGCTGTTTTTCTGTTTTAGCAATTATTTTCCCGCCAACAGAGCGGGCCAGAAAGCCTTCCTGAATTCCCACCATCTCCGCAACCCTTTTCATTGCAGAAGGCAGTTGCTCCCAGAGACAGAAAAACTGGTACCAGTCTATTGTTGTCCAGTCAACGTATACTGGTGTTATCTAAAAAAAACACACAAAAAAACAGACAAACATCAATTCAGAAACCATTCCTTTCCTGTTTATAAAACAGGAAATGACCACCTTAACTGTTAGCCTTGCAGATGCATCATGGATCAGTGCTTTCAACTTCATCATAACATATCTATTGGAAATTAATACATCAAACGCTTAAACATTTAAACACGACTGACATTTACTCAAGACTTAAAGCACAGTATTTCACCAAAGGCGACTGCAATGCATGATCTCATATTGCTCTAGTGAATGTATAGAAAGAGACTATTCCCCATTTTCTTTCTCCTCCGCACTGTGTTCACAGCTGCCAATCCCAGTTTCATGCCTAAGTAACAGCCCAGTGGTCTCTTGTATCTCTGAAGATCTGGAATCAGATTAGGAAAAGCTTTCGTCTCTCTGGTCCGTCTATTCTAGCTCCAATCTACAGGAACTGCTGTTTTGAACCCTCCAAATCCGACTCAGCATTCAAGATCTGGCAGGCCTACGGTATTTCCAAGATAAGTAACCTGTACACTGAAGGTATTTTCTCAACTTTCGCACAACTCTCATCTACATATAACCTTCCAAATCACCATCTGTTCCGTTTCTTCCAGATCAGAGACTATGTAAAGAAGCAGTGATCCCACTTCCCAAACCGCCCCCCCCCCCCTGAAAATCTAACAGAAAGACTGCTGTCAGTGGGCGCGGTCACCAAAAAATCCATCGCTATTTTGTATGGGCTTATGTGGTTAGCCTCCTCACAACCCCCTACTGCAGTCAGAGCTGCATGGGAAGACTTCAATTAAAATTGAAGATAGCCAGTGGGAGACAGCACTCTCTTTAGTTCACTCGTTTTCCATATGTGCCCGGCACAGCTTGATCCAGTGCAAGGTCCTCTATAAGATCCACTATACAAATGCGAGATTGGCTAGAATCTTTCCTTCTGTCAACGAGGCTTGTAACAGATGCATCTTAACTCCAGCCAACCACGTCCACATGTTTTGGTCATGCCTCAAATTAACGTTATTTTGAACACACGTTGACACACTAAGCAGGGCCTACGGACACACTATTACCCCTAACCCATCATCAGCAATATTTGGTACCTCCCTCAATACAGACTTGCCCAGAGTAGCGAAACAGCCATTGGCATTTACCACCCTTCTAGCCCGAAAATTTATTTTGCTCAGCTGGCAGCTTGCACATCCTAAATCACATAAACATTGGGTCAAGGAGGTTCTCTATAACCTATAACTCGAGAAGCTTAGATTCTCTCTCAGGAGCTCTACGGGGAAGTTCCATAAGACATGGGATCCCTTTTTGAAAATTACTATCTCACCTGATTGTCCCCAAGACCTAGAGGACGGTTAGGGAGGGCCCCCGGCCACCCTTTTTTTCCTTCCTATTTAATTTCTTTTAATGTTTTATCTTATTATTCCCCCCCCCCCCCTTTTTCATTTTTGTTTTGTATATGTATGTGCATTTGTATGCAGACGTGTATGCATGTATGTGTGTGTGTATGTACACACGTGGACAAAATTGTGGGTACCCTTCGGTCAATGAAAGAAAAACTCACAATGGTCACAGAAATAACTTTAATTTGACAAAAGTAATAATAAATAAGAATTCTATGAATGTTAACCAATGAAAGTCAGACATTGCTTTTCAACCATGCTTCAACAGAATTATAAAAAAAAAATGAACTCATGGAACAGGCCTGGACAAAAATGATGGTACCCCTAACTTAATAGTTTGTTGCACAACCTTTTGAGGCAATCACTGCAATCAAACGATTCCTGTAACTGTCAATGAGACTTCTGCACCTCTCTGCAGGTATTTTGGCCCACTCCTCATGAAGGGCGCCTTTTCCAGACAGCATGTTTCAGCTCCTTCCAAAGATGCTCAATAGGATTGAGGTCAGGGCTCATAGATGGCCACTTTAGAATAGTCCAATGTTTTCCTCTTAGCCATTCTTGGGTGTTTTTAGCTGTGTTTTGGGTCATTGTCCTGTTGCAAGACCCATGACCTGCGACTGAGACCCAGCTTTCTGACACTGGCCAGCACATTTCTCTCTAGAATCCCTTGATAGTCTTGAAATTTCATTGTACCCTGCACAGATTCAAGACACCCTGTGCCAGATGCAGCAAAGCAGCCCCAGAACATAACAGAGCCTCCTCCATGTTTCACAGTAGGGACAGTGTTCTTTTCTTGATATGGTTCAAGCATAATTAGCAAAATTTGCCTTGGCAAAAGGTTCCATTTTTGTCTCATCTGTCCATAGGACATTCTCCCAGAAGCTTTGTGGCTTGTCAACATGTAGTTTGGCATATTCCAGTCTGGCTTTTTTATGATTTGTTTTCAAAAATGGTGTCCTCCTTGGTCGTCTCCCATGTAGTCCACTTTGGCTCAAACAACGACGGATGGTGCGATCTGACACTGATGTTCCTTGAGCATGAAGTTCACCTTGGATCTCTTTAGAAGTCTTTCTGGGCTCTTTTGTTACCATTCGCATTATCCGTCTCTTTGATTTGTCATCAATTTTCCTCCTGCGGCCACGTCCAGGGAGGTTGGCTACAGTCCCATGGATCTTACATTTCTGAATAATATGTGCAACTGTAGTCACAGGAACATCTAGATGCCTGGAAATGGTCTTATAGCCTTTACCTTTAACATGCTTGTCTATAATTTTCTTTTGAATCTCCTGAGTCAACTCTTTCCTTCGCTTCCTCTGGTCCATGTTGAGTGTGATACATACCATGTCACCAAACAACACAGTGACTACCTGGAGCCCTATATATAGGCCCACTGACTGATTACAAGATTATAGACACCTGTGATGCTAATTAGTGGACAAACCTTGAATTAACATGTCCCTTTGGTCACATTATTTTCAGTATTTTCCAGGCCTGTTCCATGAGTTTTTTTTTTTTTTTTTTTTTAATAATTCTGTTGAAGCATGGTTGAAAAGCAATGTCTGACTTTCATTGGTTAACATTCATAGAATTTTTTTTAATTATTACTTTTGTCAGATTAAAGTTATTTATGTGACCATTGTGAGTTTTTCTTTCATTGACCTAAGGGTACCAACAATTTTGTCCACGTGTGTATGTATGTATGTATGTATACGTTTACATACCTCACTCACTATTTATCTCATTCACTTCATTCTGGATCCCCTCATATGTGTATGTGTGTATATATGTGTGTATGTATGTGTGTATGTATGTGTGTATGTATGTGTGTATATATGTGTGTATGTATATGCTCAGTTCTCACTGGATGTGTAAATTTTGATGTTGTATAACTATGGGTCCATGTCTCTCCTGGGGAATGGCCTGTGATGGGATGGGTGGGGGAGATTATAGGATCTGGGATGACATACAGTTGCACCTTTGTGCACCTTACACACAGAAACTATGCTAGCTAGATAATGGTAAGTAGTCTTAGCAAATACGGTCTCTTTTGCATGTTTAATACAGATAGATAAATGAATGGAATAAACTATCCAACAAGTCATTACTACTGACACTTCTCATTAAAAAGATGTGCCTGGATGGCTTCACATTTATATGACGAAGAACATGCCAGCCTTCATCCTCTCTGGTTAGGAGGATGGGGAAAGCCGGGAGGTGGGTGTGAATCGTCCAAAGCAAAAATAAAAAAATAAAAAATATATAGTAAAATTGATCTCTACCTGGTAAAGAATGTGAAGGTCGTTTTCGAGAACAAAGCCTTTCATCGCTCTTTGTAGGTCTGCAAAAATTCCCAGAGCTTCTGGTGGTGACAGAGATGACGACAGCGTGGCAGACCCCAGATGAGTAGGACAATATTTCTCCTCTGCAAGAGAACAGCACAATGTTGACGCAAATGTTGACATGTAAACTATGTGAAACAGATCAGCTATACCTAAAAGTCTTCTTACCATCTCCTTCCTTTTGGATATGAATAAACTCATTATCCATCAGCCAGTCCATGCAGGCTTCAATGGCTCCACGGCTCCGAGCTGCTCCAGGTTGATCGGGTTCTTCAGATGCCATGCTGGCTGCCAGCAGAGTACACGATGCATACATCCTCACCTCCTCTGGTGTGCTGGCAACTTCACCCACTATGATCTTTTAGTGGAGGAAACAGGAGGACAAATTCATTTGCTTGAGCAGGGCTTGTTGGGGCTTCTTGCTGTAACTTATTAAATATGATGTAGCTACATTATATTTCTACATTAGTTTAATTTGTTGTTTAATTTGTTTACACTCAGTGTTTTACTTTAGCATCATAGTATTTTTCCGAAGTAGCATTTGGTGAAAATATCATTATGCTAGCTGAAAATATCAGTATCACCCTTAGTTTTGTATCTTTAACTCCACTGTTAGAAATACACATACTTACATGTTCAGGCTACACTGATCAGTCATAGCATTACAACATAAAAAAAATTATGCCCATTATTGTGTAGGTTCCCCTTGTCCCACCTGGGCTGCTCTTTCGGGCATGACTCCACAAGACCACTGGCCCTCTTGAAAGGCAGGCTGTGGTATACTGATCCCTTTCTGCCATGGCCAGCATGGATCTTTGCAAGAATCCGAACAGACAGGCTGTTTTTTAATCCCCACAGGCGTAAATGAGCCTTGGTCACCAGTTTACTAGTAGATAACTGATAATTAATTTTAATGTGTTAATGTTATGGCTGATCAGTGTAACATGCTTATGTAGAAAGTGAATTACATGCTTTTAGATTTAAACATTCATATATAAATGACTTAATGACCTACAGAGCAATTTTTACAATACTTTCTTTGCACATGCCATAAAGTACTGTTCAAATGCTTTAACGATAGGGCACATAAATAGTTTTAATAGGCAATATTATTGCTGTAACCTCCAGGATGGCTCGGAGCATACTGGTAGTGACTCCCTCTCCTTCACGCTTCACCAGGCAGCTACTGATGGGCTTTAGGGAGCCTTGGATTAAACTTATGCCTTTCATGCGTTCAGACTCCTTACACACCAGGACACTCTCGCCTGGGACAAAATTTTGAAAAACCCTTAATATCAAGCTTTTATTTAGATAAAGGAAATACCTATACTTTCAAAAATATGTGGAAAAAAAAGGACTGACCGACAGTATCCACTCCTTTACGCCCTGCTCGCCCCACCATCTGTTTGTATGTCAGTATGTCTAGGAGATGTCCATTAAATACTGGGGTTCTGATAATCACACGACGTGCAGGCAGATTTACACCCGAGGACAATGTGGACGTGGCAATCAGGACCCTGATGAAGCCCTGACGAAAAGCACCCTCCAGGATGTCTCGCTCATCAAAAGTCAAACCTAAATCAAGATAAAAACAATTACATATAGCAATTATCCAGACAAATTTGACTTGACTTAAATTAAACTTCAAATGTTTTATCTTAAATTCTGAGAGGCCAAAAAAAAATTCCTCAGTTAATTGTACAGCTTTAATCGCCTTAAAAATATAAAAATAAAAAAAATTTATAAGACTATTATTCAGACATTAGACTACAATATAATACAGAGAAATACTCTTAATATAAGCTCTTAGAGAGCATTTAGACTAGCTAAAACATGATAATCACAGATTGTGGCACTTGACAACAGTTTACTTGACTATGTTGTGATAGCAGTGATGGCCAGTATAAACACCAGGCACCTGCATGATGGAAAGCAACTCCCCAGGGAACAGTGCGCTTCAGGATTTCATCAAGGCCTGCAGGCGTGCGTTTTAACTGTGCCACGACATCCTGGAGACCCTCAAGGTTCAAAGTCACAAACTGCACTCCAGATTCTGTTTGCTTTTCTAAAAAAGGTCAGAGAAATGTACCAAATTCAGAGTTTTCAACCACCATTTAAACCTCACATTCAAAAAAGGGCAGATTATTTCCTTTTAATACATACTTATACTTTTAATATGCCGCCTTTTCAACAAGAAAATTAACGCTGATTACCTCAGTTCCTTAGATAAATCTACTCAATCATTTTGTTCCTATTTTATCCAGATCCTCTTAAGGCAAGATAATGACATTAAATTATTTGACCTCCACAGTGTATTATTTGCTGTTAGCTAAAAAACATATGACCCAATACCAGAATAGATTTTATGTGTTGAAATTATGCTTTAAAAACACAAACCTTGATGATGAAGGTTATAAAACTCCCTGGCAATACTATCTGCCAGCTTTTCACACCAGTTCTTAGAGGGACAGAAGAGCAGCGTGGCGTGACCAGCCTGCACCGTCTCAAAGCAGAGGCTCACAATGTGATCATCATCACCCTGATCACAGAAATTCTCATTTTACAGCTGCATAAAATAAAGATTCATGTTTAATGCCATAGTTTTAAATCCTGACCTTAACAGGGAGAGCAGGCTTGAAAGGTCTGACGAGTTTCATGGAGCCATCATATATGTTGGCGCCAATCTTGACCCACTCCATCAGTGGCACAGGACGGTAGTCTGTATGGTACAGTTCGGCATTTAACCAGTGGGCAAGGAGATCCAGGTTTGGCAAAGTCGCACTCATTCCCACAATCTGTACACTATCGGTGGAACTTTTATCAGAACACCTATAGGGAGAAGAACAGGCAAAATTTTTGGCATCTCTAAATTATTATAACATGGGGTGCAACAGTCTAATATTGAGTAATTAAATATAGTATATAAGTTTATGTGATGCTAGCTCGAAAGTCCTTAACAGATTTAGGCTCATTAATAACTAAATGTACTGAATATTTTATATATATTATATATATATATATATATATTATAAAAGCTGTATAATTGTAACCAAGCTTTAGCCTAAGACTAAACAAGCAAAAAAATAAATCTTGTCAAATCTCCAGCTTCATAACTATTAATACCAGAATATTCATATTTAAAATAGTGACATACTTATCTGACGCTTTCTTTGCAATGTACTGGATCTTAGTTAGCAAGAGCTCCAACAAATATCCACGGCCAGAGTCACCCAGCATGTGCAGCTCATCTACCACAACAATCCCTAAAATGGCAAAAAGAAAAACTGTTGAAGCTTATGCTTCAAAACCACAAAGCAATATACAGCAACTACAACATAAATTACCAAGTAAATCCATTCTGTCCTCTTCAATGAGCCTGTTGATTAACCCGTTAGCCTTCTCTATTGTACAAACAGCCACATCGAGTTTAGAGAAGCCACCAGCAGCTGAAGTGCTTCCCATGTAACCCTCAACTCGGACCCCCGCCTCCTGAAACACATTCTAGACACAAGCACCAATGGAAACTTTTTTAAGACCATGTTGACCGAGTTGCCTGGTATTATGTATTAGCTAGTAGACAGACAGTAAGGAACATTACAGTTATGGGAGAATCAGAATTGTGCTCTTGGAATGTGGTTATGATGGCGCAGCTGAATATTGGTGAGAATTAAAAACCAACCTGCAGATAAAACATTTTCTCTCTGGCTACAGAAACAAAAGGGAGGATGAATATGGCCTTCCGTCTAGTCTCCAAAACTCTTTTTAAAATGAGTAACTCTGAAACCAGTGTTTTTCCAGCACTCGTTGGAGCTGAAAGTAAAAAAAAAGAAGGACACCAAGATCGCAAATTAATTTTGTTTCTAATGAAATGATTTCTAAACTGAAACTAGTCTAATTAAAACATGATGGTAAATCTTACTCAACAGCGCCATTCAGTGGCACATAAGCATTTTCTATGGACAGTATAGAGCAGCAGTATTTAAATCACAGATTTGGATTTCATACAAAGACACTGAATCATCGAAAATTATAATTTATAGATTAGCCATATTGGATAATATATTTCTTGGTTAATATTTTTCCACTGTGTTTGCATGTGGGGCATTCAAGTCAAACCGGGACTTATCAGGACTGATTGTGCAAAATAACAGAAAACAGTTATGACAGTAAAAGCTACCTTTATTTTTCTATATAATCCCACAAATCCCACGCTTATCCCAGCGTCTTGGATATAATCAAAGTAGAAAGATTTCTCAGTACGCCCGAAAGACATCTGAAACTCTAGCCTTCCAGGAACTCCTTTACTGGCGCAAACATGTGGAAATTTCCTGGACAGAGGTCATGGCTGTATGTACATGTGGCAGTAACTCCCAGCTGAGTTCCGTTAGTGTGTAAATGGTGTGGTGAGTTTGAGTAAGAAGTTGGGCATTGTCCTGCAAAAACACAATGATCAAACAGTGATCAACAGTGATCAAACCAGGCCGTTTTTGTCCATTAAAGGAGTTCCTGTGAGGTCAGCATTTCAGCTGTGATGCTATAGGAGCACTTGTAAAACTCTGGGATAAGTGCATTAGTGTAGCAGGAGATTAATGGTAGTTTTTACTCTAATAACTATGTTCTGTTAGTCTGCACAATCAAAAGTCCTAGCTCGACTTGACCCCTCGTGCAGAGCTACACAAATCATGCAAAATGTATTGCAACCAAATGTATGTAAATAAAGCACAAACTAATTTTAATGTCATGTATCCTTCTGCACTAAATCCTATCCCCAATGTGCTTTAATGTGAATGCTTCAATTTAAATTGAAAAAAGTAATCATTTATACATTAGACTCTTTGATTGAAAAAGCAATTAGTTTAAAGTAGATTAGATTTGTTGAACCTATTGCTCATTCATGTTCATCTCAAATCACTGTGATTTCTTAAGTAGCTTCTGTAGACAGAAAAGAAGAATTACCCGAGTACACCAGATTGTTTCCTTCCAGCACTTTGCCCAGAGTGAGGCATTCAGCCTGCCACTCGAACATCTGCTTCACACCCAGACTCAGATACTTCTCCAGCACAGGTTTGGGCAGACCCCAGCTGGAGAGCAGCAGCTTGTCTGACTGATTAGCAGGAATCGCCATGTGAATACTGTGCCCTGTTCAAGGATTAATAATAATAATAATAATAATAATAATAATAATCATAATAATCATAATAATAATCCAAATTGGATGTATACAGAATGTAAACAGCAATGTAAACACATGAATGAAAAAGTTTAAAGAAGAGGAAACCAACACTGAAGAGAAGCCAGTCTGTGGGAGTCCATTAACTGCTAAAAGTGGATTTTCAAAGAGGATTCAAGAGTTGGTTTCAAATATGGCATAAATACATTGCATGTGAAGGAGACACATGTTGAGTAGTACCTTTGTATCATTTGTATCATTTATTACATTTTCACAGAAAACTGGAAAATGGACCCAAGTTAAGGCATGGTTAAGGCATGTGCAATCTGAACAACCTCTATCATTTATTTACAAGGTTATGCCCACTTTTGCCTTACTTTTGGTACAGCCCTTGTTAACGGTTCTCCGATCAAGTCGACACCGTTCGGGATCCGCTGATACTCAATTATTATTATATTTATATATAATAATATTATATTACATTATATTTATATTTAATAATATTTTTTGTGATTGGATGTCTCTCAACTGGCTGATCACATAAACCTTTTGTGATGACGCAGAACACATGACTCGACAGCCACATCAACCAATCTGGGAATATTACCAAGTCTCTTCAAAAGTCGTCAAATTTTCAATATGTAAAGGTTTTTCTCTGAAGCAAAACACCACATGGGAGAACACCTGCCAAAAGCTTTAAAACAACACACACTGAATTATTTGAGTAAGAAAAATTATCCACAAAGACAGCAAATAAATCTTGTCCACCCTCATTTAACCAGCTATAGCAGAAGCCCTCAAACAGCTTGAGTGAGAGTAAAAAGGCTAAAACCATTGTCACAAAAATAATAATGAAGAGAGAAATAAAGACCAGTTTCTAGCTCTCTAACTGAGACAGCCTGACAGTGTATGACTATTCAGCACTGCTGCTCATATTCTGGACTGTCTCTTAAAATTGCAGAAGTTATTTTTCAGCTATAAACAATAAACAAATAAATAAATGAATAAATAATACAGTACTACACAATAAATAAAAGATTCCAACAACCCACACACACAACTGTGATCAGCGATCAGTACCGGCTGATTCTGATTTCTGTGACCGGAATCGGTCCCAAAAACCCTGATGGAACCCTGATTGACCTTGTTGTAGTAGTAGTAATAATAATAATATTAATAACAAAAACAATCTTGTAAACACCAGTTTATACCATATGTCAAATATTCAGACATTTATTCATCTTCATTAAGCACTTCATCTTGGTCGGGGTTGCATTGATTCCTCAGCCTATCTCGCAAACACACACCGGAGGGCAGGTCAACCCATCCTATGCACAACCCTTCACACACTGTTTCTCAGATATTGTAAGGATATACGCAGAAAACAGGAAACCAAGCTCAGGATTAAACCAGGGGCCACATAACTAAGAAAATAAAATTAGACCCATGGAGCCACTGTTCTTCTCACCATCCAAATTATTCCCTAAATCATCATACGGTCACCTCAACCCAGACAACCCCTGCTTACATTAAATAAAATTGTCACAGAAAACTAGAAAATGGCATGGTTAAAATTCATAGCTTATAGACACCAACATCTTCTAAATATTGCTCTCTTGCTCTGTGATAAATGTGTGATGATTCAGGTATGCTGTTTGTGCAGTGATTAACTACTAAAAATCCTTATTTATTAACAAAATCAATGTGAAAATCAAATCACAGATTTGGTCAAAATGTTCAGTTTTAAAACAGTTTTAATGTGCTGAGTGCAAAATTTTACCTGCGTCTGTTGGCGAGCTGCACAGCGAGCTGAGATCCAGGCCAGGTGGAGGAGTGAGGACGGAGACGGACAGATTCCCATGCTTCTGCTTCTTAAATGCAGATTTTTTCTTGGCAGCAGCCATGCGTGTTGGACTGAACAGAATGTAATCTTTCGAATTATTTATTGATCCATTAGAGCCAGTTGCTGAAGCCTCTGCTCTGAATTTCAACTTTGGCCTGTCGTCAGGGTTTTTTTTGTGAGGTGAACAGTATCCTGTCCCAAGCTTGAATTCTGACTCGTTATTATGGTTTGGTCTTCCAGTGCTGCTACTGCTCTTGGTTTCGCTGAACAGTAACCTTTGAGCCAGGTCCTTCCAGTCCTTGGCTTTTTTAATTTCTCCATTTTCCAGTTGGGGTGATGATGGCCCAGGATCTGTAGGGCTGATATTTTCTGCACTTCGCCCTTGGACTTCATGATAACCGTTTTCACTGATTTCAGAAAGGGGAGCAATTTTCTCTGGCAAATTAAGTGCTTTCACAGGTACCCGATATGTTCCTTTGGTCACTTTAGGCACTTTGATTTTCCCTGCATCATTCACTGAAGTTGAATCAACATGCACCAACTGTTTCTTTTCATTTTGCTGAAAGCAGAAATAAATCTAGATCAAAATCATAAGAGAAAGCAACCACACATTAGCAGCCAAGCATTTACACATACCATAGCATAACCACTTCCTGTCTTCTGTATTGCACGATCAGAGGGCTGAGCACGATAGAGACGGCTCGACTGTCTAGTTGTTGGTTTCTCATCCACAGGCAATCTACCAGGCAAGGGGAGGAAAAAACATTTTGTTTGAAAGTGTTCACTCTAATAAAAGACTAAAACAATTCACGATGTGATATCATGGGATCATAATTAACAGGGTTGTGTGAAGAAGTAGAATTATTAACAGCCAGAAGTAAAGCACATCTCAGAGTGCTTTATTCCTCTTATACAGCAGCAGTTTGGCAAGAGTTACAATGGTTTCATTTCTTAACAGTTTGCACATCCTACTTTTTTATTTGTTTACAGTCAATATTGTGTAACACAAACAAATAATATAAATAGATAGTAAATACTAGGAATGGGAATCACCAGCAACTTGTAGATACCATATCACAATCCTCAGGTGATCATCGGTTTCTTCTGCAATTCTGTTATTATCACAATTTTATAAATATCCTGATCCAATGTTTTTTTTTTCTTTTAGATTATGTCACAATTCTAAACAAACTTGGCAAATTTTTTTTTGCTCCTATCACACAGGATGCTGTGCTCCCTGCCAATATGTGAATTTAGAGCATGCCACCTGTAGGATTATAAAAGAGTAGCAACATTTTACCACTTCAAATGCAAACATTTATTCATTCATTTTCTATACTTAAGATACAAGGAGAGATCAGTTGGATGTGTACACACACACTCTATTGCATTTTAGGAATGCCATTTAACCTAATCTGCATATTTTTGGACTGTGGGAGGAAACCAGGGTACCTGGGGGAATCCCACCAAGCACTGGAGAACATGCAAACTCCACGTGGGAATCAAACCCTCGACCCTGAAAATGGGAGGCCACAGTTCTAAAAACTACACCACCGCCGCCAAATACAGTACATATATAAATAAAAAATAATTTTACAAAATCTATTTCAGAGTCAGTATGGTGATTCGTGAATCGCCACACAAAAGAATCACTCATGTACAACCGAATATTTTCCCCATCTCTAATAAATACATTAAATAATGTACTGAATTGGTCTGTCATTTATTGTACAGTTACAGGCCTACAGGAAGTTTGATAACTCTAGCAGTTACATTATGATAAGAATAATCGGTCATTTAGTTTTAAAAGTTAAAAACCACACACTCGTTGCTTTTCTTACCCATGTTTCTTGGTTATAGGATGTTGTCCAAGGTAGAATGTCCTTGATGAACAATTCATCACACAAACTGTCAGATAAAATAGTTTCTTTTCTTCAGTGACTGAGAAAAGCCACTTGTATTCAAGATTAGGAGAATCTTTTTTTAATTACGCATTTTAAATATTCATGCCCTTGAAATCTAATTAATCAACTTTCCGTAATGTATCACTAACGATTTTCGCTTTTATTTACATTATTTCTCCTCGTCAGCGAAATCACTGTACAACGTACAGTAAATACTTAAAGTTCACTTTTGTTACACACTACACCTAGTTTATTTTGACATCATCTAACGATTACATAGCGAGTTTAACATTAAGCGGGCGCAAATATAAAGCGTGTTTGTGTACAATTTAACCGTTAGTTTTATACAAGAACTGCGAACGAAAAAATAAACAAACAAAAAATCTGTTAAAAAAGCCCGCGGTGTTTCACTGTGTTGGTCCGGGTAGGTACACGTGCTCTGGGTAAAAGGTTCCGGAAAAAAAGTCTTAATATTAAAGAAAAATCATGTTAGTCAGTTTATATAGTGTTTCGTTTTTAAAGGGGCTATTTTAATTTAAATCCAAATGACAAATTTATGACATAATGTATATAAACATTTAAATATTTTCTAAAAGCAAATGTAATTTACTTAATAATAATAATAATAATAATAATAATAATAATAATATATTAATTATTATAATTATATTATATAATTATAGTATATAATTATATAATAAATATAATATAATAATAATACTTATTATTATTATTATTATTATTATTATTATTATTATTATTATTATTATGCATTTTATTTCAATATCACTTTTCTTGTGGACACATCTCAAATGGCTTACAAAAAAAGATAAAAATGTAATTCTGGGTCTGGGTTCGATTCCAGTCTGTGTGCATGGAGTTTGCATGTTCTCCCCATGTGGTTTCTTTCCACAGTCCAAAAGACATGCAAGTTAAGCTTATTGGTGTTTCTAAATTGCATGTGTAAATGCATGTGAGTGTTGACCGGAGGGCCTCCCACCATTTAAAAAATTAAAATAAATACAGTGGTAATTACTGTTGGCCAACAGAGATTCCTATATGTATGGATGTATCATTGTCAATGCTCTTATCCTGTACAGAGTCATGGGGGTGCCTGGACACTTAAGGCACGAGGCGATGTACACCCTGGACGGGATGCCAATCCATTACACACATACGAGGAGGAAACCAAAGTACTCAGAGGAAACCTGGCATGCACAGGGAGAACAAATTTCACATGAAATTTACCAACCAAAAAAATTTAACTAAAAGCCTTAGTCAACTCATAGGCTTTCAGGACTGATTTAAAAGCAGCCAGAGACTGCAAGGAGCGTAAATGAGGAAATTTCACAGATGAGGCGCAGCAGAGCAGAATGCTCTGTCTCCCATCAAACACAGTTTGGTCCTGAGGGGACGAAGGACCCAATTGTTGTAGGCTCAACGAATGCGGTTTGATTTTATTGGACAAGAATTCTTTCAGATAAACAGGGGCAGTCCGATGGATGCATTGGCAGAATTTTTAGTCTATCACTATCTAGGAAACAGGGAGCCAGTGATGAGATTGCAGAACAAGTATGATGTGATCACATTTTCTTGCTCTCACTATGATTTCAGCAGCACTAGAGTTTCAGAAGCCTCTGGCCAGAGATCCTGATGAAGAGTGCATTTTAGTTTTACATTTAGTTTCAAGTTTTACAGAATTTGAAAGACTGAGAGTGGGATATAGCTTTGTGTTCTTGATGTGAATAAATGAGGTTTTTTGATGTGATTATCAAATGCAAGATGAAAGTCAAACCGTATTTAGATGCATTACACACTAATTAAATGATTATGTGTATTATTTATTTGCCACAAACATTGATTTCTTTTTCATGTATCTTTATTTATAAAATTACACAAAACATATTGTGCAGTTGTTGTTCTCTATCACTATTGCAATAACCTTCAGTACTCTGTACTCTGTACTATATTGGTTATGACTGACTCTTTGCACCTCCTGGTTCGGGGGTTTAATTCCAGACCTCAAAGTCTGTATGCATGCAGATTGCATGTTCTCCCCATGATTGGTGGGTTTCCTTTTGGTACTCCGGTTTCATCCCATAGTCCGAAGACATACAGATTAGGCTAATTGGCGTTCCCAAATTATGTGTGAATGAGCATGTGTGTGTGTGTGTGTGTGTGTGTGTGTGTGTGTGCGCGTGTCCTGCAATCGACCCCCGCATCCGTGTATACAGGATAAACCAGTATAGATGATGAGTGAGTAACTGGGTATTATTATTATTATTATTATTATTACTTCTAATTCTTAAATCAACAGCATACAAATCAGCAATCACCCCTTTATTAAACTTTTTAGGATAAATAGTAATAAATCATAATTATAAAACATAATTTTGTTGGCTATTGACAACATGATGATAAGATTTGTTCCACATTTCTGTTAATTCTTCCATAAAAAGAAATCCTGATCATTTCATCCATCTCTCCATTTTATTCTGGAGTTTTAAAGGATTTCCACTTTATTCTAATCAGTCTAGTTGTTATACCAGGCATGGGCAAACTACGGCCCGGGGGCCACATGCGGCCCGTTAAAGGTTTTGATTCGGCCCGCCAAACTTGAAAAAATGTAATAAATTAACCTTGGTAATGTTTTATTTCCCCTGTAATTCTGATGTTTCCTCACTAGATGCTTTAAAATAAAATGGTCATTTATTTGATTTTCAGTGTTTAAAGACTCATTTCCAAGTCAGAGATTTTATTGTAATGCTTTTCTTCATTTTTAATTGGAAATTAAAGCACATGTTTTCTCCATATCCCAAGATGTGTATTTTTGCCCCCAATGAGGTGATGTTACCAAAGCATGCCATCTATCTGCTCCTGTTCCGGCCCCTTTGTCAAATGTTAGAACTCAATGTGGCCCACGAATCAAAAAGTTTGCCCACCCCTGTGTTATACCCTATCGCAGAGGGAAACTGATTGTTCATCAGTTGTGGAACTTCATTCAGTCCCTGAGGAGACAAAGTTGTGCACTTGACGGTAATGTGAAACCCAGCCAACGTCCTCAGTAGTGTACAATTATCCAAAGTATAATTCCTCCAAAAGGTTGAGAAATGCCCACATACAGTATGGGCTTGATGGTCTGGTGTCTTGACTGATTATTATTTGTACACATTGTCTTTACAGATTGTAGACTGGCAGCATGGTGGAGTGGCTAGCACTGTGGCGTTGCACGTCAAGGGTTGAGGGTTCAATTCCAGCCTCGCGTCTGTGTGCCTGGAGTTGAGCATGATCTTCCCGTGCTAGGTGGGTTTCCTCAGTGTACGTTTTTCTCCCATAGTCCATAGACATTGGCCAGTAGTGTGTGAATGATTGCCTGCCTTGTGCCTGACGTTTCCTGGGATAGGCTCCAGGCTTCCGACGACCCTGCACATAGGATAAGCACTATAGAATGACAATAAATGTTCTTAGTTTTCTGCTGCTACCATCAATTAACCCCGCCCCCTCTCTCTCTCGCTCTCTAACGTTGTCTTCCCTCTCCAGTTCCATAGGTGGCGCTGGTGCACCCAAATCTGATCTGCGCTGCTACCAAAGACGAAGTCACTGTTTTCTGTTTCCGTGTTTCCGACTGTTATAGTTTCATACAAAAACATTTATATTATTCGGTTTTTGTGTGGTAATGTTTCTTTCTCAGAGTATTTATGAACACTAAAAGAGTCCTCCTCAGCTGTACTGTAATCTCCCTACAGGACACTCGGTTTGTGTATCCGTGCTGTACATTGTGTCTGTGCAGATTAACACAGGAGGCAGACTTAAGGTAAACTCTTCGCCATGTCATTAACTTCATTTACCTTTATAGGAAAAGTCCAAGTAATAATAATAAAAAATGTCAAATTTCTGGATTGTCAAATTCTGGATTATTTGCAGCCTTCAAAAGATTATAAAAGCTTTACATACTATGAGATAACAGTTTTCACATAGGGCCAGGTGGGTTTAGACATCCTCCTCTCTCCCCCCCCCCCCCCCCTTAATAAATGAAATCATACTTTAAAAAATGCATGTTGTATTTATTAAGGTTATTGTTGTGTAATATTACAATAAAAAATCATAATTGTTTGGTGATCTCAATCATTTAAGCAACAAATGTGCATTGTATAAAAAAATAAATCAGGAGGGGGCACAGCGAATTGTATATACCTAGGCGGCACGGTGGTGCCTTGTACGTGCATGTTCTTCCGTGTGCTTGGTGGGTTTCCTCTGGGTGCTCCGGTGTCCTCCCACAGTCCAAAGACCTGCAGATCAGGCTAATTGATGTTCCCAAATTGCCCGTAGTGTGTGTGAGAGTGAGTGAGTGTATGTGTGTGTGTGTGTATGGCCTCCAATAATTGGCACCCTGTCCATGGTGTACCCCGCCTCATCCCCCCGTGACCCTGAATACAGGATGAGTGAGAGTGAGAATGAGACCTATACTTATCACCAACTGGACCTTCTTTACATTAATCACTCTCACCCCTGTACATATAAACACATACCCTTATTTATTATTTTGTTTATTTATTTATTTTGTTGTAAATAGGCCATTTTAGCACTTATTTTTATAAAGCTGTTTTATAGACCAATCCAAATCTACATCAGGTCCTATGATGTAAATATAAGCTGTGTTATATTTTCTCTTACAGAAGCCGATGTCCCAAGTGCGGTTTCACGTGTGATACACAGAATGCCGACTACAGATTCAGGCTGTCTCTAAAAGTGTCTCGAGACTCAAGGCTGTTTGCAGTGACAGTATTTGGAGGTTGCCTCAATCCTTTTTTTGGTATTACAGCTGGTGGTTTACAGAGGTAATGTCACTCACTCTTCTTAAATGTTTTTTTTTCCTATTCAATGGATGAGCATGCTTTACACTTATATTTCTCCTACTTTGCTGTGCGCTGTCATTTTTCAGATTTGTAGAGTCAGAAAAGTTCGAAGGACCACAGACTTTACAACAACTACTAATCAAAGCTGTGGAGGATTGCTTTATTGGAAAATGCTTAGTTTTTGGCTTTAAGGTATGTTTGTCTTTTCTGTCTTTTCATTTCTATTGCACAATTTACACCTTGTATGAAGAATTCTGTGATTTGATTACAAATATGATTGGATAGAGACACACTATGCTTTAGAACAGACAGTGGCTAGCTCTCACTACAAGGGGCTTTTTGATGATATTTCTTGTGAATGAAGTCGTAAAACTGATTGGTATTTACAGAAGAAAGAATTGGTATTTTTAAGGCACAGTAAAAACATTTCCAGTCGTTCCTGTGAACAGTTAACAGATCCTTAAAGAAATGATGAATAACTTGTGCAAGAGACAAAGTTCAGCATTTGACGTCAGATCAAAGTGTCTCCTCACAGTATCAAGGATAAACAATGGTGTTATGCTGTAAATACAGACATATTCACGTGCTAAATCTGTATACAGTCTTGAGGAGGTAAATATGCCTGACTAATGACAGTTAGATGACTAGATTTTTGCTACACAAAGACGAGCTTTAAGGCTTTATGCCCACAATGTAGCTTGAACGAACAGAAGAAGAAATAGAAAAAGTTAACATAGGTCCCCAAGGGGTGTCTGTTAATGCTGAAATATCCCTCAGATTATGCATTTTTTCATACCTTAAACTTTAAATTTCACGCCTTCTTTGAATGTTCTATTTCAGTGTCTGTGCTTAAATACACAAACTGCACATACATCTGCAATTAATAAAAAAGTGCATTTCTGCATAAAAGGCCCCAAGGCCAACATCAATAGTGCTCACTTCACTGTTGTAGCATTTACAGTAGCAAAACATCAGCAGGATTGTACTCTTAGGGAGGAAAAAGTTCAAATTGAGAACGCTGCAGGATTTTTGACTTGCAACACCTTACAAACTTTATGAACATGGAACAAGTTACTGTTAGAAGAGATTGTGTTAAGCACTATAGAGAAAGAGAGAGAGAGAGAAACAACAGTAAAAGTCCAGCAAAGACTTTTTACACAAAAAGATGAACAGGTTGGCATTGTATGTCTTTGAGGAAATGAATTTTTACTCCGCCCCTTGCTAGTTGATAGATAGGAGGAGGAATTTGGCAAGATTTCCAAACTGAGGAGAAAATAGGGGGAGGGAATGAGATCTCAGTTTGATAAACTCAGTTCTTTTGTTATTGTGCTTCACAGCTTTCCGGACGTGCTGCAGAGAGCTGTTTACTTGGCGAACATGCTTCTGAAACGGTGCAGTTTGTGGCCTGTCAAGTCATCCCTCCTCATGGAGCTTTACTGGGCGTCACTGTTTTTGGCTACTTGCAAAGCCTCATACAGGAAAATGCTCACTCAGTCTGTTTTCCAAAAGCTGGCTGTCAGTTGCAGCGGAAAGATTCCTCGGAGAGCAGCTTTGACCACACTCTGCCCTTGTGTCAGAACTCGTGCTCCGAAAGCAGCACTAGCGGATTAACACTCCCACATCCATGGCATTCGGTTTCAAGTCTGGATTTGTGCTTCTCTCCAGATGAAACAAGCGCATGCTCTTTATCTGACGTTACAGTAGAAGATGAGTCACAAGAGCTTTTGGGCTTGCAGCAGTCAAATGTGCGAGGTGCCAAATTCTGCCCCTTTAAACAATCTGAATCAACACCAAGAGATCATAACAGACTATCTACTTCACACGAGTCCTTGTTCACTGCTTCATCTGTGTCCCCAATAAAAATGACACCCAGTGATCATGAATTAAAAAGCTTATCCTTTAATAAGTGCTCTTCACATTACTGTCTTAGCCAAATTAATGCATTTTTACCTGAAAAAACGCTTTTCAGTTTTACTTTACAGGATGCACCTCTGTCGGAAACCTTAGGAGATTTTGTCAGCACAGAGCCGCCGATTGTTTATCGGAAAGTACTCAGTTCCAGCACTAAAAGAGATCAAGGCAAACTGGAAAACGGCATTCTGCTAGAAAACAACACAATTCCTAGGTATACCTCAGAGGTCCAATCACCGCACTCTTCCCTTCCTGTTCTCACACCATTTCGTGATGTTACTAATGATAAGAAGTCCCTGGCGCGAAACGACAGAAAACGAAAAACCTCCCCAGTGTCTAAACATACAACGAAACTATCACATGTCTCTCAAGAGTTGCACATCTGTGACGCAAAGGGTGTAGTTTCAACAAGTAACGGAGGCACTCTTGTGCAATGTCCTGCCACAAAAGAACAGGAAAATCAATTGAGCGGGTATGAGGATGCCTATAATTATTCAGCAGACTTATTTCAACAAAGCAGCTTGAATATTTTAGATGTGGCTGAGAACTCCGTTTCTGACACCGATTCAAAAGAACAAAATTGTCTTCCTGAAATCAACATTCCTGAGGCGAATATTTCGACTTTCTGTTTTGCTCCTTCGCTGCAGTCAACTCCTGTTGTGGATACATCCATCCAGTGTGCATATAGACAGCGCTGTAAGCTTAGAAAAAAATGCTCAGGCATACATTTGTCTAAGAAAAGACTATCACACAACCACAACCATACTAATAATAACAGACAGGGGTTTGAATTGAATCAGAGTTGGTGTTCTAATTCTGCGCTCAAAACCTCTGAAAGTTCAGCAGGTGGCTCTGAGCTGAAAGCAGATATGAAACACTTTTCTGGAGACTCTGCTTTACTCCCCACCAATAATGACTGCTCCAGAGACCTTTTCGATCCTTTATTTTGACTACTGATTAAAATACTGAATGTCAAATCTATTCAGTGACCTAATCTTACAAAAAAAATACTGTATGAGTTTAGATGTTTGTTGTTTTCCTAGCAATTGGGTTTGGAATAATGTTGACTAAATGTTTTATGTATTGTTCATTTGTATCTGAAAAATTGTTACACAGCTCTGCTGTTTTGTTGAAACTTTTTTAGCAACTGTTCCATCTGATTACATAAAATATTATGTATTTGTTCACTCTCTACTCTCTCTCTCTCTCTGTGAGAGAGAAAGAGAGAGAGAGGTTTTGTCATGGTATTTTTTTTTTTTACCTTTGATATACCACTGCGTAATTATTTCAGTTCAAGTTTTGTAAGTACTTGGGTCTCCAACACCAGTTTTAAAAATGAGTTGTTAATAAGAAAATGTGTATAATTTCTCACTTATTTCAATTTAAGTCTTGTGATGATGATTTTTGTCATTTTCAGTGGGTATAGAAAAGAATTCCCCACCCTTTAAAACAATCACCTTTTGTTGCTTTGCAGCCTAAAATGAAGACAGAAACAGTTTTTGTTTTATCCAGCTGTATTTACCAAGCGAAAGATATATAACGCTATCATGTCAGGAAAAAAATGTGAAAAATAAATTTTTAAAAAAACAGAATCAATGAGTTGGGAAAGGATCAACCCCTTGTGTCAGCATTTTGTTGAAGCTTTAATTACAGCCTTTAGTCTGTAAGGATATATCTCTACTGCCTTTGCATATCTAGACCTTGAAATATTCGCCCACTCTTATTTGCAAAGCTGCTCAAGTTGAGGTAAATTTGATGATGACCATTTGTGGACTGCAATCTTCAAGGCATCCCACAGGTTTTCAACAACCCCTTGACAACTTTGTGACAGAGCAGATTTTCTTCAAAAATTTGACTGTATTTTGTCCCATCCATTCTTCTTTCTATCCTGACAAGTGCTCCAGTCCCTGCTGCAGAGAAACACCCTTATGACAGGATATTACCACCCCCATGCTTTACTGTTGGAATGGTGTTAGCTGTATAGGATTTCCACCATACATATCGTTTGGTGGTGGGTCTCATTTGTTTTAGGTAACATGTTTTTCCCTGTGCCTGTCGAGTTATCTGTGAATTTGCACATCAACTTCTGCTTTAAAGTCTAAAAAAAAAAAAAAAAGCCATTAGCCAACTACAGGGGAGATGAGGATCAACTCTGGAATCAATTTTAATTCTTGTGTCTGACAGCTTTGCAGACACAACCATTGTTCAAAGTGGATTCAACTAAGTGGTCGATAACATTAAATGAAAAACCACAAAAAAGGTACATCACTAATATTGATAAATAATAGTTAAATCACTACTTCTGATTAAATAAAATGTAAACAAATACAACAACAAAATTATTTAACTAAGCTTAACACATACTATTCCATGAATCATTTAACAAACATGTAATACACTATCATATTACATTTTTTGTAAATACATGGAAATCACACTCAAACAACAATCATAGCATAATATAAATTACAGTTACGGACTGCGGTCTCTTGACTTACACGCAGGCTTTTTATACTTACACTCTATCCTGTGACCTCATAGTTACTTAGGGGTAGAGACTGTGAGGTGGCGATTCTGTCACAGACGGCGCTTGTACGTTGAGGCTGTACACTTCTGCTCCATTAGTGACTGTGAGGTGATGCATACTGTGATGTCATACTCCGAACATGTCACAGTTGTTCCTTGTCGAATTACTTCAGCGCAGCCATTTCACTCATTTAACTTTACAGTCCCTTCAGAATCTTTAAGGTTTGTTTTTGGAAGGATCAGTCATGACTTCATGTGCTACCAAGCTGCTCCAGTTGTTTCCGGTTTGAAGGGTGCCTTTTCCAGACAGCATGTTTCAGCTCCTTCCAAAGATGCTCAATAGGATTGAGGTCAGGGCTCATAGAAGGCCACTTTAGAATAGTCCAATGTTTTCCTCTTAGCCATTCTTGGGTGTTTTTAGCTGTGTGTTTTGGGTCATTGTCCTGTTGCAAGACCCATGACCTGCGACTGAGACCCAGCTTTCTGACACTGGCCAGCACATTTCTCTCTAGAATCCTTTGATAGTCTTGAGATTTCATTGTACCCTGCACAGATTCAAGACACCCTGTGCCAGATGCAGCAAAGCAGCCCCAGAACATAACAGAGCCTCCTACATGTTTCACAGTAGAGACAGTGTTCTTTTCTTGATATGCTTCATGAACATAGAGCTGATTTGCCTTGGCACAAAGTTCCATTTTTGTCTCATCTGTCCATAGGACATTCTCCCAGAAGCTTTGTGGCTTGTCAACATGTAGTTTGGCATATTCCAGTCTGGCTTTTTTATGATCTGTTTTCAACAATGGTGTCCTCCTTGGTCGTCTCCCATGTAGTCCACTTTGGCTCAAACAACGACGGATGGTGCGATCTGACACTGATGCTCCTTGAGCATGAAGTCTTTCTGGACTCTTGTTACCATTTGGATTATCCGTCTCTTTGATTTGTCATCAATTTTCCTCCTGCGGCCACGTCCAGGGAGGTTGGCTACAGTCCCATGGATCTTAAATTTCTGAATAATATGTGCAACTGTAGTCACAGGAACATCTAGCTGCTTGGAAATGGTCTTATAGCCTTTACCTTTAACATGCTTGTCTATAATCTTCTTTAGAATCTCCTGAGACAACTCTTTCCTTCACTTCCTCTGGTCCATGGTGAGTGTTGTACATACCATGTCACCAAACAACACAGTGACTACCTGGAGCCCTATATATAGGCCCACTGACTGATTACAAGATTGTAGACACCTGTGATGCTAATTAGTGGACACACCTTGAATTAACATGTCCCTTTGGTCACATTATTTTCAGTATTTTCTAGGGGTACCATCATTTTTGTCCAGGCCTGTTCCATGAGTTCATTTTTTAAAATAATTCTGTTGAAGCATGGTTGAAAAGCAATGTCTGACTTTTATTGGTTAACATTCATAGAATTTTTTTTAATTATTACTTTTGTCAGATTAAAGTTATTTATGTAACCATTGTGAGTTTTTCTTTCATTGACCGAAGGGTACCAACAATTTTGTCCACGTGTGTATATCTCTCACCTGGATAACTGTTGCACTGAGTAAATAGAGCTGGATAAAACAAAACTGTGTCTGTCTTCAGTTCAGGCTGCAAAGCAACAAAATGTGAATATTTTAAAGGGGGCGGGTTGATTTTTTAAAAAAAAGTGGCACTTAAGGTTTGTTTCAGATCATGGCATGCAGACTACAAGCTTGATGCAATGCACCACAAGACATTCTCACAAAACAAAACAGGATGAGTCATTTTAGACAAATCATACACTTACTATCTCCTTGTTGATCTATTTTAAAACATAAGGTGGCACATTCCATTGAAATTGTTCACAGAACTTGATGATCATTAAACTTCATAAGAATATACCTATGATAAGTTTAACCTATGTTTGTTTACACATTTGGCTGAGTGGTGTATGTGATCAATTAAACATCCTATTAATATAGGGTTGGTCCACTGTGGATTGTCTAGTCCACAGTCAAATTCACCATCTTTCAGGGGATTTGAAAGCACTTCATGCTGTCTTATGACACAAACAACTGTTGAAGAAGGACAGACATGTAATGTCTGAAACTGAGCTGAAATCGACAAGGAAAACGCGAGTGGTACTGAAGAACCAGCGTTTGCAAGAGAACAAAAGAGAAAAATGAAGAATATATAAAAGGATTTTTTGGAAAAAAGGGATATAAAAGGAAATTTGTGGCTGTATATTGTCCTAAATCCGACAAGAACCCACTTTAGATTTAGAAACACTGCTCGAATGTCTAGTCCAAAGACAATGTAGCCGTCTTTCAGGAGACACGAGAGAACTTCATGGTTCTGTCTGCTGGCAAGATTTATGGAGATGTTGATTTCCTTTTCTAGTAAGACTTAACACCTGCCCTCTGTGCCAAAACTACCACTAACTGGTTTGCTGACCTGGATATAAGAGGAAGATGAGAAACACCTGACCCAACAATACAGATGCGTTGAAGGCTGCTATCAAAGCAACCTGGTATTCAATACTGCCTCGGCAGTGTCACAGACTCATGCTAAACGAGCCCTGACCAAGTACTGAGTGCATAAATTAACATCTTGTTTCAGGATATCTGTATTGTGTATAATTATCCCATTTTATCCCTGTGTCCGCCCATGTGCAGATCTTGACGCCGTTACCGTTACCTGCAAAAGGAGTGTGCAGTCAGATCGCTGCCGCGCCTCACGTCACTCTAATGTTTCGGCAGACCTTATTTCTGCCTGTTGTATATACGCTACCTACTGTTACATTCAGTGAGGAACGGTTGTGGTACAGTATGTTTTTTTAGGTGGCATTTTTCTCTTTAAAAACTTATGATGTTGTTTCCATTACCATTCAGTGATGAACGTGACGCTACCTGTGCAAACATCGAAAAACACCAGCCACAAAGAATTTCAGTTTTATATATATATTGCTACTGGATTTTATATGGATTTTTTTTTTTTTTTCATTTTAACAAGCTATAAGTAGTCCTTATTCAAAATAAAACAAAAACAGCTTGAAATATATAAATATATTTAATCTTTTTAATCTTGTTGCATAAAAAACAAACACTTTTTCATGAAATTCAAATTTTTAGGGTTCATTGACTATAGTAAATGTAATATAAATATTTAACATAATTTAAATTCTTTGAGTTTTATGTAAATGTCACTATTGTACTTATAGTGGCCAATAATTTAGTTCAGATGACACTGTATTAACAGACAATGACTATAAAATTTTATTTCTTTTTAAAAAAAAAACACGTGAAGTAAAGATGGCACAGCAGTCCACTTGTTAAACAAAGATTGTGTTTGTTTAAATCAGTCAGTGCAGGAGGTGACAGCAGACACATTAGATTTTAAACGAGTGTAAACGGTGAAAAACAAAGGTCAGGTGTGATGATTCAGCGGCGTACCGTGTGCAGCGCTGTTTTGTACAGTGAGGTCATGGCGCTGACTGGTTGCTTTTTGCTAACGTAAACCGGAAGACCAGGGGAACTAGCCAATCAGAACACAGTGACGTACAGCTTGTTATATACAATTTCTTATGACGCAGACAACTGTTGAAGGAGGACGGACATGTTGTAAGCCTGAAACCGAGTTAAAATCGACGAGGAAAACGCGAGCGCTACTGAAGAACCGGCGTTTACAAAAGAACAAAAGAGAAAGATGAAGAATATATAAATGAACTCTGCCGAATTTTGTGGCTGTATATTGTCCTAATTTCGATCGAAGCCACTTTAGATTTTGAAACACCGCACGAAGATGTCGGCCGACGCCGCGAGGGAAGACGCCTGTCGAGACTATCAGTCGTCGTTGGAAGACTTAACTTTCAACAGCAAGCCGCACATCAACATGCTGACCATCCTCGCTGAAGAGAATCTGCAGTTTCCCGAGGATATCGTCGCTATAATTGAAGCACAAATTGCCAAGGTTTTTATGAAAATAGCTTTTTTTGTTTTGTTACGTAGCAGCCATATTGTCCTCGTTGAATACACGAGCACGCGCATGTGCAGAGTCAGCTAAAGCGTGTTAAGGCCTTTAACCACACGGCGGCAAAAAAACATTTGTCTATTAAACATGTATATATCGCGATAAATTATAAAACGTATATTATTTTCTAGCTTTGTTTTAGCACTTAACATTATTTCGCAGAACCTAAATTTTGACGTTATTTTTTGTTGCCTCGTGCGCGTTAGTTAACGTCGTACTCGATAGCCAAGAAGCTAGCTTCTAAGTGAGTGTGTAACGAAGGTGTATTTTTAGCCTTAACGACTGAAATTTATAAAATGTATGATAATTAGTGTCGTTCTACGATATTAAGTCGTAAAGGCCAAACTGCGTTTTAGTTAAACACAGAACTGTGCTAGGTACTTAAATAATGTAGACTAGCCAGACTACCAAAAAAGCACAGTACGTGTTCTGTTCGGCTCAAATATATAGAATAGCTGCAAAAACACAAATCTGTACTTGTATAAAATGCAAAATGTTATAAGATATCTTTATCATTTAACAAATAAGGAGTTCGGTGCAGATATTCCTGACTCAAAAAGTCAAAATTTTCAAGATATCAAACTCACCATTACATGAAAAAGTGACTTCTACATTTATTTATTTATTACAAAAGTACACCATATGGTTGAGATACTGAAGGGTGTGTGTTGATATCTTGGTCTATTTGACTGGTCAGTTAAATTATCTTGATTTAGGTCTAACCTCCATAACTAGGAAAAAAAATAGTCCGGTTATAAATAGTCTCAGGTTTTGCTAAGTGTATGAAGAATATTTTACAATTAAATGGTTGTTTGAAACAAAGTGTTTTAGGTTCTTGTTATGATGGATAAAATCTAACTTTTGCAGCAGGTTACGTTGTATTAAGAGGGTGGGAAACTCACTGAAATTAGAGCCAAAAAAAAAAAAGATGAATATTAATACATTTCTTTTAAATTAAATACTCATTATCTTATGCCATCAAATTGATTTCACCATTTTAATTATTACTTAATCTAATTTGCTGGCTTTATGTTTCTGTTGTATGTGAGAAACGTGACCAACCAGTGTTAATGCATGTCCATGACCGACAGTAGCTTACTAGACCAACACAGAAAGCCTGCAGTCAAGTCTAATTACAGTGGACATGTGTTGGATCGCATAATTTGTTTTTCGCCAAGCAGTAATCTGGATTATGCTTTCTTCTGTATTACTAGCAGTTATTTTAGTGATATTGGCCACTGCACTGGATGGAGATGAGTAGAGTTGTGAGTTAAATTTGTTTTAAAGCTGTGACCAGATCAATAAAAGTTACACTGCCTGTACCGCTGTCAATGTAAGATGTCGGCGTTATAGTCAACATGCTAATGATCGCTGTGATGCCATAGTCCTGTGGTTCGTAGTCCGTGAAGTCGAGATCCTATTTTTTTGTATTTACTAACTAATAAAGGGTTCATGGCGTGTTTAGAGTGCTGAGTAATTTTTTTTCTCTATTGATTTTTTCATTGTTAATAAATGCTACCCAAATGTGACAATAAACTTTATGAAATGTGCTTTTGTCTTTCTTTACCAGTGTAATTTTTTTGTGGGAACATCTGCCTGTTCTTTTGAGTTTGTTTGAGAGAAATGGTCTTTCAATCAGACATTGCTCCAGATGTGTTTAATGTCTTTGCAGCTTAAATTTATAAGTGGAACAAATGTTAATTATTCTTAAAACACAGTTTTCAGTCATGTATCCCTGGGAACAGGGGTGACGATTCCAAGACAAATCCTACACTTTAAACAAGCAGCTCTATAACAAACTTTGGTTAAAAGTACAATGGACCTTTTTTTTTCTCTCCCCCCCCCCCCCCTCAACCTTTATTTTTGCATATAATTTCTCAAAAGGTGACTATGGTATATTTAGTCAACAGCAGTTGCAAAAATATAAAAATAAAATAAGACTTCATGTACCACTTTTTTCATAAGACATTTAACAAACAAAAAAAACAAAAAATAATTTCCAAAAAGTTTCTCAAATAGTGACTTTAACAAAAAATAAAAGTATGGACATCCTGCAATTTTTTTCCCTCTGGAATACCTGCACTGAAGACTCATCGTTGGTGCTTTTTTTTTTTTCTTTTTTTTTTTGACTTGGAACTTTTCCCCTTCCTATTTTTAGAGGAAATATATGGTGGTGTTTCCACAGATTCCTTCAAGCCTCCAAAGCAAGACTTTCTTCAAGTTTTCTTATTTTTAACCTTCATGACATGGGCTGGAAGAAAATTGAGAAATGTAAAAAAAAAAAATTGTGGGCTTTTTTTTTTTTTGGCCAACGGAGGGGAAAAGACCCCCCCCCCCATGATCCTCCTCCATCCTTTTTTTTTTTTTTTATGCCAGAGGACACAAGCTAATATCATAGTGTAACTGCACATTTGTCATGTTGTGTACTAAACTTGTGAGTTTTCTATCGCTGTAGGCGCCTCCTGCTGAGAAGCTTCCTGTTTTGTACTTAGTGGATTCCATAGTGAAGAATGTTGGAGGACAGTACCTTGAAGTGTTTACTAAAAACCTAATCACTTCCTTTATATGTGTGTTTGAGAAGGTACTTAATTTTCCACTTATTTCTTCTTAAGATGTTGCTGAACATTACAAGTCTGTTGCTTCCATGTGTTCACGTTGTTCATGTTTAGATATTTGTAAGCATTGCTGTTCTTTTCTGACCCTGATATTGTGTAATAGTTATCATAGGTTTGTAAATGTTTTTCTGCAGCCTTGGATGTTGATTAAAAAGTAATTATTTTAAAAAGTTAACTTAGGTTTTCTGTAACTACTGAAGAAATGGATGTCAGAATATTCGTGTATTCTATTCTTCTTTAGGTGGATGAAAACACTAGAAAATGTCTCTTCAAATTGCGTTCCACATGGGATGAGATTTTCCCCTTGAAAAAGCTGTATGCATTGGACGTTCGTGTAAACTCAGTAGATCCTGCTTGGCCCATTAAGCCTTTACCACCAAATGTAAACGCCAGCATTCATGTCAACCCCAAATTTTTAAAGCCGGTAAGCATGTGGAATAAGTAAATGGTAACGTTGTGCTTAGGTTTTCGTCATAGTAAATGTTTATTATAATTTGTCTCTTTGTGTAGACAGAAGAAATAGCTCCTCATCCCCCAGTCAGTGAAAAGAACTTGGCAGAGGAACAAATAATAAGGCAACAGTTGCTTGCTAAGCAAAAACAGTTGTTAGAACTTCAGCAGAAGAAGATAGAGCTTGAACTTGAACAAACAAAGGCTCAACTGGTAAGCTTTGAATAAAATCATGGAATTTTCAGTACTTGTGAAAACATGCTAGTGGGGAAATAGTCGCGTTTTATATGGGAGAACTGAAGTGCAAACGGTTAAGTCTTTACATTAAAGTACTTTTCTTTCTTCTCAAGGCGGCCAGTGCACCTGTTCCAGCCCAGTTTGATCCCCCAGTTGCAAGTAAGCCTGCTCCAACACAACACAAGTCACGGCCTCCACCACCACAGGTAGACAAGCCATCAAACAGAGATCCTAGATTGAACAGAGCTTCCATACCATCCGTAAATAATGTAAAGGAGCAAGCAACATTCAGGAAGGAGAGCCAAGTCACACCACCCATTCTCAACATGCCTGAAAAGAGAGTACTGGTTCCACCAGAACGGCCAAGTAAGCTAATGAGAATACCAAAAAAAGATACCTCTGCAACTGATGAAAAGGCTAAGTCCAAGTCAGTATCACCATTAAGCAAGGGAGTTCTTAATAAAGGTAAAGACAGTGAGACTGAGCACACGAAGACATTAGAGGTTAACAAAAAGGACCCAAGATTGCGAAAACAAATGCATGAGAAGACTGATCTAAAAGAGGAAGAAGTCAAAGAAAAGAAAAGAGGCGCAGAGAGGAAAGAACGGGAAGACATTGGGAAAGGCCCCGAGCTACAGAGATCCAGCAACTCCAGAGGCAAGCTTGTGAATGGGTCTCTGAATAAGCATGACCGATTTGACACTTTCCAAAAACAAGATATTAAAGTGAGTAAAACAAACATCAGGAAAAGGTCTCACTCTAGATCACGTTCTCCACCTCAGCATTCTCCTAAACGAAAAGACAGGCGTTCCCCAAAGAGAAGAACAAGAAGCATCACACCACCTTCAAAATCTGGAAAGGCTAGGCAGTTAAGTAAACATAACGAAGATGATAACCAACAGGTGAACGTCAGGGAGGACCGGAGCATACCGAAGAAGAGCGTTTCTGAGCCAAGGCGGGTAAAAAGAACGCTGGAAGATAGAACTACTGAGCACCGAGATGTCCAGCCACAGAGGGTCTCACCTGTAGAGCATAAAAGTGTAAAAGACATCAAGAGATGGAGGAGTGGATGGGAAGAAAATAAATCGTAAGAAGCTTCTCATACACTTTTTTTTTTGTTGTTTACGGGATAAGCTTGTCTGACATGTACACAGTTGTAACAGCAGAATTATAGTGGGTTTTATTTGTACTTCCTATTTACAGTCTTAAGCAACCTGATCAAGATCTCTCACACGGCAAACCTGGACAGCAAAGGCATAAAGTGTGGAACAGCTATCAAAGACCTCCAACGCCACGAACACCGAAACAGCACCGCCTGAGTGTTGACGACAACCTACATATTCCAGAAGTGCTTAATACTGCCAGCAAGAGGGAACTTCTACGAAAGGTAGAAAAAAAAACTCGAAGGTTTTCTTGTCTAATTTTCTTTATAAGCAAAATTGTGTTTATGTAAATTAGGCTATTATATTACACGTTCTACTTTTTGTCATATTGTTACTTAATTCTTCGTTGTCTAATTGTCGATTTAATGCTCCTTTCTCCGGACAAATAAAGAGCACCCACATTTTTAGACAAAACTGAGTTGTTTGGAGTAACTTTAACCATGTTGTCATTCAATCATAGCAAATCTTGAAAGCCAAGTTATGTATGTCATAATGTCTTCTAGGCTGGCCAGCGATTGGCAGATGGAGAGCTATCGCAGGAAGATTTCCTTAATGTGGCCCATCAAATCAGGCAAATATTTCAGTATCAAGAAGAAAGACAGCGCTCTGATTCTTGGGAGGGACCGAATGATGGTGGTCCGCCCACAAGAAAGAAACCCCATGGACGTATGTCTGATGCTGAGCTCTCTTACCTTGAGCACAAAGCAAAGCTGAAAAGAACACAGCTGCAGCGCCCAGGTACTATACATAGTATTGATGTAGAACGCTATTTGTTGTGGATAGTGTTAATTAGTTTAAGTATGTGTAATTATATATAAAATTCAGTGATCACTATTAGTATTTTTTTTCCCTAAAACTTAAACCAAATCCATTTGAGTGATTTTTGTATCTTCAATTAAGTAATCGTTGAGCATTGCCATGTACATTTGACTTTTAAGAAAGTGATATTCTGTCTTAACAAACCTTGTTCTGCCAGATTAAACTTCAGTTCAAGCATTCATTCTAGTCTTAAACCCTTTGGATCTGATTTGGAAAATCAAGATGTTTAGTTATCTAGAGCAGACATTATGTATTAGGGTTGGGAATGAGTGCTGTATGAAAAGGGCTAGTGTTCACTGTACTACTGTTATAAGTTGTTTATTCATTAACGCTTAACCTTTTCAATCCCTCACAGTTCACCGGATCTCACCACTGAGAGAAAATATGCAGCAGCATAAGCTTGAACTAGAGCATGATGATCCTTTCATCTCAGATACACTCAAAAAAGGAAGTGAAGCCTTTAAACCATTCTCAGGAACAGATGACCCTAGACGAAATGACAGACCGTCATCTCAAACAGGAGCCCCTTTCAGAAATTCCCCAAGTCCGGGTGGTTGTGATGGAAACTCTGGGAAATCAGGTGTGACATTTGAAGGCTCAGCACAATCTATGGATGTAGATCAACTCGAAGATGGTGATATCAGTCCTAGGTTTGAAAGTCCTAACAGCATCCATTCTGATCCAGGTCTGGACAGTGATGCTCCACTAGGTTTAGATGTGCCTTTAAAGCAGGAAAGGGTACCTGGACCTGGGAGAGGTGGCCGAAACCTTAATGAATCACCTGGCCAAACACCGCCTCATGCTTCTGAGGGACCTAGCACACAGGTAAATGTGCCCCCACGATTTGATGGCCATACGAGTTCCCATTCTCAGTTTGAAGGAACACACGGTCTCGTGGGACAAACCCATTCAGATGGTTCATGCAGACCTCATCCTCCAGGGAGATATGAGGGAAATGCAGGTCCAGGAAGATACGAAGGTCCTGGTACTCATGGTCCACCTAGATTTGAGGGACATGGGCGATATGATGGTCCTGGACCACACAGATTTGAAAGACCTCCACTACTAAAGGGTCCTGGAAGATATGATAACCAGTCGGTGCCACATGGACCAATGAGGTATACAGAGCCTCATGGACGATTCGAAGGGCCAGGATCAGGCCGTTTTGATGGTCCAGCGGGACATCAAGGTCCTGGAAGATTTGATGGCCCAGGACCTATGCGGTACAACAGTCCAATGCAGTCAAATAGATTTGATGGCCCTACAAGGTTTGATAATCCCCATGTACCACAAGGCCCTCCTGGAGGATTTGAAGGCCCAAATAGGTATCCTTCCGGGATGGTAAATTACGAGGGACCAAGGAGACTTGAAGGGCCAGGCAATCAGCCGGGCATGATGCGCTTCGAAAACCCAGCACAGCCAGTACAGATGAGATTCGAAGGACAACAGTCTGGCATGCCAAGATTTGACACTCCACCGCAGGGTCTTCCACGATACCGTGGCCCTCCAAACGTGCAAAACTCATTCAGGCCACAAGGACAGATGATAATTGAGCAGCCTCAGAATCAGGGTCCAATGTTAAATCCTGGTGTCCCACCCCACAATTTTAACATGGCAGCATCCAGTACATTTGATGGTCAACCACTGCCATTTCACATGCAGCAGAACATCTCACAAGGGTCAAACTTCACTGTGCCAGAACAAGCACCTTCAGGATTTCAGAATTCATATAGGCCTGTTGCTCCATTTCCTGGCACTGCTTCTGCAAACCACCCTCAGCCTGTAAGTACTAAAAATGATTGCTTCAGCCTCATCAATGTCAAGTTGAATTTGGATGGATTTGAAGCCTAACAATGAAACCCGATTTATTTAATCTTTTTAGATGCCTGTTATGCCTGCTCCAGTTCCGAACTTCGGCCCACCAAACCAAGCACCTTTCAACCCACCAGGTAAGCTTTTTGAGAAGTTTTGTTTTGGCCTTCAAATCGAGTGATGTTCGGAGAAGAAACTTATGAGATTTGTGTTTTTTATTTTAGTGTCCCAGTTTGTACAGCCTGAGAGTCATTTGGGCCAAATGGATGTTAATGACCTGATGGCTAAATTGATGGACTTTGGTATAATCAAACCAACGCAAACGGACTCCAGCAGTGGTGAGCACTCTTTAAAGAATTGTTAATCCAATGTAATATCCAATTATGTCAGTCACATTTCTTACAATTTCTTTTATGTATCTTTTTGTAAATGTATTCTTTATATGTCTTGTCTTCATTTCAGAGTCCACATCTGTGACTCAGTCTCAGAATACGCTAGAAGAAGAGGAACCAGAGGAGGAGGATCAGGATGATGATGATGATGATACTCTTCCCGATTTGACTGGCTTTGTTGTAGATGACATGAAACAGTATGTATTTGCCAACTAGTCTTTAACTTTCTGTCCTAAAGTCCTATAGTTTTTAAATTGTCTTTGGTTCTTTGTCTCTTAACAGGAGACATGAAAGTGTCATCACGAAACTGTACACCGGAATCCAGTGCTACTCCTGCGGGATGCGCTTTACAGCGTCTCAGACTGATATTTATGCCGATCACTTGGATTGGCACTACAGACAAAACCGCTCCGAGAAGGACATCAGCAGAAAAATAACACATCGGCGGTGGTACTACAGTCTCACAGTAAGCCCAAAACACTTTTGATTTCGTTTTTCCTGGTAAGACATTCTTTTGTAAAAGAATGTATAGAACGTAAGGAAAGGGTCATTGAGATTACATTCACCATTGTATTCTTTATACACTGGCATAGTTTTGTTCCTAACTAAACTGCTTTGTTTTTAGGACTGGATTGAGTTTGAAGAAATCGCTGATCTCGAGGAGAGGGCAAAGAGCCAGTTCTTTGAAAAGGTCCATGAAGAGGTTGTACAGAAAAACCAGGAAGCAGCCAAAGAGAGAGAATTCCAGAGTGTAAAAGCTGCTGCAGATGTTGTTCATGAAGTAAGCATGCATATTAAAGCCTTAAGCATTGGGTATTTAAACTTGAAAATGTGTTTATCACGTCATGATTTGAAAACTCTGTAAAGGGAGTTTAAAAATGCAGCATTTCTAATCAAATCCCGTTCAGTGGTTTGGTTACAGATGGTCTGGTACCTGATCTGTTTTGGTCCAGCCTTAGCTTAAATAATGAGGTTGATCATGGTGCAGTTTAAGTGTGGCCCATATGATTTCAAGTATTGTGGTAAAATACTTAAGAACTTTTTGTGATCCAGGATATGCATCAAAACCTCAGTAATGGTTGAAGGAAAATTGTCTATGATTTTATTGAATGTGTGCAGGAATTTTTTACTGACAAAAAGGAAAACTGTAAATAACAAATAAATACAGTTTTACAGTTGTGTGTGCAACTGCTTCTGGAGTTTATAATATTGCCCATCTCTAATGTCAGCTGGATAATTCATTAAATACATTAACAATGTGTGTTGTTTGTGTCTGTTACAGTCTTGTGAAATTTGTCAAGAGCAGTTTGAGATGTACTGGGAAGAAGACGAGGAGGAATGGCACCTGAAGAACGCCATTAGAGTTGATGAAAAGGTAAGAAATGTGAAGCACATGTTCATTTTTCGGTTCTGTAAGGTGTCGAATGCAGGCAGCCAACTTATGATACACTCTCTTGTTTCAGACCTACCATCCCTTGTGTTATGAAGACTACACTAAAGTAAGTGGTGGAGCTCTTAAACGTTTTGTAATATTATAGTGCAAAATTTTCTTGCCAGGGCCTGACCGATATGAAAATACTATTTTTAATGAGATTCATTATGTTCTGATGTTGGACGTGTGTTTTGACTGACAGAAACCTATGGCATATATTTCCAAATCAAATTTAGTGGTTCATGTAGTTCAATGATGAGTGATGTGGAGCAGTAACACCTCTCACTACAGAAACATATTTCATGCAGTTTTACTTTTTTTTTTTACTGGGTGAAACTAGAAAATTTAAAGAACAGTAGGCAGATCAATGGTGTTAATGCTGGGATTTCCATCAACATGAATACTCTTTGTAACCTTAATGTCAGGCTAATTCATAGCCAAGTCAGTATAACTGTTGAGCTCTAGTAGGAGAGGGTGATGTTCCATATCATGATACTAGATGACGTTTAAATCACATACAGGTGACAAATATATTATAATCATATATCTCATATCGGGCAGCCTTGGTGTCAGTGCGTCATGACTCAGCCATAATTCAGCAAGTGTTTGTGGCACTCGGTTCATCCCACTGTAGTCATTGACTAAAGGCATGTATGGCCTGGTTTTGGACATTAATAGGGGCCCACATTAACCTGCTCTTTTGCAAAGTGCAGAAAACAAGCATGAGACATGTCATGCCTGATTTGGGCTAAATGGAAAATTGTGTGTAAATGAGATTTTTGCTAAACCACTTTTTTAATTCCTTAATTTCAGTGATGTGTTATAAATAAAGAGAGATTTCTCATGTTGTGTCCTTAATTGAAGCCAGTTTATGAACACTTCTTTCTTTTTTCTCTTACATAAACACTATAGACATCTTCCTTTGTGGATTCCACCCCATCCCCCAATAAGATGATCACAGAAAACCCTTTAAATGCTTTCTTAAAACAAGAGAGAGAAGGTGAGGGGTCATGCTCCAGTATTAAAGAAGAGCCAGCTGAGGGAGACACAGAGGCTGTAACGGTAAAACAGGAGGTTCAGGATGAGTCGGAAGGAGGGTCACAAACAATTAGTGCAATTCCGTTTTAAACCATCTTGCTGCTTTAAGACCTCCCTTCTCTCATGGTTACTTGAGTTTCTGTTTCTGAGAACTATTTTTATACAGAACGGCTCTGAGGCAGGGTCCTCAGCTATGCATAAAATTAAATACATTTTTGTATTTGTTACTGCCTGCAGTTTCAGGTGTTTTTTTTTGCTGTGTGAATGCCAAGTGAAATGTTCTTTAAAGAAAGATGTGTGTTGGGGTAAATGTGTGTATAATTAATTTATAAATAAAGAAATATTTTTGGTATTCTTTGTGTAATATTGAGAATCTAAAATGTTGGGTTGAAATTCTTCAAGAACTTTTGATTTACTTCCCCAGTCAGGCATTTGTACAGATTTTGAGAAGTGAACAGCAATGAACTGAACAGGTTTACAGATGACACACTGATAGATCTCTAATGCCCTATTGCAGTTAAGGAAAAAAAAAATCACGTTTTCACCCTTCCTCAACTTAAATGTGTAAATAAATACATGTCAAGCCTATTAAGTTTGTTTTTGGTTCTGATTATTAAAATGTATTTAGTTTAAAGAGGACAAAAAAGAGAAAAATAATTTCTGCAGAGGTTTAAAGAGGGTTGCTTGACTTACTGAATATTCAATAAAGTGAATCATTTAAAAAAATAGTCTGTGTGCAAATGTTTACTTTTGTGCTTTTTGAAGTGTTTATCCTAAATAAAGTTTTAGTGTTTAATGACGTATGCCTCCTGGTCTTTTTTCCATTTACAGCTATGTCTTCTACGATAAGGTATGCACAAACGGTACATCAGTTTGTGCAATCTAACAATTAACACACTTTATATATAAAAATGTTAATGTTTTATGTCCACAATGAGGTGACGTATATTTAAAGGTCATAATTGTTGAAATACAAACCACATTGTCAATTCCATATCAAGTACACCATTCAGAGTAGGGGTGTATACTTCAGACTTCCAAATAATCATGTAATCCAGTATTTTAAACCACTAGCCTCTGATTTATATGTAATGAACTTTGTTCAGAATCTGGGTTGGGTAATTAATATCTATAAATGATTATGGCTTGGAGGAGAATTATTTTAAGCATTAGAATTATGTGCAAATCACCTTGCTAATGTTTTAGATTATTTACACAAGTTAAAGAATATATACACACGTGGACAAAATTGTTGGTACCTTTCGGTCAATGAAAGAAAAACTCACAATGGTCACAGAATTAACTTTAATCTGACAAAAGTAATAATTTTTAAAAATTCTATGAATGTTAACCAATGAAAGTCAGACATTGCTTTTCAACCATGCTTCAACAGAATTATTAAAAAAAAAATAAACTCATGGAACAGACCTGGACAAAAATGATGGTACCCCTCGAAAATACTGAAAATAATTGACCAAAGGGACATGTTAATTCAAGGTGTGTCCGCTAATTAGCATCACAGGTGTCTACAGTTTTGTAATCAGTCAGTGGGCCTATATATAGGGCTCCAGGTAGTCACTGTGTTGTTGGGTGACATGGTATGTACCACACTCAACATGGACCAGAGGAAGCGAAGGAAAGAGTTGTCTCAGGAGATTCAAAAGAAAATTATAGACAAGCATGTTAAAGGTAAAGGCTGTAAGACCATTTCCAAGCAGCTAGATGTTCCTGTGACTACAGTTGCACATATTATTCAGAAATTTAAGATCCATGGGACTGTAGCCAACCTCCCTGGACGTGGCCGCAGGAGGAAAATTGATGACAAATCAAAGAGACGGATAATCCGAATGGTAACAAAAGAGCCCAGAAAGACTTCTAAAGAGATCCAAGGTGAACTTCATGCTCAAGGAACATCAGTGTCAGATCGCACCATCCGTCGTTGTTTGAGCCAAAGTGGACTACATGGGAGACAACCAAGGAGGACACCATTGTTGAAAACAAATCTCAAAAAAGCCAGACTGGAATATGCCAAACTACATGTTGACAAGCCACAAAGCTTCTGGGAGAATGTCCTATGGACAGATGAGACAAAAATGGAACTTTTTGCCAAGGCACGTCAGCTCTATGTTCACAGACGGAAAAATGAAGCATATCAAGAAAAGAACACTGTCCCTACTGTGAAACATGTAGGAGGCTCTGTTATGTTCTGGGGCTGCTTTGCTGCATCTGGCACAGGGTGTCTTGAATCTGTGCAGGGTACAATGAAATCTCAAGACTATCAAGGGATTCTAGAGAGAAATGTGCTGGCCAGTGTCAGAAAGCTGGGTCTCAGTCGCAGGTCATGGGTCTTGCAACAGGACAATGACCCAAAACACAGCTAAAAACACCCAAGAATGGCTAAGAGGAAAACATTGGACTATTCTAAAGTGGCCTTCTATGAGCCCTGACCTCAATCCTATTGAGCATCTTTGGAAGGAGCTGAAACATGCTGTCTGGAAAAGGCGCCCTTCAAACCGGAAACAACTGGAGCAGCTTGCTCATGAGGAGTGGGCCAAAATACCTGCAGAGAGGTGCAGAAGTCTCATTGACCGTTACAGGAATCGTTTGATTGCAGTGATTGCCTCAAAAGGTTGTGCAACAAACTATTAAGTTAGGGGTACCATCATTTTTGTCCAGGCCTGTTCCATGAGTTCATTTTTTTTTATAATTCTGTTGAAGCATGGTTGAAAAGCAATGTCTGACTTTCATTGGTTAACATTCATAGAATTCTTATTTATTATTACTTTTGTCAGATTAAAGTTATTTATGTGACCATTGTGAGTTTTTCTTTCATTGACCGAAGGGTACCAACAATTTTGTCCACGTGTGTATGTCAATTTTCTACACCATGTGATTATCCTAAAAGTCTTGAATAGTTCTCCATGTTTTTTTTTTGTTGGCTCTCATTTTTAATCCAGAGGAATGTTTTCTGTTGTCTAGGTCACTATGTGGCTTAACAATCATTTAAACATAAACACATCTAAATGAACTAGTAAGGAACAGATGCAGATGATCAGACTGGTGATTAGTATACTGGTGATGTTTATACTCACTCACTCATTTAGGTTTTGAACAGATGAGAGGGGAAATGAGGTTGCTGCTGAGATTGAACATGTACAACCATTTTTTTTTTATTCTATCTTTGGGCACCTTGTAGCCTGTCATAGTGAAACACTTTCTTTTTCCCCATTTCTTACATTTAATGGGTGGCTCAAGACGTTTACATATATAGTATGATACGTTTCGGCAAATCCTGGGGCATCATCTGTAAGATTCTGAGTTGACCACTTACTTCTTATGTAAACCAAACATTTAAGTGAGAAGTAGAGACATTCCAGACATGTTGCATTAAATGGCACAAAATATTTATGAACAAGCTGAATGTGTTGTGGATCAAAACACTGCTCAGATATTTTAGTGGTTATTGACCCTGATGTTTCAACACAGATTTTGATTACAATGCATGAATATACAGTTCAAATTTTTATTGATGCAAAGTCACTTCTTTTACTTCCAAAACCGATAGACACCCAGGGCAACCGCCAAACAGGAGAATATGCATACTGTAGAAAAAGAAAAAAAAAAAACTATATATATATTGCTATTCTGTAACTGATATATTTATTAATATATCGAGCACTGTAATCTCAGCGTACCTGCGAGATAGCGGATCGTCTGAAGCTTCAGTGACTCCAGGAGTGTTTTCAGTGAAGCTACTTCGATGTCTATTTTCTTCGTAGTTTCGATTGCGCTAGTTTCAATTTCAGCATTCTAAACATTAAAAAAAAACGGATTATATAATATCCAATATTGGATTTTCTTGCTTTTTCTGAGAAGCACCTACACCCTTTTTTAGTCAAAACCCACCTTTTTGTGAAATTCAGAGTTGACCTCCATCAGTCTTTTTTCTTGCTCTGTAAACTGATAGATAAAAAAACTGGTTCATATTTATTCTATAAACAGGCCACAAATTTCTAATTATGCTCTTTCCAAATGAGGACACAACCACATTAGTGACTTACCATGTCAGTAACACGACTTCGCTCAAGGTTAATATCCAGCTTCGTGTCTGCTCTGAGTTTTTGACTTTCCTCCTTTGGTCAAAAGATGCAACGTTAAGGATCAATGTAATGTCAATAAAAATGAGGAATGGTTAAGAATGAAAACTAAATGATTCCTTCACGCAGAAAAGCTTGTACATACGAGCAGTCTGTTCTTGATGTGTTCAAGTTCAATCTGCATTTTCTGAATAGAAAAGTATTAGAGTGAAAGAGCCAAAAACTATTAATAAAAACAAAATAATCAAGCCAAACTTTTATTCATGTAGCAAAAATACAGAGCAACTAAAACATGCTTTTTTGAGTTAAAAACTAGGGATTTATTGGTTTATGCAGTTATTAATGATATTTCACCAGAATATTTCATCTTGCCTGGGCTACAAAAATCATACTGGTTAAGGGGAGAGAAAAAATGGTCAGATAATCCAGTAGAGTTCATCACCATATATGGTTTAAAA
This sequence comes from Clarias fuscus, assembly GCA_030347435.1. Taxonomy (NCBI): domain Eukaryota; kingdom Metazoa; phylum Chordata; class Actinopteri; order Siluriformes; family Clariidae; genus Clarias; species Clarias fuscus. The sequence continues at coordinate 11,557,448 of CM059230.1, read as the reverse complement.
AAAAAAAAAAGTTTTTCAAAACTGGTAGACAAAACCTTTGGCTGTTTGATTATACGATGTGCCGTTCAATTCATCCCACTACACTAAGGCACTTATCCCAGCTCTTCACTAGTGCTTGGATACCATCAAATAGAACATATCCTCAGTACATTAACTCCTTTAATGCTCTTTGTTCTTTAATGTAAAAAAAAAAGCTTAGCTTGATCAGCAAAGGTGTTGTTTCTCATATGCTGCCCAAGACACCACTTGCACTTCCCCTGTACAGTCCCAACCTCAGTGCAAGCCAGTTCCACATGGTTTAAAGGTGACACATGGCCATTAAAGGGGTTGGTGTGAGACCATCGTGAAGCAGGCAGTCTAATCATGGCTCTGGTGGCTCTTGATGGTATCTAAGCACTACTGAAATGCTAGTTTTTACTCTTGTAACTGTGTTATGTTAATGTACACAAGCAAAAGTATGAATGTCTGAACTGAATACCCCTATTCTATTCAATCTACTGTACATTGCTAAATCAAAATGTAAAATGCCATATACTCTTCAGTTAATTTACACACCATGTTCACTATCATTATTTTAGATTTACTAATATACATACTGCATTTTCTGATCTCAAGTTGGCAAATTCACTTTTCTCCAGAATAACCATGTCTTTCCTAATGGAATCCAAATGAGCCATAATTTGCTGGAGTGCAATTTCCTGCAACAGGAAACACAACCAGTGAAGGAAAATTGCACCGTCATTAGTATCTCTGAACAGCATGTTCTTGTTCGACTCTTTACCTGATGAGCTCCGGTTACCATGTCCCTGTACACAATGTCCATGTTTGCTGTTGTTAGAGTCACCAGAGCATTGACGATCAACTCAGCCTGCTTTTTTTCAAACCCTATGGGTAATCATAATAACAAAGAGATTCAGGGAAACAGATGCCCGTTCAGGCTTTCATCAACAATCACACTTAAAAATAAACATTTTTAAATGAACTCATGAGGAGTCTTTAGGTTTGTCCATTTGGAGGAATCATTAATGTTTTAATTCAGAATCAACTCTCACTCTCTCATCGTCTATACCACTTTATCCTGTATTCAGGGTCGTAGGGGGCCTGGTGCCTATTCCAGGAGACTTAGGGCATGAGGAGGGATACACCCTGGACAGGGCAATTCATTGCAGGGCACACACATACACACTATGGGAAATTTGGGAACGCCAATTAGCCTAATCTGCATGTCTTTGGACTGTGGGAGGAAACCAGAGTACCCAGAGGAAACCCACCAAGCACGGGGAGAACATGCACATAGAGACGGTAATCGAGCCTGGCCGGGGATCAGAGCCGGACCCTGGAGGTGCAAGGTGACTAGTGTTAATCAGTACGCCACTGTGCTGCCTCAGAACCAACAGAGTACAAGTAACCCACTTTACATTGTCTCCTGGTTATTTGACTGCATTTGACTGCGCAAAACCACACATACCTGCGGCTCAGCTTTTACATTAGTAATGTTGTTCCATCCCCAAGTACACTTAAGAGATCCACATATCACCACATTGACTCCAAAATCAACGAAAAACATATTTTTACATTGATAATAGAGATGAACCGGTCGATCGACTAATAACCAATATTGGTTGATTTTCAGTTTGATTGGTCATGACCGGTGATTTGCTAAGCGGCGTTAATTATAAACGATTTTTTTCGGATCTTTACCGGAGTGCAGAAGCTTTGAGTGGCGTAACAGGAGCGCATTTTTATGCCATTACGCGCACGGTAAACGTCTTTGATCTGCCTTTATCTCCAAACTCTGTGGGTGAATTAATTCTCAAACCCCCTCATTACACACGCTTACACGAGTCTCAAAACACTGCGAGGGCTAAATAGTTGAAAATTGCGTGCATTAGAAGCCCTGTGTAAGAAGCTGCAGGCTCTTAACTCGCGCGCTCACTGTCTAGTTGAGTTTTGAGACTTTGAAGGCATTTAACGAGGAAAAACGCTGCCGTTTTTTTTTTACGAACCTACAGGTGGTACACTCTAAAATATTTACACATTTTCATCCCGTGTGGTAGGCGTGAATTATTTGCTAAGTTTGTTCAGAAATAATAACTACAGAGATACGTGCTGCTCAGATAAATGTTGTGCACTTGTGTTTGATGTTATTTTGTATTGTTTAAATGCTGCCCTTGATTTTTAATTGAGAAAAATAATGTTATAAGGTATGGGGTACATTTAAAAAAAAAAAAAAAAGAAAATCATGTAAAAATTTTATATTGAACAGGAAAATTGTGGTACACGGTGGTGTAGTAGTTAGCACTGTCGCCTTGCACCTCCAGGGTCCGGGTTCGATTCCCGTCTCTGTGTGCATGGAGTTTGCATGTTCTCCGCGTGCTTGGTGGGTTTCCTCCCACAGTCCAAAGACATGCAGATTAGGCCCGTAGTGTGTGTATGCGTGTGCCCTGCGATGGACTGGCACCCTGTCCAGGGTGTACCCCGCCTTTTGACCTAAGTCTCCTGGGATAGGCTTCCCCGTGACAAAGCGGTATAGACGATGAGTGAGTGAGTGAGGTGACTGCTGATTATTATTAGTAGTATTATTTAAGGGAATACTGGTCGTGCAGGTGCCGTTGCTGTCGCACCATTAGACTCCAGCTCTTTGACTAGAGCATGGCTGTCGAAGGTCAGTTTTCTCTGCTCTAGAGGCGTCAGCTCCACTTTCCGCACATCATAGGAGCTCCTGCTGCCAGCTGCATGGATCCCTGAATAAAAACACAACACGACTGTGACATTTTTTCCCCTCCAGTTTACACAATGTTTATAACAACATGCACCTTACCTCTAGCAGAAAAAAGGGAAGATGTCTGCATTAACCAGGGAAGAGATCCCACATGCTGTCTGATCTGAACAGCACGGTGTCTGAGTAACACAGATCCCCAGAACATGATCCAAAACTACTCGCAGATTATTTATGGCTCAAAACTGCAAATATTATACCACTAGTATATCACGTGCTGTCATTATAAACTTACAGCCATCATCTGCGGAAGCAATAAATGACCTGACAAAAAGCGTAAATTAAAACACACACACACACACACTAAAGTATATATAAAGGCAACCTTTCTAACGAAACTACTAGCAGCTAGTTTCAAACATCAGCTCAACCTCACAAAGTTGACTGTTTATTTCGGTTTCATCCTAAATTACACCGTGCTTCCTACACAGTCAAAGACTCAGATCCAAGAGTCGATTCCAAAGAATTGATTCATTTGGAAATGAAGCGTCGATTCCAAAGCTTTCTGAACCAACCTGCCACTGTATTCAAACTATAGCAGTATACGACAATAATATATTAGTTAAATAGTAATTTAAAGAGCCTTTTTTTCTATAATGAACGACTACTAAGATTATGAGTCGACTCCGACATTTTTGCTTAGGCAATACAGGAGTCGACTCCATAAGCTGGTGGAATTCGAGAATCATTCTAGAACAAAACCACCAGCCATTCGAATTTCTCGACTCATCCCTGAAGTCAGTGCACTTTCTACCTACCAAGTATAAAATCATTCGGGACTGAACCGCCATTACAGCGCAATACTTCCGGAAACAAGCGTGGTGGTGTATTTTAAATAAAGTTAACTTTATTGTTTCAGGGAGCTGTCATGGCGGCGTCCACAAGCCAGAGCCAGAGCTGGTTTCTCGCTTTGGTTCTCGGAGTTTCTTTCCTGAAATGTCTACTAATAAATGCATAGTGAGTGAACAGTTTAACCTGTTAATTAATTGTCGTGCCACTGGGTCCGATCGGTGATTAGAAACAGATACTTTGATTTGTTTTCTAATTGTCATTGTAAGTGTATGGAGAATTATGAGAAAAACATACTCTTGTTATAATAACCAGTCTTAGTCGCTCAGTAGGAGTGAGTTAATGCAATATGACGTCATTACATCAGTCCTTTGATATAGTTGCGTTAGGTATTGTCAGGTGCATCGTAACTCCACTGATCCACACTATAAAGAAAAACTTCTTAAATGTTAAACAGTTATTTTAGTACTAATTTTTTTTTCTTTGCTCAAAATTTCAGCTTGATCGAAACTCTTTTCAGTTTCCAAAACTGGCTTGACCAGCTCAGTCAGTGGTATGGCAGCTTCTTACTGCATAGACAAGTCGTGTATTATAACAGGATTTGCCACCATATTTGTTTTACAGTAAATAATCTGGGCGGCACTGTGGATTTGTGGTTAGCGCTGTCGCCTAGGGTCCGGGTTTGATTCAAGCCTCGGATCCGTGTACATGCAGTTTGCACAGTCAAAAACATGCAGAATTGGAGTTCCCAAATTGCCCGAGCGAGCGAGCGAGCGAGCACCCAGTCCAGGGCGTAGATAATGAAACCCCCCCCTATGCTCGAAGTCTCCTGTGATATGCTCCAGCGTCCCTCATCCCCAGGACCTTGTATACAGGTTAAGGTAGTAAAGACGATGAGTGAGAGTTAGTTAGTGAGTGAGTAAATAATCTGATATGGAATCCATAATTTAAACCTTATATGGTCTGTAGATGTCTTTTTACCCCCTGAAACACAAAAACACAAAACCTTTATCGGCCTCTTTCGGCGTCACAAATCAATCAATCAGTGCAGTGCTTTCCGGGGTGCAATTTTTTTCTTTATCCGTTGCATTGTTTTTTAGTATTTTTCATTTCCGTTCATTAATTTTTTCCTCAGTAGCGAATATGATTTCAAATGTAGCGATGTACAATACTTCAAACAAAACATACTTAAGTAAAGGTAAAATTACAGATTTTAAAAAGTAGAAGTCCACAACAAAACTACTCAATTACAGTAACGCGATCAAATATACTTTGTTACTTTCCACCTCTGGCCTTAACCTTTGCATATTGGCCACAACTTAACTAGTAAAGCGGTTCTCTATGTGAAACCATGGATTTATATAGTTTTCTTGAAACATTTTAGGATTTTATAACTAAATATAGCTGTTTCTGATGATTTGCATGAACTATTTATTTTTCAGTCACTCTACAGATTTTGAAGTCCACCGGAACTGGCTCGCTATCACACACTCTCTGCCTGTGTCAAAGTGGTATTATGAGGTATTTACTCACAACAATTAATTACGCTGTACACACACTGGTGATGCCATTGACCTGTAATTACCATAAAGTAATTGGGTCACTTAGTGTTTCGTGTATTACGTTAACATAAAAACTAAAAGAACTGATTTGATCTTTGCTCAGGCGGCGTGGAGGTGTAGTTGTTAGCAAGCATTTCTATCCACATTATTCTCTAAGGTTTTTAATAGTGTTATAATACCCACCAATGTAATAACAGTAATTAACAGTGGGGATTTATTTATTATTTATTCTTTTTTTGCCTTTATGTTTTCAGGCCACATCTGAGTGGACACTGGATTATCCTCCCCTGTTTGCATGGTTTGAGTTCGGACTGTCTCACATCGCCAAATACTTCGACGCGAAGATGCTGCTTGTTGCCAACCTTAATTACGCCAGTCCTGCTACAGTGTTGTTCCAGAGACTTTCTGTCATCATCACTGATGTGATCTTCATTTATGCAGTTAAAGAGTATGACTGTGTTTAACATCCTTCTTACCCCTGACTCCAAATCACCTAAAAACACATTTGGCATCTTTCTGAACTTGTGTATAACAGATTTGCATTGTTTTTAGATGTTGCAAATGTTTACGGGAAGACAAAGGAAAGGATCTGCTGGCGAAGCCGTCTTTCGTCCTCGCCACACTGCTGCTGTGGAATTGTGGCCTGCTTATCGTTGATCGTATCCTTATTACACCAACATACTGTCATACGCATCAATATGAAATAACTTAATAATGTATTTCTGCTCACTTCAAGTCCTGTGTCTAATCCTTAAATGACATAATGTAGATATTCATTTCCAGTACAACGGCTTCCTTTTTGGAATTTTTCTCCTGTCAATCGCACGACATCTTCAGGTTTGGATGAGATTTTATTGTCATTTAAAAAAATCTTTTCTTCTATTTTTCACCCATTATATACTCGTATCTACTTGTATGGTAATACACGCCATCTCTGCTCATGTTGATACAGAACAGACATTTCCAGGGCGCCCTGCTGTTTTCCATCCTCTTAAACCTGAAGCACATATACCTGTACATCGCACCTGCCTATGGAATCTTCCTGCTGAGGTGTTTCTGCTTCACACAGAATAATACAGGTGTGGCTTCTCAAAAAAAGACTCTGACTGCCATGTTATTTTTAATGAGAATCTGTGTGCTGTTTTGACTTTTCTGACATTTACACTGCATGTGGAAAGTCATACTAGAACAGTCGAAAAAAGCATGCTTAAATGCATAAAATTTGACATAAAATAAATAAATAAATAAATAGCCAAACCCTTTTCCAGAAATCACTTAATTAACATTTTCAGAACTTAAAATAAAGTTCGCTGCAGAGTCATAAATTGAAATTCCAATCCGGATATTGGTTTTTAATTTGTTTATTTCACTTCAATCTGCAGTTCATTAATAGTTCAACACACCCCGTTGTGTTTTATTCTCTTACTGTATCTCACAGCACTTACATAAAAAATGTATTCATTAAAGAATGAAAAATCGTACATTTATCGTTTACCGTTTTACCTTTATTTTGACATTATATTGCATGAATCACTTTAAAGTTCTGTTTAATATTGTTTAACATTCATTACATATGTTCCAAAACTCCAGTACATGTTAATGTCATATTCAGCTCATTAATATAGTAGAAATATCACCTTATGACCAGATAAACCAGGAAAACTGAATACACACACATAATAAAAGAAATTTAATTAAAAAAATATATAATCAGATATTTGCATGAATTCTGTATCATCATTGAACATACAGGACTGTGCAAACGTCTTGAGGAAGCCATTTCTTCATATTATTAAATAAAATTTCCTAGATTATTTTTTTTTATTGTGTAGAATAACTAAAATAAATTGGAACAAATGTTTTACTGCGACAGGCTGCAAAATGCCTAAAGATACCATTTAAAAATCGGATGTTTATGTAATAATCTCAGCAGCAACCTCATTGCCCCCTCTCGTCTGTTCCAACCTCTCTGCATTCAGCATCGGCAGATCAAATCCTCCTAACATGGCTGTTGTCTTCTCTTTAGACGGTTCAGTGAGGTGGAAGAGTTTCAGCCTTTTCCGTATAGTGGCTCTCGGATTAATTGTTCTGTCCACCTTTGCTGTGTCATTTGGACCCTTTGTTATGCTGGTACGGTTCTCTTTAGGTTCTTTCTGTAATAAACTCAACCAGCTCTCTAACTGATTTAATCTTTCTTTTATATAAAACCACAATCTTAATAAATGAATTCTTGTTTTTTTTTTTCTGATCTATTTAAGGGTCAAATTCCACAAGTCCTTTCCAGACTTTTCCCTTTCAAGCGTGGGTTATGTCATGCCTACTGGGCTCCAAATATCTGGGCGCTGTACAACATCGCAGACAAAGCACTGTCTGTCCTGGGTATGGAGAGAGAAAAAAAAAACGTATATTCCTTGTAACATAACATGCTATTATAAGCAGTCATGATGATTAAACCTGATCCTAATAATTATTGCCTGTTTTAGGCGTAAAGTTCAAACTGCTTGACCAGAACAAACTTCCCAAAGCCTCTATGACTGGAGGTTTGGTTCAGGAATTTCAACACTCAGTTCTTCCGCCTGTGTCTCCTCTAGTGACACTTGTCTGTACGTTACTGTCAATCCTGGTGAGTATATGCTTGTGCACTTTAATGAACTAGGACGACTTTGGCTAGGTTGTGCTGAAATCATAGGGATTGAAATAACTTAATGGCTCACTAAGAAAGAGTCTTGGCTCTTATAGGACAAAAGCTTGTTAAGTCTGACTGAGTATAAGATCAAAGTATCTTGTATGTATCTTTGCTTAAAAAGCTTTTCATCCTTAAGTGATGGTGTAAGGAACAGGAACCCCTGATAACCTGCTGCATGGGTTCCATTAATGTGATTAGGCCCTAAGAATGTAATATGAACTTAATGTGGTCTTCCTCAACATGGCATGGACCATAGCACAAGCCTGAAGAGGTTCTTATGAGAACTCCATCGCCAGCAACAGCACAGTGACAATAACCATTTACATTTAGGCATTTGGCAGACACCCTTATCCAGAGCAACTTACATTTTTTTCTCATTATACATCCGAACCATAGTCCAATGCCTTAACCACTGAGCTACCCCCTGGCCCTAAATATTGAGCATTCAAGATTCTGTGATAATACATTTAGGTATTTGCCAGATGCCCTTATACAGAACATTTTTTTTTTTTTTTATCTTATACGTTTGAGCACTTGAGGGTTAAGGGACTTGCTCAAGGACCCAACAGGGTCGTCGGATTTTGAACTTGGGACCTTCTGAACTGTAATCCAATGCGTTAACCACTGAGCTACCGCTACTGACAACCACTCCAACCGTACCGGTTTGCTCTGACCACATCCTCACCAGGCTTTTTTTTTTTTTTTTTTTTTTTTTAAACCTATCCGTAAATAAGTGTGGCAGCTCAACATCAAATGAAATAATGCTACCTTCTTACCAGATTATACTGCATTCCTGACAAGTTGCACAAGTTCTTACTGCGTTCATCCAGTTTTTTGAGGACGTAATGGGTGTGTGATGATGGTTTAATGTCTGAAAAGTGTAAGAGCAGAATGTCAGCAAATAAAAAAAATTCGAAACATTTTCCTTTTAAAATATATATTTGTACCTTTTTTTTTAATCATCAGATATCAGATATTTCATTTCAAATCCTTGGACATATCATTTTTCCTTTCTCGTCCCCCATAGCCTGTTCTGTTCAATACATGGCGGCGACCTAACGGAGCCCGTGGCTTCCTGCGCTGCGTGATTATTTGTGCCCTCGGATCTTTCATGTTTGGGTGGCATGTCCATGAGAAGGCCATTTTAATGGCAATACTTCCTCTAAGGTACTATTTTTCGATACATTTCAGAAAAGCTAAACTTTTTGTTGTTGTTGTTGTTGCTTATACGTTTTTTGGTCTGTTCCTTTCCAGCTTGCTAGCAGTGGAAAATAAGGAAGATGCTCGAACCTTTCTGATCCTCAGCACAGCAGGCCATTTTTCCCTCTTTCCACTCGTCTTTACCGCTCCAGGTACGGACGCCTGCGTGTCTCACTTCAGCATTCCAGAACTTTGGGTTGTGTTTGTGAACATCTTATGCTTTCTTTTCCATGCAGAGCTGCCTATCAAAATTCTTTTTATGCTGATGTTTACAATCTTCAGTTTCACCTCCCTCAAGAAGCTTTACAGGTCAGTTCATGATCGTTGTCAAGACAATAACGTTTCATCACCTTAACTCTAAACAGTAACTGTGGCGGTAGAACTTCTACCACAACATTTACTAACAGTAAGAATGTACTGTATTGCAATTAGACTAACATACAAATAAACTGTACGTCTTTGGTCAATAAGCAAAATTCCCTTAAACTGCGATAATTTGTGTGTTTTTATTGTTTAAATAACTATGGTGAAGGGGAGTGGTGGCTCATGCGGCTAAGGCGCTAGGTTGTTGATTTAGGCATATGAGGAGCCGGGTACTCAAGGCCAGTTCTTTTGTTTTGACTATACACTGAAAGTATTTCATTTTGAGTTTAAAACGTGAACATGACAACAGGCAAGAAACTCGGCTTTCATTTCCTTATTTTTATATCTAGATGAGTTAACCAACTTAGAACTTGTCACATTTTGTTTCAACCAAGCCATTCAAAAATAAATAAATAAATAAATAAATAAACGAAAACAACCAAAAGTATTGGAACACATGACTGACAGGTGTTTCTTTTTGCCCAGACATGCCCTGTTAGATTGATAGTTTAAACATTTGAACGTCTGCTCTTGGTTTGAACCCTGTTAAGGCTTCGTTTGGTGAAGGCCAGAGCGCTGTCTATGGAAGAAACGCAAGTCCCCGTGAAGCTTAGGGGAAAAAGAGAACTATCCGAGCGATTGCAAAAGAATTTGGCATGTCTGCTAAGGGAAGCAACAGCAGTCGAGTGCACAAATGTTGTGAGGGATGTGAAGACGAAGTCATTACAATCACCCTCCACAAGGACAAGATGCACACCCATCATCAGCTGTAGGAATTACAAGGCCCGTTTGTAATTCTACAAGAGATAAGCCACTAGAACCAAGATTAACCTCCAGCAAAGTGCCTAAATGTAAATGGACACAGAAAAGCATATCAGAATGCACAGCTCATTGACCTGTTCTCTTTACGTCTACTGCTTATACTGTGTACTGTACTGTATATACACAAATCAGATGAGTCCTTTATCTACATGTTTGAAATAAATGACTCGTTTAGACTATTATTGTAATCTGAATGTAAAATTACTATAATATATATTATAATAAATAAATAAATAAATAAAAAACATATATATAAAATTTGCAAAATACTTTTGCTTTGTGCTGATTAGATGCATAGACTGATTCTTTATCCCTGTTTTTTTTTTTGTTGTTGTTGTTATCTTGCAGTACATCTGTCTGGCTGGTGAACTCCGTGGAAGCTGTGTATCTCCTGGGCCTGGTTCCTCTGGAGCTCATCTGTGAGATTATTTACCCACTGACTCACTTGCAGCAGTCACTTCCGTTCATCCCTCTGCTCCTCACCTCTGTCTACTGTGCACTAGGTGTGGTGTACTGCTTCATCAGACTCTACCTGTCAGTCTTCACTGCTCCCAGCAGCAATGTGAAAACTGAGTAATGCATGGAGGTTGTAGAGACACTGGGATGTTTACAATTTTGTGATCAAATGTTACTTTGGACCAATAAAACAGATTTTGAGGAACGAGTGTAATTTTATATACATGGTCATTTTCTACTGAATGCATTATTTTAATTAAAGGATTATCCTCGCATCTTTCCATAAACTTTTCCTAGTTTTATTTTAATACATAAAATTGCACCTCAGAAGTACAAACATTGATAATTACGATCATTTTACATGTTTTTCTGACTAAAGAGTAGGCTTTACAGCTTGGAAAAGAAATGTATGCCTTATTTGTGATCTACATCGTGGTGCTTGATGGGTTTGCTAAATGCACTTGACAATATTGGACTTGCAAGAACTATTCCAGAACAGCTGACCTTCGTGTCCTAATATAGCAACCGACTGTTGTTCTTTTGTTACTTTACACGATTTAGCTTTAATTCTACATCAAATCATTGTTTGATACAAAGAAGTTTGTGAAAAATCATCCCGCAGTACCGTTATGTTCCATGTGCCAGTACTATTGATATATTCTTGGGCTTTGGGCTGTCAGTGCGGTTTAAACTGTTGATAACCTGCTGTGTGTCCAGAATGAAATCTAACTTTAGTCCTTGTCTTGCAGTATCTTGTTCACAGTTATCTGGTTAGGTTCATAATGTCCATATGTCTGGGTGCCCTCTGTCTCCTTCACTGTATTTCCTAAGTGTTAATTCACCTTTAGTGAGAAATGGGTGCAAAAATGAGCATTTAGTCCATTAGACAAGAAACAAATTGAAAATTGCTGTGATATTCTGCTTACACTGTTTAGTGTACACTGTATAACTGTAGTGAAAGAACATCGACTAATACGGAACCAAAAAAACATTAATGACTTATCACATGCTAAGTAAGGAATGAAACGTGCAAGCATTCTGTTATAGGAAAATCATCAACGGCAGGATGGTGTGATATGACCCAGCCTGGAGTCATTGTTTAATTATGACATAGTTCTGAAGGCTTTTTTTTCCTTCTTCTGGAGCATACCCGAGGAAGTTTAGGTTGTATGAAAGAAGCATCAGTATTTTCTTCTAAATAGGATTTAGTCACACATGCACGGATTAAGTGCCTTACTCCAATTTCCAAATGTGAAACACGGCTGCCAGCAGGCTCATAATTCACAAATTAAATCGTTTGGCAACTTTACATAAGGTCCTGGATTGGATACATATCATTTACACCAATCGTTCACAACAAACATTGCTATTAACTACCTGATCATATTAATCAGGTGTGCTGGGAGCTGAGAAAACGCTAAAATATGCAGGATGGGTGGTCCAAGATTAAAGACCATATTGCTTTATACATCTACTGTATGTAGCTCTAATAACAATGCATATGTTCATTTACACTCCTTACCCTGATCTTTGACCGCTAAAGTCCAGAGCAAATAATCCTAGTTATCACATCTCAAACAGATATTTCTCATAACCTGTTGATCTTCTGCAAAATGCAAATCTGGTGATTATATCAATGTCATTATACACATACTGTAGTATTGACTTGTGTGTTGTAGTGCAATTAAAAATAAAATTTTCTATATATGCATATGTAAAGTGTTATTGTTTTACCTCTATATCTAGATATTGTCTCCTTGTCAATTTTTCCATTGCCATCCTGGTCAAACAGCTTTAAGTACCACTTTGGTTTCTGGTTGATTTCACCTTTAAGCATTAAACTGATCGCAGCAATGTATCCACCCTGAACAGAAAAAAAGCATGATGTAAGCTTTAATAAGCAATAATTTTGTATGCTGAATTCAGTTCTATGATGCAGTTATTAAGAGCATCTACATGCATGCTATTTATTTAATAATTACCAGACATCAGAAGATTATTCACGTGATCATGCAAACAGGAATCTTATACCTTTGCAATGGATTAAATGATTGAATTAAACCATATCACATATCACAGTGCTGAATATCAGGATGCGATTATAGACACGAGGGAACAGCTCAGATACCAAAGCATCACAGCCATGCTGATATTCAGTGTGATATTTCTTTTATACAATAGTTCCATAACCATCATTTATTTTTAAAAACTTATGATCTGTTTGTTTATTTAACCAGTTATTTTGCTCCCATAACACATATATAACAATATATAATATAACAAACGGAAACTAACTACCCGTTAGGGGTTGAATCCCAAATAGAATAAAATTTGTTGTTTAAAAGTATGTTGTTTTTCTTGCTTAACTTGCTTCCATAACTGATTTTAAATGTGTGACTATTTCAGGCAGATGCTCTCCCCTTCTGCAGTACTGCAGACCATACCGACGTACTCTATACCATGCTGCGACCGACAGCTAGTGTAATTAATGATTGTTAGATCACCTGTGATGTGGAATGATACACACAGTTAAATGTCCCAGGTCCCAGTGCTATTGTGCTCTATATTACCACTGGTCTAATGCCCTTCATCCAGTGAGATTACAGTAAGTCCTCTACATATGAACAGGTTCCGTTCCAAGAGCTCGTTCATAAGTCAAATTTGTTTGCAAGTCTCACAAACATTGTCAAGGTACCAGGATACCAACACAATCGAACGAGCAATGTCTGCCATCTTTTCACCTTGCTCCATTCTCTCAATTATTTTCACGTTTGTCCCAAGTACCATCTTCATCGCCGCTGCTTCTATACTTGCTTCCGGACATCCTGTGCTTGTACTGCACTACTGTACTCTGTACAGTACAGTCCTGTATACTACACCACAACCACTTGCAAAGGATGCACACTGCACATGTGATCTACCGTCCATGATGAACATGCATGAACGCATGTGTGTGAAAGTTTGTAACTCAAAAGTTTGTATGTAGGGGACTTACTGTACTTGATTCATGTAGAGTCGATGTAAAGTTTTTTGAGGGAAAAAGTGTTTGCACACTAAACACTTGTGATTACACAAGTAAACACATGACGGTTTTTATTATTAAGGTAAAACAAAATTCAAAACAACATCGCTCTGTGTGAAAAAGTGTTTGCCGCTCCTGTTAAAACATAACAATTTTTTTTTATCACACCTGACTTCAATTTCTCTAGCCACAGGCCTGATTACTCCCACACCTGTTCACAATCAAGAAATCATTTAAATAGGACCTGTCTGACAAAGTGAAGTAGACCAAAATATCCTCAAAACCTAGACATCATGCCGAGATCCAAAGAAATTCAAAAACAAATGAGAAAGACAATAATTGAGATCTATCAGTCTTGAAAAGGTTATAAAGCCATTTCTAAAACTTTGGGACTGCAGCAAACCACAGTGACAGATATCATCTACAAATGACATGGAATGTCGATTCTCTTTAAAACCCTCACTGTGCAACATCTAATTACAGGTGCTGGAAGGAAGCCGTTGCGTTTCATCAAATCTGTCTATGGGTGTGTTTAGATTAATTGCCTGGAAATCGGAGGACATTTCACATTCCATTCTATTCATCCGTTTGAAGCGGCATTATTTACATTTTGTAAACAAGTTCCAACAAAGATTTACTGATGTCACAAGACCTCAACATGTTGAGTCACACTTGTTCTCTATAGAATCCTTTCCATAGAACACGGGTAATAAAACTTTCCATTTATATTTAGAAAAAAACATATTGTACAGTGTTGTCTGTTTGTTAAGGAATTCAACAGGGCATTTTGAGCAGGAGTTTGATCACTACACTATAATCACTACAATTTTTTTTAGTTTACCATGTAATAATTGGAACCAAAGCCTGTTTGGACTGGATTGTTTTTCAATAGGTAATGTAACTAATACTACAGCATCGATATTTTCAGACATCAAGAATATTCTGTATTTTAAAGGAAAATAACCCCATATATAATAAATTCAACCAAGCTCTACATTAGACGTGATGTTACATTAGAGACGTTTCATATTCTGTCCTCTCCCCATCCATGCCAAATGTGTAGACGACCTGGTCCACATAACCACTCGCGCCCTCATTCATCCCCTGCAGCCTGAGGATGGACTTCAGTTCAAAGAGCATAATCAGGCCTGATGGAGACTCTCTCATGAACTTGTTGTACCAGTGGTGATGTCCTCCGCCAGGATGTCATCTAGGGTGGCGTGTTCGTTGTCCATATCTGAGGAAACTCTCAGTTATCAGCTTGGCACTCTGACCATCACACACTGATCTTTATAGAGACCTCAAGAAAGGATTTCTATACCTCTTATGTTGGTGTGATACTGAAAGGCCTGTACTGTGATTATGATAATGGTAGCTTTTGCACAGAGATTTAAAAATATATATATATTAAATGAAGAGTAGTTGACACAGAAATCAGCATAGTTATGTAAGTCATCCTGAGCGCACCTTCATGGCCAGAACCTAGTACTATTTGTTTTTGTAATTTAGCTATTTCTAAAGAAGACTGTTTTTGAAAATCATAACTAAATAAAAAGAATAATTAAATAATTTACTACATTAGCTGATATTACCTTTTTTAACTAGGTCCTACCACTAAGAGTGATTTCACATTATACCTATATAAAACAATTATACCAATATATAACAATTTGAAACCTCTATTACTCTATACAAGACAATGTACACAGCAAGAAATGTGACACAAAACAGCTTTTTTTTTATTCACATAGTTTTTAAAAAATCATCACAGTGCAAAAAAGAATTCAAATAAATGAATCTATTTCCAGTGTACTATTATTAAACTGCTAACTACTTCTTGTGACGGTAACTGATTTGGATTCATCCAGTGTAGAACTCAGCGAGGTATATTTTGGATGACAGAAATATAATCAAATGTTAGACAAGTGAGACACACAATCGTTGACAACACACAGATTGCATCACATTCAAGCAGGTTCAAGGTTGTGCTTGTTTTAGTTTAAGGGAGAAAATAAAGCAGGACTAAATCATCACCATATGGCTGTTAATCCTTGGGATTAGAACAACACGATTGTATATCTGATTCATTAAAACATAAAGAAAAACAGAAGAAAAAAAAAAATCTCAGAACATAATACCCGATCGTGTATCTGGCAACACACTATCCAGTTATTCTAAATCCCAGTGTTTTGGAGTTTAAATTAATGAAGCAAGTTTTATTAACATCCATCCATCAATTCTTTACTACAACATTTACTTTAGTGCAATGTATATACAAAATGACAACAAAAAAAATAATACTGGATCTGGGACAATTTCACCAGCACATAAAAAGATGTTAGCAAAATGTTAACAAAACTGTACAGGAAACAATGGATTTCTTTCTTCTTCTTCTTCTTCTTCTTCTTCTTCTTCTTCTTTTTTTAAATAATGAACTTCCACATAACAATTTCTTATAAACCAAAAGCTATAACGAGTGCTAAAGCTTGATTGGAAAGATTCCGGACATTTTCTTCACATTATTCTAGGGCCTACGCTTCAGCCTTGTGGCTCACCAATGTGCCTAGGATTAAGTGAACTGTCCGTTGAGCAGAATTCCTATTTTTTATTGTGTAGAGCTTCTACATTCCTGTAATATGACAAACATAGACAACTAATTAAATAAAAAATTTTAATGTATTAAATTCTTATCAAGAATATCGGCAAAGACTCACCTCCTTCTTCTTCCTCTTTTTTCACTTCCTGTTGTACCTCTTCCTCAGCTCCCGTCGCAGGTTCACTCTGTGGCTCCGCGGCTGTCTCCTCAACAGGCTCTTGTTTTGTGGACTCTTCATTTTCGTTGTCTAACTCAGCTGGCTCAGACTTCTTCTCCTCTTCTACCATCTCCTCCTTCTCATCTGAAACAGCACACTCCCCTTTCTCTTCTTCTCCTCCTGTCGGAACTGAGGGCTGCTGTTCTGAATCTGTTGACTCTTTTTCTTGCTGTTGATCTTGATCCTCTTTAGGTGTAGTAGATGCCGATTCATTACCTTCAACCTCTTCTTTTTGCACGTCCTGCTTCGCGAACACATCGTTTTCCTTTCCATCTGGATTCATCGAGCCAGAGATGGGCAAGGCATTTTTTTCTTCTTCATTTCCACCTTCATCCTCGCTGGACTTCCTGAGTCGGCGAGATGGTGGACGACGTTTGATAGAATGACGGGCACGACCCTGTGTGTGAGGTCCAGAGCAGCACTTTGAATCTCAAAGTATAACATGCAGCCCCCATCAGTAACATCTATTGTAATTAAACACTGAGAGGTGGCACTGGGTGTTTCTCTTTTACCTTGTTGATGCTTTGTAGTACGGTGCCTTCTGCAGGTGTCTCAAAGCTGGCTGGGTTCTCTTTCTGACCTGGTTTGGGTGCTGGGGTTGGGCTGACTGGGCTACTAGGAGACTGAGGTGGGAAAAATGGCAGCTGCGGTTTCACAGCTCCTGGGCTCAATGGAGAAGGCAGGAGGGCGGTTGGAGAAAGAGATGCCTGTGAGAAGCAAAACACACGGAAAATAACTTTACCCCAAATGGAAACAATCATTTAGGACACATTTAATGTCTGATGTTCTCATTTCTAATTTGTGAATGTCAGAATTTGAGGCTTTCTTATGTATTCCCTCTATTGAGGTACACTTATATATAGAGTCCATAGAGTTTGGCATTAAACCACAGTTTCTAACCCTGGGTCCTGTCACATTTGTCTGTAAGCTGGCAGATCCTGATCTAAACCTGAAAATACGTTTTAGGCTGAAGTAAAGTGAAAACAACTTGTACACCAGGGCCCGTATTCCAAAGCTTCTTAAGACTAAAAGTTGCTCCTAGTGATGAAATTCTAAGAAAATTCTTAGAATTATGACATTTTCTTAGAATTTCCCCTTAAATTTAGGACTAAATCTTAGTAAAGATAGAAATGATTCATGAAACATCTTAGCCCTAAAACAGCTCCTAAGGTAAACATTGTTAAGAGTAGAGAGGAGGACTTTTAAGAGGCTTAAGAGTTTCTATAGCAGAGGACAAAATGGCGGAAAGAAGAAATATTTCTTGTTCTTTTACTTCCTTCCAGCTCTCTTGGATTGTTGACTACATACCAGCCAAAAGTGCAACTTAAATAGACTGTCCTGCAATCATTTAAATTGGTAAAAGGTGAGTCATTTTGCTCCATATCAATCTAAAATTGATTACAAGTAATAAAATCAGTACGGTAAATAAATGTAATTTTAAATAAATGTAACTTAAATATAGTAACTACTGCAAGGAAATTGGTTGCTTCAAAAGAAGACACATTTTCGACATTTGGCTGTTTTAATTACATTTAAGATATTTAGCCTATAACAGAAAATTTGTATGAAGTAGCCTGTAATCATGATTATACAATTTCATTATATACAAACATTATGATTTCACTGTCTGTTCTATTATCATATATTCTGTTTTCAAATTTCAAGACCTGTATAGAGGTCAGAGGTTATTTTTTATTAACCAATCACAGTTCTTGAATTGCTACATCATCCCTAGCAAAGGGGTCAACCACACCCCCTCACTAAGATAAAGGTTTTTATACTTTCCATCCTCAGAGTTGCCCTGAAAAGTTTCCTAAAAGCGCTTTTAGTCTAGGACTCCCAGCTTGGACTTTTTAAGCTAAGATAGGAGCTCTCTCAGAGAATTCTAAGAAGTTTTGTGAATACGGGTCCTGAAGTTTTGGGAATATGCTGGAGCATAAGTTCATGGTGTTTTAGGTTGTCGATTGATTTTGAGCTGGTGTGATGAGAGCTGCTCTACAAAACATATTCTAGCTCTGGTAAGAAAGCACCAGTTGAAGGATACAAACAATGCATATTCTCAGTCCCTCGCTAAAGTGCACTTCAGTAACTGTCTGGTTTGGCTCAGCTATAAAAATCAGACGTCAGAAGACTACAAAGGATGTTTCAGACTGCTAAAAGGATTATAAGTGCTCCCCTGCCAACATTGAAGAACTGTATATATTCACAGTGAAGAATAGGGCTCAGACCCCTCACACTCCAAGCCATCTTTTCCTTGAACTTTTGCTGTCTGGTCAGCGCTATAGATCACTGAACACCAGGACAGCCAGGCACAAGAATAGTTTCTTTCCCCAGGCAATCTACCTTATGAACTGTTAAATATTGTAGTACCTGCAATATTATTATGTGCACTAACAATATGTACAATGTTAATATTAATATGTGCAATACTGTGCAATAAGACCGCTTTGTTAAAACCTGCATTTGATGTCTTGTTAACTGTATTTTTTGTGTGTTGTTGTCGTCTCTGGAAGCTTTTGCCACCAAAACAAATTCCTTGTGTGTGCAAATGTGCTGTACTTGGCAATAAAACGCTTTCTCATTTTGATTCTGGGGTTTTCTGAGTAGCATGGTCACACACAAACACACAAAGTAAAAGGAAAGAACAGGAAGGAAAAGAAACTGCCCTATACTGACTGCCGCTGTGCATGTCTATATAAACACAAAGATGTGAAAGCACCTGTGAATTTAAATAAAACTGAAAAACGGAAATCTCTCTTTTAACCATACTGAGCTTTAAAGCAACAACAACAACGAGAAAGCCTAACTGATCTCTTGAGACTCTGTAAATGTACAGAGGCTACAAAACCTTTGAGATCAAATAACTGGCATGGGTTACTGGAATTTTATTCACATTTACATTTAGGCATTTGGCAGACGCTCTTGTCTGTCTGTTTGTCCATTCTTGTAGAGCAGCTCTCGTCACACCAGCTCAAAATCAATCGACAACCCAAAACACCATGTACTTATGCTCCAGCAATCAATGGCCAAAACTCCAGGGCCAGTATTCACAAAACTTCTTTCACATGCATAAGTTTTTCCCCTTTGTTCTTATACATGTAAAGAAATATATATTTTAAAGAACGTATCTTTGCAGGTATTATGTGCAGTAGAAAGTGACACACACTAGAGGGCGCCTGTGTGTGCTGAAGGGAGGGGTTATAATTGTGGGAGTGGGTGAATAGGGTTAGATGGTCTGTGGTTAAAAACACACCCACCTGTAGTTTCTCAATGAGGGCAGAGTTTCGATTCTTTCTGGGCGGATTGGCTCCAACTTCTGGTTTCTGCTGTGGGAAAAACAATAATAAAAATAACTATATATATATATACAGTTGCAATATCATATTTATAAACCCTGAAAATGAAATGTGATTTCATGCAAACAGTTAAGTTGTATCATATAAGATGCAGTGGCGATGACAAAATATGAATGCACAACTAAAGAATGTGTGACCTTCAAATCAGACAAATACAAACAAAAATGAGCTGTTTTTTATTAAGAAAAACAAACAGTTATGGATTTATTGAACTTTTCTGTAAGGGATGTTTATTTAATATTTATGGAAGCGATCTGAGCTCAGCTCAGTGTCAGCGCTGTGTACAGTGACTACATAAAGTTCATGAATGCATAAAGTTTTCATGAGAGAAGAAACCAAAAGCAAAAACCTTTGGTTTTTCCGTAATAAGCTGCATTTTTGTCTAAATATGTCATAGTCAAGGAAAAAAGTAATAAAGGCTGTTGAAGGAATGACAATTTATAGCTCTGATAACAGGAACTAACTTGTCTCTGAAAGATTCCGTAACAGTAAACAACACCATAAATGGATAAGAAGGATGTTGTGATGTTTTTATTAAATAATTATGATTTGGGGAAAATATACTGTGGCACATATGGTATATAAAACTCTATGATGTTCAGAGATGGAAAAATAATTAGCTTCAGGTGGTAACGGTAACTGTGCATTGCGCCACTTTATTGCTGGTTACTTTCCAATAACAGAACACCCTCCGATTGTTTCAGTAGTTGCATACATTAATTGATTATTCTGCTGGAAAGGGTTTCCCTTTCAGAAAGGTTTCCTTGAACCTCTTGATTAATTTGATATAGAAAACATCTAAACAAAAAAAAAAACTACACTGATTGTAAATCTCTAATAAAAGCATACAGACATGTCCTAGCAAGAGTTATCCTCATGCTTGTCATCTCATCTTACCTCGTCCTGCCCCTGACCTGCATCATTACTGGCAGGAAGTGGCAGTGAGCGTGGAGGTCTCTTTCGTACAGGCTTGTTCTGAAACACCACATAAGATAAGCTGTAATTCAAATGCACCAGGTATTTAAAAGCTGAGCTTGGATCAGATGGTAGAGATAAAAAATAAATAAAATAAAGAATTCATCACTTAAGTACAAACAGCTGTGGAAGAAATCACCAGGAAAAGAAAAAAACTATGACAGCACGGTGTGGCTGTGACTAAAATCACTGCGATATAGAAAGATGGATAAGAAAAGCAGGAATGCAGTAAGAAAATAAAGGATTGATGATAAAGAGAGGGAAAGTGAGAGAGATTTTTCATTCCGAGCTCTGCTGTTGAGGGGGAAAAAAAGCAAAGATAAGCAGCGTAAAAGTTCCTGTGGTCAGGGATCCCTTTGACTAAAATCAATAATAACCCATAAATAAGCCTGCACATTTCTATTGTTATTTATAGGCTTGTTTATGAGATAATCAAGTTCAGATTAAACCCATTCAATTCAAATGACTAATGAAATGACTTAAACTTGAACTATAAAATTGTTATATTAAAAATAATAAATGTGTCATATATTGCGAATCGTGGACCTTTTATTATCAACAGATTATAAAGGATTAAAAATCTCACTGTTATGTAACACTTAAAAAAAAAAAAAAAAAAAAAACATTATATAGTATTTTCATAGTACCAGTCTCATTTAAACATTGTTGTTCGGTGATCCTAATCTAATACGACAAATAATAATAGAGTAAACAGATAAAGGTATGTCATTATTTATTAAAGAGGAATGCCAGGTTGTTGATATAGTGAAGTTGCCTGTAAAGTGAACAGAAAAGTCAGAAAGAAGCTCCAGTTTTTCACTGTAACTTTGAGTTGCAATCGATGAATAAAACCCTTAAAAGTATGCTGTTATCCGAAAATGATCAATCTGGAGTAGTACTAGTAAATAGTGGTTGATGATTGTCCTATAATAGCAGGTTATTCTTTAGTTATAGCTAAATTATATTATATTAATTGATATAATTGTATAGATACGATACACATTTTTATGTAAATTCAAAACATTTTCAATTATGTAATTAAAAACAATGTTACCCTTCCTAATTGCAATCAAAAAGTCAAAGTTGCATGTCTGAGCCAGTTCCCAAGCTTTAAAACATGAATTGTATTTGATTCAAACAAGGTGTGAATTATAAATCATGACTTGGTAGGTTGATGGATGGACTAAGAGAGTCTGTTTAAGCAGAGTGCAGTGTGAAAACGTAAGCAGAAGGAAGGAAAAGATGCAGAGTCTAAATGAGGAAGCATGGAGAGACGGATCAGTTACAGTCTGGGAGGCCTCACCACTTCAGCTTCTGTAGGATGGGGAGCCTGACATGCGAACTTTCCAGCCAGCTCAGCCACAGACACTCTTGAGCCCTTCTGAAATACATCAGCATTTGGTAAGTGCATGCTTGATAAGTGCAGCAACAGCTGCTGAAATGGGAAGAAGAGGAAGTTACTGTATACTCCGTGTTCTGGTTTGTGCATGCGTGTGTCTTGAAGAGGGGGAGGTGTCATTATTCTGTACATCTTGCACAAAGACAGAAATAATTTCAGAACTCATTCCCCTTGAGTCCTCCACTAAAGCATTAAAACCTGAAAATGGCAGAAAGGCTTGTATCGTCACAGAACCAGAGAGTTCCTGGTATTAGTCATGACACCTGCTGTTCTGAGTGTCTGTTTACTTCTTGCATGTCTGTTTTTTAATCACCACACATTTTGATAACAATATAAGACTGCAAGACTAACTAGGGCCCAAGTATGGTGGGGAAAATACACGTGAGGGGTGTTCAAGTCAAACCGGGACTTTTGATTGCGCAGAATAATCGAACACAGTTTGTTTCTCAATATAATTTTCTGTTACTCTAAGGCACTTACTGTATCCCAGCATTTCACTAGTGCTTGAATAACATCAAGGTAGAAAGTTTTCTCAGTATGCCAGAGCCATGATCGGAATGCCTACTCAAACATGTGCAAACGGCTTAAAACTAGTCAGGACTGTATGGGGGATGTGGCAATAACTCCCCTCTGAGTTCCTGCAATATGCAAGTGGTGCTCATGAATGATTGTGTGTACAGGTACTGCAGACAGATGCTTCTCTTCCGCAAGTTATCAACAAGTTATCCGTCAGTTTTTAAGGATCAGGCATTCTGCCTGCTGAATGTTTATGGGCGTGAATGCAGTGGGCTTCGAACCACCTTGGCTGAGATCCTCATTCACAGGCATGCACCATTCAAATGTTTTACTATGACTACTACAGGTCTCATCACTGTACTGCACTTGTAGCCTACTCTTAGTGTCAATCAGTTCTTTTACGCCTTCACTAACAAAAAATGTCAGCTTATGTCTAGGTTTCGCTTGAACTCCTCTTGTATTTTGCTCATCCAAAATTTAGAAAATATGTCAAATATGTTTTTCCATTCATGCACTTGAATGCTAAAATCTATCAAATGTTATTATAAGGGAGTTATTGCCACATCCCCCATACAGTCCTGACTAGTTCTAGATGCCATCTATCTAAAATTTTATTATAAAGATTGTGGAATTGAAATATAAATTCTGGTTATGAACCAATCAGCTACAGTTATTTGAGCAAACATGAACACACCAAGGATCACACATTGTGTTTAATAGCTTAAGACTACTACAGTACGTAGTGCGGTGGCTGAGTGGTTAGCACCGTCTCCTCGCACTTCATGCATGATGGGTTTTCTCCAGGAACTCAGGTCCAAAGTTTTGCATCGTAGACTGATCTGTATTTCTACAGTAAATGGCCTGCCGTGTAAGATTGTGTGTTTATGCCTACAAACTGCCTAAAGCTGGAGTGCTTAGCAACATAACTTCCCCTACGGCAATGACCATGGCCATGAAGTCATAATTATTTGTAACTAACCCCTGCATACGGATGTCAGCTTGGATGTAAGGGACTGTTCAGGGTGTAAAAAGGAGCTGTTGCTTTAGTCATTCTTCATTTTCCCCTTTAAATCTTCTAGGGACTGCCAAAGCCAGACTAATAAGTGCTGGAATAATACCCTTTATCTAGTACTACTGTCTAGTAGACAGGACTGCGAATAATAAACCTTGCCCATTATCTGTGGGCTACAACCTACCTAATTATCTAAGAACCAACATCCAGGATATACACATCTGTTGGATAAGAAAGATAAATGGTTCACCCTGGCAAATTGGGGTTTGGTGGTTAACCTGATATTGATATCAGAATACATCTTATTAGATGCCCAAAAGACAAAAGTATGATTACATAATGGTTATGTAACTCTTTTTTTTAATGAGGAATGCCAGAGGCAAGAAAGTAAGACACTTGTTGTACTACCACATGCCTTTCACAGATCAGACTAAGCAACGTTTCATTTTCCACAACAGGAAACCACGCTAAGCTGTGATTCGCTGCTCAAGCAGTCAAAAAAAAATATTCAGAAAGAGCTCTGTGGGATTCTAAGGTAATCGTATAGTTCGTTGGTACTCAGTGTAACTGATACTGAAATGAGTAACATCCTTAGAATTAAATGGTCTCTGGCTGAGGTTTATGTTTATGCCGTTATGGCATGTACATACAGAGCATTATCAGTGAGCATGCTCATTGCAAGGTGACCGTTTGTGTGCAACATGTATATCATGGTGTGTATTAGTGCTTAGTGCTCGCAGAACTGAAATCTTTCTCTCTATTGTTTCTGTGGAATCCTCCAGAACATTTTACTGGTATTTCATTCAAAACTCTTGACTTAATCTGGTAGGCTGGGATTTTGGTAAATAAACGAATTTATTTAAATGTAAATGTTAATAGTAGTTTGTTTTTAAATAGCCCAGGTTCACAGGAAATCCCTACTCTTGTGAACATGGATCAGACCATAGGTTATCCTGAGTATGACTTCTGATCTAAAGCATTCTAGATCAGACCAATCCTTCGGCCTACCCTTGTCCTCTATATCTAGTTATTAGCGTTATCAGTATTAGCATTGACTGGATACTCATCCTTGCTTAGTATTTAACAGATGTTAGGAGTGATGCAATATCAGGCATGGAGCTGGCGGCTTCTGTTTACTTCACTATATCTGTTCCCGTCACTCAGCACCTCAAGTCCTGCTATGCAGCTTTTGCTGCATGATGGTTTAATGAGCATGTAGTGACAGCGACAGCAAGTCTAACGTCTGAGCATCTCAGAGTCACCCAGAATGCAATTACTTCATTTAGATGCTTTCATTTAGACTCCTACTTTCTTTCCCAATCTATTGCTCTCCCAACCTGCCTTTGACAAATATACTTCCATTTGTATGTCTATTGGATTATTCAGTGAATAAACTAGCCATACCCTAACTAATCATACTAACCGCAAGGCCACTTGCACCACCAGGGTCGAGAGATCAATTTCTGCCTCGAGTCTCTGTGCGGAGTTTGCGTGTTCTCCCCGTGCTTGGTGGGTTTCCTCCAGGTACACACTGTGAATGAGTGTGTGAGTTTGTGGTGTGTACCTTGTGATTGATTAGCACCCACACTAGGGTGTACCTCACCCGAAGTTTCCTGGAATAGGCTCCAGCCTTCATATGACCATGTATAGGATAAGCGGTAAGAAGATAAAAGAATAAACTCCACTTAGCATCCTTATAGAAGAATTTTGTTGTGTTAGCACCAAGCAAACCATGACGTCCCACATAGTTTTGGTACATAGTTTAACACTATATAGACAAACATAATTGGTCAAATCTGTTAATTATTGAATGCAGGTGTTTCCCCTTCTTCCCAGTGAAGGGAAATCTTAAAGCTTCAGCATACCAAGACATTTTGGACTATGCTTTGGTTCCAACTTTGTGGCAACAGTTTGGGGAAGGCCCTTTTCTATTCCAACATGACTGTGCTCCAGTGCACAAAGCAAGGACTATAAAGTCATTTTTTGATGAGGTTATGGTGGAGGAAATTGACTGGTCCGTACAGAGCCCTGACCTCAACTCGATCGAGCACCTTTGGGATGAACTGGAACAGAGATTGCAAGCCAGGCCTTCTCGTCCAACATCAGTACCTGACTTCATAAATGCTCTACAAAATTAATGGGCACAAATTCTCACGGGTAACACTCCAAAATCTTGTCCAAAATCATCCATAAAGAGTGGAAGCTGGGATAACTGCTAAAGGGGGACCAAATACCATGTCATTGCAGGTTTGGCCAAATACTTTTGTCCATACAGTATGTCTATAGTGAAAGAGGCTACAGATTACTCAGTAGCTGCATATCAGTTAGTATACCTCATGTAGCTGTCTACCTCTCACTCAGATTACCATTTCCCTATATATAGCTATACAGGGGTTGGACAATGAAACTGAAAGACCGGGTTTTAGACCACAAGAATTCATTAGTATAGGGCCTCCTTTTGTGGCCAATACAGCATCAATTCCTCTTGGGAATCCAAAATATAAGTCCTGCACAGTGGAGGGATTTTGAGCCATTCTTCTTGTAGAATAGTGGGCAGGTCACAACGTGATGCTGGTGGAGGAAAACGTTTCCTCACTCGCGCCTAGAAAACGCCCCAAAGTGGCTCAATAATATTTAGATTTGGTGACTGTGCAGGCCATGGGAGATGTTCAACTTCACTTTCATGTTCATCAAACCACTCTGTCACCAGTCTTGCTGTGTGTATTGGTGGATTATTATCCTGATACACGGCACCGCCTTCAGGATACAATGTTAGAACCATCGGGTGCACATGGTCCTCCAGAATGGTTCGGTAGTCCTTGGCAGTGACGCGCCCATCTTGCACAAGTATTGGGTCTAGGGAATGCCATGATATTTCAGCCCAAACCATCACTGATCCACCTCCATGCTTCACTCTGGGCATGCGTACTCTGCGTACTCTGGTACGCTTCTTTGGGGCTTCGCCACATTATAACTCTCCCGGATGTTGGAAAGACAGTGAAGGTGAACTCATCAGAGAACAATACATGTTTTACATTGTCCACAACCCAAGAGTTTTGCTGCTGGCACCATGGAAACCGACGTTTGGCATTGGCACGAGTGACCAAAGGTTTGGCTATAGCAACCCGGCCATGTACATCGACCCTGTGGAGCTCCCGACGAACAGTTTTGGTGGAAACAGGAAAGTTGTGGTTCACATTTAATTCTGCAGTGAGTCAGGCAGCTGTGGTTTTATGTTTTTTGGATACAATCTGAGTTAGTACCCGGACATCCTTTTCACACAGCTTCCTCTTTTTCGTCCACAGTTACTCCTGTTGGATGTGGTTTGTCCGTCTTGGTGGTACGCTGACATTACCCTGGATACAGTGGCTCTTGATACATCACAAAGACTTGTTGTCTTGGTCACAGATGCGCCAGAGAGACGCACACCAACAATTTGTCCTCCTTGGAACTCTGATAAGTCACCCATAATGTTGTGTGCATTGCAATATTTTAAGCAAAACTGTGCTATTACTCTGCTAATTAAACCTTCAAACTTTGCTCTTACTGGTGGAATGTGCAAACAATGAAGATTGGCCACCAGGTAGGTCAAATTTAGCCATGAAACCTGCAAAACTAAATTGGCCAGTGTTTCAGTTTCATTGTCCAACCCTTGTATGTATACAGTATATATCCTACAGTATATATCCAATCTATATACAGTATTTATTTATTTTTTTATTATTTGCCAAGTAATTACAATGTTATTACCATGTGTGATTTTACTTCATTTACCTTCATTCTACATTTTTTAACATGAAGTGAATCGAACAAAACTATGGTTACAAAGTTCAAAAACCCCAGTATGTCACAGCAACGACCCGCTCTAGGCCATTGCGGTTTAGCATTACTATGAATATGCTAGATCTCATTCCTGCTGGACAGACTGTTAGGTTGTGGTTTGTTATTTCTTATACAGAGAAGGTGCCAGAAGTTGTTATACAGTGTTCTCCTCCTACAGAGCACAGTTTCAGAAGCAGTAACTGCACTGTAAAATTAAATTCTAAATTACACTGGATGAACACTATGTAACATTAAGGAGAAATTCCTCCTTATCGTAAGCCTATAGATATGAATCTGTATATGTACATTTGTGTAGTCAGGAATAAAATAAATACTGTGCAGTCCAAAGTCTGAAAGCATTAGTGAAGAAGCCTACTGTATATTTTGCATTCTGATAATACATGTTAGATCAAAACCATCATCTGAACATGTGATTTAATCAAACGTATAAGACTCAACTTTGATTCAAAAGATTTAAACTGCTAAAGATGATCAATTGCATTGTTTAATTTTCACAGCAAAGGAATCCTACAATCTTAAACACTAATGATATCAAATATTTCCTTTTTTCACTCCCTTATTTAATTTAGTGTGGTCTCAAATTTCAGGATATCACTGTCCTTGTCAAATACTGCAACCTGGTTTGCTTGTGGCAATAGTTTTGATTGAAGCAGTCAGTAGTAGTAGTAATAATAATAATAATAATAATAATAATAATAATAATAATAATAATAATAATAATAATATTCATAATTTGGTCAAATCAGGTTTTTTTTGCAAGTATGCAGCTTCTTTAATTAACATGTAAATATTAACAGTAGATTTCTTGTTGTTCAATAATTAACCAATTCTATTACATTTTTAAGTAGTAATTTTAAGTAATTAAGTAAGTGTGTATATAATATTAAGCAAGTAATTGAGTGAGGGAGTAAAAGGTCATGTGGTCCTATATCAATGGGTGCATTGAGGTAAGAAAGGAAATGCATGAATCATGCATAGTGCCGACTGTACAAGCCTCTCAAGGCAGTGTTATGATCTGGAGTTGCTTCAGTTGGTCAGGTCCAGTCTCAGCAATAAAATTAAGTCAATTAATGACCTGAATGCACTCAATGAGCAGTTTATCACATCAAT
Organism: Clarias fuscus; assembly: GCA_030347435.1. NCBI lineage: Eukaryota > Metazoa > Chordata > Actinopteri > Siluriformes > Clariidae > Clarias > Clarias fuscus. Next base: position 11,528,745 of record CM059230.1, on the reverse strand, counting down.
TGATTTTTTTTTCTTTTCCTGATGGCACAGGCATATTCCAGGACTCAAATTGCGAAACGGTGTTTCTCGGAGCATTTTCACAAATGAACTGGCCACCACATTGTAAGCTATAATCAAAACTAAAGGTGATTGAATGAAATCTTAGAGAAAGACAGTCTAGTAAATAGGCAAGTTAAAAAGTAACTTAGTAAATATTTTTTTTTAAAAAGTGAGTGAATGAGAGCATGAGTAAGTTAGTAAGTCAGTAAGTAAAGTAAAATAAGTAAAATTGCCAAGTGTGTAAGTTAGCAGATAAAGTAAGTAACATTTTCAAACAACTATTTAAAATAAGTGAGTGATTGATGAAGTAAAACTAAAAAGTAGGTCAGGATAAATAAGTGAGTGAGTAATTAAAGTAAATAAAAGTAATTAACTTAGCTAGTCAGTAAGTAAAATAATCAGAAGCATTAGCGGGAGAGATTAAGTAAGTCAGTCAGTATAATCAGTAAAATAAAGAAGTAAGCAAGCAAGTAAAATAGGTTAGGCAGTCAGTCAGTTGGTAAGTTACCAAGTCAGTCAGGAGATAAGAGTGTAAGTAGGTAAGGAGGTAAATTTGCTATTTATAACAGCAGAAATTAGAAAAACAATGATTCGCTCACCTCAGTGAATTTCTGTGTGCTTTCACGCCTTTGCTTCACTGATTAACTAAAATTCATTTAAAATTCTATGTACGTATACTGTAATTGTTTGCTTTTATGAGAGAAATAAAAATGTGAAGCTTTTGGAATGACACATGGAGCAAACTATACTGTAGAAGCAAATATTTTGATTATATAAATTTCAAATGTAAGAATTGATAGAAACAGCCTAGATTGCTAGAGCAGTGTACTTCATGTGTACCTCTTTAGTGCAGGGTGTGGACCCTCTCCCATGAGAACAAATGACTGAGTATGCGGTGTGTGTATGTGGGTGTTGATGCAGCAGCTTATCTCTCAGACTGTGCTAATATTATCCACTGTGTTTCAAACAAGCTGTGGAGATTATATCAGTATGTAGCACACTTCAGCTAGGGTTTTACTTTAACAGACATGACTTCACCTCTGTGCCTTCTGCAGAGAGCAAGATAAGTCAAACAAAATCTTTATCTTTACAACAGAGACAGAATCGTCATGAGAAACAGGGCAATCTAATGCACTAAGTACACCAGGTCTCATGTTTAATTGCAAGTGCGATACAACTACATTAGTACTGATTGCTTGGACAAATTTAATGAAACTAATCAAGAACTTATAACAAGGGAGAGTGAGGAATTTATGACTCAATGCCTCCTGGTAATTGGGCTAGTGTTGGTTTAGGGGATAGTCAGTCAGTCACTCATTGTCTATACCACTTTATCCTGTATTCAGGGTCGCGGCGGCCTGGAGCCTATTCCAGGAGACTAGATAGGATACCAGTCCATCACAGGGCACACACACACATACACACTACAGGCAATTTGGGATATTAGGCAATCAGCCTAATCTGCAGGTCTTTAGACTGTGGGAGGAAACCAGAGTACCCGGAGGAAACCCACCAAACACAGGGAGGAGAATCGGACCTGGCCAGGAAACAAACCCGAACCCTGGAGGTGCAAGGCGACAGTGCTAACCACTAGAGCACCGTGCTGCAGTATGGGGATATGATGAGGGTTAAAATGATACCTTGACCATTGCTAAAGAATGGTATAAAAACATTAACCATAAATTCTTTTACAAGTTATATACCCAGCTCTGGAAGCATATCACAACCCAAAGACGCATCGACTCATAGAGATCAGAACCAAACACGGAATAATCATCATAGGCAAAAATTACACACAATATTAGAGATACTTTACAGCTTCAGAGTCTGAGTATACTACACATGGAAAGTTTGGTTAGTAGTAAGATACAGTGAAGGTATTTACTGCAATGATGGAGAACTTTAGATCATTGGACGGCCATTGTCTTATTCCAAACTGAATCATACTTGAAATATCTTCATGCAGACTGACTTTTATTACGTTTAATACAGTACATAGAAAATGATGGCTGCAGGAAGATTAAAATATAAACAGAAGTGTCTATGATGTTTTGTCAAAAAATAGTTGTTACATAAAGAAATTAAGAAATACATGCAGACGTGCTGTACATATTTGATCGCATTTTGCCAGAATAAGGCTGCAGTTAATCCCATCTGATGAGCTTCCTGAGCTTCCTTACAATTTTGTTTTAACTGTCTGATTATTAAGTTGTTCATGCATCAGTTCTTGTTGAGAAATAAAATGCTTGAACACTACAACAGATTAAGTGTCTTTGAGCAAAATGTAATAATTCGACTAATGTTTTTATTAATATTTTTTTCTTGATTTAGTTACTGGAAAGAAAAGAGTCTGTGGTTGGTTGGTTGTTAGTCATCTGTTAAAAAAATAAACTGAACCTATACTAGACTCCAATGTAAAAGCTGCACGTCTGGTTTGCAGGGCGAGCCATCCCATAATTTCAGTGGTATTTCTTTTAGGTCTTTTATATGCCGAAACCCAAATTTTCCATTTTGCTAGATGAGAACTGTCTCATATGTAGAGAAAACAGGCAAATTTGTTCAGGATTATGACCAGCAACAGCACCTGTCAGTGCAAAAGAATTTACCCACTTAAGATTTTCCATATTGTGCAGTGTTTCAACCTGATATCAAAATGGACTATTAGAAGAACACATAATTCAAGCTATTTTTGAAAGTTATTTTAAGACATGCATATGGAAGATCCCTTCTTTAATTATCAGCATTGCTGTTCATTGTGAGAATCACCTCCGAGTGTTTCCAAGATTTGCATAGTGACTATTGGGTAGGAAATTTAGGACCATCTCTAAAGTATGCAATGTGAGTTGGTGAGGAACAAATGCCTCATGCCTGTGCTTCACCCTGATCACACCCTATCACTACATGCCTAAAAAGATTGCAATGACTCAACGTTAGCATATATAATATAAACCTTTATAATGCAATTAAAGAATCTAATAAATAAAAAAAGGCAACAGAACTTTGGATTTCTTTCTACATAAATACATCATGTATTTCCTTTTAAATACATGATGTATGCATCTTTGTAGGTAAGGTAAGTGTAGCCACTCTATCCTCAGTTATTGAGTGTCTGAGTGTTTATCAGTCCACGTGTATATTAGCTTTCATTACTAAAACCCATACCACAGCCATGTTGACGTCTCGATTCTCACTGGTCATTAGTTTTGGCTGCAAGTTTATATCATAAAGCTCTTTCTAATGCATTTTCATCTTCACTTGTCTTAATAAGGGCTGCTTCATGTGTTTAGTGAAAAGTGATTGTTGTCAAATTGTTGTCGTAGGAACAGGAATAAAATGACTTTATGTTATTTCAAAATACTCAACTGCACTGTTCCTGTATGAGCACAGCATTTCACCCATTCCTCGCATAATCATTTTAACATGTTATGAGTTGTTGCTATGTCTTTTAACATGTTATTTCCCCACTGTAGGTGTTCAAGTCTCATGTGTAGTCACGTGACTCTACCATATCCAGTCTGTGACATGGGTGCAACATGAAGGAGAACACTTGCACTAGAAAAAAAAAATCTCAACTTTAATAACTGAGCATATATGCCGTATAGACCTTGTCAGTGAACTTGAAAGGAAAAAAAAATTATTCATAATCAAGGTAAAATATTCAGCTAATCGTGATATTGATTTGAGGTTGTATCACCCTGCAGTAGTTATGAGATATATTGCACAATGTAACTGTTTGGGTGATATGAAATATTGCTTCATTATGAAAAAGAATATTCTATGATATTTGTTACAATTGTAAATCTATCAGCTTTTTTTTTACTACAGGGTCTGTGAGTGTTTACATGTAAAAAAAAAAAAAAATTTTTTAACTGTCTTACTGTTTGGGAGTTAAAAAGAGAGTAAAATAACTGACAGACTCTGTTTCAAGTTTTTTAACAAGAATTGAGTAACTTCCTAACGCACTTGCGTTGCTCAATATGCAACGTCCCAAATGGGCTGGGTCATTATGTCCACCATGCCCATAACACTATCACAAAACAGGGCTTCCCATGAATATGCCTGGGGCAAAGCTCAAAGTTAATGAACTGGAGCTCTATTTCCACCAGTTACCAAATGCCACGCTAGCCACTATATATATGCATTGTAATGATATTATAATTAATTATTTTATTCTCGTAGAGGACTATACAATCTACCAAACCCCATTAAATCTACCAATCTACCAATGGTAGGCATGTGATATTCATGGAAATTCCCTCCAAAACTGGAAACTGAAAAAAGGATCTAATAACCAGCAGAAACAACTTTATAAGGCAATGAATTTCCTGTGAAAGGGAATAAAAATGCCATTTTGAGGAACAAAATGAACAAAATTGATGTACGAAAGATACAATTTATTATTTCATCATTCATTACAACACTAATGTTGTAGAACATGCTTAACATACAAAAAATGTTTCACCAGCCCAAGAACGGATGAGAGCTTATGAAACTGACTTCTGTTTCGACAGATGCTTTGTTGCAACCCCTTTTTAACCCTATAGAGAGTAACCAGTCATGATCATATCCCTTTCTGTCCTCTGTTTGTTGTGTTTGTGTGTGTGTGTGTGTGTGTGTGTGTGTGTGTTTTCACATGCTGGGGACAGCTGCTGAAGTGGGCCTGACAAGAACTCAGTCCTGCCAGGATTTTCACATAGCTGACATTCAGAATGTAATGAACTGAAATAGCCTGGAAGGCACACACACACACACACACACACACACACACACACACACACACACACACACACACACACACACACACACACACACACACACACACACACACACACACACATGCCTGGGATCAGCCCTTTAACATTATAGGGTATAGTTGTCTGCTCTGAGCTCCTGCTTGGATTAATGATCAATGACAGCAATATTTCATCTACAGGATGTTTATGATACTAGAATAATGATGCTGCAAAGTTTATCACCCTGACGTTGATTATTTTCCTATAAAAGCACATCACTGAGTGTTTTATTCCTCTTAACCATATGCTCGAACAAATGATACATGCATATTTTGAGGCAACTGTATGATGCTGTTATCTATAAACCATCCTTGCTCCATTGCTTGCTAGCATTAAATAGGAGACACTGTCTGAAACATGAAGCGGGACCTGTACATTAGAAGTGATCTGGATGACAATGTGTCACTTAGAACTGCAAAAAAACAACGGTCATACCATGGATGAATAAAATCTATCTGTTACAACAACAAAATATATGTGATATGTGAATAAGGGATTAAGTAGCAGTTAATTTTACATCCGTCTTGTATCATTTACGGATTTTGCCTCAACTGCTTTGATCGTTTTAAGGTTTGTTAATTATTGTAGGTTATGCTATAAATGAGGTAATCTGGGAGTAGAGTTGCCACCTGCCATAGTTTTCCCAGTACTGTCCCCCTTTTTGAACAATTTGAAAACATTTGATTTCTCAGGGCACATAATGTGTAATTTTATTTTGAAATGCCTAATTTTCACAGCTTTTAAAAAAAATACATCTGTATTGCATAACACTAGCTATCCAGAAGTTGCCAATGACTAAATGCAGCAATGGAACACTGCAGTGGTCTAGAAGGCTACAGAATGTTACTTGTGACTTCAATCACCTTTCTCGTTAATTGCTAACTAATAATGTTTATTGATGGTTGTGTACTAGGATTGGCTAAAGTAAGAGCAATATATACACTGGTTTGAAGCACATTTACAGCCTCCTTAGAGAGTCCAGCATCCAGAGCATTGTATAGTATTTATGAAATACACATCCTCATGATCGCTCACTTTGTCAGAAACTCAAAACTCCTACAAGCTAAAATTCTGGAAAAAAATTCTGGGTTATATATTGGTAGACATAACCCAGACCCTTGAAGGAAGTTTCTTAGAGTGTGCTCACAGGCTGTCAAAAACTAGCTAAATGACCTGCTAACATTTTATTTGATTAGCTAACAAGCTAGCAGAATGTATCATTCAACAAAGATTAGCCAATATAATGTGCCTTATGCTTTACAAACAACAAACTAGCCACCAGGTTATGATTAGCTGTTCACTAGGTGTAAACAGCTAGTTTTTCTTTCAAATCTTCTGGTAAATGTGAGTACAGAAGGAATATTTTTCATGTTATTTCTCTGATTAGACTGTATAATTATTTATTCACTGCTGTTTTCCTGATGCTAAACTGGTAGCTATATGCTTATTTGTTAGCAACGCTTAAGTGCTAAAAGAAGCAACTTCAGAACTTGAAGTTTGAAGTAAATTTCAATTAACTTGAAATAAGTCTGTAATATGCTAGCAACACTTGTTTTGTGGTGTCTCTGAAAGAAACAGAGAGCTACAGATGATAGTAATGATAACGCTGCACTGAAGCTCAAAGTCATATTACTTAAACAACAAATTTGAGCAAAGCCCACTATCTTTCAACATTAACAGCACTTCTGTGCCCTTAAAGCCACAGCCATATGTCAGAGGAACAAACCAGCAAGCACTAATTTACACTCATGACATGGCTAATTTCATTTTAAAACTGAATAACCTAAAGCTCAGGTAGTATTACAGTAATGGTGAATTATTACATAATATTATAATTTGTCTATAAAAATATATGGTAATGCAAAAAAAAGGGGGCTAAATTATAACCATGTTGCTGCTGAATGTGTCAGAAGGTATTGCTTAATTGTCTACAACACCAGCTCTGACATTATTGATTCTATTGTAACAGCTACAGTACACAGGCTCCACATAATATAAGGAGTCTCCGGTATTAGTCAAGCTAAAGCTGCAACTTTATGCCTGCTTCACTACTCCACTTCACTTCACATGCTTGCAAGTCTTCTGAATAAAGGGATTTACAGTTAACCAGTAACATGAGCATTTTTAGATTAAGTATAAGAATAAAAAAACTACCTTCATTTATCTATATAATACACTGCTATAGTAATGCACTTATTTCAGTTATTTACTAGTTCTTGGATGAGATTAAGGCAGAAAGTTTTTCTTGATACATCAGAGTCATGGTCAGGCTTCCTACTTCATGTCTGAAATGCTGATCTCCCAGGAACTCCTTTCATGGCCCAAATAAGTGGAAATCGCTTGGAGCAAGAATATTTGGCAATAACTCCCAACTGAGCTCCAGTTATATGCAAGTGGTGTGGTGATTTGTTGCACTGTCCTGCAAAAATGTCTTTGGCCATCAAGCCCGGCTGTTTATTACACTGAACTAAATGTTCACATAATGACTGGAGTGGTCTCTGAGCCACCACTGCTGGGATCATCATTCATGATCAACATTCTTTAAAATGTTTGCACCATTCAAATGTCTTACTGCAGTTAAGAGGCTCATAACCATAATGTGCTTAAATTCCATAAATGTCAACTAGTTTTACAACTTCCTTCACAAGAAATTTCATCATAAGGCCCGGTTTGACATAAACGCCCCTTCTGCATTATTTATAGCTTCAGTTGAGAAAGTTGGGAAAGTAACATTTTGAAAACTTAACAAACAGTAAACTCTAAAGCAACAAAACTAAAGCAAATAAAATGTCCGTTAGGATGCAGTTCACCTCTCTAAGTTTGATAAAATTAGCATGGATATCTATTAAAGTCAAGCCAAAGCTTGTTTACCAGTGACATCTCTGCAGGCATACACCTCAAAATAGTCAAATGCTATTTAAAGTGAATGCCATTTTCTTTTTATTACTTTTACACTTCAGCAGCCTCGCACATACCATACTAAATAAAATGATCATATCTGTTTTTATGTCCATTCTCACACGTACACGCTTACACGAGCATATCACGTAAGCCCGCCCTTTTGATTTGTTCTACGGATGAGGTTACACCACTTCCTGTGTCAGTTAGCTCACTGCAATACCAGCCATGCTTTAGTTTAACTGAAGACGCAAATGTTGTTGGTCTTCCACCACTGCACAGAAACGTGCAAATACAGCATGCCAGAGAATTTGTATCAGTATGCACTGGAGTAAAAAAAATAAATAACAACTTATTTGAAACTTAATTCTTTTTTAAATAGGTTTTCAAAATAAGTATGAGAATAGTTATTTATGTTAACGATATGTCTCATTTTTTTCACCACTTTTCACTTGGAGGATATTTATCACTTTATTAGTCTAATTAAGCTCTGCTAGAACTTTACAAGCAAATTAAACCCAATTTAGCCCCAAAACACAATGCAATATCAAAAGTCACCATCTAACATTAGAATTACATAATTACAATATACAATACAGTAATTACAATATAATTACATTTTGATCATGAAATGTGGTATAAACTTTATGAACCTGTTATAAATGTATGCATTATTTAAATGCTAAATCATCATATTGCCACAGTTGACTTTTAACTTGACTGTTATTTAGTTATTTAGACAACTTAAACAACTTAACATAACGTTTCATCACAGGAAGCTCTGCTGCTAATCAGAGAATCACACCATCCCATTTAATTAACAAACCCCAAATAAAACTATGCGTCTTGTGCTTACCGCCATGTTTTCCCCTCCTGTGTTTGGAGAGTTCCCCTGAACACTCTTGCTGCTCTCTAGTTTATCAGCTAGCTGAAGTTGAAGCTGGAGCTCTCCTCTCACCCTCCACCCAAGGCCAGGGTTGCCAGGTTGGGGCTTAGTGTTTACAGCTGACACCTGGTGTAAAAAACATCCCTAGCAATCAGTTCTCTTAAAACCATATTGAGATGTTCGAGATCTCGTAAACCTGTACCATTTTGTCCATCACAATTCAAATTAATAGTAGTCAAAATTGAACAGGACACTTCAATCTGGCAACCTTGCCGTAATGCCAGCCCCCCTCTTGTCCACGAGGAAGGCTTGAGTAGCTATAGAGCAGATCGTCAGTTATATTTAGCCGTGACGCTCACAACAGGACTCAGCCAGACCAAAGTAGGGGAAGGAGAACATACGATGTCAAATAATTGTTATTTCATTTAAAATATATATAACAAATCATATAAGTAGAATACGGTTATCATAATAATGATATTTAAATTAATATTACATATAAGTAATAATGTAAAAATTACCACTTAAAACATCCAAACAAAAAATTATAATAAACATTGTGTATACACAAATAATATATAAACAAAAACAAACAAATCATATTCTATGAGCATGTGTGAAAATCAGTGGCCTTGATAGAGCCTTCGTCAGGATAAGCTGCGATAGGACTTTTAATATGTCCAAATTACATATTTATGTCGTTATCAGTCCAACAAAATGCACCCATCAGTGTAAAGTGGACATACAGTAGTAATGAACACGCACATGGGTAAAACATTTACTGCTTACTTACACTGCCACCCAAGGGGAGGGATCAGAACCTAAACTCAGCAGTTTGAGGTTTTTGTGATGCGACAACAACACTACCATTTAGGGAGGAATTGAAAGAGGAAGCTGCATTTTGATAGATGCTGAGTTGTGGGGGAAGGGGAAGCCTTTAATACTAGAGCAAGTCAGTTCTCTTTGGTCAGGTGTCCTCGATATCCATGTTGCATTAAAGTACCTTACTGTACTCATTGTTCCACTGTTTTCAAAATGTCTTATTATTCAATCACATGGTGAAGCCCTTGACATAAGCCATTGAAGAAAATAGCTGTAAGGCTTTCTTAGACTGAAATATGTTATCAGGTCATCGCCAGACCTTTTAGATAGCTTAGACCCAGTAACTTTTTTAGAGTGAAACTCTAGTGTTGGGTGGAAATCTCTAACCAGCTATAAAAAAACCTCATCACATTATAGATGCACGAATGGAAACTGTTCTGAAAACAGTCCTCAAATTAGGACCCATACAATTGAACCAGTTCTATGTTTCTAGAACTGTTATCAGAACTGTTTCTTCAAATTCCAGTTGTAGAACTGAATTGGCACAAAGTGACAGAATTTTTTTTAACTAAGTAAAGCACATTTGTTTATGTCTGAAGTAAAACAGTATGTATCTCTACCTGTTCTGTTTTCAGCTGTTCTGAGGTCTTGTCTACTTCTCAGTCTCTCCTCACAAGTAAGAGCCGTTTCCAAAATTTTCAGGTCAAACGTGGTAGTGTTTGCTAGCTAAGCTGCTAACTATCTAGCTACAATTGAATAAAGATGACACTAAAAGCTAGCTATATGACCTATACATAAATAAAAATGCATTTCATGAATTAACATTTACTGTATACTAAGAATATTTTTTTCAACAAAGCTGCCAACTCTTACGCATTGAGTGTAAAACTCGTGCACTCACACTCACACGTTCTCACACCACACTCCCAATTTCTCCCATTTTCATATTCAAAACAATTGTCTGTGGAAGACTGTGGAAGTCAAATGATCCTTCCAGGGTGTCTTTAGTACACAGGTGTGTTGCGTGCGGAGTGCACCAGCACGATGCTCCACCCCAGCTGGAGGCTGAGTGAGGGCAGTGACATAGTATTATCCAAAAATGGAATATCAATATTTGCATTGACTTTAAATATGTAGCACCTTTATTTATACATAAGAACACTCAAAGGCTAACAAACATGATTGATAGAGAATAACATGTCTGAGAAAGGAAGAGTGAGAGAGATTCACAATCATCCACAACCCCACTTTATATTTCATATATTTATCCTTTTCCTTTCCCTCTCCCCTTCTTTTGTATCAATAATGATTCTTCTTTGACTGTATTTTGTCTATTTATTATTATTATTATTATTATTATTATTATTATTATTATTATTATTACCTTTGGTTTTTGCTTTCCGTCTGCTTCTGTAGTTCTGTCACTAGTTTCACTTGCGTATTTTTTTTTTTATCTTTGTATTTATGTTATGACACACACACACACAGCCACACACCCACCTTCAGGATCTGTGGCTGATTTACCATTTATAATATTTGATTTTCCATTTTTGATCTGTTTCTGCTTGCTGAAGTTTCCCAGCTGCCCTCATACATTCTCTTTGTTCTACGGCTCCTGCACGTCTGTTGCATTTCACATAATATTGCTTGCATTTTGTTGTGTTCTCTCTTAATCAAGTTTGTTAACCCCCTGAATGTTCTTATGAATATAAATAATGAGACATTGTTTAAACTTGATGCAAATGCTGTCATTTTCTCTGTCCTGCGTGTATAAAATATTACTGGCTGGGCCTGCGTACTGGGGCATCTTGTACATGTGCACACAGTAATGCCCTTATTTTCAGAATATCACTCCAGCTCTGTTTCCAGCTCTTGGCAGCTCTGTTTCCAATTACACTGACAATATAACAAGCTAAGCTGGTTGTGTAAAACTGTTATGGGTTAGGCTACTGACAAGTTACGAGGTTCCTCCCCTTTGAGAGATCTCACATTCATTATATGGAGAGGCTTTATGCTCGTGTAGAAACTTTCTAAAAATTTGTCATAGGAGTCCATAGAAGCATGGAATCAAGATCAATAAGGCATCTACTGGGTATTTTCTAAAAAAAAAACATACTGCTGTGAAATATTCAATTAACCAATTTTCTAAAACCTTACACTTCACCAAGAGTGCTTAGTAATATTGTCCATTAAAAAGTGCATACATTTTATTAATTTTAGAGAAATATATTGTACTTAAAGTAATTGGCAATGGGCGACTTCTTAACATCTAAGGAGTTCATGGCCCAAGTAGGATCCTGATTAGACATAAGATGATGGATGGATGGATAGATAGATAGATAGATAGATAGATAGATAGATAGATAGATAGATAGATAGATAGATAGAAGTGACAACAGTGCAACTCATATTAATTATGCAAATATCTAAGTACAGAATTGTGCAAAGAGCAGCAGGAAAGTGAGAATGAAATTGAGTCTGTGTGTAATGGCAAGATATGCAATAGTTGGAGTAACTGAGCAGATCCTGAAGGTAACACATGAGAGAGTGATTTATATACTGTAGTTGTGATTTACAGTATATAGCAGACGAGTCTTAGCCTAGATCTCCCAGTCCACATTCAAGTCAAGTCAAGTCAATTTATTTATATAGCGCTTTTAACAATTGACATTGTCGCAAAGCAGCTTTACACAATAAAAGATGTAAGTTTGTATGCAATGTGTATGAAATGCACCTTGTAGTAAGGTGTTGAAAAGCCGAATGACTGGGGACAAAGGACTTTTCTGACAGTTGAGCAGCTTTGCGACAGAAGTCTTCCACTGAACACACTGCTCTGTTTGCAGAAAACTATGTGCAGTGGGTGGTCAGGGTTGGCCATGACGGTCAGCATTTTGTTTCATGTCCTCCTTTCACCACTTCCTCGAAAGAGTCCAGCTCCAAACCAGCTCTTCTGACCACCTTGTCCAATCGCGCTTATCTGTTCACTTTTGAGATGCACATACCTAAGCAACATACTAGCTAGAAAGCTAGAAACTCTTACGAGGGATGTTAGTCTTAAGGTTTTAATACCATTAGCTAATAGTAGCTTATAACAAACGATGCCAAATGATGCCTTCAGAAAATTTGCATTGTCCATGAGTTTGTTTTGGTCAGTGGAACCAGAAGGGCATCTCTTCTGTGCTAGATATATGACTTGCTTGTTCCTGCAAAAAAAACACATGTAAACAGTCATTTCAATTTGATAATTATAAAATAAATGTAAAAAAAAATATATATATATTTCTAGACGTGATATCTCCTTTGTTTTTGCAGAGTAGCCTAGCATGCTGATATTTGATATTTACCAAGTTGTTCACTGTCATATTATGTGACTCTTGTAACTGCACTCATGTTGACTGTGTGAGGAAGTTAGCATGGTTAAACATCTTTATGCAGATTGTGTTTACCAGTGCATTTGTTAAACCAGCTTCTTAAACCACATGATCTCTGCGGAAAGATTAAAGAGGAAATACAAAATTTCCCCCTTGTTTTGATAAAGCATGTTTATGAAGATAAAATGCATGTAAAGAGTTACCTTGGCTAAAACCTGCCATTGTCATTTTCTGTCTCTTTATTTGAATTCAGCTAGAGCAATATATATATATAACTGACTTTACTAGCTTTTGACACTTTTCTCGAACCACAGTCTGCTTATTTTTTTGCTAACAAACTTGAGGCCATCAAATGTACTGAGCTTGTATTAGCTCACAGTAGTCTTTTTCATAATAAAAGATGCAGAAATGTAGTGAAGTAAAAGTATTGATTTTTGCTGTACAATGTAGCGGAGTAGTAAAAGTAAAATAAAAAATAAACGTCTAATAAAAGAACTAAAGTAAAGTACAGATACAGTATGTGAAATGTGTACTTAAGTATAGTACTAAAATATAATAACATTGTGAAGCCAAATATATGTTTCCGGTCTGAATGGTGAACAGTCACCCCTCTCTTTTTTAGGCTATTTAGTTCATTCCCACTGGAGAGCAAAATGGAGTCTCACCTAGTAGACTGATCACCAGAGTGCCTGTGGAGTCAAGTAGAGATATTTTCTTATACTTTACTGCAGTTGTGTTTACAACAGTATGAGGTATGAATAAACAATCTCAGCTCACATCATGACAGTGTGCACACTTTTACAACAAGTCCATAACAGATCAAACAAAAGGTTCATTTTACTCAAGTTTTTTTTTTTTTTTTTTGCTTTTCTTTTGTCTGTTTCTCTGTGCCCTTCTTGAGCGTGGCGGTGCAGTGTAAAGGGTCTGGTGGATGCCGATCCGGGGCTTTTGTGGGTGCGTGGCCAGAATTGTGATTGGTTTGGGATCTGGTATGGTCTTTATGGCCTTTAGTGTAGTGTGATGCTGGTGCTGGATGGGTCAGTTTGGGTGTCTCAGGAGCTTCAGCCTGATATTGCCTTCTACTGATGTGACCCAACTAGTTCAGGTTTGGGATCTGGTGCCCCCTGAGATGCCCTTTCTGCTCATCTCGGTTGTGAGACTACACAGATACAGTAATATGATACTGATTGTACTGATGGTTTATTCTTTTTCAGTTCCCTATTGCACTTGGTGGTGGTTCACACGTTTGTGCTGCTTTGTATTTATTCACATGTGTAATTTAAATAAATATATAAATAAATAAATACATTTCTAATAGTTTCAAAATTTCTGTTTGCTGATGTCTTTAACATCAGCGATTAACTCAAGTGATTAATGGTAACATTACCTGCTGCCCTTTGATATTTTAGATTTTTTTTTTGTTTGTCAAATATGTAAAAATGTTAGATGACAATGCCATGGATGACAATGCCACTCAAAAAACAAAGCATGACACCTCTGGTTCTAATAATCATAAATTACACTAACTGTCAGTCTCTCACTGTCTGTCACCAACTTAATGCTAGTTCCACTTGTTAAGAAAGAATATGTGTAGCAGAAGCAAAATAATTGGTTAAGTTAAGCGGCAACCTGGCGACATTGGAGTCGAAACGGGGAAACCCTGGTCAGCAGTCCAACACCTTAACCAATTCATGCTAACCCACCTTATGTAATATAGAAATGCCCTTAACTAAGATAGCATCAAAGTAAGGCCTGCCTTTGAGTGTTCATATAAACACAAGATTTCATCTGTTTATCTTTTTATTCACACACATATCAGCAAGAAAACATTTGTGCCACACAGAAAGCTGTTATCAGAAAGCTTTGGTGGCTAATCAATATAAAATGCCAAGAAAAGGGCATTCTACAGTATGAACCGAAAAAATGGCTTAAGTTACCTGTGTCAACCAGAAGTCAGTCACGCTGGAACAGAGTCAATCTGAATGTAGCAGACCACACGACCTTGCTCCAAAAATCTAATCTTTATGCTCCCTAGCTTTTTCTCCCCCTCTTTTATCTGTTCAGTCTCACTAACAAATGGTTTTCTTAGGATCACACATTTGTTTAATTCCAATCCTGAGTTCTAATCATATTCCATGTTTGGAAATGTTCTTACTATCTCTACTAAATGTAGCTTTGATTTCTTCTGACAGTTTGTTTATGGTGCAACTTCACCAAGAGTTCACCAAGTCATGGCCATTTTTTTTAGCACATTCCTTCTGTGGAGTTGGAAGCTCAGCACCATCCTTGCAATTTTTTAAAATAAAGTTTTTGGCCGGCTCTTCACAATTTCAGTTATTTAAAATCTCTTCAATAGCTTTTTGCTTGCTTGATGACCGTTCTGAAATAGTGATTGTTTGTCTGCCCAGGCAGTGTTGTTTCTATATTGAGGAAATACTTTCCTCACTTCTGCATGAGCAAACAGTTCTGGATATTGTGTGTGGATGCTGGGACCTTGTGAAATATTCATACTTGCATTAAAAACCTATGAACTATACCAACATTTTCTGAATTACATTTTTATTACATACTATGAGAATAGTAAATAGAAGACACCATAGACATAAACTGCTTCAATTGTTTTAACTCTTCAACTAGGCTTTAAATCCACAGTTCTAGCAATCACTGACCAACTGAAGATTAATTTTTAAGTCAAATAAAATTGTCTAGATTGGATTGTCTATACTGTCAATCTTCATTTAAATGCACACTTGGTATCGAATATACAGGGTGGGCCATTTATATGGATACACCTTAATAAAATGGGAATGGTTGGTGATATTAACGTCCTGTTTGTGGCACATTAGTAGATGTGAGGGGGCAAACTTTTCAAAATGGGTGGTGACCATGGTGGCCATTTGGAAGTCGGCCATCTTGGATCCAACTTTTGTTTTTTCAATAGGAAGAGGGTCATGTGACACATCAAACTTATTGGGAATTTTACACGAAAAACAATGGTGTGCTTGGTTTTAACGTAACTTTATCCTTTCATGAGTTATTTACAAGTTTCTGACCACTTATAAAATGTGTTCAATGTGCTGCCCATTGTGATGGATTGTCAATGCAACCCTCTTCTCCCACTCTTCACACACTGATAGCAACACTGCAGGAGAAATGCCAGCACAGGCTTTCAGTATCCGTAGTTTCAGGTGCTGCACATCTCGTATCTTCACACCATAGACAATTGCCTTCAGATGACCCCAAAGATAAAAGTCTAAGGGGGTCAGATCGGGAGACCTTGGGGGCCATTCAACTGGCCCTACGATGACCAATCCACTTTTCAGGAAACTGTTCATCTAGGAATGCTCGGACCTGACACCCATAATGTGGTGGTGCACCATCTTGCTGGAAAAACTCAGGGAACGTGCCAGCTTCAGTGCATAAAGAGGGAAACACATCATCATGTAGCAATTTCAAATATCCAGTGGCCTTGAGATTTCCATTGATGAAGAATGGCCCCACTATCTTTGTACCCCATATACCACACCATACCATCACTTTTTTTTGTTCCAACAGTCTTGCAGGGATCTATCCAATGTGGGTTAGTGTCAGACCAATAGCGGTGGTTTTGTTTGTTATCTTCACCATTCACATAAAAGTTTGCCTCATCACTGAACAAAATCTTCTGCAGGACTGAGGACTGAGTGTCCTGTTCCAATTTTTTGTTTTGCCCATTCTGCAAATGGCCGATCTGGGTCATCCTCATTGAGATGCTGCAGTAGCTAGAGTTTGTAAGGGTGCCATTTGTGAGTAGCTAATATTCGCCGAAGGGATGTTCGACTAATGCCACTTTCCAGTGACATGCAGCGAGTGCTACGCTGTGGGCTCTTGCTGAATGAAGCTAGGACAGCCACTGATGTTTGTTCATTAGTGACAGTTTTCATGCGTCCACATTTTGACAAATCCAACACTGAACCAGTTTCACAAAACTTAGCAAGCAGTTTGCTAACTGTAGCATGGGAGATGGGTGGTCTCATAGGGTGTCTTGCATTGAAATCTGCTGCAATGACCCGGTTACTGCATTCACCAGATATCAACACAATTTCGATCCGCTCATGACGTGTTAACCTCTTCGACATGTCAATGGCTGTGAACAAAGAGAAACTTGTAAATAACTCATGAAAGAATAAAGTTATGTTGAAACCAAGCACACCATTGTTTTTCTTGTGAAATTCCCAATAAGTTTGATGTGTCACATGACCCTCTTCCTATTGAAAAAACAAAAGTTGGATCCAAGATGGCCGACTTCCAAATGGCCATCGTGGTCACCACCCATCTTGAAAAGTTTGCCCCCTCACATCTACTAATGTGCCACAAACAGGACATTAATATCACCAACCATTCCCATTTTATTAAGGTGTATTCATGTAAATGGCCCACCCTGTATTGTTCTTCCTTTCTACCACTCCCAGTAGTTATTAAACCTATTACCATTCCAACAGTTTGAAGTCATCAGTGGCACCACTGGTGATTCTAGGCCCTCTGAAAACATAACATACTGGGTCCCCAACCTTGATGAGGCCAACCCTTTTCAATTTCTTAATATGAGTCCTCTGGAAACTCAGGGGCCCTTGAATTCGTTCTTTCTTAAAACCCCCTTCCCCTCTTAGTGGCATCCCTGGAAGTCAATATAAAATTATGTCCAAATTCTGTGCCAAACCAGGTGTTAATGTGTTCTCCATGTTCCATTGCACTCTCTACATTACCTCTTTCAGAAGACTCGGGGCACGAGGCGGGATACTCCCTGGATGGGTGTTGTCACATTGAAACTCATTGACACAATTTGAAATTTGGAGATGCCAATCAGCTTACTTTGCATGTTTTTGGATTGTTGAAGAAAACTGGAGTACCCAGAACAAACTTACTATGCACAGGGAAAACATGCAAACTCCATGTACACGGACCAGAGGCTGGACTCAAATCCTCAACCTTGTATACCTCCAATACCACCACGCTGAATTGTCAGATTACAGTGTTAGGTTAATTTTTCTAAATGTGATTAAAATCATTATAATCATCAGTTAGAGTGATCCAGTTTGTAATGCCAATTGTTCAGAAAACAGGTTTGCATAGATGTTCTACAAAGTGGGTTTAAGGTAATAAGCACATTTTTTCCCATTAGCATGTTTCATTTACTGTTTTCACTTTTGCCATTACCACTGGATGCTATTTGTGGCACCCCATGAATTTCATATCCTCCTATTGGTGGATTTTAGATGACACTGAAACTTTAATAAAAGTATTTCTCACATTTCCCTCCATGTTAGCTGTTTTTGGTCACAATGGCACCAATTTTGATAGTCATAAAGCACAATTACACAGCTGTACTGAAAACCTAATCAATTAAAGCTAGCTTCAGTCTTTAGGTCATGTTTATGAACCCTTACAGATTCCCCAGGTTCTCTGCATTGCTGCAAGTTCAGCTGTTTGCATTTTTGATAAGAGTGTCATCTACATTTAAGCTAAATGTAGAGGGAAATGCTCCCACACTTGCTTTTTAAAGAATTTGACCCACCCATATTAGCTATTTTAAAAACGTGTTGTTTTTATTGTCTTTTATTTTCCAACCAGCTTGGATTAAATGAGCTTTCCCATGCTTTCACACAGTTTTAGCATTGCATGAGTGTAATTGCTGGTATAAAGTGTTATATTAATGTATATGCCACTGAATTTATATCGATTTGTTAAATATTATTTGTCTTCTTTTATTTCACTTTTTTAAGCATATCTTAAGAAAAAAAGGTAAACATTGCCGAATTTCCAGTATGAATATTTGTCAATACTTTTAAGTCTGTTACACTTATATACAGCTGTTTCTGAACAGTAATATTAGTTTCAGCCCACAACGTTATTAAATATTATGAAACAACTGTTATGTTTAACTTCGTCATCACTTCAGGAACAATAAACATTGCAAGCGAAACTTTTTACAACCTCCCAAGTACATTTTGTAATGTTTGGATGGTGTAATGCTTTTCAAACATAACCTTTAGAGTGACATAATGATGTGTACAATGTGAAAAATGTGAAGAAGAAAAAAGATAAAAGATACAAATCTGATATCCTGCGGTTTTTTTTTCCCACCAGTACAAGCAATTGAGTCATTTGAACCCATTGTCATTCAGTCATTTGAACCCATTGTCTCATGATGTTACAGTCTTATTTTTGTAGAATCTTCATCTCTGCCCTCTGCTGGCGTCTTTTTCTGTTGCCTGTATCTGTTCCCCATCTCCTCAGCTGCTGTGTGAAGAAAGACCTGAAATTTTCTCCAACAAAAAAGAACAGGATGGGATCCAGGCAGCTGTGGGCTACACACAAGCAAAGTGTCACTACGGCGCCTTTACGCACTAGCCAGACAACGCTGCACGAATTGCCAAACTTGTCGTTGCTCACATCCAGTTCTGTGTATAAAAAGACTGCCCTCATGGTATGATACGGTAAAAAGCAGATGATGAAAAAGCAGAGGCTGATGATGACCAAAGCAAAGGCTTTCTTCCTCAGGGTGTTGATCGTCTGCTGGGATGGCCCAGGCTTCCACAGTCTGTAGGCGACAAACACAGAGCACCACAAGGTGCATGCCAAAGGCAACACAAAGCCCACGGTCAGAGTTGTGTTGTTGATAATGATTAAAGTCCGGATGGTTTGGTTGTTGTTTCGTAACTCCATGCACTCGTGACTGTTATCTACGGTCGTATTTTTAGCCCCGGTCAGAAACAGCAAAGGACTGGTGGTCAGCGCAACAAACAGCCAGATAAACAGACAAACCAGTTGTCCGTTACACCATCTCTGCAAGCGTTTGTAGCGGTACGGCTGCGCCATCGCCAAGTACCGCATGATGTTAAGGGAAACCAAAAAGTAGATAGATGTGTACATGTTCAGGTAGAAGACGTAGAATATGAGACGGCAGGGCACCCAGCCGAATTTCCAACGAGAGCCCGAAAGATAGTAAGAAGCTCTGAAAGGCAACGAGCACACCAGCATAAGGTCTGACACCAGCAGATTAACCATGAACAGGTTGGTCGTAGTCAGACATCTCTTCTTTCTCCATACGCAGAAGAAGATGTACATGGAGACCAAGTGTCCTACAACACCCAGAATAAAGACAAGCAGGTAGGCAGCAGGAAACACGGACTCCTTGAACTCCTTAATGCTGCAGTTTTGTGAAACCATGTCACCACTTGGCATCGGGATGTGAGAAAAGAGAAAAACACAAACATCAGTAAATATACTTAGAAACATTCATGAGCATATTTAAAAGAATACACTGGATGTTTTCAGCATAATATATAAACGGGTAAGAAATGAAATGAAAAACAAAACAAAACATTGTAATGGGTGTTAATAAGGTGTTGTTGAGACACCACAATCTGCCAAAACACATTACAGTGGACCATGTTTTTACTTTGATTACATCACTGGCATTGTGTTAAGAGGCTTATACAATGTCACAACATTTATTTCTGTCAGCCGCATCGATTACTTCATCTTGTACTGATCATGGGAAAGTCAGACTGCTGCAACATCATCTCCTGCACATCTCTAAGATTCTTAATGGAGTTAAGGTTTGTTGTGACTCTGTGGTGGCCAATTCAGGTTTTTCCATTTTTCCCAATCACTCTGCAACAGGGTAAACCTGGACTCATCAGACCACATGACCTTTTCCCAGTGCTCCACAGTCCATTCTTTATGCTCCCTACTAAATTGAAGCTCTTGTGGAACTAATTTCTACTACTTTTTTTTTTTCATGATTTTTGATTTCACCAAAAGATGTGATATATATAATAAGCTCCTTATCAAAAACTTCAAAAATCTTTTCTGAACACGTTTCTTTCTCGAAGGTGATGCTTCACCACTATCCTTCCAGGTTTTAATAATGCATTGGACACTTCTTATCCAAATTTCATCATCTTAGTTGTTTTCTTTGCTTTATGCAGGCTAATAATTTGACCTTAGTGAGAGCAACATCTTTGCCACAACCACAGGATATGAATGAGAAGCTACTCACTGCATCATAAATTTTGAATTGTGGTGTACAGTATACTGTATATGCACATCTTTATTCAGGTGGGCACAGAACGGGCACTGCTTTTTTTTGTGTGTGTGTGTGGGGGGGGGGGGGGGTTGGTTTTGGAGACGTTACCTAGTAGAAAAGAAACACATAAGAACTATAAGGACTTTGCTATACATGTATCAAATAAATGACCTTGTGAAAGGTAAAAGTTTTATTCTCGTTTCTCACACCCCTTTCCATGGTGTGAGTCAGAAATGCCAGTCTATTTATTGCATGCACACACCCTCACAACTAGGGGCATTTTATCATAGCCAGTCCAACATGTTTTGGAAGGTTGGAGGAAAGCGGAAAAAGCAGAACAAACCCAGAGTGGGGGACCCTACACAGAAACAGATTGAACTGGGGACCCTGGAGCTCCAAGACATTAACAGTAAACAGGATCCAATCATGCCATGCTTTGCTTATGCCCCGTCATAGTTAGGATTTTAGGTGACGTGACATGTTGACACATTTTCACATTGTTCGTGGTGAATACTGTCTTTAGATGTCCATTTACTACTGAGTTTGGAGTAAAGGGCTTTTTTTTTTTTGGTTATTTTCTAAGCACAGAAAAATGTGTTCACAATTGTCTTCCAAACATACAGGACAATTAAGTTGAACTGAGATTATGGCAAACATTTTTTTTTAATAAGAATTACATCTTATATCTGAACGAATAAAATCGTGCATAGCTTCCGAGTTATCCTAGCATCGTAAGACTATGCAAATGTCACCTTAAATTATTTATTAGTTACAGTTTATTTCTCTTTACATATGTTTTCGATGCTTTTAACTATGCACAGGTCTTGAGTCAACTTTTCTTGTAATGTGATTTGAAGTTCACTTACTGAATACTTATTAAATTACAGGAAAATCAATAAAACCATGAAACCAGAGTATGTACAGTCGAAATGGCAGAAACGATTTTAGCTTAGCTACGGTGTACAGCAATAGATTACATACACCACAAGATGTGCCATGAGGTTTTACAGAAACTTCTAAATGCATTTATTATTTACATGCACACTAGACTTTCAGTTTCTCAGACAATTAGTGTGTCACTGTGTATTGGTTTATAAGTGACAAAGAATCTAACTTTTAGTACACAATTCAGCTAT
Source organism: Clarias fuscus (assembly GCA_030347435.1). Taxonomy (NCBI): domain Eukaryota; kingdom Metazoa; phylum Chordata; class Actinopteri; order Siluriformes; family Clariidae; genus Clarias; species Clarias fuscus. The sequence goes on along the minus strand of CM059230.1, from coordinate 11,506,729 downwards.
TTCACTTGCCATCATATGAATATATGAAAAAAAAAAAAAAAGCAGTTAGTTACCTTTTAAACTTGAATTTCAAACGGTAGACCTGTCAGGCAGAGGGAAATGCAGACGCCACGAGCTGCACCTCCAGAAGAGATAAGAGCTGCACGAGCTGCATGAGACTGAAGCAGGAAGGCAGAATGAAGAGCAGTAGTTTTGTTGGGGCTTGCCTTTTTCCCACAATGCCAACCGGCAATTCTGCTTTCTCTGGAAATCATAGTATGGGGGGAAACCATGGAAACCAGCCACTACTATATGCTGCATTTAAAATCCCTTATAAACATTGTTTTTGTTGTTGTTGTTGTTTTTTTCCTAAGTTCCTCATTCCACATTTCGTTTTTATCTCTTGGACTATTATTTCCTGTTCCTCAGCATTTATTGCTCTAAAAATATATAACCCTTTCAGTTTTTTATTGTTCAGATGATGACAGATTCGAAAAGCCACTCATTCGGAAATTGTGCACTGACATGCAGCAACGGTGAGGCAGAGCTACAGTATGTACACACTGACTAACCAAGTTTATGGTTCATTATACAGTATGTGTGTCAGGCTCGGAAAACCTGCCGAACGCCGCAGTTTCTGAACATATACAAAATGGCAGAAAGTTATTTCATTGAGATAATGTGGAAATGTTTTTTTTTTTCTTTTTTCTTTTCGACTTGCTTAAGGATTCTTGCTTCAAAGATTGTGTTGTGTAAAGAGTCAGTGTAACGAATACAGAAGTAAAGGTAAACAGTTTGTGTAAAAGATTTCTAGAATCTTGCGAGGTTACAGTCGGTACAGAAAGAGTTCAAACCCCTTTAGTTATCACAAGTTTTATATAGATTCAATTATTATTTTTTTCATTAACTTGAACACCAGAAGTAATTACTGTACAATGTGAAAAGTTTTTAAACATTAAAAAATAATAATAAATAAATAAACTGAACTGTCTGTATTTATATATACAGTAGATTAATATTATTCAGCACATTTGTCACTCTCAAGCTCTACAAGCTTTGCATACATTAAAACTGAATGGTTTATCTGGCAGATTTACTCAAGCACGGCCACATTGCGTGGGAAACATCTGTAAAGTTCCGTCTTCAAGTCTCATCGCAGATATTTTATGGGGTTTGTTAACGTTATTTGGATATAAAATGTGTTAATTCTCCCATGCTCTTATCTTCCTCTTGGATCTGATATTAACATGCTATCTCTCCCATGTGGTCTCTCTCTCTCTCTCTCTCTCTCTCTCTCTCTCTCTCTCCGCCCTCCCCTGCACTAAATCTTCCTGGGTCGCCTCTGAACGGACAGCTATACAACTTTCACTAGTTGATCTCTGCGATTTTGCACTGATGATTTAAAAAGGTTTATGTTCATTGAAGCAACAAATGTGCATGGCACCAGAAGAAGTATTTTTGTTACTAATAAACAGAGAACTCTCTGACACCCAACGTTCCTGCATGTTCGATTGTGGCTCTCCTGTTTTCGGTAAGTTTATTGGAGGACAGCGGACAGACCAAGCGACTTGTTGATACATCTTCAAATTGTAAAACTTGCTACAGTATGTATGCGCCTTAGATGAGGGACTGAGGCACTCAAGGACATTCAAAGCATTGTCTTGGCTGTTGTCTTGGATCTGACTGATCTTCCACACCCTGTTGCTCAGAGCTTTCCGGAGTACTGTGCTGCAAACCTTCTTTCATGCCTTCTCACGGTAAACGCATCAGTCCTTTCCCGTAAGATTAATTTGTGTTAATATTACCTTGAAGGCCTAGAAATCATCCTGACTCAGTTTATTTATTTTTTTATTTTTTTATCTAAAACCTGAAAGGTTTGCATCAAAGCAAATGAGGATATTGAGAAACAGGATGTGGATCAGCATTAAAACCCATACAAGTAAAAAAGATATCAACAGCCATCACGTGTGATACGTCAGACAGGAAACTCGCTGAATGTTTGAGAATTGAAAAAGTACCTAAAGAAGCATGTTTGGTATTAGATTCGTTTAAATTCAGATCTCTCAGTATAGTCGCAAGCAACGATGAGCGGGCCCAAGCACACTGCACCATCTCTACCCGGGTGCACCGCACAACCTGTGTGATTTTTGATCATGTAAACATGCATCTAAACGGGACATACCAACAGCATCATGCCATGATTTTAGAATAAAGGGAATTTTATGTCAAGACCTTTAAAAAGCCATGGATGCTAGAAAAAAAGCAGCACAGTATAATGACACTCAATGTGATTTCACACAAAGTTATTAACCATTTTTCAGCATAAGATTATAAAAATCCCTTCGCAATGTATTGAGATCACATAGGCCTGGTTTGGTGGCGATCGTATAAATTCCCTAGAAAGAGTGTGTCAAATTCCATTTGGTGCATTTTTACAAATGACCCCTAAATAACTGACTTCCTGTTGAGTAGAGCTCAACGAATAGAATAAGTGAAAGTGCGTATGCTGGAAAATCTTGTGTCAGCAATAATGATATAATAATAAGGGTAGGACATTCCAACCTGTGTGCTGATTTTCGTGAGTTTAATTGAGTAGGTAATTCATTGAGCACATTAAGACCCCCCAAAAGCCCCAGATGCTAAAAAAAATCCTTAGAAGAACAGGCCACTCTGACATCGGCACTATCAGACATCAACACTTTCATGGCACTGTCACATAATAGTCATGATGTCCTTGTGCTGATGTCATAATGCTTGGGCCCTAAATAGATAATGAAAAAAAAACCCTGTAGGGCAACCTCATAAACCAACTGTAACTTTGACATGTTCTACTTGGAAAGTGATTTTTTTTCAAGGGTACAGATGTAGAAACAATGCATAAGTCATATGACTAGAAAGCAAAAATAAAAACTCCAAAAACTAATGTAACTGTACACTGATATTTGTATGATTAGGAGGGAAGTTGTCCCCATTGTCTGCGGTCATGCCCCACAGGTCACTGAATGTTCTGCTTTTTTAAACCCAGAACAATTGGTGTTGCAGTTCATTTCCTTTTTTCAAATCCCCAAAACAAATATGTGACGGGTGTTCTTATCTGGGTGTTCACAAATTAGCTAAATATTCTCATTAGTGTGGCCACATGGACACACATAGGTGGCATGGTGGCTTAATGGTTAGAACTGTTGCCATGCGCCTCTAGAGTTGAGGGCTTGATTCCAGCCTTGGATCTGTGGGCATGGAGTTTGCATGTTCTCCCCTGTGCTTGGTGGATTTTCTCTGCGTACTCTGGTTTCAACCCACAGTTTTCAAAGACTTGCAGATTAGGCTTATTGACATTCCCGAATTGTCCATAGGGAGTATGTGTGTGTGTGTGCCCTCAGTCTCCTGTGATAGGCTCCATGCCCCCAGTGACCCTGTATACAGGATAACCATATAGACAAAGAGTGAGTAGGTGGAAACACATACTGTAGAGGGCATGCTGTGATGTCTGTAGTCTGTGCAAACCACACTGACATATTTCTAGAACAGTATGTTCAAGATCTGATCTAACTGAAGCAACCCCTGATCATAACATCTGCCTCTGATTGGTGCATTGCTTCATTCACTTCCTGTTTTTTACCCTGACCCACCAATCATGCTGAACTATAGGCCAAATCTGGACTTATCACACCACATGACCTTTTTCCATCGCTCCAAAGTCCAATCTTAGCAAAACTAGCACACTGAAGCCTTTTTTCTCATTAGTCTCAGTAACAAATAGTGTTCTTATGGCCACACAGCTGTTTAGTCCTGATCCTATGATTGGTAACGCTCTTTACGTTCAATATTAAACATGGCTGTGATTTTCTACTGTCTATTTTTTACAATGCAACTTCATCAATCATTTAAGTGATCTCTGATTACCATCATTGATATAGGTTTTTCCTTTTTTTCCCTTCTCTTTCTCGCTCTTTTCCATGACATAATTTCCAGCTTTTAATAATGTGCTGGCCAGTTCTTAACACAATTCCAGTAATTTCATCAGTCTCAGTTGTTTTAAATAAATAATTACCAGCTGAAACATATTAATCATTGCACTAATTATTCAATTAAAATCTCTATTTGCTTGCTTATTTAAATCCAAACAGTGATTTTTTTTTTTTTTTGGAGTGCAGTGCATGAAACAGCTGAATCGCAAGTCCCTGTATAAAATTAGCAATTAAATCTTTCTCTAACAATATAAAAAAAAGAAAAGAAATTCATTAGGAGAGTTAGAAGACTTTTCCATTATGTGAAACATGCAGATTTTTACTTTTATAAAATCTGAGCATCTATCACTTTCGCTCCTCATGATTTGATCGATAAAGATTTTGATTGATAAAGAAACATGCTCAAGCACAGTGGTTCTCTTAGCAAGATGAAACACATCACCCTACAGCCATGCCAATGCAAACACTACAGCTCATATCAGAGATATGGTTGATGTTATCTCTAAGAAAAAGTGTTGGAATCACATAGTTGATCAGTTCTGCATAGGACATAAGAGCAATAACGACTTAACATGCCATTCAAGCACCCCGTTTTTAACTCACTCACTCATCCTCTATTCCACTTTATCATGTATACAGTGTCACGGGGGGCCTGGAGCCTATCCCAGGAAGGGATACTCACACTCTCGCACTCATTCACACACTATGGGCAATTTGGGAACGGCAGTTAGCCTAACCTGCAGGTCTTTGAACTGTGGGAGGAAACCGGAGTACCCAAAGGAAACCTACCAAGCACAGGGATAACATGCAAACTGCATGCCCACAGACATGAGGTCGGAATCGAAACCGACCCTGAAGGTGCAAAGCAACAATGCTAACCACTAAGCCTTCCCATTTTTAACAACAACAAAAAGAGAAATTCTGTAGAATAATACATTTCTTGCTCCTGTAGTGTTTGTGTTTTTACTTTAATTTATATCCTAAAAGATAAAGAAATGCATCATTTAAACCTACGTGCAACTTAGAATTTACAATTTCCTATACACATTCCTATTCCAACTTAGTACTTACTAAAATGATACCAATATTTGAAACAAACATGCAAAAAGGGAGAAAAAAAATGCCTGCAACTTACTTACTGTAGGTAACATTCACTCACTCTCATAGTCTATACGACTTGATCCTGTATTCAGGGTCACAGGGGCCTGGAGCCTATCGCAGGAGACTTAGGGCACAATGCGAGGTACACCCTGGACAGGATGCCAATCCATCGCAGGGCACACACACATGCTACGGGCCTAATCTGCAGGCCTTCGGGAGGAAACTGGAGTACCACTACACCACCATGCTTAAACATGTGGAAATGACTTGCAGCGAGGTGAGGACTGTACAGGTGATGTGCTTGTGAATGATTGTGTACAGTTGCCACAGACCGATGCATCTCTTGCACAAGTTTTCAACAAGTTACACGTGAATTTTCAAGGACAAGGTGTTCCACTCGCTGACTGCTTACAACGCAGTGGGCTACAAGCGACCTCGGCAAGGATTGTCATTCCAATTATTCCCAGTCTCCTCATTTGGAACACATTTAGGCTTACAAGTCACAGAGTAAAGAGAACATTCAGGCAAGGTAAAAGCGTGAATCTATTCCAGGGTCATGTTAAAATGTTTGAAAGTGTAACAGTCTGGTAGTTGTTGAATTGATTTGCAATGGCTATTTTCAGTTCCCTTAAGTCAGAGTTTCGTTAGCGAGATCAAATGTAAAGATCAATGAATCAGTCTCATATTGCGGTACTGAAAAAGTCTGTTTTAAACAGAAAACTATTCATGATAAAATCTCAGATATCCAGAGGAACTAAACATGGAACAACCTTTTTTTTGTTTGTTTTAGTTTGATTTTATTCATTAATAAAAACAAGAGAGTTACTGTCCAAACACTTCTGCTTCTCTATTTTCAACAGATTCCTGTTTTGGGATGCCAGTACAGACAACACAACTCGATACATGCGCATCCTGTAATGAGGTGCTGTCCTTTTACAATTTATTTTCCTAAAAGATGATCATATAAGACATATTACATATTAATAAAAAACACTCTCAAGTCAGTTATTAACAACTCTTTTGACAAAAGCACTTGAAACAAACAAAACATTTTAACCAATTCTAACTGAAAAAAAAAAAAATCAATAAAAAAAAAATAAAAAAAAACTTACACACTCTTCAGAAAGCGAACAAAAATGCAATATATTAAAAAAAGAAATACCGATATGCAAGAGTGTGAACACACACACACACACACACACACACACACACACACACACACACACACACATTTCATAAAACCAACACTGAATCTATTAACCTTACAACACAAATAATATTTCAGAAAAAAAAAAAGTCAAAAACTGAACAAAATTGATTACTGCCATTAAGGCACATTGCATCTGTCAGACTTTATGGAGTCATGTCTTAATATGAGGACTGACATTTCCCTTTCACTTAAGTATTTATTAATGCTTTCTTTTTTTTTTTTTTTTTTACAATTGTTTGTGAAATAAAATGTACATCCTGAACACGTCTCTGCTTGAAAAAAAAAAGTGTAAGACAGTGTTTCTTCCTTGTTCTTCTATTTCAACTGTGCACTGATACTCACTAGGTATATGTCAAGTCATTGATGTACATGTTGCAGAAATGCAATGCAGAAAATTTAGTGAACTGCAAGCACCAAGACACATTTCAATGTAAAAACAGATTATAACAACAACAAAAAATGTAGGAATCAGAAGATCATGATAGCATTTGACCAAGTAACAGATAAAAGTAACAAAACAAAAACCTGAAATTGACAAAATAATTCTTTTACCCATTTTTTTTGTAGATGCCTGTTATTGCAAATCTCACAGAAACATTACAGTTAAAAAAAAATAAAAAAAAAGGGTTTAGTCAGCTCAAGTGGACTGACATCAGTAGCGTTATTCATTTCAATACAAATAAATGAAAAATGCTTTGCAAGAATAAAAACAAAACATATGTACTTTTTTTTTTCAACAGTATGATAAGCTAATTGATAAAAATGTTTGTCCTGAATTTCAGGTTTTAGCCAAGAATTTCCATTCCAGTTCATCACTTACATCTTTCCCCTCTGATGCTACATCTCCATATCTTTCTACTGTATTCTCACTGATTCATATCCTCTTGTTTGGTTTACTCCAACGTATATTTAAACAAATATTAGTGATTAGGAAATTAGTAAATCTGCAGATTAATAGTAAAAACAGTCTACGTCAGTGCAGGATGATGACACGGTTGACGTCGAGGCCCGTTCTGGTCATGGCTCCGGGTCTTCCTTCTCAGCCTCCTCTTTAATTTTTTGTTCCTGCATGCGACTGCGAACTGAACCTAGGATACAGGACAGGATGTTACATGTTAATGAGCCTCTCAGTTTCTGAGAATCGGGGAGAACAGACACAGACAAGTTACACCAACAAAAAAAAGGACAACCCAATCAGCACGCCAGGCTCTAGGAACAACGATTTTTGTGAGTTGACTAATAAGTGTGAACATACAGTATAACAGATCCTCTTTTCAAATTCAGAAACAAAGCAAACAAAACAAGTAAAATTGTAATATAGCTCCTCCTACCATAAAAATAGATACACTGCATGGATAAATAAGTCACATATTGTATGATAATATTTAACAGGACTACCTTTAGCTTTAATTATGACATGTATTTGCAAGGGGTTTTAACAACTGTATTCAACGTCAAACATTTATTTCCACCCAGAGTTTTATTAGGTTTTGGTTATAATCTTGTGTTGAGTCAGCAAATGGTTTGTTTTAATTGTGGTTAAGGTCGGGACTCTGTGGTGGCTAATTTGTGTGTAAAGATGATTCCTCATGCTTCCAGAACCACTCATTCTGAATTTTAATCCTGGAATATACCTGTGCCATCCGGGGAGAAAAACATCATAGATGGGATGTCATTCAATACGTTCAGATAGTCAGCTGACTTCATTTTATTGCCACATAGCATTGTTGAGCCTAGACCTGACCAACTAGAGCAACCCCAGATCATAACTCTGCCTCCATTAAGTACCAAGCAGCTCACCACACATTAGTACAGAAGCAACCAAGTTTAGCCTAATCAGTCAGAGCTCATTACAGCCTTCACTTGCTGATGGCTTAGCTAATGAGTTTATGATTTCTCCACAGGAGGAGATACTCACGCATCTCAGCCAGCTTCTTGTCCAGTGTAGACTCGCCATTTGATTTGCTGTAATGGATAAAAAAAAAATACAGATTATAGGTTTTAAAACTGTTGCAATAATTGCAATAAACATGCATGTTTTTTTTTTCTGTTGAAACGGTTTTAAGGCCCACCTCCCATCAGCCTCATCTTGTCCATCCCCATCAAATCGTAACCGCTTCAGAGGTCTGGGGGTCGAATCTCCAGCGAGACTCCTCTTCAGGGGCCAATCAGTGCTACTGACCATCTGATTAATCTTCTGAAATTTGTCTGAGGTCTGTTTCAGAGAGAACAAAAATGCTTAGAATATACAGTCCAACAGTAACAGTGTGGATTAAAGGTTAACAAATAAATCATTCTTATCTAAGATGTTGGAGATACATAGCACTGTCATAAAAATGCTCCGATGCCAACATCAAATAACATAATACCGTGTGACCCAAACCGAACATATGTTGTAGAGCTAATAGAAAAATTATTGACCAAAGGTGATCTGAACGTATTTAACTTTTAACGACGGTGGTCAAAGCAAAGCACACTGTAAAGTTTTTTTTTTTTTTTTTTCAAAGACAGGAGTGACTAAACTCATCGGGGTCGGCAACCTTAAACACTCAAATAGCCATTTTAACCTGTTTCTGACAAAAGAAAACGCCGGAAACCACAAAACCCTTTTGACATCTAAAATGAAGATAAAACACTGCATATATCGTTTTTACCTTTATGCTATGTATAAAAAAGACTATAGTGTGTTGCATTTGTGGAATCAATGAACTGCTACAGAAAAAATATATATATTTCTGCATGCAACAATAAACATTTTGGGTTGGAATCAAAAACGCTACTTTCAAATAAAATACTCAATGTCTATTTGAGTCATCCCCAAATTTATGAAATAAAAAGCAGAACATAAATTATCCACCTGCAGTAAACCAAAAATGCCGTCTGCGTGCCGCCAGGCTTTTACAGCGTGCACTAGAGCGTGAAGTCAGCCCCGGCGGGTGTCGCACATCGGCAGTTGTGACGCATATTTTGAGCGGAATTTTTTTTTTTCTTACACGTTTTACAACCGGAGCCGACCCCTGGACTAGAGCAACTTTAAGTTTAAGGCTGTGTTACACTGACAAAAAGATAAATGTTCAAAACCTCATCACCACCAGTCTACCCCTTCTCCACTAGGGGTGTAGTTCTATGGCTAATCCTGCTTTCTGACCCAAGCTAGAAAATGCAAAGATTTTCACTATACTCAAACGCATGTGACACACAAATGGTTTATTTCTTTAACATTTTCCCTAGACTTTCTCCCTGATTTAGTCATATCCAATTCCCACCTGTCACTTAGGGGCTCCCACATTAAGGCTACACAAAGTGCCTCCCATTCCACTTCGCTGAGAGAGCTCGGCCAATCAGATCTCTCTAGGCGCTTGTGTGCGACAGGCTACAGCATCACCCGGGAATCAAACGAGCACTTTACCACTGCGCCACTCGGGGGTGCCAAATGCTTTATTTCTGACCTTCATTATTAAGAAAACAGAATATTGAGTGCCATAAACATATATACATATTCAGTCTAAAAACAGATCACAAGAAACATCCATAAACTATATTCCTACTAAATAAGCCAGTTTGAGCACTTAAAACATGAGGAAATGTTTTATAAGTTTACTGCTGAAGCAGTGATGATACAAAATTGAATCTCATTAGATATTGATATTTCCCAGCTTGAGTGTGCAGTTAAATAAGTAGAACAAATTAGAATAGTTGAAGAATTACTCACCCCAAATGACTCTCCAATGGATACAAGGATCCTGTAAAAACAGTACACATTGCAAGCTTTAGCAAAAACAGAGTACAAGATTCTCATAAGTTTAGCATTTTCTGTTGCTTGTACACATGATACCCGTTTTTCATAAAAGTAGTGTTGCAGAATCTCACAAAAATCTAAATCACAATATTGACCTGGGCAATTATTTCGTAAATAAGCGTAAATATTTACAGGTAAATACATGTTGGAAATTTATGTTCGTCATTAGTGCAAGTGTTATACTTTTGAGATGCTAACTAAATATTTGCAAACATCTTAATTGAGATCAACTGATCCATTATTTGGTGCTAGCCTTGATAACTACCTTTAAATAAACAGTTCGATATAATCTCAATACACTTTGCTTTCCTATTCACTCATTAAAAATGTTTTAGGCTGAGAAGCGAGTCATGAATGCCCAGCTGTCTTCATTTCATCATAAGTGAATCTCTATCCTCGTAGGGCTGCTTTCAGGGGACTAAACAGGTGAAAGCTGATGACAGGTGAAAGACTATAGGGACGATGCTTTAACACCTTAAAACCTCAAAAAGGTTTTGCACTGCGAGTGTCAACAGTGTGGGCAGAAGTGTGCGGACGTGAAGGTCACAACACACCAAATGCAGAGGACTGCTATGCAAATCAGTAGTTTAGGTTTCAGCTCTTCCGTAGACATCTCACTGTAACAAGCACTGCTGATTCTTGAACCTTTTTTCCTGATTATGTTCCAATACTTCCCCTTAACAATCGCAGAAAAAAGCAGCAATTTTCCAGCATGATGTTTGACTTTTGAACATTTTCTTGGTCTGTGTTTGAGGATGTTTCCATTCCATACCCGCTGGTTACTCTTGTAGTGATGAATCCATGTTTCGTCAGATATCCAAACATTTTTGCTTACGTCCTTCTGTTTCGGTGCCCATTTTGAAACCCAAGTCTGTCATGGATTATTTCACAGGCAGAGCCATGGCTGATTTGCAAATGATTAGCCACATAATCCACTGTCACACGTCTATTTGACAGAATAATTTCACACATGCGCAACAATTGTGAAACCTTCTTGAAATTCTCTATTCATTCATGCCCACTTCCTCTGACATAACACTTCTCCATACTGTGCATAAAGTCTTTGATAAATAATGGCAGGCACATCCTCAGACCACAAAAAAAAATATATATATATCACTGCACGCTGCTGTGTGTGTGTGCAACTCACAAGTTGGGCATACATTTTTCTTTCACTGCAGTGTGTTACAAATGAACTGATGTAACTTGGTCACACCTGCACAGCAGTGACTGGGGAGACAGTAGCCTTGCTGATGAGACCAACATAAGTTTTAAAATAACCGGAGTGTGAATCATTTTTGACTCACCCTCAAAGTTACAATTTAAATCGCAATCACAATGTGTGTCAAAATGAGCGTAAAGATTATTCGATAAAATTGTGAAGATTTTATCAATGAACAGCACATTACCTTTATATGTTCAAATGTTTCAAATATTTCACTGATAGCACAAATTGGACTGAACTAAACTCCTGTTTAAAAGAGGACTGACCTGGATCTGGGCGTCATGGCTCCTGGGGTCAAGCGACTGCTCTTCAAAGGCGAGATGTAGAGGTTCCCACCAGGCACTCTGAGAGGAGAGCTGGGATACCTGTATGGACTGCGAGGAATATGTGGAATGGGAGACAGAGGAGGAGGCTGGGGAGGAAAAAAACAAAACAATCCAGAGATACCAACCTTAAATAATAAGAACTACATGGTGTTAATATTAATTTTGTCCAGTAGGGGACATCACAATACATGATTTGAGAGCTTATTACCCGAGGGGAAGCATACTGCAAGATGTTTGTCTTCAGCTTCTGCATAAACACCAGGTTGTAGAAGACGATGATGGAATCGTATTGTCCATCTCTGATCAACACACGCTTGAAAGTCTGGATGATGGAAAACAAACAAAAAGAACAGAAATGTAAGGAGTGATTTAATTTTGTCTATAAAAAAACTGGAAAAAAAAATCCATAATAATAAATAATTATAATAAAACGGAGCAGTTCAGACCTCCTGGCTTGTGTTGGGAAGCTCTTTGTATGCAGTGACGATTGTCTTGAAGCGCAAATCCACATTTTTGACCTTGCATATGGCATACATGGCAGACATCATCAGCTGAAAAACACAAGGATTTTGTCAAGAGTTTTATCAATCCACTTTTACAAATCCTGCACAGAGTAGAAATTTTTTACTACATTCACCATGTAGACATTTCAGTTTAAATATAGTACAGGAGTTTCCTATTGGACGACAGACATTCTACGGGTGGTGATAACAGACGGTGATAGACGGTAACACCGCTAGGGACATTTAACTATATGCATCACTCCATGTTCCAGGTGTTCAAACAATTGTTAATTACAAAAACTGGCAGTCTCCATGCATCACCCAGGTTAGTTAGTAAGGCAGGTTAATTCGGTCCTCTGCAGCTGGCAGCTACATGCCAAAAGCCACATTCAAAACCATCTAAGCCATCCCAAATTGCCTCTGTGTTGTTTTATTTATGCGCAGTGTAAGATGCAAAGCTAACTAGCTTGTAACAATGCTGAATCGCTGAATCCCAACTACCTTCTTAAACCCCTAATCAAAGGCACTACTTGGTGTGTGGGGCAAGTGACGCATCACATACTAGGTTTTTATTTAACACTATTTGGGATTCAACCGTGTAACCTGGATGTTAACAGAGTTGAAATTCTACAGAAGTGGAAACAAAGACAAACTAATGAGATTTACAAGACTGTCCATGGTTTATTCTCCTGACCTTTTGGTTACAGAGTACCGGTAAGAATGTATAACTACTTTCGCCCCGTTAATTATATAAAATAATTGTTAGTTACTACACACGTGGACAAAATTGTTGGTACCCTTCGGTCAATGAAAGCAAAACTCACAATGGTCACATAAATAACTTTAATCTGACAAAAGTAATAATTTTAAAAAATTCTATGAATGTTAACCAATGAAAGTCAGACATTGCTTTTCAACCATGCTTCAACAGAATTATTAAAAAAAAAAAAAAAAAACTCATGGAACAGGCCTGGAAAATACTGAAAATAATGTGACCAAAGGGACATGTTGATTCAAGGTTTGTCCACTAATTAGCATCACAGGTGTCTACAATCTTGTAATCAGTCAGTGGGCCTATATATAGGGCTCCAGGTAGTCACTGTGTTGTTTGGTGACATGGTATGCATCACACTCAACATGGACCAGAGGAAGCGAAGGAAAGAGTTGTCTCAGGAGATTCAAAAGAAAATTATAGACAAGCATGTTAAAGGTAAAGGCTATAAGACCATTTCCAGGCATCTAGATGTTCCTGTGACTACAGTTGCACATATTATTCAGAAATGTAAGATCCATGGGACTGTAGCCAACCTCCCTGGACGTGGCCGCAGGAGGAAAATTGATGACAAATCAAAGAGACGGATAATCCGAATGGTAACAAAAGAGCCCAGAAAGACTTCTAAAGAGATCCAAGGTGAACTTCATGCTCAAGGAACATCAGTGTCAGATCGCACCATCCGTCGTTGTTTGAGCCAAAGTGGACTACATGGAAGACGACCTTGGAGGACACCATTGTTGAAAACAAATCATAAAAAAGCCAGACTGGAATATGCCAAACTACATGTTGAGAAGCCACAAAGCTTCTGGGAGAATGTCCTATGGACAGATGAGACAAAAATTGAACTTTTTGCCAAAGCACATCAGCTCTATGTTCACAGACGGAAAAATGAAGCAAACCAAGAAAAGAACACTGTCCCTACTGTGAAACATGGAGGAGGCTCTGTTATGTTCTGGGGCTGCTTTGCTGCATCTGGCACAGGGTGTCTTAAATCTGTGCAGGGTACAATGAAATCTCAAGACTATCAAGGGATTCTAGAGAGAAATGTGCTGGCCAGTGTCAGAAAGCTGGGTCTCAGTCGCAGGTCATGGGTCTTGCAACAGGACAATCACCCAAAACACACAGCTAAAAACACCCAAGAATGGGTGGACTAACATTGAACTATTCTAAAGTGGCCTTCTATGAGCCCTGACCTCAATCCTATTGAGCATCTTTGGAAGGAGCTGAAACATGCTGTCTGGAAAAGGCACCCTTCAAACCGGAAACAACTGGAGCAGCTTGCTCATGAGGAGTGGGCCAAAATACCTGCAGAGAGGTGCAGAAGTCTCATTGACAGTTACAGGAATCGTTTGATTGCAGTGATTGCCTCAAAAGGTTGTGCAACAAACTATTAAGTTAGGGTTACCATCATTTTTGTCCAGGCCTGTTCCATGAGTTCATTTTTTTTTATTCCGTTGAAGCATGGTTGAAAAGCAATGTCTGACTTTCATTGGTTAACATTCATAGAATTCTTATTTATTATTACTTTTGTCAGATTAAAGTTATTTCTGTGACCATTGTGAGTTTTTCTTTCATTAACCGAAGGGTACCAACAATTTTGTCCATGTGTGTACCTGTCTGTCACCAGCTCTACCAGTTGCAGCTAGACAATACAGCCAGTTGCAAAAGGTTGTGTTGGAGTGGAGCAAAAATAATAACTAATTAACAAACAAATCACAATCTTTTGATAAATGGTGTTTGTGAAATTGTTGTACAAAAGCAATATCAGGCTCAAGGTCATGCTGTTGTGCTGGATATCATCACTCGCATCACAGTTTTGCTGAAATTCAGCACAACACCTGCTCTTGTCCGATATTGCTTAAAGATACCTGGTGAAAGTTGCTGTTTAGGTAAAATAAAATTCATAAAGCAATCTAAATATAACAGAGGTTCTGGGGCTAACAAACCCAGAAACCAACAGAAAACAAAGTTCTGGTAAAAAGATACTTTAAATTTATTAATGATAAAACATTATAATTATTTTTTTGTATTTAAAGTTCTTGACATAATTCGAGAGGTAAAAACAGTCCAGGTCTACTTGTACCTGGACAGCTGGTCACACTACCATAGACCTGAAGGCTTCTGCAAAGAACAACCTTTTAGAAAGCCAGCTAACCTGCTTTTTGGATCAAACACTTATTACTTGGTGAAACCCAGGGCAAGTAGTGGACAGCTTAACGAAAAATTTACTCATCTTCCAGACTGTTCTGTGTTGTGAAATGCAGATAGTGTTTTAGGTAATTGCTGACTTAAAGTCCTAATCAGATTCCCGGTCACAGGTTGAACCATCCTGTCTTACAATGGTCTCGTCTGTGTTGATTTAGGCAACTAAAATTTTAAAAATTTACCAAAACCTTGAAAATATACCACATCTTTTTTCAAAAAAAAAAAAAAAAAAAAAAAACTGTTTCCATCTACCACAAAATACTATAATTTTGCAAGAATCATTTTATCATATCATATAATAAATTTTGACTTGAAAAACGAGCAAGTCTTGGTTTACGAATATCAAGTACCATGTAGCATGCATGCGCTTCTTGTTTTGACGCCGAGTGTCATGTGATCACAACTGAGCCAATGGTTTTTCTCTCTCTTGCACTGTGGAATTGTGGGTAATCGTCTTCCCTGCCTTACTATAACACTGTGATCATGTGTGTGCGCATAAAACATTTTATAATGTGTATGTATGCGTGTGTATACAGCGCGTGTGTACTGTTTATTATAATACACGTTTGCGCGCGTATAAAGCAAAAGCAAGTCTCATTAGAGAGGATCCATTTTCTCTCTCTGTGCGTCAGCGGTCACTTTGTGTGTGCGTGCGCATCATTGGACACCATGCCCCTTCACACACACCCCTCCTCCTCTCGCCTTCACACACACACACACCCACACACCCACACACCCACACCCACACCCACACACACACCCACACACACACCCACACCCACACACCCTCTCTCTCTCTCTGCTCCACACAGAAACACTGCTCTGTCACAATTCTTTTCAAAGGTAAAGTGCAGGTTAATTTGTTTTATTTTTACTTTAGAGTAGTGATTCGATTAGTCTGCGCTCATTCGAGTGTCATTAGAGAGATTTCTTGTTTATTTTCCAGATAAAAACAGTACTCCGTTGTGTGTGTGCACGTGTGTGAATATCAAATAACAGAGGAGGAAGGGTTACTGTGTAAGACGAGAAGATGGAAAGGGAACGGTCTCATTACTCCTCTCCACTTACTTTAGCTTCACACACATACACAAACGTATACAATGCCTGCGCACACTTATTTCGGGATTTATTTTAACTTTTTTTTTTTTTAAAGGTAAAGTGCAGGTTAATTTGTTTTATTTTTACTTTATATTTCGCGTTAATAATTTTTATGTATTTATTTTTCTGGGCTGTGGAATGAATATTTTGAGTTTTCATTATTTCTTATGGGAAAATTTGGTTTACGAGTGTTATGGAATACGAGCCCACTTTTGGAATGAATTATGCTCATAATCCAAGGTTCCACTGTATTATTTTTGTTTATATTTCTGACTTTGTTGAAGGTCATATTTCAAGACAACTTATGTATAAAAACAGGAAATTACAAAATGTTTCACTGTGAGATGGCGGACACTTTATCAAGAATTTGCATTAGGTGAAAAACAAACTGGGCCCTCATTTTGAAAGATTAAAAAGTGAGCACGGAATGAAGAGCATTGAAAGAAATTAACATAGTGCATGGCATCAGTCGCAAAAGAAACATTAAGAGAAATAAACTTGTATGTATAAACAGATTGTAATACATGCTCAGATGGAACAGAAATGCAGGTTGATACCTGGTCTAGGTGTCTGTCCTTCATTAGCTCATACTCATTCTGAAGTGTGTGCTGGAGCAAGGTCCATATGATGGCCTCAAGCTCAGGATGAGAGATCAAAAGGCGAGAGAAAAGCATTTGCAGTCGCAGGTAGGCCATTCTGTACACTACACACAAAAAAAGCAACACCAACAAAAAATAAACATCAGTGAAAATGGTGAGGAACCACTCTACAGTAAAGGGTCATAATCTCCTAATATATTTCACAGTCATGGCAATCTTTTATTTGTAGCTTGGAATAGCCACCTATAAATGTGGCTAAATTTCAGTATTTCCATTTGACCTACAAACTGAAAATGCAACATCTCGTGTTCAGTAAATGAGTGGAAAATTAGAGAGGTTGAAAATTACAGCAAAGTAAATGAGCTCTACACTAACATGCATGTGGAACAATTTATGCACGTCATGTTTGTTATCACTACATCACACTAGATCAGCTCCTGCTCAAAAAAGATAAGAGATGACGTACGTTTCTTATAGAAGAGGCTGAGGGAATTGGAGCAGTGCTGTCTGGTGCCTGGGGCAGGGAGCTGTGATGGGGGCACGACTGGAATGTCTGCCTCTGCTGCTGCAATTCGACGACTTGGACGCACAGGAGACAGATATCTGACAGAGACCAAACAAAGGATGAGAAGAGACACGGGAAATCCGGTGAATTCTAGTTTTACCAAAAAAAGGCTAGAATTTTCTCTTAGGAAGATAAAAAAAAAAAAAAGTCCCAGTATTATTTCTACATCAAAAATAAGGCCAAAAGTTGGTGAACATCTGACCAGTACACCAATTTATTCTTTTTAAACATCCCACCCCATT
This sequence comes from Clarias fuscus, assembly GCA_030347435.1. NCBI lineage: Eukaryota > Metazoa > Chordata > Actinopteri > Siluriformes > Clariidae > Clarias > Clarias fuscus. The sequence continues at coordinate 11,489,134 of CM059230.1, read as the reverse complement.
ACAGATTTAGTTGCACTTTGTGGTTATTTTCACATGGAGACTAGATTCTGAAGCATGACTCTGGGAATTTGTTTATTTAGCCACAACATAATTAGTGAAGTAAGGCAAGGAGGTCTGGGATCCAGTCAGTAATTCAGTTCAATTCCAAATGTGTTCAGTCAGGGTTCTATGTAAACCACTACAGCTCTTCCAAAAAGAAGAGATTCTATCCAATTGTGTGAAGTTTATAATAAGGAGATTATGTAAGTACAAACTAGTTTAACATCATAACATGAACAAATGTTTATGGTGGGGTTGCAGTATTCAGAGTTCTCTTACATTCTCTCCCTTACACACTGGCTAATGAGCTGAAATCAGAGTGCTGAGAGAAACTCACTGAGTTTTGAGGCTGGAATTGTTCTCTGTTTCTAAAACTTCCTAATGCCATTAAAATGAACTGTAACAAGTGTGAAATCCCGGTGCTCCCGGACTGGCATGTTCTGTAACATGGTTTAGTAACTACTATCTGTGTTTTCAAGGGAGGAAGTGCCATTTTACTATCAGTCTAATCTAAAAAAAACAGGAAGAGCAATCAACACACCAATAGCAACACCAGACAAACTAAGAGGCTTCAAAGCATTTCTTCTGTTAAATTTAGGGTGAGCTAAATGAAACTTAAAATGTTTACCAGGACAATCCTGGCGTACAAGCGTGACCATCAAAGCTGAAGGACTTGCTGAATTTAATATTTGACAAACACCAGGTTTAAAGTCATCGATCACTGCACTCGGCCTTTGCTTTCTTGGTTTATAGGATAAGCATTACAAATTAAAAAGAGACAAATGGAGTGCTATTGAAGGAGTGAGCAAAGTAAATGACCAATTAACAAAAAGTGACTTAACTTTACATACACCAGATCATCCTTTTTCAATTATAAACCTTCAGGATAATTCAGATCTTTATTATAACTCTGCAACCCCTAGTTGATGAGGTGAAATTTCAATTAGAGGGATATTTTCACTAGTTGTAGGTGAAGTAATGCTGGAACAGGTGCAGCTTTGTAATTCATCACATAGTCACTAGTCTCCGTATCATTACGTGGGATCTGAGGGCGGCATCAGAACATTTCTATTTTCAGGCACAAGTACATGAATATTTCATTTGACTGAATAGTAATAGTGTCACTATCAATCAATGCAGATCTACATCCAGACAACATAAACAGGAACCTGTCGATTTTAGAGCTAAATGATGAACCTCTGTGTAGAGCGTGAGAAAAACAGGCAGTAGTGAATAGCTAATGTGGGTTTCAGCCACAATGTATTACATACATTTTTGGGAAGGTGATTTCACTTCAGCATTGTAATTTAGGCTGTAAGAGGAAGCAACTCTCGATGAGGTGGGACAGTTTAGTTGTGTGCATGGATAGCCTGCTTTCTCAGAGACAAGACAGGCGGTTGACTCACAGATCAGCTGCTGTGTGGTTGTGCTGCAGAGGCAGGTTCAATGTTGAAGGAGGCTCCGCTTGCTCTTCAGGACCGTCCTCATGACACTGCCTCAGGAGCTCAAACAGGAGCGAGTCCTATGGGACCAACAAGGTGTTAACGTTTTCTTAAGTATTTTTAATAAAATCCTTTATTTAAAAAATAAATAAAATAAAATAAAATAAATAAAAAACTGCCCTCAGTAAATATATGCTGAATAACAAGTCTAGATGTGTCTTCAGTGTGTCTTACACAACCCCAGGAAATCTGGTGCCTGTTCCTCAAAATGCAAGCCAACAGATTTTTCCCCAACACTGATGTCAGAGCTAGTAAGTGACGTAGTTTTACATTTCATCAAAGTTCAAGTTTAGACAGTTGTTTAATTGTGTAAAGAGATTGCATAAGCTCCTGCTATTGTACACATGACGAATATCTCCACTCTTACTGGTTGCATGTGCTTGCATGTTTCAACTTTCCCGTACACAACCACAATCAAATGATCAAAAGCACATGATATTGCTTACACAAACAACAAACAAATCTTTTTTTAGATTTTCCCCCTCTCCAACACACTACCTTTCCTCACAGGCACTTTATTTTACAGACACAGAAGATCAAGAATGCGCAAAAATCCGCAATTATTTTTGAATTTAACTTTCACCATCAGTTTACTGATTTAATAAATGCTTGATACTGGGATACTGGAATATTTTTGGACTAGATGATCCGCCCATGACTACTTTAGAAAGCACACTGCCCCCAATCGTGACTGTAATCAAAATGAGTAAAAGCAAGAGTGAGTTTTTTCCCCTTGCAAAAGCCATTATGAAAATCAATAGATTATGATCTGAGGGGGAAATAACCTGGATTTTATCAACTAACCTTTAGGTTTCCATCCATGTGCTGACATGAAACCACGCTGCCAATTTACTAATATTGATCATCTACAATTTACACAGTACATCAATGTCTTTGAAGGAAAAAAAAAGCTGTCTATAAAAGACCTTTTCCCAATTTGTAAACTCTACTGATTGTATATCAGTGTCTTAACATTAAAATTCACTCACTATTTTCACATGTGATCATAAAATGCACAGTGCACATGTTTGTGTATTCTTAGGTAACAGAATTTGGACAGACTCTCATTTCACATTTTTTCACACCACTGAAACAGTTATCGCCCACAAAGCACAGGAAGTGGGAGTGGTAAATGGAAGTTAAACAAGAAAATGATGAGAAGAAAGAGGTGGGTAAATGTGCAGAGACTCCTCCTCTTGCAGCCTGTGTGACGGAGAGCAGCTCATTACTCCAGTCATTAACAGCATGAAGAGCAGCAAGGTACCGCCGATTGTGGAACAGAAACAGACAGGGACCTAAAACACGTCTTATTATTTAAAGTCTTAAATAATATTGGTTACTATTAAGACGACGAAGCCAAAGAAGAAAATAAAAGAACATTGGATGTGACGTCATTGGTGTTTCTACATACTGCCTGGACCATGAACAGGGAAAAAACTAACAATTATACCACAAGATGCAAGCTGCCTTGTGAGCATGTGGTTTAAAACGAGCACGAGATCACAAGTGTACGTGCAGGATCACATCAAAACTGCTGTAAGAACTTTTTGCTTCCTTTTGCTGAGCAATGTTCAATCTTCATATTCCCAATAAGGATTGTAATTCTGGATATGTAAAATTTTATAAAGACATTTTACAAGATCGTAAAAATAACATGCATGTTTCCTGAATGAACTCTAAACTGACAATGCAAGACAACAGTACTGACAGCAACTGTACTGTACAGGATGACTTTAAATACATTCTATACAGCTCAGTATTCAGCATCGTATTCATTATAGGACTGCTCTTCAACATTGTGGCTTTGTACATCTTCACTTGTTCGCTGAAACAAAGGAATGAGACCACGATCTACATGTTGAATCTGGTTGTATGCGACACACTTTTCGTCCTCAGTCTGCCTTTTCGGATTTCTTACTTTCTCAACAAGCAGTGGCCTTTCGGGCCAAACCTTTGCAAAATCTCTGTGTCGCTGTTCTACATGAACATGTATGGCAGCATCTTTTTCCTGACCTGCATCAGTGTGGATCGCTTTCTGGCCATCGTTTACCCTTTAGCCTCCAGGTCAATGAGGACTAAAAGAAACGCGAAAATTGCCTGCTGTTCAGTTTGGCTGCTAGCGCTCTCGGTCAGCTTGACAGTTGGGTTTAAGTTGGAGACCTCCAGCTCTGGAAACACCAGCTACTGCTTTGAAAAATTCAGCAACAGTCAATGGAAATCTCAAATATCCAAAGTGGTGCTAGTCATGGAGACTGTGGGCTTTGTGATCCCACTGCTCATCAATCTTTTCTGCTCCATAATGATCTTAAGGACGTTGAGAAACCTGGACACAATTAAAAGTCAAGTGCAACTGAACAAGACCAAGATCTTGCGCATGATTGTTGTGCACTTGCTTGTCTACTGCTTTTGCTTCATCCCGTACAACATCAATTTATTTTTTTACTCACTGGTTCGCAGTAAAGTCATCGATAATTGTGCTGTGGAGACTGTCGTCAAAACTATATACCCTATTGCTCTGTGCATTGCAGTGACCAATTGCTGCTTCGACCCTGTTATTTATTACTTCACTTCAGAAACCATCCAGAACTGTATTAAACGCAAGTCTTATGCTACACAAAGCACCAGGAGGTACAGCAATGGTCCAGACGAGTCTCCTGTGAACACGGCACAGTTCCTGATAGCCAAGTTAATATTTAACGAAACTGCTGTTTGAGGACATGGAGGTTTCTATTCCATACAACAACAAAGAAGTAATGAACAATATGTTTTTTCTGTGTATGCTTCACAATGACATACATTTATAAGGAAGAGAATGTATTTTGTTCATCTTTTATAATTTATTTTTGTCCATGTTTTAGTATGTCATCATAGATAAGTCAACATTTAACAAATGAAAAAGGAATCGGTGTTTTATATAATTAGCTATATAATGAATTGTGCAATTTAGCAGGCCGAGAAGATCTGAGGTCATAGCACATTTATAACACTTAATAATGGCTAAATAATTAAAAATTGCTCACACCTAGTTACATGTAGTGAAAACCTTTTTTTCATAATCTAAACAATTATTCTTCTTCCCTACTGAAATGTACTTTATGGTTTATATAAAAAATGTATTGCAATATGCCTTAAATTAAGAGTTGACACTTTTTAAACCCAGAGATTAATTAATTTAAGTGCATTAAGTTAAATTCAAGATTTATTTCATGAACACAGTCCAATAATTTAAATTCTAAGCTTATTAACTGAACATTTACAAAACCATGCATAACCATGTGATGTTTGAACGTTTCATACAAAAGAACACATTAGAGCCAAGCTGATATTATTAAAGCCTACTTGTTTGTCAGTTACTGAGGTTTAGAATAAACGATTCTACCTAGATAACAGCTACAAAAAAAACTGTACTGTGGTATTGATTTGCACCTCAATTAAAATAATCACAGACCATCTGGCTATGCATTATAGACCCCACTTTGAGAACCACTGCTAAATTTTCCACAACAAATCAGTCAAAAGAGGGCTTGTTTCATTACAACTTTCATTTTCATCCATTAAATAGAAGAATAACAAATAAATAAACAAACAGACGTGTGGCACGTCAACTAGGGTTAGGTGATATTGCAAAAAAAAAAAAAAAAATCATTACGAATTAATCTTGAGGATTTCAATAGTATTTTCTTATATAATGCAAATGAAATATTATACAGCTGATTTAATACAAGTGAGCTTTTATTTTCAAAAACGTGCACCACCACCTAAAGCGATCAGTGCAAACAATGACTATTTTAAACAAAAAGATACTCAAAGAACAAAATTTATTGTTTGAACAATTTGCTATAGAGAGCATTGTTAGATTTTTGTAACATGGGTAAACGGGAAGCATGGCTTTCGTGCCATGAATGACCACTGCAACTGAGAGATTCTTCCATTTATAGTGTGACAGCAAATCAACATGGCATCACACGTAGTATCTGATATATAAAATGTAAAACTTATTTCCTTTAACAAGCTTACTATACATTATTATTATTATACCCGACCAAGTGGATGAGATGCTAAGAATTACTAAAAATATTCAGATTTACAGTAGGAGTTCTAGCACAGATATTTGAATATACATGTACACACAGGTGGGTGGGTGGATGGATTGATATAATTTATTATCCTGTGTGAGTAGGGTTATCATCATAACCACAGTGGACACCAGAAAGGTCGAGCAGGTATTAAAAAAAAAAAAAAAAAAAAGTTTTTCAGTCAGAAATGGAACCAAACATAATGCATACAACGGCAGTAAAATTCTATTCCACATTACATCAATCTGTGGTTCAGATGTTTGCCGAACCATGGGGTGTGATTCTTAGGATCTCATATCCATACAGTCTGAAGAAAGGGCAGTAGTAGTGTGGCACCTGAAACTTATCAGGAAATGGGAAATTTATGCAGAGTTTATTTAATAATGTTGAGTTGATAAATATTTGCAAACATCTTTTTTATTATGAGTATTGAATATTTCATTTTAATATTTCATTTAAACAGTAAACATTAATCAAAGGTACTGATATCTCACCATTCCCAGTTTTGAAAATTAGAATTATTTCAGGAGTTTCCAAAAGGCAAGCCTATGGGAAAGACAACAGGCTCAAAGTGTCTGTTAATGCTGGACTGTATAGAACACCTGCACAAATGTCAATCATTTCAGATTCACAGGTGTCCTGGTTCATCTGCTGATTTTACTGGGGAAATAAAGATGACTGCTCTTTTGTGTATTTTTGAGTGATAACTCATAACATACTCCTCCAGTGTTAAAATGTGGAGTTCATACACAATTAAGTTTTATTTGAACAGCAATAAACTGCAGGCTCAAGGTCCGTAATCCAGCCAAAGTATCCTGTTCCTGTGTTAAACACAGATATTTGAGGACTTACCACTTAACATCAGCTGAATCTCCAACAGATGGCTTTTGCATGTGCTCTCCCACACACACATGGTTCAAAGGCTTGGAGAATGACAAGATCTTCACTAGACGACTGAGGAAACCATTCCTGACCAGCAAACCAACAACATATCGATATTCACAATGGAACATGTGCAGCATATCAGTAAGTCTAAAAAAACTAAACACGTTTTTTTTTTTTTTTTTTTAGAATTTCTGTCTAATGTTCAGGGTTAAGTGCTTTTCTCTGTTATGCTATAGAATTTCTGCAAACTATAATAAGTTTTTAAAATCTGAGAAAAGTTTTTTTTTTTTTTTTTTTCAGTATTATGAGATGTATTGGGAAACAGAAAAACATGTTTTTGCATGCGTATTGGCATAAATAGTGTAATATATAAAAGACACCTTCTTTAGAATACAAGTGTACAGAGATGGAAAAATGGGCCATATTTATATTTCATATAGTTTGAGAAGGAGCATTTACATGATTAATTTAAGTACCGTACATACAAGTAATGGCACCGATTCATGAGAAGATAGGAAATAAAGTAAAAAAAAAAAGTAGTCTTTTTATCATTATTATTTTCTAAAAGCTATTTAAACAAAAGAAAAAAAAAGAAGTTCTTACATACATTCAATATATTTGATCAACACATATGCAGCCCTTGTTGCAACCTAGGTCGTGCAAAAGGTTCAACTCCCCATGGAGTCAAAGCCAGAAAACATTTGTGAATTGCATTTTACCAGACAAAAAGAATGTACTTTTGACCTAAAAGGCAAGCTGTGCAAATGAGGTGCTACTGCAAGGACTAGATCAGATTTCATCCTTTTTGAAACAGCTAGGCAAAAACAGAGAATATTTGAAAAGGCTTGTTTCAATGACTGGTTCCTTTCAAAAGCCAGCACACTGCTGTAACACAGAAACATACTGTGATGAGTCTTATTTAAATTAAAACCAGTTCACACCTCTTATTTATCCGTTTCATGTTTTATAGTGTATGTAGAAGTGGTCAGAAGTGAGAAAACGACTGACTGCAGTTAGATGTATGTAGAAGTTAAGAGTAGAATCAATGGCAGTGAAAAAAAAAACATTTTTATTTAATTTGACCCTGGATCTGAACAAGGTTGAAAAATGAACTGCAATTTATTATATGGGCTGCTTGTATACCTATGTTTTAAAACAAGTCATTTTAGTGCTTAGTAGATTTTTTAACGAATGGGTATTGATATCGACTGAAATTGAAAGTTTCAGGATCAGTATCAGAAAAGAAAGTACAGTGAGGAAAGCAGCAAAACTACACAAAGGTGAAAAGAGCAGTCAGCGTCTGCCTGGCTGACATTATGGGTTTTTCTTACTGTTAAAGCAGGGTACATTTTCTAGCACACAGGAGAAACAAGAAAACCACAATATTCTTATTATAACTGATAACCTGTTTAATTGAAACTCCGGCACCTTTAAAACTTTTCTGTGTTACAAATTTAGAGTTCCGAAATTAAATGAGATGAGCACGGACTTAGACACTCGTGACAGAAAAACTGACAGACTTGAAAGCTAGTAATTAGTCATCTTGATTTAACTCTACCTTAGACCAACTGACAAGCTATGTAAGATAATGTGATTAAATAACTTTGGCCTTTAGTTGTTACATTACATGAAATGAAAAATAGTTAGCAGTATTGCAGGAGTTGTTGCATTTAAAGACTAAGTTGTCTGTGGTATAAGCGCCTGTGGATGTTTAAATGCGGTTATTAAATATTAAAGTTAACATCCACAGACAACTCAGTCTTCAAATGTAACAACTCCTGCAATATTGCTATCTATTCTTATCTATATCTATATCTTATTATCGTTGCATTCAATGTTTAAAGTCTCAAAATTAATGATTGAAATATATGTATTTTTGCTTCATATTCAGGGACATAATATGCATAAACTTGGATAACCATTTTAATTATGATAATTTTCTGGAGGTTGAAATTGCTGGGGTCAAACTGACCCCAAGGATAAAAGATGTTAGTAAATTTGAAGGTAACAGAAGGGTTAAATTCATGAGTGGCAGGCCTTTTAATATAATACAGTCTAGAAGAGTAATGTCTGCAGCCGAGGACAAGTTACTAAGACAAGTTACTAAGTCATTCCACTAAGTGGCATAGACAGGAAGTTAACACAGGAATAGAACAGTTGCTATTTTGCCTTTAGTATGCTCCATGAATCAATGGAAAAAGGAGCACTGTAGTGGTGACACACCCAATTAACGCAAATATAATCACAGACGGGTGTGCAAAGGTCACCAACAGCTTTGCACAGTGCAAATATTAAATTGCAATAGATTATCTGAAAGCATATTTAGTTATTTAGAAGAATCAAGATCATGAAAGTATTGGTTCAAAACCAATCACACAGGGTCTCTGAGCATGGCCTTTAGCCCATAACTGTTCGGTTGTATCCTGTCTAAACTGTAGATATAAATGTTGGTTTCATTGTTGCTCTTTACAGACAGGTTCAACCCAGGAACGAAGCTCAGTTGTTCTGACTGATGTCTTTAGAGGGAGAACAGTACCCCAGGAGCTCATCATGGATCTGATGAACAACACAGCTGCCATTCAGACACCATTCAACTGTAGTGTGGAGATCGGATACCGCTTCACCTACTTCCAGATTTCCTACAGCCTTATCTTTATATGCGGCTTGACCAGCAATGGCATGGCACTCTGGCGCTTGCGGCTCATGCCATGGACTCTCACCAGCACTGCAGTCTTCATGGCCAATTTGGCGGTCGTTGACCTCTTTTTCATTCTTTCGCTCCCATTGCGCATCTATTACTACTACAACCGGTCGCAAAGCATGGCTTGGTCTCCTGGAAGCGTCTTTTGTGTGCTGACATTCGCCCTCAAGTACATCAGTATGTATGGAGGCATCTTCTTCCTGGCATTCATTGGACTGGACCGATACTTTGCTGTGTCGCGTCCTGTGCTGCGGCGACCGAAGCAAGCACATAACGCCTGCATGCTCAGCGCTGCAATTTGGTTAATGGTACTAGCACTGAGCTTAGCACTTCCATTCATGCACTCTGCAGCCTCCGACAGTCAGTACAAGTGCCTGTTCGACCCGTCCTTGGGGCCCCATCGAACCTTCATCCTGGGAGCGCTGGGTCTGGTACTGGTTGCATTCCTGTTACCTGCATTTCTTCTGCTCTTTAGCTACTGCCGTGTCTTGCGCGTACTTGGCAGGATGCCTCACCGCGGAAAAGGCCGCCACCGCCGTACTTTAACGCTCATCTACTCTGTGTTGGGGGTCTTCCTGCTCTGTTTTGCCCCGTACCACACCAACCTGCTGTGTTACACACTCACCCACGTAGGAACTGTCCCCAGTTGTAGTCTGGCTAAATTTGCAAGTGCCCTGCACCCAGTCATGCTCTCATTTGCCAGCGCCAACTGCTGCCTTAACCCACTTGTCTACTATTACTCCAGCAGCCTGGTGCACAAAGTTGCTGCCAGCAGCCAGAACAGCCAGGAGACAAACACAAGCTTCAATTCCAGAAGGAAAAAATCTTATAAGTAAAGGTTTACCATGATTCCATCAGGGACACACAAAGCTAAACTTTAGCATCATTGTTTACTGCATAGTAGCACTACAAAACAGACCAGTGGCTGCAACCAGGCTAACTAAGAATTGTTTCATGTCTGTATTGAGAAATGGCCCTTCTCACACCTCATATGCTCGAATTAAATGTGAAAGGAAACTACTTCGTATTTATTTGCCCTTCCACCCTGACAAAAAATAAATAAAAATCTTCACAACAAGACAAAGTCTGAGCCCCAACGTGCACGGTAGTGTATTAAAATAGCAAAACCATTGAGGCTAGTGATATTTACATTTTGTGAACCAAGGATATGTGTATGTTTCCCTTAACACAATGACCAAATATAAAACTGAAAGTGCAAGCAAAATACCACATGCAATTTGCTTGAACTGTCGACTTCTGGTTCTCTTCTCCTGTACTGACTGTAAGAATAAAAACAAGCAAACTCAGCTTCACTGACCTCTGACATAATTTCATCAAGCTAAATCAAGCAAGCAGGTGCCAACAACTTTTAACTGCACAGCAACACAATAAAGATTGCAGTTTGGTAGTTTTCTACCGAATATTTTACGATTATCTATAATACCAACCCATCTATCTACAAACTAAAGTCAACACCCATATTACTTCCATTCAGTGGAAGTGGTTGTGTTACCTTTAAACAGGCCACGTTACGTCATGCATTGGTTGAAGGAAAAGCTCACCGATTTCCATGCGATGCTCTCCATGATCTGCTGCTCACAGCGCCACAAGTGTTCGATCATGTCGTGCTTCAGAGTGGGCTCTGCCTTGATGAAGCTTTCTATCACTTTATAGAAGTCAAAGGCATGAAGCTGGAAGACATCCAAGATCCAAGGGAAGCACAAGTTCGTTTCAGGAGATGCACTGCTGCCATTCTTCAGGGAATATCCTAAAGGGGAGCAACTGGCAGTTAAATTTTCAAAATATCCAGTTTTTCAGGAAAACAGTTTATTTTATCCGAATTAGAGTTTTTATACACAACACACAGTATGTATGCATATCACACATGCACTCAAATACGTATACACAAAATTGCTGACATTTATCACAGTAAATAAACATAACCGAGTTATTATTACAATTCAATAATTGTATTTATAAATCGCTTTTAAAACGCTGAAAAAAAATCAGCCTTATAGATTGGAATTAATTATTGAATATTGTAGTGTTACAAGACAAGTTAATATGAAACCCACTTTCTTTGTTGGTGGCTCAGGTACAAAACTATTTGTGGGAATTTCACTCCTAAACTATTAAGCGACTATAGTCACAAGCAATCGGAGAACAAATGCCTAAAAATCAGCCGAGTCCCAGACCATGTTCATGGTCAAGTGGTCAACACACGCATCCCAAGCAGACCACATGGGGTCATCCTCAGCAGCAGCCAGAGGCTTCTATACAATGAGAACTTCAACTAGATGCAGGACACCAGGATGTGTCAATTGCCCCCAGTGAGTGATATGTACACATCAACATGAATGTGTGATGCATCCTGTTTAATTCCTCAATCTAGTCTGCTAATAGATGCATCGTGTTCAAAAAGCACATTGTGGTGCAATTCTCAGGGGCCCACATACCTTTGCCCACTGTATTAATATAATTCTGACCAATCAGAATTAACAATTCACCGGCATGGTATAAAGTGGTTTAAAATTAATGTTATTTTTACAGAGACATGATTTATATGTTTGATTATTGTGTGATTTACTATGACTGAGCAGAGTAAGGAGCCTTAATACCCGCAGATCTTACCAGACGGGCCCTGCCTACAGGTGCTAATGACAAGTTGCTGTAACTTGGCTTACCAACATAAGTTGCCAGGACAACTTCTAGTGAACAGCCAAGGAGTGAGGTATGGAAAGTAGCATTGTTCAGGAGCTTACTGTAAAAAAAAAAAAAGCCTTTCATGACACCGATTCATCATTTGGATGATTGTTTAACGATGGTTTGGATGATTGCCCTGTGAGCAGAAATCAATACTGTGCTTACCTGAAATTCTGCACAGAGAGTCGTTTCTCTTCCTAAAGGGCAGCATTAAGGAAACTATCAGAAATTTTATGTAACAAAAAATAGCAGTTTTGTTTCCACCAAATCCCTTTATACTCACCGATTTAAGCATTGACTCCATGACTTTGTAGTAAAGCTGGACACCTAGGGTAAATCTCTGCAAAAAAAAAAAAAGTAAGCTCATCTTATGCATGAACGTCATATAGACTAACTGAAGTTTTGCTTTTTTTTTTTTTTTTTTTTTTACCTTTTTGCCCAAACCTTCACAGCGCTGACCAACAGCTTGAGCAAATTTCTGGCTGAAAATCTGACTGAGGTGTTCAACCCGCTTCATGATGTCTTCTGATGGATCCACAGTGCAGTTCTTTTGGGAAACAAATGAAATAAACAAAAATTTAAAGACGTTTAATAATCAGTGGTATTTTTTAAACAGAACATATAGTGGACTATACAAGGTGGAGAATCAATGTTATTGCCTATGGTGAGCTTACAAGATAATTAAATAAAATAATAATAATAATAATTCATGCCAAAATGATTTTATTGTCTCAAAAAACATTTCACCCATCAGTTCTGTATTTTGTACAAGATCATGCTTAGTGCTTAAAAATAGCTGTGTGGTATTCATAACTTCCTCTATATTTTATGTGCTTCCTTTGTGTTTCTGGTAGATGTGTGCATCATGTAAATCTATTCTCGTTAGTTGGTTTGTAAAACTTCCCATAGTCTTTGGTTTACTAAGGGGTGAGAAATGACTATGTGGGAAAATGAAATCCCTGTCACTGTAATCCTCCAAATTAATTTAATTCTTTTTCATCCACAAAACATACATTATCATCAGCGTTATGGATAAAACATTAAATTGACAAACTTTTATGGAAGAGTACAGGTTACTCAGTCAATTTTAAAGACAGAAAGCATTACAATTGTACTATGAAGTAGACTTGAATGAGAAGTGAAGATGTAAAATGTGTCATTTACAGTACATCATTTATATAATAAAATATTTAGAAAAACTAACTTAATGGATTTGACATCACCACATTACGGATGTGACTTGTGTCTGAATCAGCCGTCCACAAACTATATAAAAACATGATGGAATAACGCATTTTTAAACATCAAACATTTGAACTAATTACAGATTGTCTTTTTCTTTGTATTTTTCATCATTTTCAATAATGAATTTCTTAAATATTGCGAATTCCTGTCTCGAATGTAGCTGAGATACAATACGGCAAGAATGCAGAAAAAAATGCAGATTTTTAAAAAATGTTGTGCATTGCTCAAAATTAACATAAAGAAAAAAAACATTTCTATTCCAACAATAAGCACTGTCTTCTGATGCCAGCGCTACCTTGTGAAATTTTGTTAATGCTAAGCTGGAAGCTGTATTTTTTCCATTGACTTACTAATTACAAGGCAAAAAATTAGGGTAACTAGAAAACTTGGATAACTGATAACTGTGTCAAGGTTATAATAATGTACACTACAAGGCAAAAGTTTGGACACACCTTTAGTGGTTTTTACTTAATTTGTATTACTTTAAAAATTTTATGTTAATACTGAAGACATCTAAATTATGAAAGAACACAAATAGAATTATATAGTAAACAAAAATGTGTTAACCCAGAATATGTTTTAGATTTAAAAAATTGTCCAAAGTAGATTTTTCCCTGATTTTCTCCCTAATTTAGTCGTATCCAATTCCTCCCCGTTACTAGGGGGCTGCCACATTAAGGCTACTACTACTAATCAGTCGGGAGGGCCGAAGACTATCGCATGTTTCCTCCGAACCATGTAATGCCAGCCTTCTTTTCAAACTGCTCGCTCATGCACTGTTGTGGGCGGCGTAACGCACTCGGAGGACAGCGCTATCTGCTTCTTCCGCTTGCGTGAGCTCACACACGCCCCGATTAGCTGTAGAGCCGTGATTAATGAGGGAGCACCAAGTACCTCTCATCACTCCCCTCTGGAAGAGTTTGTTCAATCAGCTTTTTCTAGACCTCTGGCTGTGAGAAGTTACAGCATCAAACTTGGAATTGAAATTGCGATCTTCGGATGACAGCTCTTTACCACTGCGCCATTAGGAGGCTTGGCATACTCACGGTATTCTATTATCGGATTCAAAATTCACACGTGAGCCTTGTCAAGAGTTAATTTGTGACATTTCTTGCTATCTTATTCAAGGGAAGGGTGGGTGCAGGGTCAATAGACTGATTAGTGCTACTGCAACTACTGTACAACTACTGTCCATCATCACAGGTCAGAAAATCATAAAAAATTTCAAGGACTTGTATCCCCAAGTGCAGTCTCCAAATCCATCAAAGACTATGATGAAACTAGCTTGCATGAGGACGACCAAGAGCTAACTCACCAACAGAGGTTATGTTTATTGGACTGATCAGCTTCAGAAACCAGTTTATAGCGCCTCAGATTGGAGGCCACATAAATGCTTCTCAGAGTTCCAGCAGCAAACATATTTCAATACCCACTGTTCAGAACAGATTGTGTAAGTCAGACCTTCATGGTTAAATTGCACAAAGAAACCATTACTTCTGAAGAACTACAAGCAGAAGAGACTTTAGATATTAGATCAGTAGAAAACTGTCCTTTAATCTGATGAGACCAACTTTAAGACTTTTCATTATAACCACCACGTCTTTGTTACACAGAGAGGATGAAAAGACAGTTTCTGAATGTGTGGTTCCTGCTGTGAAGCATGGAAGACAAGGTGTGATGGTGTGGGGGCGCTTTGTGGGTGACACCATTGGTGACTCAGTGAAAACTGAGGGCACATGTAACCAGGATGGCTAGAACAGCATTTTGCAGCAACATGCCATCCCATTTGGTCTGTACTTTGAGGGACTATCATTTGTTTTCCAGCAGGACTGTGACGCCAAACACACCTCTAAGTTAAGAGCTATGTGCCAAAGAAGGAGAGCGTTGGGGGTGCTGACCTAGCCTCCCGATCTATATCCAATTGAGATAGTTTGGGATGAGTTAGACCAGCAAGTGAAGGAAAAGCATCCAGTACTCAACACCACTGGGAACTCATTAAATATAGTTGGAAAACCATTCCAGGTGACTACCTCATAAGGCTGATTGAGAGAATGCCAAGAGGGTGCAAGCTGACATCAAAGCAAAATGTGGTTACTTTGAAAAATCAAAAATATAAAAACATTATGGGTTACTTTACACATTGTGTTGACTACATAATGCTACATTTGATGTGTCATAATTTTACAGACTTCAGTAATATTATATACAATGTTTAAATAAAAAAAATTAAAAAAAAGATTGAATAAGAAAGTGTGTCCAAGCTACTAGTGTGTCTGGTACTGCAAGTTTAATTTCTTTGCCAGTGAGTTACTTTAAAATGTTGGGGACCAAGTGTAAGGCATTGAGAATAACATTTAAAGGTAGTTGTTGTTAGCGTACCCTGAAGTAAACCATGAGTATGCCTGACGGTCGGTCACTGTTTGAGGTAAGCTCACCCCTCAGCTGCTGAATTGAATGCATGGCCGCTCTGAAAAGCAAAAATTCCAGGTTACAATGAATATAAAACGGGGAACATGTTATGATTCTCAACTGGTAGGTCACAAACAAAAAGTAGGTCAAACGCACACGGAGTGCATTATTTTTTTCAATGTCAGGAATTAACATTACTTTATGGGCTTCAAATTATAACCAATGTACATTACATCTTCCCTATTTAGGGCCTGAAACAAGCAATGTAGAATGCTTGAAGAGAAACAATTATTGTGGCATCAAATTTCCCATTTTGGGAAAATTTCCTAAATTTTTTTACAAATTACTTGCACACTTTCTATTACAGTTGTTGAAATCCTGATAAAAGAACTGTACACTTAGACAAAGGAAATAATAATAATAATAAATAAAATAAATAAAAAAACACAACTTTGTTTGCCTTGTTATATTAAAAATACAGGAAGGGTAAGATACCATCATGCCCTGTAGAGAGTTCTTTTTTTTATATATACAACAAACTTGATATTCACATGACAAATTAAGGAAACCATTCTAGGACTGGGGATCACCAGTCACCTCCTGACACAATATTATTAGAATACCCAGGTTCTGATTCAATTAAATAAATAAAATTAAAAAAAATAATCACAGGCAGCGTTTAAACAGCATAAAAACAACTTCAAATACAAGTGTTTAACATTTAACAGAGTAGCAAGTATCTCTGTAATCCACCATAATTATTATTTCTAAGCAAACATAGCAAATAATTCAATCCTACTAAACGGGATGAAAATGTGCATCGCCTGTAGGATTATTAAGCAACTCAAATATCGCAACTCAACCTGACAGTGAACACGGGGGCACATGAGGCTTCTAACAGAGGCACACAGGGCTTCTAACGCACATGTTTTTCGACTAATTAGCGCTCAGTGATTTGAGACTCGTGTAAGCCTGTGTAAGGAGTAGGGTTGAGACTAATTCGCTCACAGAGTTTGGAGAAAAAGGCAAATCAGAGGCTTTTAACATGCACGCTTTTTGATAATGTAATGTAAAATGTAATGATAATGTAAAAGTGCGATCCTGTTGCCCAACCCTAAAGCTTCTGCACTCTGTACAGAATTGTTTATATCTATGGCTGAGCAGTGATCAGGGAACATTAAACTAAAAAACAGCTTAACTTTGGTCACTGGCCAAAGAACCACTTCATTCTATTTGTAAAGTAAAAGTAAGTGTCAGTGTGAATGACACAAAAGAATCGCGATTAATAACTGAATCAATCCCCTCCTCCCATCTCTAAAACATTCTGATGTTTCTAAATACAATCATGACCCACTTAGACAATGCTATGCTAGCAGATAGAGAGCCATCAGATTGCTTAAACTCGTTTCCTCTGGTTCTACTGACAACTGATCATTTGACAAATCGTACTGAAAAACAAAAACAACAAAAAATTTTATTCATCTGCACCTTTCAAAGCACTCAAAGGAACAGCTTCAAGGCATCAAACATTGAAGTCAAACAAAGCAATAACAGTACAACAATAAGAAAACTAAGTGTAATTGAAAGTCATGCATGAGTTTTCAGTGAGGTGTGTGACTGAATAATTCATATGTTTTGTAAATGATTTTTGCTTTCATATTCTGTACATAATTTTAAACTTTTACTGAGAATTTTTTTTTATTTTACAGTTTTAAAATTAGCCCAACTCACAGCTCTACTACATGACTTATTTCCTCTCCATTTCTTTCTGCAAATCAGCCACAAAGCATCGATCCACAAATCTAGAAGTGTGTGGTGTTTAGTGAGTATAACTGTACCACTAATCATGACAAATAACTGAGAGTACTGGTGGTATGTTTTACGTAATTGCTGTCAGGACACAATTCTTGAAATGACCTATAGTGATAAAATAACGTATGACGATGAATAATGTGCCTGAATATACAGATATGATTAATATACCCCAAACTATTTGTTTTAGGAGCATATCGAGAAATAGATGGCAGAGAAACACATAGCCAGGATTGCTCAGGTGTGTGGAATTATTAGCAGATGATGTATGAAGCAACATGTGGTCTTTTAAGATGCCAAGACATAAAAGCATTAGTTATTTGCCAGTTGCATATTATAACTATAATGAACAAAAATATAAATGCAACACTTTTGTTTTTGCTCCGATTTTTTATGAGATGAACTCAAAGATCTGAAACATTTTCTAAATACACAAAATAACCATATCTCTCACATATTGTTCACAAATATGTCAAAATCTAGTGAGCACTCCTTTGCCGAGAAAATCCATACCACCTCACAGTTGTGCCATATCAAGATGCTGATTAGACAGCATGATTATTGCACAGGTGTGCCGTAGACTGGCCACAATAAAAGGCGTCTTTGGGACTTCCGGTTAGCAGCCACATGGAGTAGACGTGTTAAGAGAGGTGCTCCGATAATTTAGAATTTCTTCACTCCCTTTTTCGTCTCTAAATGTTAAATTAAATCTTTAGGATACAATAACTTTGTACCTTACCCCACGGTCATCTATTTTCCACTTATTATGGCAACCAGGAGTGTTAAAACCGGGAAAAAAGATGACACTGTGTTTTTCTTTCATTAAGAGATTTCAGTATTGGAGTGTTGAAATGTTTTATTTATACATCTAATTCGTAGTTTATGCAAAGTACGTCGGAGCTGGGGATGGTTAGCGGCAGGAAGATTTGTCGGGTGAACTATGGAAAGATGGAAGAGCTTGCTGCTTTGAACTATGGAAAGATGGAAGAGCTTGCTGCTTTGTTTGTATCTTGTTGTGTTTGGGGGCAGTGGGGTGCGGGGGGGGGGGGGGGGGGGAGGGGTATGGAATCTCCAGAGCCAGTACTATGTTAGTTCTGTGTACACAGTGTATCTTTAATATGTTGCTCTGTGCTTTACAGTTTTGTTTTAAGGCTGACGCTGGGTATTTCAGTATTATTTATGTTTACCTACCCACATCTTCTGTCAGGGAGAATGAATAGTTCTTTAAACTTTGTGAGCTGGAATGTTAAGGGTTTAAACCATCCGGTCAAGAGAAGGAAGGTGTTCTCACACCTTAAACAACACTGCAATTGCCTTTTTACAAGAAACTCACATTCGCAGTTCTGATAACTCTCGCCTTATGTCGCGTTGGGGAGGGCAGCATTACCACTCAACCTTTCAGGCCAAAGCTAGGGACGTCTCAATTCTTATTAATCCAAACATTTCTTTTGAGCACCATAATGTTATTACTGATATACATGGTCGCTATATCATTGTTTCAGGGAAATTATTTAATACTAATGTAGTGTTGGCTAATTTATATGCACCCTAATTATGATGTTTCCTTCTTTGAACATTTCTTTTCTGCTCTACCAGATCTGGGCTCATACTCCCTCATATTAGGGGGAGATTTTAACTGCTGTTTGGATCCATCACTTGACAGGTCAACGCCCAATCCTATACCACTGAGTAAATCCGCCACGCTACTTCAGTCCCATCTCTGCAGCTTTGGTATCTCTGACATATGGCGCTTCCTCAATCCAAAAAAGAGAGAATACTCCTTTTTCGCACATGTTCATCACACTTTGTCCCGAATTGATTATTTCTTTGTAGACAATCAACTTATCCCAATAGTTAATTCTTGTTCTTATCAGAGCATCGTTATATCGGATCATGCTCCAGTTGTTATGTCTATACAACTCCCTGATCTCCCTCAAATTAGAAAACATTAGCGCTTTAATTCATCATTACTGACAGACGATGATTTTATTAAATTTATGGAAGATCAGATCGTCTGACGTGTCACGTTTAACTGTTTGGGATGCTCTGAAAGCCTACCTCAGGGGACAGATAATTTCATACACTGCAAACATGAAAAGGAAGGCATATAAAGAACGAAAAGATCTGTCCAACCAAATTAAAGAAATAGATCAGGAGTACGCCCTGCTTAAAAACCCTGATCTGTATGAAAAACGTGTAGAATTACAAACTACATTGTACAACACATGTAATTGAAGGTCAATTATTAAAGAATCGCAGTCAATTTTACATTCACGGTGACAAGTCTGGGAAACTTTTAGCCAATCAATTAAGAGGATTTAGAGCACAACAATACATTACAAACATTCGGATGGAGGATGGTACTACCATTACTACCGATCATTCTAATATCAATGATGCATTCAGGAATTTTTACTCTCGATTATATACTTCTGAGTTCCCAAAGGACCATAGTTCAGTCGAGAAATTCCTGTCTCAACTAGATATTCCAACACTGTCCCGAGTCTAGATTAAGATTGGAAGAGCCCATATCACAAGAGGAAATAGTTTCAGCTATGTCATCATTGCAACCTGGTAAGTCCCCGGGTTTTTTAAATCATTCTCCTCATACCTTGCACCACAACTAGCTTCAGTTCTATCTGAATCTTTTAAGCAAGGTAAGCTGCCTGCTTCATTTAATGAGGCTTGTATCACCATTATAGCAATGAGAGAAAGACCCAACAGAGTGCTCTTCATATAGACCAATCTCTCTTCTTAATGTGGATGTTAAAATCCTTGCTAAAGGCTTAGCTTGCAGATTAGAGAATGTTCTACCCTCAATTATGTCTGAGGACCAGACCGGTTTCATCAAAAATCATCACTCCTACTTCAACATTCGACGCCTTATGGACATCTTGTACACACCATCAGAGGGGATCCCCGAGTGTGTCCTTTCTCTGGATGCTGAAAAGGCTTTTGACCATGTGGAATGGGAGTATTTAT
Organism: Clarias fuscus; assembly: GCA_030347435.1. NCBI lineage: Eukaryota > Metazoa > Chordata > Actinopteri > Siluriformes > Clariidae > Clarias > Clarias fuscus. Next base: position 11,468,780 of record CM059230.1, on the reverse strand, counting down.
TTAGGGCATTAGAAAAATTCAATTTTGGTCCAGGTTTTATCACTTGGGTTAAATTATTGTATTTAAGCCCTATTGCCTCAGTTCGGACAAATGCTCAGCAATCTCAACCATTCAGCCTTCGGCGGGGAACTCGTCAGGGGTGTCCTTTTAGCCTATTACTCTTTAACATTGCCATCGAGCCACTGGCAATCGCATTCCGTAGTTGTAGGGAGATATGTGGGATTTGGAGGCAGGAAAAGGAACATAAAGTGTCCCTTTATGCAGATGATCTTCAACTTTTTATATCAAATCCAATTTCCTCCCTGACACCTTTGCTGTCATTGCTAAGTGAATTAACTATTTTTCAGGATATAAAAATTTAATTTGCACAAAAGTGAACTTTTTCTGCTAAATAATACAGCACTAACAACAGGAATGCAACACCTCCGTTTCAAGATAGTGAAAAATCAGTTTACCTATCCTGGTATTACAATTACAAGGAAACAAACACCTTTTCAAAGAAAATTTTATTAGGTTGTTGAACCAAACAAAAAAAGGACTTGGGGCAATGGACACCACTGTGCATGTCCCTGGTGGGCCGCATTAATGCCATTAAAATGAGTATTCTTCCGAAATTTTTATATCTTTTTCAGTCTGTACCTGTTTTTATTCCCAAATCTTACTTTGGTGCTTTAGATTCAATTATATCATCTTACATTTGGAAAAGTAAACATTCTCGATTGAACAAGTCCCTCCTTCAAAGATCTAAAAGAGACGGCGGCATGGCTTTACCTAATTTTCGTTTTTACTACTGGGCAGCAAACGTTCGATACGTCATCTTTTGGGCATATTTTTATAACCAACCTAATCGCCCTGTCTGGGTGGAAATGGAACTAAACTATGTCAAAGACCTCTCTGTCTCTGCACTCCTTGGATCTGCACTCCCCATCCCCTCAATTAAATCAATCAATAATTCAGTTATTAGGCATACCTTGAGAATATGGGCTCAGTTCAGAAAGCACAGCGGTCTTCTGGGCTTTTCTCTTTCCAGTCCTATCGTCTCTAACCATCTCTTCCAACCTTCTTTACATGATTCAGTGTTTCAGGGTTGGTACAGTAAGGGCATTAAGTTTTGCAAAGATCTGTTTGTTGATCATAGGTTTGCATCATTCGAACAGCTTTCTGAGAGGTTTAACTTACCTAATTCTCATTTTTTCAGATATCTGCAAGTAAGACACTTCATTAGCTCATCAATATCAAATTTCCCTGAGGCTCCTGATGCAAATATTATAGATAATCTCCTCTGTTTGTCCCCACTGCGTAAAGGCCTAATATCCACTATTTATGGTGGACTGATGGGTTTGAGTCACACCTCTTTGAGTAAAATCAAAACTGCTTGGGAGAAAGACCTAAATTTGACACTGTCAGATGATACTTGGAATTCAATTCTCAAGCTTGTCAACTCAACCTCTTTATGCGCCCGGAACTCTTTATTACAGTTTAAGGTTGTACACAGGGCTCATTTCTCCAAACTCAAGCTTTCCCGTTTCTACCCAGACGTCGATCCTTGTTGTGATCAATGTAAACGCGGAGAGGCGTCTCTTATTCATATGTACTGGACATGCCCGAATTTGGAAAAATTCTGGAGGGATGTCTTTAAAACCTTGCCGTACATATTGAAATGCAATCTTGAACCAGACCCTTTGATTGCTCTTTTTATTATTACTGGAGAGGAAGATAAGCGTCTACCTCCAGCTAAACAGCGTTTGTCGTCTTTTGCGACACTCCTGGCCAGGCGTTCTCTTTTATTCAAGTAGAAGGATGCCACCTCACCCACTCATTCCCAGTGGCTCAGAGATATTATGTCCTGTTTATCCCTGGAGAAGATTCAGTAATATCAATCCGCCATTCAGACTTGAAATTTCAACAGGTGTGGGGGCCCTTCCTTCGTTACTTGTTTACCCTGTTATATCCCTGTTTAAAATCAATAAAAATATTGTTGAAAAAAAAAAAGGCGTCTTTGAAATGTTCAGTTGTAACACACAGGACAATGCCACATATATCGCAAGTTTTGAGGGAGCGTGCAATTGGCATGCTGACAGCAGGAATGTCCACCAGCGCTGTTGCTAGTGAATTGAATGTTCATTTCTCTACCATAGCCGTCTCCAAAGGCGTTTCAGAGAATATGGCAGTACATCCAACCAGGCTCACAACCGCAGAACATGTGAAGACCACACTCAATGCGAAGGAGATGTGTTGCACTGCATGAGGCAAATGGTGGTCACACCAGATACTGACTGGTTTTCTGAGTCCCCAGACTCCCCAATGAAACAAAACTGCACGTTTCAGAGTGGCCTTTTATTGTGACCAGTCTAAGGCACACGTGTGAGGTGGGATGGATTATCTCGGGAAAGGAGAAGTGTTCACTATCACAGATTTTGACAGATTTGTGAACAATATTTGGGAGATATGGTTATTTTGTGTATGTAGAAAATGTTTCAGATCTTTGAGTTCAGCTCACAAAAAATGGGTGTTGCATTTATATTTTTGTTCAGTATAACAAAATGCATGAAAATATTACATTTATCTCATTATACATCTAAGCAGTTGAGGATTAACGCATTACTCAAGTGGTGCCGATTGAACGCGAGATCTTCCAAAAAGTAGCCCACAACCACTGTGCTACACCTGCCATAAATTAATAAAACAATATGGCATACATGCCAAAGTGACTGTAAAAATAAAATAACTGCAGTGTACAGACTTCAGTGACTTGATGCTTTTACAAGACAACCAGAAATATGTATTTAAAAAAATCTAACTTTAGTGTTCAATTAATTATTCTTTAATTTATTATTAACATTGACAATAAGCTGGCCACCAAACAGCATAATTTGGCAAGATTAAGATCTGGTTGCTAAGCAACATAACCATCAGGCTAAGCAGAATAATTAGCAGATGCAATGGACCGGACAATAGCTTAAATTGCCCATGAAATTAAATGTTTCTCAAAAAGTTTCAAGACTTTGTGCATCTGCTCCTTAGTGTAATGGAAACCAATATATTACATTGTTTTAAATTTGTAGTTCATTACTTCTGGGAAACCGCTTCCTCTAGAGTAGCAGCTCATTAGCATATTTCTGACTGTGTATCCTCTCCCACGCTATTGCTGTTTTTAACTACCCCTTGGCATCTTTGGTATATACCAAGAAATTGTAATTTCCTGCCATGACTAAAAGACATCAACCACTGACACAGGTTAAATCTTGCAATTCAACATGTTAACCATTCATGTGAGTGACTCATCAATTAGTTAGGCCTTTATTCAGTTTGTACATGTGATGTGATCTTATTGAACCCATCTTGATGTGGTTAGCACTGCTGCATTTCTCATATATGCAAAACAGCATCTGAAGCTTTCCTACCTGATTGGGGTCTGTGGTGGAATGGAGACATTCTCCTCTCCAGATGGGTTCTTTCTAGGAGTCATTTCTACCTTTGTACTAAAAGAAAAAAGAAAAATATACAGTTAACCACAAATATATTAGTGAATCAGTATCGAGTTTTAAGTTGATACAAAAGCAGATTCATGAGCAATACATACACTTCTGTTTTGATTGATCTGAGGGTCTCGTCATCATCTAAGAACAGTCGTGCGTCAAAGTCCTTGCTTTTATGGTAGAGCTCTTCATAACTTTTGGATAGAGTTTCCACCTATAAAGAGGACAAAACCAATTTCTAAACACTGTGCAAATATACTCTAAAGCAAAAGGAGGCTTTGACATTCAATTATATTTTGTTGAACCGGCAACAATATTTCCCATCCTCATAAACGTCTATATAATCATGTAACGCAATCAAACCACAGACTTATTGACTTTCAAGCTCAGCTCAAAGCTAATATTTACTTCAGGTTCACTGCACATCATAGATCTTTAAATTATTCATTTAAGAGGACTACAGAAGCTTATGGTCAGCCAGATGCAACACTAATATGCATGTTTGCACTATAAAAACAGAGGAGGAAAAGTGATTATCATTTGTTAGACTTTATCAGTTGGACATTTTTTCCTCTAAAAGAACTGAAAAAAGACAGATTGCTACAGAGGAAAAGATCATTCTGAATTGAAATTCTGGACACAGTAGACTGAAAACTGTATGCATTAAATGGCATTTTATAAAACTATGAAAATAAGAAATATAACATTCAATTTCATGCTATTATAGGAAAGTAATGAAATAAAAAATGTTCTGATGTACAGCAGGGTTACTGTGACCAACTCTATCTACAGCTGATTCCCCCAACTTGTGCTCTAGACTAAATTTATCATCATAAAAATGTAATTAAAAGTCTAAAAAGGAAGAATGATTAAATTTTTTTGAAGAGTGTTTATTAAAGTTGATGAAAGTTATTAAAATGTATGTATGTAGTGTTTACATAATCTTGTGTGTTGTACCCTGACCATATGCAACTTGGGGCACGTGTAGCTCAGTGGTTAAGGCATTGGACCACGGTTCAGAAGATCACAGGTTCAAACCCCACAACCACCAAGTTGCCACTGCTGGGCCCTTGAGCAAGGCCCTTAACCCTCAATTGCTCAGAGGTATAATGAGAAAAAAATGTAAGTCGCTCTGGATAAGAGCAAAAAAAAAAAAAAACAGTTACTATAGTTATACTACTACGCAGAAATCATTCTGATCTAATGTGCCATAAATCTCCTCGTATTTGCTCAAGTCCTTTTTTCTTTCTTGCCTCACAAGCCAAACAAGTGTGTTTTTATTTCAAATAAAATATGTATGATAACAGTATCTTAGGCAGGAGGAAACTTACTGCTGGAAGTTCCTGTGATCCTGACAAGCCCATGGAGTCCAGGAAGGCACAGAAGCTGCTTTGGTAGACGTTTTTCACCTGTAATGATATAAGAAGAATTGTCACAACTTGTGACAACTGTTAAACCTAAGGGGAAAAAATATAATAATGCTGACAATAAAGGAGGGATGAATAAATAATTTTTAGGACAAGTAGATTTCATGTATTTTAATTTTTTTTCTGACACTGTACTCATCGATTTCACACCTACTTCTGCTTTATCTTTCATTTTGTCTCTTATCTGTGACTGATCATCACAAACAGGAAACAAAGTATGTTACTGGGGTTTACAACTGATTACTTGTGATGTCCAAAAAAAAAAAAAAACCACCACCACCAGCCGTCCTCACGCTACAGAGGCATGTGAATTTTCTAACCTCATCTACGCTGCAGTCGCTCTCCTTACACAACTTCTCCAGCAACTGCATGTCCATGTCTGGAGGACGGGGCTTTGCTTTGTTCCGCCTCGAAGTCCGAGTTGGGGGGCTCTGTGACGTTTCGCTTATTACCGACTCTGATTGAAAAGAGGACATGGGTGTAACTTATTCAGGTTAACTACAAACTCTGGAATACCAAAACCATTTTTCTGTAAAGGAGGATTAAATGTAACTTGCTTACTGTAGAGAGGCTGCAGGAGTGAAGGCGGGCAGCGCTTGATGTAGAACTCCAGAACACACAAAAGTAACTGGAAGGCTATCACCAGGTCATCCTCCATCTGCAGAGCGCTTCCTGTATAATTACAAACGCAGGGACATGCACTGTAAGACTGCAGATTGGCCTTAAAAATGACATTAATGAAGACAAAAATGAAAGAAAACAAAGAAATAAATAAAAATACAATAAAAAATATAGTTGCAATCAACGATGAACGGGCCCAAGCACCCTGTGCCATTGCCACCGGGGTGAAACCGCAGAACCGGTTTGGTCTTTTGAGCATGATAGAACCTACAAAAATCCATCGCCACCCGGGTGCTCCGAACAAATCGCACACTTCACACACTATGCCGTAATAGGGCTGATGTCAGCTTGGACCCTAAACATTTGTCATGTCAACTATATGCGCATGCGTGTAAGAGATGCGAGTGTGTGTGAGACAGTGTGTTTGTATGTGTGCATGAGTGTGTTTGTGTGTGACGAGTAAATGTGTTTGTGCATGTTAGTGTGTGTTAACATTTGTGATGTGTGTGAGACGTGTCATTTTAGTGTGTGTGTGATATGAGTGGTTGTGCATGTGCGTACGTGCATGAATGTGTGTCTGTCTAAGAGTGTTAACATTTGTAATGTTTGTTAATGTGCGGATGTGTGTGATGAATGAGTGCGTTTGTGCATGCGCGCTTGTGTGAGAGAGATGTGTGTGTGTGTGTGTGTTAACATTTGTGATGTGTACGTATGTAGAATAGGCTGCAGATGCTGGGAAAAAAACAGCACACTATGATGTCACTGAACGTGATGTACCCATTTGAGATATCAAAAATCCCTCTACAATACTCAATGGCTTTAGATCACATCGGTCCGGTTTGGTGGCGATCGTATAAGGAGTAGTACATCGTATATCAAAATCCATCGAGTGCGTTTTGGCAAACGACCCCAAAAGACTGATTTCCTTTAGAGTTTACCATGATATGCAGTGCGAACGTTTTCAGCTCAATGAGCTCTAAATGTGTTCCGGTTTTGTGTGCATACACGCTGGTGGCTCAGTGGTAGATGTTTTGCCTGCCATGTGGAAGGCCCGGGTTCGATTCCCAACCACTGGAGTGCTGGTCCCAAGCATGGATAAAATGGGAGGGTTGCATAAGGAAGGGCATCCGGCATAAAACCTGTGCCAAGTTGTTTTGCAGACTGGATAGTCCGCTGTGGCGACCCCTTGCCTGGAGCACACGAAAGACCAACAACAACACAACATGCAAGTGTGTATGAGCTATGCAGCAAAATCTTGTGTGCTAATGGCAGCAGATTCCAACCAACCTGTCTGCCAATTTTCATGAGTTTTTGAGCGTGATAAGACCCCCCAAAAAGCCCAAAATGGCAGGGGGAAAAAAACCCTTAGGAAAACAAGAGGGTCCTGCACACCCTGTAGTGCTTGGGCCCTAATGACGATGAAAACAGAAACATTTAAAATCCACATATTCTTAAATGTGAGATTTTAATTTGACTTAATTCTTAAACTGCATCACGTACAGCATGTATACATCACGTATATTATGCATAAATTTTCTTGCTAAAAAATTAACACATACCCTCAAGTTTATCAAATGCAAGTAATTACTTTCCATCTAAAATGCCATTTGGATAAACATACAAGGTACCGTGCATGCATCAGCCAGGGTACGGAATGGTAAAGGTATAGTATTCAGAATAAAATCATTCCTGCATGAAGATAAATTAAAGATTTAAAAACTTTTACTGGCTATTGACTAGGCTTAAGAAAAGTAAAGTGAGGTCTTTATAACCAAAGCAGACATGCAGTGCCTGATGCACACAGTTCCTGTTTGTACTGTTTTTTTAATTTATTTTTATAATACAGATGGCAAATCATTACCTTTTATATGGTACCGGTGCCTCAATCGTTTTTTTTTTTGTTTTTTTAGGTCTCATTTATAAGGGTTGCGCTTTTGAGTCGCAATGTGAAAACAACGTGGACACTCGTGTTACTACAAAGATTTGTGTTAGAGAACTAGAGGACAAATATTTCAAACAAATCGCTCTGGAATTTGAATGGCACTGAAGTGAAGCACCGAAATCTGCATTCTGATTCAGGTTCTAGTATACCCGTTATATAGGTACCAGTGCCATATTGGCACCAGATTTCGACCATAACAGCATCAGTGTTACAGCTGTGCTAAGACTCATCCACCATTTAAACAACACCTGGCTTTACACATCTGATAAATATTTTTTAAAATAGTTGAAAAAACGAAAAAAACAAAAAACCTGGTGTGTGTCAGTCTCTTTTATATCTTACACATAGGTATTGAAATAGAACAAAAAACTCGTATCCCACCTTTAGCCAAGAGGAACAAGATCCAGCTACAGCGCAAAAGCTTTTGTCTCCTAAGAGGAGAACGAAATAAATTATGGACACATAAAAGCTCAGGTCAGGTGCTGTATAACTACTACTAAATCAAGCAAGCACATGTAAAAGAATTGGGGGAAAGAAAAGGATGTGTGCGGATTTGAGTTTTTACTTACTTAAGTTCATCAGGTACACAATAGATTTTTACACATGTTCTGGAAAAAACAACAACAACACAACAGAGTAAAGAGAAGTCACTTTAGTAACTTGTTTCAGAGTTGAACTACAGCTCGTCCACACTGTACATCAGTGGTTTTGTAGGACCACTGCCCTACACATTTTAGTGCTTTCTCAAAACCCAACATACACGATGTAACTAATCAACTAATTAATACAATGAGTGCGTGTTAAAAAGTCTTACTTCACAAATCTCTGATAGAGAGCCAGCGACACCTCGTATTTCTTCTCGATCCTCGTCACCGCAGAGTTTACTTTAGGGCTTATTGTGTCCAAGATTTCATCCAGCTTTCGCATCAGGGCGAGAAACTGCTTCACACTGTGAAGAAACAACACAACAGGAGCAGGGTTTACCAGGGGAAAAGACAGAAATCCAAGCTCTAAATATTACACAAATTAGATCTGAGCCTGTCCATGGAATAGTATAGAAAAATCTGTGCGTGTTGTTTTTTAAAATGTACTATAACTAATGACCTTAAAGACTGGCAAAGGACATTGAGATAAGCACTCCAGAGAGGCAATTCAGAAATGTTACACTCCTGTGCAGAAATGCCTGATCATGCACATACTGGGGTTAGAATTGGTAGGAACTTTTAGTGTTCTGCTGTGATGAAATCTATTAGATTAACCTTCTTTCCCAGTAGTAATGAGGTGATGCTCTTTTTTATTATAACATTATGGTCTATAAGGAGTTTAACTATTTAATATCATGGGCATGTTTCAAATCTGACCAGTCAGAAGATGATAATGAGTTTTCTGTAACATCAGCTCAGCAACACATCATACATTTATACACTACCTGGACAAAAAATAATAGCAGAACACTCCAAGGTTTCATTCAATTACCTAGCCTTGATCAGCACACAATGTGTTGAAATTATTTATGCTCCTAGAACCACTCTTTCATGATTTGAATCATGGAATATCTCTGTGCCATGGAAAAACCCCACCAACCCGGTCATTCCGTACATTGAGGTCATCAGCTGACTTGATTTTATTGCTTCATAATGTTGCCAAGTCTAGACCTGAACTCAAACTCATCAGAACACACAACTTTTCTCTGTTACTCTGAAGTCCAATATTTATGCTCCCTAGCAAACTGAAGTCTTTATGTCTGATTAGACTCATTAACAAGTGGTTTAGTCCGAAATGCTCTTACTTCCACTATTAAACATATATGGTTTTTAATTGTTGATTTTTTTTTTTTTTAGGTGTTTAAGTCAGTCATGTTTTTTTCACCACATTTCTTCCACAAAGTAAAAGGTTCAGCACTATCCTTCCAGGTTTTAATAATGTGCTGACAGGTTCTTAATACAGTTCCAGTAATTTCAAATCTCATTTTAGGTGTCTTTTTTGGCCAGGCAGTGTATTAACACATGCTCATTTTACTCTGATTCCCCCCCCCCCATACTTTTGTCTTTCCACCTACCTCAGACCCACAGCCTTCTGAAATTCTGTAAATGTAAACCTGACGTCATCCAAGTCCACGACTGAAATATACACACATGCTCCCCAGAGCTGCTTGCATGACTCCTGCATTAGAAAACATCAAATGTTTGCAATAAAATGAAATTAGGAATTAATAATATCCACAAAGCACATGGAAATAGTCAAAATTAAATTAAAAACTAATACTGTACATTGACTTTCTCTGCTGTCTTGACCATTGACTCCCACAGTGACCATGCCTGAGTACATGCAGAGTTGGAGACCAAGAGGTCCTTACACAGGGCTACAAACTCAGGATCCTTCTCTTTGTGGCTGAAACAGAGAGAGAGAGAGAGAGAAATTCCAGCAGATACATAAATACATATGAATTCTCCATATACATTCACTGATGACTTTGTTTTGAACACCAGTACAAATAGTGATTTTATATAAATTTAATTATATAATAGCCAATCAAGTCGCAGCGGTGCAATTAACAAAATCATGCATAAACAGACCAGCAGCTTCAGGTAAGGATCACATGAACAACGAGAATAGGGTCATAAATATGACCTGGTTGATGAGAGAGGCCAACCACAGACTGGTGCAAACCGTTCTCAGAAAAGGTGCAGTTGAGGAGGTGTAATTGTGTGAGAAATGTTTTCCAAGTGCAAATAATATTTCTCAAAAACATGCCACCTTCTGCTATTAAAAATACAGTGTTCCCTTAAACACTGATTTATTTGTGGCAGTCTGCCACAACGTCAACTCTGACCACCACATATGCATACCTCGCACGAATTACATGCACACAAATTACGCTCAAAACTTTTAGCTCAAAGTAACCACAAAACAAAAGCATCCTGGCTCTACACAAGCTCAGTGTCAACTTTATGGTTGGACACAAGCTGATGTCTCTACTTCCTGACTGCTCACTTTTAGCACACTTTTAGCACTTTTAGCGATATGTGGTCACTTTTTGCCTGTGCGCATTCATATGGCGCCCGCTGACATCAGTGAGCACCATTCAGCAGCGTGAGAAATAGTTGATAAAATTGTTAAAGTGAGGGGTCTGACTTTCTTGCTTCTTCTGGGCCTCAACAAATACAGCTTGTCATCCTCCAGAGCACAATCACAAGCATATTTTTTGCTAAAATCCCATCCATTGCTTTCAATGGACGAGTGCTCGCACAAACTAATGAGGTGTTTTAGCCCAGATGGCGCAGCCAAAGACGTACCGGCATGCGTATACGTGCCGTTTCACAGAACAGATGAGCCCATATTAGGGTCAGACAAAAGTAACTTGTAATTATGAATGTGAAGAGTCATGACATGCAAATCAGAAGAAAAAAAAATCTGAATTGAGCGATTTTACTTATGATGGGAACGCAGTCTTAGATAACGAATCCGGCATCCTTTATACTTCACTACTAAATATGAACTATGAATCACCACATCGGTTTCTTTAGCTTGGACTGAATCAGTAAGGAAATGCTGCCTGAACACTGTATAGAGTAAATCGCACGTGCATGTGTAAGTGGGTGCAAGAGCCAATTGAAATGCACTTCCTCCAGTCTCTGACTGGTGTGTTTGGTGTCACATGTGTTACGCTGTTCCAATCAGGGCAAGTGCTGGTGTAAGTAGACCACATGGTACATATTGTGACTTTTTTTTTTGTACCATGGTATTGAATTTCAATATTTTTAATCTCTCTCTACGTAAATAATACTGACGAGAGACTTTCTGAAAAAGAAAAAAAACAAAACAAAGAGACCCAGAGTGAAGGAGGGTCTCATCTTTTTCTGGCCGCTGAATAGAGGGATTATAATGCATTACAATATAAAGGTGTATACTAAGGATGCTTATGAGTAAAGGATGCTTATGAGTAGGCAAGAATACAGCAGCAACTCTTCTGAACAAAGGGAGACACTTGAACTGCTTTCGGGACGTGTCTGGGACCAGCAGGACGTGGGGCACTACTGCAGAACCTCCAAAGTGAGACGGATCCAGATAGATCAAGCAGGTTCAGTGAGGAGCAACAGGAGGAGATCACGTGATCAGCTGCTGGTCATATTCCTCGAGTAAGGTTTATGACTGACAGCAAAACAGAATAAAACAACAGCAACAATACAACTAATACATGGTATAATTGTTTGACTACTTCATAAACTGAATGTCCAAATGTATAGAATGCTGCACGTGACCAACAAGAAGACAATGGTTTGTCACCTGACATGATGAGGCTGAACAATAGCATGCCTCTGACTGAGCTAGCCTGCTAGCTGCGTACAAACATTGCTGTTTTTGGCAAACTAGTTAGTGGGTTAGCAACAAGACAGTGGACAGCACTGACCTCAGGGACTTGGTCATGTATGATTTAACCACGATAACCCCCTGGTGAAGGGCACAAACCGTGTTAAAGCACGACTCTTACTTTTCCGGAGAGAGCACCGAGCTTTCCTTCTTGTTGCTGCACTTCGCCTCTCTGCTCGGAGGAGTCCCGCTGCCGCCGCCGCCGCGTTTTTTGGGAGGCATCCTGAGAAAGACCTGGGGTTTATGCCGCTCACGGCTCTGGGTCAAATTACAATTAAAATTTACAGAATAATAAAATGTCACCTTGGGAAATAAAAGGCGAAGCGCTAAATTCAACAACACTTCAGGGCATTAAGACCGCCCCCGCCGTCCATAACCAACCCTCCGAGCACTGTTTCCCTGACTCCCTCAAAGCGCGGGAAAACTGGTCCGCGTAACATCCGCTAGGAAAACGTCACTTCCGCCTGGGCACCCGTGTGCGCTGTTGTGTTAGCCGAGCTTGACCAAATAAATGAATAACGAAATAAAAAGCATGTACGCATTTACAAAAAATATTAATTATACAAATACTGTTTTTATTTACACCACCTTTAATTAAAAAATATATATACATGATTATTTATTCTTTTAAAACTTTTGTTAGTCGAGAAGTAAAATGTAGTTAGCCGAACTTCACAAAACAAATACATTAATACATTTTTATAATAAAGTATTTTTTAACAAAAAATTATATAAATTCATCTTTATACTGTGTAGTTATGCTTTTCTTAATCCCCTATTTATTCCTTACCAGTTTATTTATATTTTTCTGTCTTCACACTCCCTATTTTTGCCCTATTTTTATTATTCACTTAATTAATTCACTTTTATTAATGAATTGAAAGAATTTGCTTATGTATTGTCCATGTACTGCAATCAATAAAATTATGTTGTCATTAAATATTACACATATCTTTTGGCCATCCTGGTTTAGTCGTAAACGCAGTTTACTCCTGTGTTCCTCTGGCTTCTCTGATTTCCTCCTGCATCCCCAAAATATTGACTCCACTAAATTTCCCATAGGTGCAAATAAGTCTGTGTATGTTTTGTTTGTGCATGGCGTCCTGTGGTAGACTGGTGTCCGCATTGGGATCCGTACAAGGATAAACCACCAGGGTTTAACACAATGCTGACACTTTCTCTTTAATAGGAATATTATATAAAGAGACAATGCAATATATTGAATCATCAGGGTTTGCACTGTCATTGGTCAAGCAGGGAATGAATAAATGAATAAATAAATAAATAAATACAGAAAAAACATGATATTTAATAAAGTCCTCTTCAAACATTCTTTTAATTATTAGCATAAATAAATAAATAAAAACATCAGTTTTAATTGACTCATGCATTTTTTTTTTAAGTTGTTAGTTGGCCAAAAAGTCTGTTGCCTGGTCTTTACATGTTCTCCTCATGCTTGGTGGGTTTCCTCTGGGTGCTCCAGTTTCCTTCCACAGTCCAAAGACATTAGGCAAACTGGCTTTCCACAAATTGCCTGCAGTGTGTGAACATGTGTGCGCTCTGCAATGGCATTTAAAAATCTATTTTTGACCCTTTTGTACCCAAGCATGTAGATGAAGCCTCAAAGTCTAATGAAAAAATGAAACCTTTTCTTTAAATTTAAAATGAAATGACACAAATTGGGTAAAGAACTTGTCTTTTATATTAAACTAAACCCTTTGTATTCATATCGTCTCCGCTTAGAGGATTTGTGGGTATATATCATACCTTCAGTTCTCTTCTTTTTTAAATAAGTCACAAGCTGTGCTTGAACTGTTCTCCTGGACATTGCGAAAATGTGAACAGCATTAGGGCAAAAAACAATGCAAACTTGCGAGAGCTTGTGAGCAGCAGATTACAATATTGAATTCTGATTGACTAATTGCCATTATTTATAGTTCGTAAATGATCACACGTAGAGCGTTTAAATATTTCATTTTCATGAATCAAATTTACATAATACACAGCATTATTAATCTAAAGGGGATGATAAGGAGGATGGTGGTTTTACAGAGGGGTTGGTTTTTGTCTTTTTTTTTTTAACAGGGGGTATGCCATCTCCCTGCATCCCCCCTCAAATCGAGCCCGATTGGCAGCCCATCCAGGGTGTACCCCGCTTCATGTCCTAAGCCTCCTGGGATTGGCTCCAGGCACAGGGCGCTGACGTCAGGGAAAAGTGAAAATGATGATTTAGTAGATATGTATGAGTGTGTGCAGGCAGAACTGTAGGGAGTCTACAGAAATAAGCAGTTTTTAATTTCATTTCAGAGGATATGACGAAACATGATGTGAGCAAAAAACGTGTCCATATCAGGGTCAAATAAATGTTACTGACAATTATAAATTTGAATATCATAGACTTTTAGATTCAATTAAATTGTATAGATAGATAAAATTAAAACCTAGGTTTTGGGTCCCCTTTATGCCACCAGGGGCAGCTCAGCTCTGACCCCTCGGGGCATGTCTCCATACACCTCTGGGAGTGTCACCAGTTTTTCTGGTGTAGAGTAGGTGATCAATGTGGGTCGGTTCATCTGGCAGTGTTGTTAATCTTGTGTGCGCGCAAAAACACATCATGCAAAAACTCTTCTCTAAAACTTAACTGTGTTAAATGTTTCCATAAAATTTGTTAATCATGTTGCAAATTTTGTTTCTAGAGCTACCATGATCATATAATTTGCAATAATGTCAATGAATCCTGATAAGTTATCCATTTTTTGAGGGCAATTTTACATCCAATGAGCTTATTAACTCCAGCCTTAGTCCAAGTGTCAATATGAATTTGCTTTTCTTCTTAATTTTACTATTTTATATAAAAAAATACAAATGGCTCAATTAAAGCACTTCTAGATCAGAGATTTTAAACAGTAATTAAATAAGGGTCATGAAATTGGGATTTAATGTCGTGTGAGGGGAGAAAAAAACTTGCATTTGATAGTTGGTGTCTTCACTCAGCATCAAATAAAGAAACAAACAAAAAAAAAACAATCAATTCATAGTTTCAAAAACATTTAATGTTTATATTCTTTTATTATTTATCATATGCAACATTGTATTTCTCTTTCCTTTTACATCATATTTGAACTTTTTTATTTATTTTTTATAATTATTATTATTTGATCACCCTCGCTGACTGTGCCCACCAAGTCTTCTTGGATTGAATAAAACTCTTTTCACTTAGAGTATCATGAATTGATAACAACTATTACAGTTCAAGGTTTCAGTTCAGTTTTGAGATCTGTTTTTTCGCTCGGTTCTGCATGTTTGTGCGTTTATTAATACAGAAATAGACATTAAAATATTGCCACATTAACAAAAAAATTATAGCAATAAGAACAGAGCAAAGGCACTAGCGTGCTTTGTCTGGAGTGAAAGTGTTTTATAATAAATAAAGGCTTCCAGCATTTCAGTGACAAAAGTTTTTACAGGTCACCATTAAGGAAACCATTGGTTGTAACTCTGGAGGAGCAGATTTGAAAAGATTTGTTTATCACAATGTCTGGATCAAATTTATACACACAGAGAAATGATATCTAATTCATACAACCTGTTTATAAGCTAATTTGGCACAGAAATGTACAGATAGGAGTATTTAATTTCTTTCTTTGGAAAACAGTGCACATCTTAATTTTTCCAATGTAGCACTGTATAAAGAAATTGAGACCATGGCAACAGAAATAAAGTGTACCAAAATCTTGAGAGAATCGCCTTACATTTATGCCATACACAGCCCTTTCCAACAGGTCTTCCTAAAGTAAATACAGATCTACAGTAATGTGCTACTCTGAGTTGAGGGATTATTCCAGGCCCTAACACGGTAAAGCTTTTATTTAAAATTATTTATTTAAATACAGTTCCCATAAGATGTGATGAGAGACTGGGGGGGGGGGGGGGGGGTGGAGCAAAAAAGTGCAATCCCGAGCGTGTAACATTTGAGATCTCCTTTGTTCTGCGAGTCCTGTGTTTTAGGCTGAGAGCACCTCAAAGCAACATAGTGACAGGTTTCTCCAGGAACTTGCGGAACTCAGCCAGCCACTGTGCTCCGACAGAACCATCCACCACCCGGTGATCACAGCTGAGAGTCACAGACATCATGCTGGCCACGTCAAACCTACAGAACACAGCATTTAAGAGAAACATCACTTATTAATTAACAATTATATACAGGCAGACTAGATTAACGAAAATGCACTGTTGCAAGTATTTAAGTCTGTATGCAAGACACTACAAGTAGAAACAATAATTTGTTATGGTCACGCTTTACACATTTTTTAATTACTCCTGCAACATCTATTCTCTTAAACTTTAGTTATAAAATGCAACAACGTTTATTAAACTATGTCATGTCCATCATTATCTTAAACTTGGCAAATTTGAAGACTTTAAGCTCTGCCAAGTTAACAATCAATTCATGTCACATATCCCAGAGTCTCTTGGTTCTTGATACATTCACAAAGTATTCAGACCCCTCTAACATTTTAGGAAAATATAAGATGCGAATCAACTCCAAATAACTTGAACCTTACTGTAAATTAAGATCCTATAATCTAATCTGTAGCACTCCAGACTATGTGACTATTTATTAATAAATAATTAATATTGATTGTTAATTAATTATCGTGGACAAATGGTTTAAGCCTTTTTTTTTAACTCTTGGACAAATGAATTTACTTTGTAAAATAAGTAATACTCAGACAAAATAAAAATTCCTACTTGGAGATTAAGAAAATCTCCAAGAAAAAGAAAGTATAAAAATATCTGTGTGTAAATAATCTATACATAGAAGAGTTAAAATGAGCATAATATATTTATAACAAAGATTTATAGACAAAAAACAAACAAACAAAAAAATACCGGAAATATTTTGTTTAAATATGTATAAAGTCAGAATTCAGATTTCAGTAATTTCAGCTTTAGGTCCTCCTGGGCAAGTCCTCCATTACAAGCTTTCCACATCTGGATTTGGGCTGATCTTACCAAACTTATTCAGACTAGAAGGGGAACATCTGTAAACTACCAGCTTCAGGTCTCTGCACAGATTCTCTATGAAGCATGGACTTTGGCTAGGGCACTCAAGGACATTCAGAGACCTTTCCTGTATCCACTGTAGCATTTTATTAGATACATGCTTTGGCTCCTTTTCATACTCAATGGTGAACCTTTGTGAGGTCAGACGCAGTCTGGAGTTGGTTTCCTTTAGGGGTAGCTCTGTACTTGGCTACAATAATCCATTCCTAAATTCTGACCATCTCAAAATCCCTAATGCTTAGGGGTTACCACATGATATGATGCTAACTCCACCTTGCTTTACTGTATATATTCAGGTTATGATCAGTAACTTTACTAGAAGTAGCTTTTACCAGCATTAAGGTTAGAAAACAGTTTTTCCCTTTCTAGAATCTTTTCATCATGTTCTTCTTTAAACCATTGAAGTGACTACCATATGCCTTATACCCAGGAGTGTCTGACTCTCAATCATAAATGCCTGATTAAAAGCGTATTTCTGATAGGGCTGCCCTTACAATAGGTTATTCAATCTTTTGCTTACCATTCCTGAACAAATTCCTGTTACTGACTATGACCAGATGCTCAATAAATAGTCCTGGTTGATCCAAACATCTTCCATTCACAAAGACAATGACCACTGTGCCTCTGATAACATTCAAAACTTAAGAAATCCTTTTTTTTAATCTTTAATTATATTTGTCACTGGACGTTATGACTATTTTTTTTTTACATGCACTGTGAACTGTGTAAACTCGTAGGTATGTGCATGTCTAATTCATGCTCCACTTACCATAAGCAGACACTGTTGAGCTCTAGATGCATCTCATGATAATCCAACTACCTGATTTTTTATATATTGGCAAACATTTCTAAAAACATTGCTTTTGATTTCTTATTATGGATTACTGTACATATATTACAGGCCAAAAACAATTTATTATACAGTACATCACAACAAAGGATCTAAATACATTAGCACACTGAAATGTCAAGTGATGCATCATGTGTCAATTTCCTTTATAAACCATTTTAAGTAGAGCGGAAACATGTTAAACCACATTTTATCACCACACAGCACCGGGTGAGAACCGACACGTGAGTCGTCTGAGACGAGAGACTAACTGAAGTCAACCATCTAACGTTTCCAACTGCTGCTTATGCGGTGTCACAGGACAGCTTAACATACTCAAAGGAAAATGTTATATCTGCCTTTCCCAACATACACAGATACACAGTGGTGTTGTGATTGATAGGAGAGTGTTTTGCATTACAACAAGTTATATTATTCTTGTTTCCATCAGTAGTAAGTCTACAAAAAGCAATGTTTAAAAACAAAATCACTTATTTCCATATTCAGAATGATAAATCTGTTTCTAGATCCCATGTATTCATGAAACTTGTTCGCTGTTATTCATATCTAAACTCATTAACACTGGGATGTCACAGAGGTTTAATCAATTTAAAATTAAATTTATACTTGATTTCATACTGAAAAATGACCCTTTCTAAAAGTCTATGATATCTTATATATTTAAATGAACCTATTGACCTATAGTGTATTGCCTCAACATAGCTTAAGACCTTTTAGTTGATAAAATGAGTTGAGATAGTTTGTCTCACCCTTTCTCATTGTCTGCAGGCAGCAACCTCTTTTCTGAGCCTCCCACTGCCAGGATACAGGCTTGAGGAGGATTGATGATGGCAGAGAAGTTCTTGATACCATACATGCCCAGATTGGAGACTGTGAAGGTGCCACCCTAAAAGACAGGACAAATTGCAGTCTGGCTTTAGCTGGTTTTATCTAGGGTTCACTTTCTTCACCTGAACCTTGATGTGATACAACCAGGTGCGGAAGCAATCATCTGCATGTTGAGTAAAGCAATTTATTCAACTTGTTATATTACTTTCTGTCTCAGACTTTGTGTTGGTGGAGAAACAATGACTTCTTGTGTCAGCCGGCAAGGCTAGAAAAAAGTTCTGTCCTTTTGCAGACTTGTGTGCGCAAATGTGACAAAGTGTAAGAGAAAAGTCTGAAAACAAGGTAAAAGATGCACCTGAATGTCCTGGCCTTACTCTATAGCTGATGGTGTACAAATAAAATGTTTGAAACAACTCACCTGGAATTCATGCGGCTGCAGCTTGCCTTCACGGGCCTTTACAGCCAGTGCAGTTATATCTTTACTGATAGCTGCTAATCCTTTAATATGCGCATTGAATACAATAGGAGTGATCAGACCATTGGGTGTGCTGACTGCAACACTAACATCCACCACATGATTTCTGTAAGTGAACAAGAAACCTGTATTAATAATGATAGCAATAATAATTAATTAATAATAATAATTATTATTTAATAATTTAATAATAATAATTATTATTAAATAAAAACTATTTAAACAGCACTGCTGCCCCCTTGTGGTGAGAATCCTCAGGCAAAATATGTTCCTCTTAAATTCCATTATTTAAAAAAAAAAAAGAATTTAAAGAGCATGTTCCAGCTCCAGAGGAAAAAAGCAACACAGTGACCATCTTATATTGCAACCTATTTAGCAACCATTTATAATATTTGTTTTACTTGCATTTAGTTTAGTAATAGTAATTATATAAAAAAAAAAAAAATGATACCCTTGAAATCTATGTCTTTCTGCTCCCTGCCTTTATTCACAGCCTACAGTCATTGCAGAAAGCCTTGGTAAATTTAGAACGTTAAAAAACATTTTCCCATCAATTTTAGGAAATTTCCTTCTTTAAGTTTATGTTTTGAGACATTTTACCAGCAGATAAAATAACTCTGATCATCTGATGGGTTTTTAATAAAATACGCCTATAATTGCCAAATGTAAACAAAGGAGCAAGACATTTGTTAGTGAGATAGCTGCATCCAGACATACAGAAACATTCACGTATAATGCAAGTATAATTGGTACCTGTTGTAAATCAGCACGCCTGGTCTTGCAACATATATTTACCAGAACAGTCACATCTTATTACAATAGATATGCAATCTGTTTTTATAACTAGTTCATTCTAGTATATATAATATTTGCATATATACATTTCCTTATTAAACTGCACACATTGTACCCGAGACCATATTTTATGCATGGGGTTGTCACAACAATTATTGACTTTCATTAATTCTTGTTTGCTCCTTTTTTGTAGTATTTTTTTGGATGTAGAAATTTTAAGACATACTTTCGCTACAGCAGTTATTTGCATATGCCTAAGAATTGTGTACAAAACTGTAACCAAGGGGTGTATACCATCATTTTGTGTTTTAGAAGCAACTGCTGCATCATAACTAAGTGCTGTGTGTATCATGAGCTCACTCACTGTCGGATAACTGTGTCCATCCAAGATGAATTGGCCTCTGGAACCTTTAAACACGCCAACGCTGATGCCTTGATGATGAAATCATTGACTGACAGCTTAATATTGTCGGCTTTGACCTCCTGATCATGTGATGTCAGAGGAGAGAAAAAAGTAGCCATATTTATAATCTTGCCACTTCTTGCAAAACAGCCTGTACATAACAAACCACAAGTAGACAAGATAGTGTCATGTCATGCAGCATCTCACCTCATTGAGCTCTTTCCTGAGATCCAGAACCTGTTCCATGTTGATATCCACAGACAAGTAATAGTGAGGTATAGTCTGCTTCGACTGCATTAGCCTCTGAGCAATCACCTTAGAGAGAGAGAGAAAAAAAAAAAAATCAAACAAGAAGCAGAAAGGTAGGAAAAAAGTTATAATTAAGTGTTGTATTTAATGCTGCAGTATAACATTAGGTATGTTATGGTCACAAAGATAATAAAATATTTGCACTTTAAGGAGAACATTTTCTGTGTATGACGAGATGTTTTTCCAGTACATCACACACAACCTGGGGTAACATCTTGAAAGACTCCCAGTGGTACTGGTGCCTTTTTACAGCTGCTAAACCTAAAGTTGCTAAGATTAAAGAATTGTAAATATTTACTGTTGTTTTTAACTGATATGTACAGGGGTTGGACAATGAAACCGAAACGCCTGGTTTTAGACCACAATAATTTATTAGTATGGTGTAGAGCATCAATTCGTCTTGGGAATGACAGATACAAGTCCTGCACAGTGGCCAGAGGGATTTTGAGCCATTCTTCTTGCAGAATAGTGGGCAGGTCACGACGTGATGCTGGTGGAGGAAAACGTTTTCTCACTCGCTCCTCCAAAACACCCCAAAGTGGCTCAATAATATTTAGATCTGGTGACTGTGCAGGCCATGGGAGATGTTCAACTTCACTTTTATATTCATCAAACCACTCTGTCACCAGTCTTGCTGTGTGTATTGGTGCATTATCATCCTGATACACGGCACCGCCTTCAGGATACAATGTTTGATATATATATATATTTTAAGAAAAACTGTGCTATTACTCTGCTAATTAAACCTTCACACTCTTGTGGAAAGCTCGCTGACATGGACTCTATGCAAGTGGAAACATGTTCTCTAGAGTGATGAATCATGTGTCTCTGTATGGCAATCCACTGTCTGGGTTTGGTGGTTGCCATGAGAACGGTATTCGTCAGACTTCATTGTGCTAAGTGTAAAGTTTGATGGAGAGGGGGATTACGATGTAGGGCTGTTTTACAGGAGATGGCCTCGGCCCCTTAGTTCATAGACATTTTTGAAAATTTCCTGCTCCCAACTTTGTGGGAACAGTTTGCAGTTTGCCCTTCCTGTTCCAACATGACTGCACACCAGTACACAAAGCAAGGACCATAGAGACATGAATGAGCGAGTTTTGTGTGGATGAACTTGACAGGGCTGCGAGTCCTGACCTCAACCCGATAGAACACCTTTGGGATGAATCAGAGTAGAGACTGCGAGCCAGGCCTTCTCATCCAACATCAGTGTCTGATCTCACAAATACGCTTCTAGAAGAATGGTCAAAAATTCCCAAAAACACACTCCTAAACCTTGTGGAAAGCCTTCCCAGAAGAGTTGAAGCTGTGGGTGGGCCACATCATATTAAACCCTACGGATTAAAAATTAGGTGTCACTCAAATTCATATGCAATTGAAGCCAGGCGAGTGAATACTTTTGACAATATAGTACATCTATCTATCCATCTATCTCGGAATTCTGTTATGTAGGAATTCTGGAGTAAAATGAAAAACAGTACAATGACAACACTTTCACGACAAAAACCTCCACAGCGTTGGAGCATTTCAATCTTAACTTG
Organism: Clarias fuscus; assembly: GCA_030347435.1. Classification (NCBI taxonomy): domain Eukaryota; kingdom Metazoa; phylum Chordata; class Actinopteri; order Siluriformes; family Clariidae; genus Clarias; species Clarias fuscus. Next base: position 11,446,672 of record CM059230.1, on the reverse strand, counting down.
CCCAAAAACAGCCGCAAGGATCATTAAAATAAACATTAGGATATGGTCAAATGCTGGTCTGTGAAGAGTGTGAGATTCAAATGATGAAAAAGAAAGGAAAAATAAACAACACACACCAAGAGATAGTGTGGCAAACTAGTGTGTGTGTGTGAATTTGAGCTAACTTTATAATTCCGGTTCTCCTCATTAAACGCTTTTAAGTGAATCACAAACCGTTGCTGTGTTCTGAGCGATCTCCGTCTCTCCCTCATCTTTTTTATTTCCTGGTTCACAGCGATACAGACACTAATTAGCCACATTCACCACAGGTGTGCGTCCTTTATCATTTACATGACTCTTGAGCTCTTCACAGGGCGTTGCTTGAACACGCCCCTGCCACCTGATCACAATCCTGCCACCAGAACAAGCACCTGCAACCACAGACTCAGACTTTGCGTTCTACTCCACACTATAGTTACGTGACAATGTGTTAGTCTGCCTAAAGCCGGCCTCAAAAATTAAATCCAAATATGTAACGTGAACTTACATTCAGGTCGGACTAGCACACAAGATAATGCGGTTGGCAGGCGAGCTACTCCTGCACGTAAACCTCGACAGGACACACAAATTAACCTAGCGATCTGCACATGTGTCACAGTTCCTGATACAGAAGTTGAATTAAATTTCTAACAGCAGAGGAAAAGCCACTAACAAAACGGCGGTGTCATCTGCCTTCGGATAACGGCATAACCACAAGGGATTGCGTGCTTCTCATTTGAATAAAATTTATGGTAATGTGTAACCATGAGGTGTAAAGCTGTCCAAGTTTTCACTGCTCAACATCCTCCCGGTTTGCTACTAATTTGTTTGGTCTGTGATGTGTGCATGTGATCTACGGAGTGAACTTTAAAGTGTACTCGGTGCTCTCCTACATCAAATACCCGTTACATCTACTGTGAAAGTTTCGTACTTCTGACTGAAACGTGTATAACTTGTGAATAAAGCGGATTTGATTAATTTCAAAGATGGACACATGTCATTCCTAACAAGATTAATAGAATACAGATTGACAGTGTATATAATATTAACGAGTTACTGCTTTAAAATAGATGTACAATCAAATGATTATGATGAAATAATAGTAATATGTCTTCTTGATGATAATGAGTAGTGGAAGAAATTAATGCCAGGTCTCATGTGAGCTAAATGTGTTTTGTGAGGTGCAGTGACTGATGGGAAATTTTGCTTGTTCACTTCCAGTGAAGTGATGATCCCCTTCGAACTTCCCCTTCAAACTACGGTTTGAAACCTTACTTAACATGGCTGACGTTTGTACTATTTCAATTTATCTGACATCCTTAAAACGATAATTGTTTTATTTTATTGTTGCTACTTTGCTTCTCCTTTGTTTTTAGATTTTTGTATCACCAGGAAAGTTCATTAAGACATATTTTTAAATAAAGTATTAATGTTCATTGTCCAGATGATTATCTTGATCATCAAATAATCCAGAATTTATTGAAACGCACAGTCATTAGTTGCAGCAGTTTTAGTGACACAAATTCTGAGCATGATCATAGCTGAGGTGTGCACTGTACTGAAGGAGACTCACCTTGCGGATGTTGCTGATTGGGATGTCGGTGAAGGTGCCGGTGGGTACGGGTGCCACAGCTGGAGCTGCAGGTGCACGAGCAGGAGTGGGAGCTGCTGCTGGAACACCTGGAGGCTTTTATACAGAAGAAGAAGAATTACTAATATAACATTACATTATTAAACATATCATCTCAAATTATAGATCTATATATTTTTGTCTTCTAGAAGGTGGTACAATCTTTAGAGCACTTGCTACTGAAAGCAGAAATAAATCTTTTGAAAAAGTGATGATTTTGGGAAGATCACCAATTAATGTAACAAAAAACTTACACTTATACTATGCTCATGTTAGCAAGCAATACTTTGATCATAAAATAAAATGAACTGCTCTAATTAATGCACTCACCAGACTCACCACCTATCCCTGCTACTTACTTCTAAATTAAATTTTTTATCATCATGTTTTTATACATGCATAATGGCAAAAATTATTTCACTCACAGGCGCTGCCTTGGCTGGGACAAAGTTCTCAATGTCTTTCTTGGTTACTCTTCCGTCTGGTCCAGAGCCTGCAAACATCAGAGAGACAACTGTCTTGTAATCTGTTGGATCTTCCATCAGGAAAACTCATCCTTAACACTAATATCCTCATTTCTGTCTCAAACATTGTGCCAACATTATATTGAAATTGTACACTCACCAGTGACCTGTGCGAGGTCGATGCCTTTTTCAGCAGCCAGTTTCTTGGCCAGAGGGCTTGCAAACACTCTGCCCTTCCTAGCGGCAGCAGCTGCAGCAGGAGCAGCGGCCGGGGCGGCCACAGGGGCAGCAGGAGCAGACGGAGCTGCCACCTTGAGACACATTTCAGGTTAGATATGCACCGCCTTGATAAAGGCAAACATGATGGCAATCCAGAAGGATTTCTATATTTAATTATTTGTGTTGCTTTGAGACTAAATGTGGTTTAAGCTCATCGGAGGGATTTAAAAAAAAATAGTACTATAAATTAGTACTAAAAGTTTATTTGTTCCTGAAAACAGCTCATCATATCACCTTAGGAACCAGTCTGACAAACAAAATGCCTTGGTTATACAGGGTGGGTGAAAATTAACTAGGCAATGTTTAATGGGTATAGAAGTTGTAGCATCACTGGAGTCGTGATGAAAACAAAATTGATGATAGTAAATATGATTTTATATTTCCCGCGTCGATAGTACAGGCATCGGAGGTGAGCCGCAAGATGCAAGATTGCAAGAATAAGAGGTGCCTGTGTTGAAATTTAAACATTTGCTTTCATTTTCCTATGTAATAAAGTACGTGTACAATTAGTTCCAAAAAATTATTAGAAATATGGACTTTTTTAAGAACCAATTTTTAATATCTAGTTTCTTTTCACCACCCTGTATATTTAGTAGGGATGGGAATCACCAGGATCACCTGATACTATATTACGATGCCTAGGTGTCGATTCAATTTGTATTGAGATTCTGCAATTATCACGATTTTATAAGTGTCCAGATTCAGGTTTTTTTCGGATTTCATAAACAAACTTAAACAATTTGCTCCTACCACACAGGATGCTATGCTGCCTACCGGTGTGTGAATGGCACACCACCTGTAGGATTATAAAGTTAAGTAAATGTAAGTGTAAGTAAATAAATCGTATTATAGCTGTTCAATATGAATATCCTGAAATCAGTCCACAATGTAAAGCTTTAAACATGTATCATCACAATGCCCTCATTTATAACTTTTTTTTTTAAAACTCATCACATCTAAAACAGTGGATTTTACTTTTAAAAAATTGCACCAAATCTTTAAAACAGTAACAAATTCTCTGCCTTCCATGTTAACTAATTCTGCAGACATGACAGAAGTGTCATCAAAGCAGTTTTTTCCACAGAGACTCTTACACAATAAAAATATCTTAGAACTTGTTCTGCCGGATATTTGTTAGACAAAGAAAAAATGAATTCGCTAACAATAATGAGCGCGAGTGAAAGCCAACAGAAAAAGTCCACAAACGCATCCGCAGCACCAGACTAATCACTTTCAACATAGCAAACAATGACATCACGTTTCACAGTTACAGAGGTTGCAGAGAGACTGGCCTTGACTTGCTGCAAACCAAAAGTAGCCAAAAATAATACAGACCATTCCAGTTACATCACACCATCCTGTGCTCCTGTAAACTTGTAAAGTGTTGCAACTGAGTCAGGTGAGATCTTCCGATATGTATTAAAACAGAACCAGATCCATTTACAGTACGTCTAATCATGAAATCCTAAACCCAGATGGTTTAATCAGGAGCTGACTCACTGAATGTATTGATGTCCTAAATCCTTCTAATCAGGTACCAAATGAGGAAAACCATGTACTTCACTATAAGGGCAACGATGAAACAAAGGATAGATTAAATAAATGTTACTTACCGGTGCAGGAGCTGGGGGTGTGCTGGTGGCCACGCCGGTCTCGACATAGTCCGCAAACGCCTGAATGTCAGACTCTTTCTCTACCATGATGCACAGAGGCGTACCTAGAGGAACATCTCTGGTTCCCTCAGACACCATGATCTTAGCCAAGTAGCCCTCTTCCTGTACCTCAAAACCTAAAACAAAAAAAAAAATACATCATGTGCTTTCCTTTTAACTTAAATTTTACAGATTAAAATTTAAATAAGTATATTTATTAACATGGCATTAACATTAATCCTGTGCCATTTTCCGACAGGTTATTCAGGTTATTCAGCCATGTCAGCATTTCTGAAACTTTAAATGCAGAAACACTTCTCTAATGCACGACTTAAATGATAAAATGATTAACAGGCACCTATCTATTTTATAAGATATGTGGATAAATCTATGCTGATGTGTGAGCCTACGTGTGTTGATATTCAGCATATCAGCACTGCTGTGAGTCTGATATTGCTTTTATATAAAAGTTTAATAAACAAGAAGTTCATATCGAGCAAATATATTTTTAGACATAATACGGTCAAATGTTCTGGTTATTTCTGCTCAGCATATAGAAAATAAATCTTCAAGAAGCCATGCACACTTTACATGACGCTGACCAGCTGGCTAATTCACTCACTATGATTTGTACTTTCCCATGAAACATGCTTGTGGTAAAATCAGTGTCCCATATTCTTCTCTATCATCATCTGATGAGTATTTCCAAAAAACTCTTATTTTCTATGTCTGAGAAAAGTCAACGTGCAAGTTTACATGCTTGCAGAACTGAAGTGATCGTATGCATGACAGTTTCTCTGCACGCTTGATTCATTGCTGCATGTCCACAAATACCTTCCCTCATGCACTTTACTAAAGTTACACATTAAAAGCTACACGAATGTCTTTGAACTCCACCTTGGTAGTGTGGGTTACTAAATATCACTAAATGAAAACCATGTCTTGAAGGACAGCTTACCAATTGTAGCCTTATCAGTCTCGATTTCAGCAAGCAAGTCGCCTTCGTTCAGTTTTTCTCCCACTTTCTTCTCCCAGCGTTGCACTGTGCCCATTGTCATGGTGGGGGAAAGAGCTGGCAGAAGAATCTACAACATCAACGATAAACAAACACCTCACTGTTTAGCGCACATAATTACCAATTCAATGGTCTTTATATACATAATAATTGTTGAAGTTGTTTTTTTGAACATCACATAATTGCACTATTGCTCACTGAAGTGGCACATCTACTGTTTAATCGTTCGCTGGAGCACCAGGACTTACCTTCATGTGTGGTGGGTACGAGCTCCCAGGAGCTTGTGGAGGAGAGGGAGTGGAGGAAGCAGCTGATGGAGCTGGAGTTGCTGATCCAGCTGCTGTTGTTGATGGAGTTAAGGCGGCCAGTTTTTCCAGAGTGAAGTCCTTAAACACTGGGATGAGGTCAGGGCTGAAGGCAAATTAACAGGGTTTTAGTTAGCAACATTCAGTACAACTTTAACATAGAAATCAGGCGACCTTTTTCCCTCCTGATGGTTTTCTGATTGTCACCGGTTTTGCTTGATGATGACACAGATGGATCTGTTAATACTATTTCTTTCCCCTCTGACTTCACGTGTATGGAGATGTAGATGTAGAACTAGAACTGATAAGGTTGAGGGTTTTCAGTAAATCCCATCTTCGCCAAACTGCTACTATGGAGTGCCTGAGGAATCCACACAACTCTTACAGTACCTGCTTAGTTGTATCCTGGCTCAACCGTAACTCATTTTACCCAACTTCACTTTTTGAAAAGTGAGAAAATAATACCTTAATTAATGCCTAATATTAATGAACACTAATACATTACAGGACGTGTAAGTGCAGAACTGGATTAATGACATAAAAGGTGAGTGTGTTTCTTAAGCTGCAGAGCAGAGGCAGTATTACGCAAATCGACTCAGAATGTAGAGAATCCTGCCTCAGGCCATTATATTTGTAAAAAAGTTGCGTGTTTAAATATCAAAAAGTCCTTGTTGGGCTGCTTTATCTGGAATTGCTTCTCTTTAGCCAGGCTGGTTTTCCCCTCAGTCAGTGTGCATGAAATTAATACTAGACATGCAGTACTGTGCAGAAGTAATCTGCACAATATTATCTGTAGAAACTTTTGTCATGTCTGTTTACCGTGTCTGTATTATTATTAAAACCATTCACAATCTTCAAACAAACAAAAATAAAAAAAAACATATAACATTACAGAAGAATATTTGCATGTCTAAAAACAGCAACAGTTTTCAGAAGGGAAAAAAACAACAACAAAAAAACAAAACAAAAATGGAGGCTCCTGGGTTTTGTATGAAAACAGAAAAGAACAAGTGTGACAAAGTTAACAGAAGAACTCATTCTCCAGCATGCTCAGTAAAACCTAACAGCTGTTTTACTTCTAAAACTGCACAAATCTGTATCGAACACAACTGATTATATTCAAGCAAAGAGTTTCCACCCCAAATATCGACTGCATTTTATTTTATTACTATTTAATGCTCCTTATAGAAGTTTCATTTATTTAGATTTTTTTTTGGTCAAAGGCATCTTTTATGGTATTTTTGCTATCAAGACATTTACACAGTACTGAAAAATAAGCATAAGTACTATTCTTCTGATATCTTTGCCACACTCGCTCCTTTCTATTTTCATGCAAAACCCATGAGTCAACATTAGGTTTTTTGTTTTCATCTAAATACTGGTCTGTCGCGTAATATGCTGATTTCTTTACAGGCATGCAAAAATTCTTCTGTAATATTGCGTATAATATTTATTAAATTTGTAGTAGTTTGTAAATATTGAATGGTTTTATACATTATGCAGACATGATATATAACAATATTTGCACTACAGATAATATGGTAAAAATTTAAACGAATAAAAGACTTTTTCACAATACTGTACATGTTAATACTGATACATACAATATACAACAAGACATGCAACACTGGCTAAATAATAAACAGTAAGAAACAGCAGTTGCTTGGGAATTTATTTCCTTTGAAGAGCACATGTTGGTTTTAACTGAGGATTAATTAACCTCCTACTCACCTGTCAACAGTAATACAGATGACTGCTCCGATTGGCACGTCTCTTGTACCCTCCGGTACCAGGATCTTGGCGAGATAGCACTCTTCCAGCATCTCGAATCCTACAGTGGCCTTGTCTGTCTCAACCTGAACATAATTATACAGAAAACACTCAAAATATATTTCATCTGCAGTGTTAATGATGACGTCATTCTTAAGACTTTAGATATGTCTTTTATTCTGGTCACAATTTGCAGGTCAGCAGAAGTAAACAAGTTCTTATTGTGATCCTGTGACTTTAGGCTCATACTCCTGCCAACTTCAGGACAAGTTCCTGACTACTGATTATTGTTGTAACTATTTTGCATAAAAATTAAATGCATATAGAATAAATTATCTCGTGATACCCAGTACAGGTCTGAGGACTTTTGGTTGTTCGCTCTCCTCTTACTTACTAGGAGTTACATCTATAAAAAGAGTTTATGTACTATTCTAAAAAGCTATGTAAATCTTTAACTGTCCTCTGAAAAAATCTGAAATGACAAAAAAACACATGAGCTGTACAGTCATAGAAAAATAATCAACTACTGGGCGGTAAAATAAAGTTGATTATTTTTTCCTTCACAGCACTTACCAAAGTGTGTTACCCCGAAAATTGTAAATTTATTTGTTTAAATTTACACTGAACTAATGGAATGTGCAAGAGACAAGTTCCTGTTTCATGTCATTAAGAAACCGCTCCATCCCTCCATCCTGAAAACTTTTGTTTGTTGCAAAACTTAAAGGGGTGCCTATTATGCAAAATTCCCTTTTTAGTAATTCTTAGACATTCAGATGGGCCTCCAGTGATCGTGTACACACAAAAAATGTAACACAGCACCCCCCGACCACCACCAATTGTGACCTCATATAAAAACATTCCCTCCCCCAGGTTGTTCAGGTTCTCTAGGGGGTGTGGCTCAGCACGTGGCTTACGTTTCACACACACTTTGTTGGAGTTTTGAGACCCATGTTAAGGAATAGTAAAACACGAGGCCTTTAAAGTTATGGCTTTGTTTTTGAAAGCTACAGTGCTGACACTGAAGACTCCTTCTGTCAAGGGGAAATAAACGATTCCTTACAGAAAACCTCAGCAGCAACATTTCTCATTTGCTCATGTAGAGCAACTACAATCTACATGTCTCTGACTCCGCCCTTGTGTTTAACCAGTACTGTGGTAGAACTGAAGTAAAAAATAATTCACAGTAAAAGGTTTCATTTCTCTGGTGTTTACAAAGCCGGATTCCTGTCTCACCTCAGCTATCAGGTCTCCCTCGTTAATTTTATCCCCCTCCTTCTTCTCCCAGCGAGCGATGGTGCCCAACTGCATGGTGGGAGATAAAGCAGGGAGCTCCACCTGCAAAACACATTAAAAAGAAAGAAAAGTATTTGTAGCATCAGCTCAAAATTTAAACCAAGACTCCAAAGTGAACCAAGTGACTTTTTTTTTCTTTTTGAAGCCCAACAATATGAAGTACGGTACTATTGTTATGATAAATCACACTTTTATAAATACTTTCAACATTGTCAAATACAACATAACGGCTGTATTCTTTTATTTTTATTGTGTTGAATTGAACACATTGTGTTGAATCTGATCGTATTACAGCTGCACAGTTTTATACACATGTCACACTGCAATTTAAATTGTTATATTTAACTATTAAATGTACCACTTTGCATTCAAACATACAGTATGTATCTAGGCTAACAGCAAATAATGTCACAAATGATATCATTGATAGGAATGTCTGTTGATGTGTATATTTCACCTTGAAACCATTTAACAAAATAAACACTATTGACAAACTCTGTGTAAATTTCTAACTATGCATATGTTGCCTGTAAGAAATTGTAGCATTTTGCAATTTAATAACTGCACATGTCCAGTACAGTGCAATTTAGATTTTTATGCAATTAACTGTGCAGATCATATGGCTCCATATTTGTATGATTTTCTATTTTTATGCACCAGGACTTTCAGGACACTCATTGCATCCATTGCAATGACAATGAAAGAAGCTAATCTAACCTAATTAATACAAATAATTTCTATTATTTTACTTATTTCTAACCAGTTAAGTTCTTGTCATATGTTTGGTGTTGGTTATTTTTTCCCAATAAAGAGAGGACACTTTTTTTATGCCAATTTATTATTGCAAAATTAAATCCTGTCACTCCTGCCTTCATGTCTGTGTGCATGGTGTTTGCATATATTCTCCCTGTGCTTGGTGGATTTCCTCCAGGTAATCTGGTTTCCTCCCACACTCCAGAAACATGCAGATTATGATAACTGCCGTTCCCAAATTGCCCATAGTGTATGTGCATGTGCCCTGAGATATATTGGCACCTTGTCCAGGGTGTACCCCACCTCAAGGTCTAAGTCGTCTGGGACCGGCCCCAGGCCTCCTGCAACCCTGAATACAGGATAAAGCAGTATAGACGAAGAGTGACAATTATTGCTAAATTAAACCTGGTCACTCCTGCCTTCAGGTCTGTGCTTGGTGTGTTTCCTCCAATAGTTCAAAGACATGCCCATGTTTCTAAATTTCACATACTGTAGTATGTATGTGTGTGTGTGTGTGTGTGTGTGTGTGTGTGTGTGTGTGTGTGTGCGCGCGCGCGCGTGTGCGCGCGCCCTGCGAGGACTGGCACCCTGTCCAGGGTGTGTACCCTGCCTTGGGCCCAGAGTCTCCTGGGATAGGCTCCAGATGAGAGAGAAAAACATGTCAAAAGGACCAAATGAGGATGTTTTCAAGGTGACAGACTGGAGAACACAGTGCTGATGAGGTGTAGCTGGGATTCTTAAGTAAAGAAGACAGACCCAATACATATCTATCTAAAGAGGTAATAAACTATAGGACAGAATCTCTAATTAGTCTGATGGCTGGGTTTAACTATGTGAGAGACACACAGAAGAGTTAAAGGACAGGCGGACAGTGTGTGAGTGAGTAGTAAAGGTGAGTGCAGCAGTCTGGTAGCCAGTTAGCTTAGCATGTTGGCGTTACCTTCTGGTGAGGCGGTAGACTGCAGACTCTTTGGCTCTGACTGAACGCGGCGCTGTGTGTCTGTGCGGCGCGCGCTGTGCACTTCAGGAAGCCGGCGCGCACCTGGCTACAGGAACTCAGAGCACGGGCGCGGCACGCGCCGCTCCTGTGGCACGGTACCGGTCCGGCGCGAGCTCCAGCGCCAGGGCCTGAGAGGACACCCGGGCGGCTAACCCTGCTCACCGGCCGCAGTCTCAGCGCCAAACGCAACATTTCTAGCTCGAGTCACTTGAATAAACCTGGCCCGGGTTAAAGAGAGGTTCCTGTGGTATCAGAAACACTGACACCTGTATCACTTCTGCCCCCGAAACGCAACTACACAGCCTCACTTTCCAATGACCTCCCCTCTCCAAAACATCCCGCTTTACGGCACCTCTCCTTCTCCTTGTCCTCCCGGCTTCACACCCAGGTTGCCACTACTGTACAAATTCCACACCAGAGAGCCTTCCTAAAACACCACTCTTTGTCGCTCACCACGAACAGGAGTTTTTCTACGAATCTTTACGAGTTCCCGGTTCGTGAGGAGTCATTGATAGTCTTAAAGCAAGATTGTGTTGAGGTGACTCGTAGTGATTCGCAGTTCATTGATTGTAACATTCATTTCATCAATACACTTTCCTGCCAGAAAAATGGTCACCGCATGGATTTAACTAAGCAAATAGGTAAGAGCCTTCCTTGCATTTGATAATGACTGCAGTGATTAATCTGGTTCCTCTGGCAACAATGTTATTTAACCCTAACTGATGCAGTGAGAGGTGGCACGGTAGTTAGCACTGTCGCCTTGCACTGCCAGGTTCCGAGTTCAATTCCCTCCTCAGGTCTGTGTGCATGGAGTTTGCATGTTCTCCCCGTGCTTGGTGGGTTTCCTCAGGTACCCCAGTTTCCTCCCACTGTCCAGAGACATGCAGATTGGGCTAAATGGTGTTCCCAAATTGCCCGTAGTGTGTGAATGAGTGTCTGAGTGTGTGTGTCTGCTCTGCAATGGATTGGCACCACTTCAAATGTGTACTTTACCTCGTGCCCAAAGTCTCCTGGGATAGGCTCTAGGTCCCCGAGACCATGTACAGGATAAGCAGTGTAGAAGATGAATGAATGATGCAGTGAGTAGATTCTCAATTCAGAGACCTACCATATCAGAAAACATATAATCTGTTCCAGAAGGGTTCAATTATTGTCCTGCATCAGGCAAAGAAAACAACTAAGGAGGAGTGATGGCTAATCAGGAAAAAAGCCTTAAATTTTATATGGAGTGTAAAAAAAATAAACTGTACAGCATTGGAACAATGCTGGTGGTCTGATGAGTCCAGATTTAACCTGTTCAATCATGTCTAGTCTGGACCTCAAGCCCATTGAGAATCCTTGGGATGTGCTGGAGAAGGTTTTACGCAGCAGTCCAACTTTTCTATCATCAAAACAAGAACTTGGAAATAAACGAATGCAACTCAGGACTGAAAAATAAATGTGGTGACATTACATAAACTTTTGCAAAATAATGACATGCGCATAATAAAAGTCCAATTAAATATTGTGTAAAAAATGTGTGACTGTTTTTGTGTGTGTGTGTGTGTGTGTGTGTGTGTGTGTGTGTGTCCAGACAGTATAATGTAGATCTCTGTACAGGGATCTGTAGACCCTTACATTATATATTTCAGCTAAATGTTAGTAATCTTTGCTATTCTTTGTAAGTAATCATTGAGCCTGTTGGAGCAAGAGCAAACCAGGATTTTTAAGCCTAATTGGAGACTGCACATTAATGTGAAACAATTAAAAAAATATATGTGAACACCTACTGTAAGGATAGTGTATAATTAAGACACATACAACAATGACACCAATTGACAAAGTTCTAGTAAAAAGTTTTGTTTATATGTGGTCAATTTATTTTCGTGTATCTGAATTCAGTCTGCTGGGCCTTTACTACGTCCTTGCCCTGTTTAGTTAATTAGGCTTGTTATAAATTACTTCTAGGAACCTCTGTAGTCTAACTAGGGACTGTGGAGGTTGGTGATTATCATTTAAAGGAAAGTGCAAGTACGATCATGTATGTACACAACTGACATTTGCTCCAGTTTTACTCTTTATACACAGTCACTGAGGGGGTGGGGGATGTTGTTATGGATATACAGTATGAGTTCTTATTATTCTTAAAAGTGGTATTGTGAGTGAAAGGCTAGAATTAAGGATTCCAATTTACAAACATGGCAACCTTCCGTGGGCGCTGTCAGAATCCGCTTCACCAACTGTCGTAAAAACGTCGCAAAGACCAGTTTTTCACAGCAATCGAACCGAGATTAGTCCGGTTGTCTAAAGTGTCTTAGCGGGTTTTAAAATTCATAAGGTTTGAACAGAAATACATAATTGTTGTGACAAACAATGGTTTCCCCAAAAGCTTCCAGTACAGAGTTCCGTTTACACCTGAGCGTATTTTGAGTCATTTCTGGAGATGATTTTAAAGCGAGTGCAACACAATAATAACTTCCGGTGGTCTTCATTGTCCCAGCTGTTACATGTAAACTACATTTTTTTAAAACACAGCGCCATGTAGTAGTTTAAAGCGGTCATGGCGAGATGAAGCCTCATTTAAGTGTCGAGGCTTCACACGCAATAGTTTCACCGAAAGGTTCATTTCATAAAGCTTAAATTATGAGCTCGTTATACTGACACCTAGTGGACAAATTATGTGTAGCAAATAGACTCTAACATCGCAGGCAGTACAATACTGACATATAGGCACTTTAACTCTGGCAAATAGTTCCATTGTATAATTACTGAAGTGATTAATATGGTTCATCTGGCAACTGGTTATTTAACCCAATCTGATGCAGTGGACGCATCAGGGTAAGAAGAGAGGCGGATCAAGTGATGAACCCATCATGCCTAATGCCTGGCGTACAAGGCTGTTGGGCAGTGTTCAGATCTGGTGTTGATTCTGTTTAATGTACCGTAATTAAAGTAAAAGGTGGGCCAACGAAAAATGTGTGTGAAACCTGCGTGTATCACAAGTGTACCAATTGAAACAAAAATTTTAATTAACTTAGATTACTTTTTTATGCCTTCAACATATTTATCTTGTACCTTTACGGACCCTAAAAACGCAATTTGTGTGTCGAATTTTATGTAAATGCAAAAATCTCAGTGTCAAAAATTCCATGACAAATACATCTTCAAAAGGGGAAGTATCCAGCCGTAATATACTCAAGTCCTCAGAGATGCTCCTTTTAAATGAAGGCCAGGATATGATGCACTAATGGGATGCAGTATATTCCTGTACAGGAATTTGAATTTTAAATTGAACTTTTAAATACAGTCATTTTAATGTGACAACAAACTGAATCAATAATCAATAGACAAGTTTGACATTGGACATTGACGAGTAGCACTTCTCTATTTAGAAATAACTTTTTATTGCATTTTTAACTGATTTATCTAGTTACTTGGCATTTATTACCTATATATTCTTGAAGGTGAGGGTGTATGATATATGACATGAAAATGCTCCAAAAACTGACTACAGCATGTAAAAGTACTAAGATTCTGGCAGAGCTTTTCCCGTGTTAAGTAATTGTATATTTTAAGCAGCCTAAAACTTTTTATTAATTTTTTTTAATGGCATATTTTGCATTTTATATTTGTTGAATCATTATATTGAGTTTTGGGCCATTCTGGAAAGTATGTATTACATTTTATTTAAAGGCTTTTGTTCTTAAGCTACAATTTCTTTATACTTCCTTATTAGCATCTTTGGAGTTTCTGTTTTAGGTTCTCATGTTCGGTGTCTACATCTACATCTAGGCATTTGGCAGACGCCCTTATCCAGAACAACTTACTTTTTTTTTTTTATCTCATTATACATCTGAGCAGTTGGGGTTAAGGGCCTTGCTCAAGGGCCCAACAGGGACAACTTGGTGGTAGTGGGACTTGAACCTGGGACCTTCCAAACCGTAGTCCAATGCCTTAACCACTGACCCGTGTCTTTCCATATGCTGGTTTTATTAATGATCTACTCTCTTTCTGGGCTGCATTTCGCTGGTTGAAATGTATTTATTATTATTATTGAACTGCAGATACATTGGCTGTGACTTTATAAATGGTCTAAACAATTACAACTAAAATAATCGTTCACCTCTCACATAAGACATATAAGAAGAAGAAACAAGACAATTACAGCCTTACAAAAGCATAAACAGTCTGGTATTATGTGACATGGCTTGAAAAGGCATTTATTATTATTATATGTTACAGCGTAATACAAAAATAGAAGGAAGGGGGAAAAAAATTAAAGAAGGAAGAGCAGCTGTGTACACTTTAGTCCAATAACGTTGTTAAGTGCCTGAGCAATACGAGTCATTACTTGATTTTATTGAGGGCTACAGCTCGTCGGTCTGTGTTCTGGAACAGAGCTCGAATTAGACTCTTCATTTCATTACTGGAGAACTCCTGTGCGAGAGGCCCTTTGCCCTCTGCCCACCTAGAGGAGAGAAACAGTCGGTCAATAATTCTGTACAACTGAGAATTCAAGCACATCAGCAAGCGTTACTCAGCCACAGTGCTGCCAGCATATGCCGTCTCCTGTTAAATTGAAGGAGTAATGATGCTACTCTCACGTGCAGACAATCACAGCACGTATCTACTAGAGATGGGGAAAAAGTTATTCCGTTATGAATTGTGATTGCTTTGGTGCCCCTTAGTTTTTATGTGAGAAAACTAATGCTATATTCAAATTATTATGAAGCTTTTGAATAAAGCCAAGTTATGAAACTTAAAAAAAATTTTTTTTTTTTAAGTCTGCATCATTCTTAATAAACCAGTAACAATCTTTGTTTCAAACCTTTGTGTATGAGAGTGGTTACACTGGACTTGTTATACTGTATATAACTTCCAGCCTCTTAACACAGTATGACTCCAAATCAATTCCTGTTATATAATATCACCCAAATGAGGATGGGTTCCTTTCAAGGGTTTTTCAGATTGTCATCTCAGGGTTTTTTCCTTGCCATCATTGACCCTGTTGCCTCTCTAATTATTATTTATACATATTTCCTCACTTTTTTTTAATACTTATTTCCATTTTTTTATTCTGTAAAGCTGCTTTGCGGTAATGACGATTGTTAAAAGCTATGTAAATAAACAAATAACTAAATAACACATTAGGGTTCCATTCAAATTGATTAAACTGATCAAACCACGTGTAATTTGCTATGTATTACCTGTCCACTATCTCTTGCAGACTGGCCTGCAGCACCATGGACAGTTCTTTGAAGGTCATCCACTTCTTCACATAGACTGGCACTTCCTCCTGGTATTTCTTGTTCTTGGACTCATCTGGTAGCGGTGTGAAGACTAGCGGCCCTTCCTCTATGATGGTCTGGCAGAGTGTGTGCAGACGCTCTCCGTCTTCAGTAGAGATGTCCTGTCGATGGGATAAATCGTTTGCAAAACGTCTATTCAACTTACGTGGTTTCACACTGTTGCCATTTTGGTGCTCACCTCCAACATTGTGACTTTGTTAATCAGTTCAGAAATGGCTGTATTCAGAAGCGTTCCCATGGATTTGCAGTAAATGTTCACTGGAAGGACATCTTGCCAGACTTTCCCCAGTCGCTTTAGTTGGTGAATCACCTAAAAGGCACCGTTACAAATCAGCTCTCAAAACAAACACAAACCAATGCTAGATCAAATTAATGAAAGGAACTTGAAATATTTTGTTCAAAGAATGTTGGATCTCACTTGTCTAACTGCCTTGCTGGCTGCTGTGTAATTATCTTCATCATCCAAATTGGAGAAGTTTCTGGCAGTGGACAGTCTCTCCAACATTTCTGCTTTCTGAACGTTCATCTGCGCCACAAAACACTGAGCGCCTTAATGAGAAAACAGCAAAAAAAACACAGAAGTCTTGCCATTAAAAACAGCATGTGAATTTTCTTTTTTAAAAATAAGTAACCTTAGAAGATCTTCCACTAATGCAGTCAGGATTGAGGTTTTCAGCTTAAAAAACACCTCAATCTCATAAGAAAGAGACAGCAATGGAAATCTAGAAATCTTACCCAGTTTTCTAAAGCCTGGGACCAAGTCAACAAAATAGGCCACTCCATCTTTCAAAGGAAGATGAGGTCTGAACTGATGACCGAGTGTCAACAAATGGTGGGCAAGGAACATGCAGTTGTTGTGCTGGATTGCAGCTAAGTGAGGAAACTTAAGCAGGTTGTCTCTGTGTCAAAGCAGAAACACAAACCCTATTAATGAACCAGATCTTTTTAGGAGAAAAGCAAATGTATATATGATGGAATATGATGAGGAAACTCACTTGTGGTAGGTTGGAACCACATCATAGAACAAGTGAAAAATATTTCTGGTTGTGTAGAAGAGCTGGACAGCACTAAGGGGAAAAATATGTGATACATGAGTCATATTCAACTAATAGTTTGGTGAAAGACAAGCCCTAGTGCGTGAGGTTTGTTCTGAGATTAACGTAGAAAAATTATGAAATTTGTTTCCCTCATTTTTTAACAACCATAGACCTCGTTCTGTACTTCGGTGATGTCAGTGAATTTTCAGTTTGTGATCGTTACAAATGAACAAAAATTTGCCAAGCAGTTGAACACATGTTATGTGTGCAGCAATTCTGAAAAATATGTCATTTCACTCCCAAATCTCCCAAATATTTGTACTAGAATACTGGCAGTTATTGTACCATAGTTGTACAATGTATTTTGCAGCATAGCTCGTATACACTTACACTGTTCCTAGGGAATTTATACGATCGCCACCAAACCGGGCCTGTGTGATCTAAAGACATTGGGGATGCAAAACTGCAGAGGGGACATCACAGTGTGATGCATTTTTTCCAGCTTTTTGGAAATCTAACATAAAATTCCCCCTTTTCTAAAATTATGTCATAATAGTATTGGTATGTCCCCTTCAAACACGTGCCCACTGTGCGCATTGTCTTTCTTGACACCAACTGAAAAAAAGAATTATGAATATAATGTCCTTTACTAATATAAAACTAAAGAAGCAAACATTAGACAACCAACATGGAAAAAAATCAAGTTTTAAGGTCAAATTATATCAAGCTTTACCCCTTTTTCTATTAACAAAGGGTCTACGCTCTACCCATCAATACTGAGCAGTGTGCCAGAAACCTACCACTGGGGGGAGCTGCCCACTGCCTCAGACAGGGTTTTTATTGCCAACTCCATCAGCTGTTGCACTGACTCACTGATGCGACACACAGGCAGGCACAGAGTGCGCTGGCCCAGCTGTTTCTCATTCTCCAGGATCTGCTGATCACACTGGCCACTCCTCTTTCCCTCCTGCTTCTCTTTGCTCCCATGGCTTGGCAGTTTAGGGAGGCTGAGCTTGTAGTCTGGAGAGATCTGAGTAACAATTATGGGCAGGTCAGCCAACTATGCAGAGCACTTACGGGAATATCTGTTACAATTTTATAGATGCTAATGATGGTCACCGGCCTTACTTTAACCGTGTTATGCATCTCTGAGGTCATTAGTTTCCGGGCAGCTACAATGACGTCTTGGCATTTCTTGCTAGCAAAATGGCAGTTGACATTTCTAGCATACTTTAAGAGATCTGTGGAATCTCCAGACAGGTAGCCCATTTCCTTTAAATGACTTTCAAAATCCTCAGTTTCTTTGATAACCTGGAGATTACAACATAAAAGACAAAAAAATTATAAAACCTCTAAACCTATTGCACTGCCACAACTGCAGTAAACAGTAGTTACCGTATCATAAGATGCAAGCTGGCTGCTGTTAGTCGGTATGGAATGCAATAAGCATTCCCGGATGATGCAGTCCGACATCTCCTCCCATATCTGGTCTCCCAATATAGCAGACACTTTCTTTTCACCAGCTGCTATATCTATGCAAGAAACAGATAAAAAAAAAAAACACACAAATGAATTAAAACCCTAATGATATAAATGAAAATATTTATAAAAGACAATAAGATGTTTAATTGTACCGAACAGATGTTTGTGCAGGGTCTTGAGCACTAACAGGATTTTGGCATACACATCTGCAGGTGTAGGGCGCTCTGATTGGTTCTCTTTGCTCTGTAAACTCAACACTGTTCCCACCTCAAGGTGTTCACTCACCTCCACCACCAGGGATGGGTACACGATCAGGGGCTTTAGCACGTACTTCAGTAACACCTGACCTGTGGGTGTGACAGTGACTCGTCCATAAACGCCATACACATCACTCTTCACCGTTGTGCTCATAAAATCAACATATCCGGGCAGAATTTGTGAAATATTGGTTATTCTTCTAAAAACGAAACTAATTGTGCAAAATACTTCTCTTTCACTTAGGGACATTTATTATCACTTAATTGTGTGAGCCCTTTGTAAATCATAATATTGCCTGGACTCACCCAAAGTCAAGAAGTTTATAACCCTTTGAAGGTTTGGCCTGTTGATATACACACATGTTTAAATGGCTGTTAAGGGTGGGTTTCTACAGCAGTGACCTGCTTGACTGCAAGTATCTGAATACAAATATTCAGCGCAAAAAAAATAAATAAAAAAAATCCCAGCACATTTCATGTAGGACTGGTTCTGAGCCATGGGTAAGGCAAAACAAATGTCCAACGACCTGTGAGAAAAGTCAGTTGAATTTTATAAGTAAGGAAAAGTATATCAAACATGTCTAAAGATTTTTTTTTGAAAAAACAAAAACAAAAAAAAAAACAACACAAAAGAGGTGTTCAAACTCTGATACAGAAGTAGAAAATTAGTTCTTTCCAAGAAAGATTTCAGCTACAACTGCCAAGAACATTGTTCGTTATGCAAATCCACAAGCATCCACATACTGGCTTCTCTACAAGTAAAAAATTGGCATAGTTGTTTCAATATATCACCATATAACTTCCTTCATGATTAGGATCATGAAGGATGCCAATATTTCACAAAGTCTACCAGGGTATATACACTGTAATTAAAACATTTACATACATATATACATATAGTACAGACCAAAAGTTTGGACACACCTTCTCATTCAAAGAGTTTTCTTTAGTGTTCTTTAGCCCAAACAAGTCTCTTCTGCTTGTTGCCTGTCCTTAGCAGTGGTTTCCTAGCAGATATTCTACCATGAAGGCCTGATTCACACGGTCTCCTCTTAACAGTTGTTCTAGAGATGTGTCTGCTGCTAGAACTCTGTGTGGCATTGACCTGCTCTCTGATCTGAGCTGCTGTTAACCTGTGATTTCTGAGGCTGGTGACTCAGATGAACTTATCCTCCGCAGCAGAAGGTGACTCTTGGTCTTCCTTTCCTGGGGCGGGCCACATGTGAGCCAGTTTCTTTGTAGCGCTTGATGGTTTTTGTGACTGCACTTGGGGACACTTTCAAAGTTTTCCCAATTTTTCGGACTGACTGACCTTCATTTCTTAAAGTAATGATGGCCACTCATTTTTCTTTACTTAGCTGCTTTTTTCTTGCCATAATACAAATTCAACCTCTTTGAATGAGAAGGTGTGTCCAAACGTTTGGTCTGTACAGTATATATATATTTATTATTATTATTATTATTATTACCAAATAGTTTGATCTTTTTGGGCAGCTCTCCTTGAATAGCAAGGGCCTGAAGTACACTGGAAAGTAACGGACTGGGCATGCCTTTTTCCTCTTTAGATTCTCCTCCAGTTAAATGAAGTGCCGTGGTCAGGAAAGACTGCATTCCAGTCAGTTCTGGGAAAATAAGTCAGGTTTAAATGAGGACTGAATGATGGACAAAAATGTGTCACAAATGAAAGTATTTTAATATGTTAAAACTTAAAATAAAACTGTACATAAATAGAAAAATATGCTCATTTAAAGATTTAGGAAGATTTGGTTTAGCCTAGAGTTTCTAGTAGATTCTATGGTTTCCTCCCACCTTCCAAGAACATGCCACTGGTGATGTTAAATTGGCATTCCATTCGTGTATGCCTGCCTGGAGCCCAGGGTAGGCTTTGGATATGTCAGGATAAAATCCTTATTGAAGATGAATGAATTAATTACCTCCAAATATGCACAAAAGTCTGTTGAAACCTGATCATCACACCCATATGTGCAGGTTGGACATCCCATTCCAGAATTCCACCTCTTTTGCTGTTATAATAATCTCTATTAGTTTGGGAAGGCATTACATTGGAGGTATGCACAAGTATGAGTATTGTCATTAAAAAATGCTGTCCCTCTGGGTTTGTTGCAACAATTTGGGGAAAGTACAAATAGTTTATTTTGAGAATACTCAAAATAACTGTGAACTGAAAACAGCATATGTAAAAACTGTTTATTTAAGAAGATCAACTTTCTAATTTGTTAAAAAATACTATCACAACCATATGACATGATCTTTTGTGGACTGCAAGGCCAAGGACATGTTGATCGCCTTGACATTATCAAGGTATTAACATTCTACATCAACTTTTCCCCCCTTCCTTATATAAAATTCCAACAAGTTTAGTTTACAATTAACTGTGTTTTCCAACCTTTGGTGGGAGGTAGCTTCCATACTGCCAGTTGCTTCCATTCCTCTCCGAGGTGATAGATGAGGTTCTCTCTCTGTACGGTGATCTCTGAGGTAAGAGCACGAAGTAACGGTAGATCTTGAATGTTCCAAGCTTTCAAGGCTTCTACACTGGCCCGTGCCTTAAAAAAGAAAAAAAGAAGAAGAAGGAGAAGAAAAAAAAAAAAAAAAAAAAACACAGGTCAAGGGGTGACACAAAAGGAGACTCTCCTAGCTGATTTAATAACCAGCTAAAATGACAGAATAATACTGTGGGTGTATAAAATCTGTCACAATTGGTAGAATACATGAAATATTGCTTCCATGCAAGACCTACATGTGTTCATGAAACAGAGGGAGAGAGAGAGAGACACACACACACACAGTATATGCAAACTGAAACTATACTGAGACATTATTGCCCACTTTTCCAAGCTGTTTGGCCGATGTCTCGTATTTCTTCTGCTGCAAGGCTTTGTGATACTCCTCCACGGCTCTATCAAACTAGAAAGGTAAAAATCTAATTAATTTTCTTATGCATGAAAAAGTACTTTAACACATGGAAAGAAATGTATTTCTAATTGCATTACTAGTTTTTAGAAGTAAACTTATTCACCGCTTGTAGATGTTGGAGCATGTTTATCACTGCAGTGTTCTTTTCCAGCTGCTGCTTAAGTTTGGCATATTCTGTTACGGCCTCATGGAGGTTCCTCTGCACCTGGATGTCAAGATACTCAATAGGTCTTAATCATACCTTACATTTCTGATCATACATTGGCTTGGCTTTATTGGCTCTTTATAATGAACAAAATTATTCTTGACTACGCAACAGTCCAAATGACCTATTCATATACAAAGTAAATGTGAAATTGCTGTAAGGCTCATTCAAGCAGTTTGTCCATAATCTGAACCACATGCAATAAAACCGTTATAAGCCTTGCTAGAGCATCATAAGTAGCCAAGTGGTCGATCACAAATTCTTATGATTTTACTAAGTCCTAACATTCTCAGGAAGACATTTTCAAACATGTGAAAAATATTCTCTTGTATAATTTTTAGATTATCCCACATACATCTTAACTTAACTCTTGAGACCATTTTTAAATCTGTTTTATTTTGTCCCATCCCTGTTGGACATTGTGTGTTGCAGTTACAAAAATAGTCAGGGACCACCAGGGTCCCATCACTACTGTTAATATTGAAATGATAATGAGTGTTGCTCTGGTAAAGATACATCATGTGCAACATTCTACTCTGTAACATTGCTGACACAAATCCCACATATTGAGTACAAGTACAGTGTATCCACAGCCACCCAAGTATATTTGCCCATCCCTTTAAAAAAATCTGTCCGGGAGAACGATGCCATCCACAATCGAGGGGAAAGTTCCCTCCTGCACTACCGCTCCTGTACCCGTTTATTCTGCTATCGCGAGAGCGGTGTAATGAGATGCCGTAAATACAGCACATGCCAGCTGAAATAAAAAGGATGAAACGAGCATACTGACTAATTTACAAGTTTGAAAAAATCTGGTTATCGTGCACATTAGCACGAAAAAGATGTGCTGATCTTACCTCATTGTCAATACAGCTTTTGAGAAGATCTATGTCTTTGGATACGGATTCCACCTGAGCCATGAGCTCTTCGGCTGCCTCCATACTAGGTAAGAACTCACTGTATTTCTTATTGATCATGTCAGATACCTCCTCCTAAAAACAAACAAACAGAAAAATAAAACAAAAGATAACCAACAAGCATTAAAAATTAAAGGCTTTGGAACAATTCTATTGTGAATTACAAAATGATTTATTGCCCGCACCACCTTGCAGTATTATTTTAAACAAGCAGGACATGGTGCATGAGTTTGTCCTTTTATGAAGAACAAGAGGTCTTGATGATTTTGGTGGAAGTTAAGTGGCTGTAAGAGGCTTAATTGACAGCGTAACCAGACAGGTAACTCAATGGCTAATCAAATCAGTGAGCTAGCTTGCAAACAAATTATTAACAGGTATAAATACATAATGGACATACATAAAATGCTGTGTACTAGCGCAAAACCTATGGCTTACTTCAGCACAGAATATGAGAGAATAAATGTATTTACAATAACCTACAATTTGCAGCCATCAAGTTTTACTAATTGGACATGTTTGACGAGATGTCACAACAACTTTAACATCGAAGTTAACAGTGACAGCTAGCAAACACAGCTAGCTAGCAAAGTCTGCTTAGACCCAAGTTTGTTTACCTTGGTTTCCTCCACCTTCCGCGATAATTTAGATATTTTCGAAGAAAGGTCATCTTTTTCCAATTTGCCCGAGCTCGCAAGCACTTCTGTAACAAACGAAGCCATCTTTCACTACGAATTTACTGCCAACTCCAAGCTTGGTCAAATCTCACTGCTGCCCGCCATACTGCCCGCGCGCGCAAGTCCACCTGGGAAATGATCCGTTCTGAATGAACCGATCCATGAATCATGGGAGTCGGTTTGTTCAAACACACATGGAATTCCAAGTCAATTTGAGAGTCGGTTCTTAGGAAGAAATCGAAATCCCGAGCAACCGAATCACACGTGTCATAGGAGCAGGAACATGGCATATGGTGGGTGCTAAATACGAGTGAGAGTCAAAAATTATCCGCACTCTGACTGTAGTATTTATTTTAATTAACATTTAGATAAGACAAATCCATAATGTTTTGACATAATCTCCTTGCTTTCCAATACGCTTTGTCCTTCTGTCAACGAGCTTTAATCAGAAGTGACTCTTCGTCTGCTTTCAGGGGACCAAACAGGAGAAAGTCTGATGGAGCAAGATCAGGACTATAGGGTGGATGGCTGAACACCTCAAAACTTACGTTTAATACAAAGTTTAGGCTTCAGATCTTCAATAAAGCGTGTTGATTGTTAAAACTTTTTCCTGATAATGTTCCAATATTGGCCCTTGGGAATTCCTAAAAAAAAAATTAAGCAGCAATTTTCCAGGTGATGGTTGACTTTTGAACTTTTTCTTGGTCTGATGGTAGTGATCCATGTCTCCAAATCTCGTCACCAATAATGA
Source organism: Clarias fuscus (assembly GCA_030347435.1). Classification (NCBI taxonomy): domain Eukaryota; kingdom Metazoa; phylum Chordata; class Actinopteri; order Siluriformes; family Clariidae; genus Clarias; species Clarias fuscus. The sequence goes on along the minus strand of CM059230.1, from coordinate 11,422,945 downwards.
TTCACTTTCAGAAACTTTTCCCTTTCTTAGAGTATCGGCGTAAATTGTGTTTGCAGATATTCAAATGTTTCTGTTTATGCTATTTCGTCAGTTGTTTCAGAACCGGGTACACCCTCAGACCACAAAAAACGAATCACTGCACACTGCTCTTCCATGTTGACTGATGTAACATGTTCACACCGGAACAGTAGTGACTGAAGAGACAGTAGCCTTCAACTGAAAGCACTGATAAGACAAGGAGTTTTAATATAACCGGAGTGCAGATAACTTTTAATTCACCCTCGTATGATATTAGTTAGACGAACCAGATCAAAAACTGTGCTTATTTATTATGTTTTATTATTATTTTAAAAGGACAGTACAATCATGGTTTCCAAGAATGCTTTGCTTCAGTGCAGTGCAGTTCTAAATTAGCAATCAGAATGTCAAGCTTAAATTCCATCACTACCAGAGAGTATTTATTCAGCCATAATAAAAACCCTTGATTGCTCCATCAATTATTATCCTCAATTATGATCTGCCAATGATTCCTATGTCTGGCCTGGACAATATCTCCCCGGTAATTTAATGTGGCAGGCGAAAGTTGTGTGTTTTATACAAAATGAAAACGAAACAATGTTGGTCTGAAAAACACTATATGGTCAAAAGTTTATGGACACAAGACCATCAACCATCAAGGCCTAGTCTGGGACTACCCCGAATTATTGCCATAAAATAGGAAGGATTGAGTTGCACAGAAGGTTTGTTTTTTTAATGCTGTAGCATTAATATTTTATTTCAGTTTAACTAAAGGGTATAGACCAAATGTGCAGGATTATTTAAAAAAGTCCTTTACACATGTACGCAAGACATGATTTGTCAAGGTTGGAGCGACCTGCGTAAAGCCTGACCTCAACCCAACTAAACACCTTTTTTGATGCACTAGAATGCTGACTGTTCTCTAGTGCTTCTTGTCTGACACCAGTGTCCAACCTAAAATGCTCAAAGGGCAAAGACCCATAATGACATTTTAAAAATCTGTTGGTAAGCCTTCACAGAAAAGTAGAACTTATTATTACTGTAAAAGGTGCTAAAATCTGGAATGGAATGATATATGGATGTCAGTGGTCAGGCGTCCATGACATTTTGACCATATAGTCTTTGTGTATCTCACTTATGTATAATGTGAAATGAAAAAAAAAATCGCATTCAGATGATGCTCAATTTATTGAATGAAATAACATTTTATTAAATATATTATAAATTAAATATATAAATAACAAATATGATCAATTACAATAGAAAAAAGTGATCAAATGAATCCTAAACATTTTCTAAAGCCATCTCCTTAAACTAATGTTAGTTGCAGTATTTGACTAACCTCAGCCTCTTTCTAGTCTTTTGACTGAACTTTTTACTCTTATATATGACAGATAAAATAATCACTGTTTAATCACACTGTCTTTACCGTTTGTCCTATACAGGATCATGGGAGGCCTGTAACCTATCCCAGGGCACTATGCACTGGGATGCCAAAACATCAAATGGCACTCAAGAAAATCCCACTCAAGCACTATGAGCAATTTTCATTCATTCATTTATTTATATTGTATACTACTTATACCATGTACACGGTTATGGAGGCCTGGAGTCCTGGATGAGGTGTCAATCTGTTGCACACACTCACACATACACCACAAGCAATTTGGAAATGCCAATTATCCTAATCTTCCTGTCTTTGTACTATAGGAAAGCAAACTCCAGGAACTCAGACCCGAGGCAGGAATTGAGAAACCTGAAGGTGCAAAGCCACAGTGCTAACCACTACGCCACCATACCACCTCAATCACTGTTTAATTCTGTTGGCAAAATGTTCCATTTTCATTCCACGTTTGTTTGTCTCCAGTTGTTTCCCCAGTGACAGGAATGGTGAGTGTGACCTGTGGCAAATTTGACATTGTTTTAGTGGAATGCATTATTGGTTGCATGATGCTGAGGAGTTAAATTATAGCATGTTTTCCATAATTTCTGTCTGTTTTCTGGAATTTCTAGAATTTAGTGACAGTAAAATCCAGTCCACACATGTTTACTAGATTGATATCAGTTTGTCTATGGTAGATTAGAAGAAGCAGAACAGATGGAAGCAGAACAGTAAGAAAGACAGAACTTCAGTGGAATAGTACAACAAAGTGGAGGAAGGTTTATTGAGGATCAGCACAGACTTAGAGCAAAGAAACAGAGAAGTGAGAAACCAGCATAGCAATCTGACACAATACGACTATGGTGACTACGGGCCAATTTCACTCCAATGTCATTCTATAGCACGTATGTGAGAAAAGTTATCCGTTTTTTCACTCAAATACATGGCCTCCATAATGAAAAGGTATTCTGTGCGACAAAATAAAATCTGACCGATCTTTCCTGAGATCAGACACATTAAAAGATCATGACTGAGCCATTGTTCTGCAAACACAATCGCTGTGTATTCAGTGACATGTCAGGGTTGACCAATGCAAGATAAAAATATGTATAAAAAAAGACAGCTACATATTCAGTGCAACAATATTAGAAAACCAGTGGTTGACCATTTACCAGGAGTCGGTGGCTAAATCGTGGCACATGACCGTGATTTCACAACAATGCTCACTTCACTGTAACAACTGATGTGCTATAGATGGACTCCATGACGGCGGCTAAGCGGCTACACAGGTCGTGGGGTGACTTCCTCACTTTGGGTGGCTCTTTCAGCACCACCCTCTCAGCCGAGCAGTCCAGAACCCTCGGCAAAAACTCGCTCAGCTTCTCCTGCTGGGAATCTGTCATACACAGCCCAAATACACAGAATTTATCGACTTAAGCCAGTGTCACACTGTGTGAGTACTGTATGATCCATAGCATTTTCATAATCAGATTATATGAACTAAGATTAATCCTCCTTAAGCAGCTTCATTTTATTCAATTGTAGGTTGATATCACAGGCTGAATGTTCAAGTCTCACCGTTCATGTCCTGTTCCAGATAAGAGCACCAGTGACTCCTGATCGCCTCAATAGCGTCCATGTCCTCCTGCGTGACACTGTCTCTGACCATAAGGTGCATGCAGGGGATGACGCAGTCGTTCAAGATGACCACGCCCTCCTCCACGTCGCTCTCTTCTCCATTTTTAAAAAGTGTTGCTGCATTCTCATTCAGCTCCTGCACAGGTAAACAAATATTATGCTTAGTAGTTCTTGTAATGCTGAAATAGGTTGGCTGGGTGTGGCGTCTAGCATCATCTTGGAATTAAAAACACCAACCAGGTAAATAATAAAGAATTTAGGGATATGCAGTTAGAGAAAAAGAATCAATTTACTTAAAAGACTAGGGAATTTGTGGTGCATTTTACACAGACGTGCACTTAATGTTGTGGAACATTCATGAGATAAGTTTCTGCTACTACAACAAGAAAAAGAAATTGTGTACATGTGAAGTCTTTACTATGGAAATTATGTGTAAAAAGTGATGATTTCTGCACCTCCTCCTTTCCTTTTTTTTATTTATTTATTTTTTTACCAAAATGCATGATTTTGAAAATATTGGTACATTGTTATTCCTAATATACAGTCATAATAATATATACACAGTACCTTCAGACATTTTCGCCTGTAAAGTCCTATAAGGTTGTGGTCCACGCCTCTCTTTTCCCCGCTCTTAAGCAGAGCTGAATTGTCTTGGTAAGCATGTGCAAGATAAATCAGTGCCTCTCGAATTCTTTAGAAAACAAATATGACAATGGTGAGTGTAGTATTGCTAGAAAACTCTATAGTGAAAGTCAATGAACCATCAATTACTTTACATACTTTCCATTTTGGTATTGTTCAAGGCCTGTCAGCAGGTATGCAAACACAGTCTTGAACATGCTGTAGTCATCATGCCATTGCTAATGGGAGAAGACAAGGTTATTAGTCAAATAAAATTTGCGTCAGTTTACATAAAAAAAAGTGTCCAGAAAATAAATAATGAAATACTAATCGCACAATATACTGCTGAGACCAGTAGCTTCTTTTACGTTCTTGAGTAACAATAGTGCCTGTTTTGTTTTTATCACTTTAATATGTCAGCTTTATGTATAAACTCACTGAACACTTTGTTAGCAACACTAATAACTAATACTGGATAGGGTCTCCTTTTGCTCTCAAAGCAGTCATAATCCTACGTGGATTTTACAAGATGTTGGAAACATCCCCTTAAGATTCTGCTCCATGTTTACATGACTGCATAACGTAATTCTTGTAGATCTTTCTGGTGCACATTCAAGCTGCAAATTTGCTGTTTTTACAACATCCCAAATATGTTAAATTTGAGATGGCTTTTACTGTATGACATGGGGATTATCGTGCTGAAAGTGCACATGTGCACATGATTAGCAACAATACTCAGATAGGCTGTGGCATTCAAGTGATGACTGATTGGTAATAATGGTCCCAAAAGAAAACATTTCCCATAGTATTAAACCTCCTCCACCAGCCTGGACCACTGATACCCAAAACAGGTTGGGTCCCTGGATTCATGCTGTTTATATCAAATCTGACCCAAACATATGGGAGCTTCAACACAATTTGAGATTTGTCAGATTAATCTATGCTTTTCCAGTCTTTAACTGTTCATTTCTGGTGAACTTGTGCCCACTGCAGCCTCAGCTTTTTCTGAAGGGCCCAGACGTGGTCTTTTGCTGGTGTAGCTTATCCATCTCATGGATCATCATGCTGTGTATTCGGAGATGCTTTTCTGTTCACCACAATTATACAGAGACATTATCTGAGTTACTGTAGCCATTCTGTCAGATCAAACCAGTCTGATCAAGGCATTTCTTTCCGCATCTGACGTTTTTCTTTATTGCAATATTCTAATAACATAGACTGTTATGTGTGAAATTCCCAGGAGACATAAATACAATCATGATACAAACTCTTAGACAAGACCATCTGGCACCAGCAACCGTAAAAAAAAAAAAAAAAAGAGTTGAGGGGTAATGCAAACATTATTCAAAGCTGTTGGCCTGTATGTACATGATTTGTACATGATGTACTGGGTTTGTTGGCCTGTACAGTATGTACATGATTTTATACAATACACTGTTCTCATGTAATTGGCTGATTCAAATGAGTGAGTAGGTTTGCAGGTTCCCCCCCAATAAAGTACAACGATACTAAATAAAGTGATTGTATTTATACTGTAAATACTATAAACTATAATGTTACGGGAATTTTATTTAAAACCACACTACTGTTAAATTCTCAATGGTGGCTTTAACCTGAAAAAAAAAAAAAAAAAAAAGTCACTGAGCCAAAGACAGTAAAAAGACAGACTCTTGTTCAGCTACAACTAATGTGGCCAAGCATTTTGTCACATTAGTTGATATAAAAATAAGAAAGAATGAAAGAACTATCTGTGATTTTACCATGTACTCCTCCATATCCATGTCTTCTGGTTTGATAAGACGTAGTTTGGTTCTGGCCTCCCTCATGATACTGATAGACCTAAAGTATTAATTTACATTTTAATAAAGATACAGGAACAACCACCGCATGGATCATTCCTGTTGCATGTAAACAAAACACATCCAATTCAGTGAAAAACAAAGCCCAAAAGCCGAAATACCTATCATCAAAGCTCAGGTTTCGGTCACCAAACTGCTCCAGTAGAGTTCTCTCAATTATGCGGTCAGGAGCTTTATTCTGGAACAAATAGACCAGCACATGCTGAAGGCGAGGGTCCTGCTGGGGGGTGATCTCCTCCTGAGACAACGCATACAGTCTGGAGTACTCCTCTCGAAATGCCTAGAGGAAAGCCATGTTAAACTATGCATTCAGGAAGTATAGTATACAGATTGTCATGCTTTTGGTTAAACTGCAAAAACTGGGTTCATGTTAGCATTAGGAAATCCAAGATTGGATTTGAAAACATGGACACTAAATTTAAAATACTTTTAAATAAATATGCACATAATTATAAAAGCCTTAGATAAGTAATAAAGAATTGTAGTCTGTAAAATCTTGTAATTTACTAATACGGTATTACCATAAACCAAAATTTAATAGATTATTAAATCAATTTTTTTTTTACTTGTTTCAGGATAGGTTTAATAGTTTTATGTTTGGTTTATTTGAATCTTATAATATAAATGAATAATAATGTTATAAAAAATAAAGAAATAATATAAAATATATTTAAAATAGCTAAGTTTTTTTTAATGGTTTTTGCAGTATACATAAGTCACCATTCCAGGGACACACACTTTCATGGAAATTAATCCATCACAAATTACCTGATTGTTTTGGGAAAAAAAAAAAAAAAAAATTAGTTCATCATAATTTTTTTATACGCGCTTAAGAGTGTGCAATTGAAATATACTTAATAAACTCTATCTCACATCTTCATTCCACGCACTTCATGGTAACATAAAATTTTTAGTTAATTCCAAAATTCAACAGATGGAGTTGTAAAATTTTTAAAACATGCTTATGAGTGTGCAATTCAATTTTCTATGCAAACAAAGCCGTGGGCATATTATATAATAGTGTATATATATATATATTATGTTATATACATATATATATTTTACATTGACACTTACAGATGCAATGTTAAGCTACAACAATTTACCTGAGTGTAATTGCAACAGCGACGACATATACTTAAAAAATATATTATAATAAAATATATAATATACTATATATATAATATACTATATATATATATATATATAGACAACGTAGAGCTCTTCTATCTAGTTCTCATTGATGCATACTACTGTACAAAAATAAAAAAAATAGTCTTAACACTATGAGCAATTAGGACAGCAGTGTTTAAAGTGTCTTGAACATACACTACCGTGATAAGCCCTGCTTCAGGACCTTCTTTGTCAAAGACATCTCTGGCTTTAGCTATGGCTAGAATAACACCCTGCATGGCTGGAGTAAGCATCACCTGTATAGTCGAGAAAAGAAACAGAAAGAAGTATGTCAGGAAGCATGATCAAGGCAGTGCCTTAGAATGTTAACTTGTTGGGGATCTTATATTTGCACAGTGACAACGAGTTATGCATAGACTTGGACTGGCTAGTTATCATTCTACAAAATGACGTCTACAAATTACGTATGAAGGTATTAGTCAAAGGCTAAATCTCACCCGCAACCCTATCAGTGGTCGGTCAAGTGGCATTGTGGGTAATCTACAGTAGGAAACCTATGTCGATACGTCGCGATAGATCAATATGTTTACTAAGACAAAAAAATGACTCACAGTGTTGTGATAAAATAAGTCATAGATGCCGCTAAAGTTCATGTGTTAATTATTAAACAATGTGAATGCTTGTTTTGGCTATTACCTCTTCATTATATCCATCTGCATCAGAGAGCACCAAGATCTTGCCCACATTAGGGATCTCTACCTCCGACACCTCGTTCTCTGGTTGCGCGGCCACTGCTTGGCTGTCCTCCGCTGATGCAGTCTGTGCTTCAGCTCCTTCAGCCTCTCCAGCCTCAGGTTGTGGGTCTGATACAGCTTCTGTTTCTGTCTGCTCATTTACAGTCTGGTTAATCTCAGTCTCTGCTTCTGCTGTCTCTTCTTCCTCCTTATGAGATGGCGATACAGGACTCTGAATGGGAGATGTAAACATCTGTTGATGTTTTATGATAATTTTGGGATACTATAAAATAAGTTTTTCATGTTAGTTCCACTTCATAACAAGTGTTGTGTTTTTTGAGATAGCTATGAGCTTATTGAGTGAGGTGCATGCTAAGTATTTCTGATGATGCATTTAAAGGGTTTATACAATATTAGGGTAAACAAGCAAAGTAGACTCTAGTTTCTATCCATTTTTTAAACATTTACAGCAAAAGCTGACAGCACCGTGGCAGCTAGATTAGTACAAGAAATGCTACAGTTGATCCCTCTCTTCTCTTCCATATCAGGACCGATCCTTAGCTTGACTAAATACGGACGGGTTTTCTTACAGTATTTTCTTTAGAAAAGCATAGTGGTGGCTGACATAACCTTGGACAACATTTCAGGTTTTAATTTAGCAACACTTTGGTGACTGACACCTGCTCATGGCAAGTGTGCTGGTATAACTGCTCCAGACAAAATATTATGTCTTATGTCTATAAAAAGCAGTATGTGATACTGACATTTTGAAGTAGATGTGTGTGCAGGACTTTTTTTAAATCCCTCATTTAAACACACACATGTATATGAGGGCGTTCAAGTCAAACCGGGACTTGTGATGAAATTTCTCATGTATAAAGGCTGAAGCCTGATAAAGCTGATTGACATTTACAGAGACATCAAGCACAGTACAGGGATGAGACTCTTAGCCACAGTAAAACGTGTGAATGATGTTCTCGGCTAAGGTGGCTCATAGCCCACCTCAGTCTTTCATTTACTTGTGGACATTCAGTGAGTAGAACACCGGATTCTTGAAAACTGCCGGAAAACATGTCGCCAACTTGTAGAAGGGACACATCTGTCTGTGGGAACTGTACACACAATCATTCACAAACACCACTTGCAAATTACGGGACTTTGCCTGGCAGCTACTGCCACACCCCCTGTACATGCCTGCCTGCTCTCATTTCCACATGGGCATTAAAGGAGTTCCTGGGACGCCAGTGTTTCAGACGTGAAGCAGGTAGTCAGATCGTGGCATTAAGGTACTGAGTAAACTTTCTACCATGATGGTATCCAAGCACTAGTGAAACACTGGGATAAATGCATTAGTGGGGATTATATAGGCTGTCCTAACTCATAACCGTGTTCTGTTATTCTGCACAATCAAAAGTCCAAGTTGGACTAGATTGCTCCTTGTAATTATAAATTAATTCAACATTTAAACCATTGTAAACCTTTAATTGTTTGACAGAGTGAATGCACTAAACGCATGAGACATGAGACGCATGAGACTGGGATAGCATCCAATGTTCTCAACATAGCCTTTTACAATCCTAGAAGTTACATATCTGATCAACCAGCCTTAAAGTAAACACTCGCTGCTTTTGAGAGTTTTTATTAATATTTAAAATGCACACACTTATGAATCTTAAAATCACATCAGAAGTCTCAAAATCACAATAAAGTCTCACCACTAGAGGTCAGGACTCACCACAAAAAATGCTGAGCTGCTTAAAGAAACAGATGTATGGAACTCATTTAACATCACACCCTGTTCTCTGCATTGATGCATGAAGTAACACTTTACCCTGTGATCTAATGACAGAGACTCTGTGCATGATTAAAGGTAAGCAGCCTATTTACATGCATTGCTAAAAAAACTGCAAGGACTGAAAGTGACAAGGACTTAGAATGCAATTGCATATGCTCATGGACTTGTTATGAGCCTTCATTTAAATTAATTCATTTAATCTTAACAACTGCACAAATCAGGACTCATGTGGTTTTAAACAGACTGCAGCAGGTTGTGGTGTGTTTAGGCCGTGCCTCATACTGTGTTGGTGAGATTACAGGATAAATGGAATACAGAACTAATTACAAATGATATTAATAGAGGTGCACTACATTTGATATCTGACCTTATACTTTTTTCTTTTTTTTTCGGTTTTGATGCCATGTACCTGTATATAACATGAGTAAAGACACACAGGCCACTTTAACATGGACTTAATTACCCAATCAGCCAAGCACAGGAATCTGAGGCTACACTGGGCACAGACTCAATTAAAACCATTAAAAATCAAGCAGGCAACACGGCATCTGAGCCCAATGACGATAAAAAAAATGTAATAAGTGCTTATATGGAAGACTTGCCGAGTTTTCGGATATGTCAGGTAGAACAAATGTCATCACTACCTTTATAAAGGGTCAATTTTACCCCTACCAGAATATGGGAACGATGTTGCAAAATGATGTTGTAGAATCCTCAAAATATATAGCTTATTATTATTATTATTATTATTATGTTTGGTCATAGAAACAATCAAAATCAGCATTAAAAATAATGTGTGATCATGTGTATCTGTGCTATTCTTTGCCTATGTGACCCATTTTTTATTTCTTGCTCAGTCATGTTCAGGTAGTTGGTTAAAATGAACTCAAATTCAGTTTGTGCTGGGGAAAAAAAAATGTTACTCTATACTGCCTAATCCTGAGCCCTATAAAAATCAAAACAGAAAAACAAATTATGGCTAAAATGCACTGAGATTTAAGGGCTATTACAGTGGACAATCAGTAAAATACCCTCACTGCTCAGTTTCTATATATTATATATGACATTTCTGTTATTTTATTCACCTCTTGTATTTTAGCTTTAAAAAGATAACTACACACACACTTGTTTTGATGAGCAAGCAAACCAAATACAATTCCTCTGTACAGTAGCCTGGATGCTGTTTCCAGGAGCTATCTAAGGGAACTATTTTTAAACAGGATCAACTGACTGGCTTACCTGACTCTCATCCAGCTGGCTGTTGGTCAGACTGGGAGAGGTGGCATCCTCAGGACCCTCCTTTACCCCCTCACTGCCCTCTGGTGATAAATCAAGAGCTGCCGTGCTGGTTGTGGCCTCTGGAAAGCAGAAGCAACGTCATGTGATAAACTGCAACAGATGCAGTCAGTTATGTTACCTTGTCTGGAAAAGTCGCTGACCTTCTGAATCCTGGACCGGCTCCTGTCCTGTCTCTGTGGTCGTCTCTTCGGGGTTCTCAAGGCTGTCTTTTTGATCTGCTTCTGGATTTGGATGCTCTGGTTCAGGAATGCTCTCCTCAGTGCTAGCGTTAGCCTGCACTATGGGAACCTGGGGCTCTTCCTGAGGCGCATGATGGAATTGCTCCTTCCATTCCCTCAGCTGCTGCTGGAACCAACGGTTGTCCTCACGGACGTAGCGTTTTAGTACGGGAGGAAGGGAGTCCATGCCTTGCAGAACCTGTCCTGTCTCGTTGTCTGTGTCCTCTGCCGTGAACAAATGAGACGAATACACACATGCACTGGATGTTGTACAACACTTGAAGAACCTCCTACAAATTTTTATAGAAAAACTCTCCTTTTTTTTTTTTAGATTATTGCAAAGCAGCTATTTCAAAGATCTTAAACCCTACCAAAAGCATAAACATGGCATAGTATAAACATGTTGGAGTACAACCTTAAAACTCAACACACCCCTGTTAGCAGGCGAGGCACAGGCCAAACGCTGCCCTTTATAGTGTTTCGAGCAATCCACTATCATGTTACCAACTGATATACTAAAAATACAGACTATTAATAACAACAGTGCGATTTCTCTCCTACTTTTTACCTATGCTTGGAAAAACTACTTCTTAATTGCCAGAATATTTCATGCAAAGTGTAGTTTAAGCCCTGTCAGAAGGTATTTATTTATTTATTTATTTGTGCAGGGTTTTTGGTTGCAAAAAAGCTTGCACATAAATAAAGGTATTTGATTTACTTTTCAAAAAAATTATTAATGTGCATACATATTTAAATACTATATTTTCAACCATGTAAGAGACATAAAAATTATAACAAACGCGAAGAAGCCTTTTACATGAAATTATCATGTTTTTACTATAAGATAAAATATTATCTTTATAAAAATATAAATGACTGTAAACGGATTACTGGATTACTGTAAAAAAAAAAATCAAATCCCCTTTATTAGGAACACCTGTACATCTAGTTATTCACAGAAATCCTATTAAGCAATCACAGCAGCACAATGCATAATATACTGTAATAAGAATGATTTGTACCTAATCTAACAGGTACAGATCAAGAGCTTCAATTAATGTACAAATGAAAACATGGTTGTCGTCGCCAGATGGGCAAGCTGGATGGGAGAGCAGAGGAGAACGACCAGATTGTTTCAAGCTGACAGGAAGGCTACAGTGATTGTACCATATTATACATCGAACCTTGAAGTGAATGAACTACAACAGCGGGAGACCACATCAGATTCCACTCCTGTCACCTACGAACAAGATTCTAAAACTACAGTGGGCACATGTTAACTGAAACTGAAAGGGAGAATATTGAAAAATAATGAGCCTGTTTTTTTTTTTTTTTTTTTGCATATAACATTTGTTTCTATTCCTAAATGAATGTTCTGAACATCCTCCTAGTAAACCACATGGATTATTATGAAATGCTGCTTAATAGTCCCCTTTTTGACTTTCATAGTAACAGTCTGTGTGAAATGAACAGCTTGAAGGTGCAAAAAATATTTTAATGAGGAGTAGACTAAGTCCTGATATAGCACCTCCAGCAACATAAGTCAATACCTGCTATGAGGTGTGGCAGTCCGTCATTAATGTACATGAGGCAGTAAGCACTGGCATTGGTCATCCCGCCATAAGAGTCCCGCACCAGCTCCTCCCACGAAGACTCGGTCACCATCACATCATTGTACTTGAGCCAGCGTTTATGAGTGTGATCGTAGATGTAGGCCCAGTAATGACCAGCAGATGCCTGTCCCTCATGAACAAGAACTGCATGCAGCCGGTACGGTACCTGAAATTACCAAGAGAAATATCAGTCTCAGTCTCACTGAGGTTGGCAATACCTTATCCTTTAAGGCCATGCATCACAGTACCTCAAAATTATTTATCGTTTTCATATTTATTAGGAGATTTCCATAAATCAAATAAAACATTCAGCTCATTTTAGTGCCTTTTACTCATTTCAAGCTTTCTGGCAGATAATTTAGCTTCTTTCTAGAGATAAATTATTCAAATTTACAGTAATGATCTGTCAGTAGAACAAGACAAGCTTGAAATTAGTAAAATAAGTCTAAAAGCATGCTTTATAATCTCATATGTAGTTTACTGTAATCATAAAATATGGAATACTAGATAAATGTGACTATATTTATATATAGATATTTTTTGCCGTGCCCATTAGTTTTAGGTTACTGTTAAGACAAATGAATATTTTTTTAAATCCCAATTGCATTGTTTCATCCATTGAGCTACAGTATATTTTTGCACACCTTATAACATAAATATAGTTTTCTTGATCAGGTGTGAGCTATGATTGCTTAGTTTGTGGTATATTCTTGCATTTGATACTCCCTCTTATTGTAAATGCAGGGTTAATATCATACATTGTGTTCAGACTTATGTGCATATTTTTCTTTAAGAATGCCTTTCATTGAATAAGAAAGTACTGAAATCATTTTCAAGCCTGGATCGATTAGCTTAGCAAGCCTGTAAGTGTGGTGGAACAACGCAGCAGTGGACATTGACTATGACACAACCATGATCGATCATATGTATAGAGACTTACTGTATGTGACATCCTGCATTACCCTGACCTTCAGTCACAACCGGGGCTTGATATGGTAAACTATTTACACCAATCAGCAATAACATTAACACCACATAACATTACCACATTATTAATGATTATCAGTTATAGACCAATAAACTGGTCAGAGGATCATGGGCACCCGAGGCTCATTTATGCCTGTGAGGAGCAGAGGACATTCTGTCCAGTCAAAAAAGTCAATGCACCATACTGTAGCTCGCTGAAAAAAAGTCAGTGCTGGCCATGTATCAGAACACCAAGTGCACCACAGCATGCAAAGAACCCTGGGTCGCCGACCTTGCTTCCGAACTCCCCAGATCCAAACCAGCACCCATGAAACACACTGCTAATCTAAGGTCCCACCCCACAACGCAAAACATGCAAAAGATCCAGCACCAATGTTCTGGTGCCAGACACCACATCATCCACCACATCTTTTGAAGTCATGCCCTTAGGGGATAGATCTGCCCTGGAGGCACAAGTGGAACCCAGACAATATTGGGTTTAATGTTTTTTAAGGTGTATTTCAGTTTACCTCAACATAAATAAGCTGCTTCACTCAAAGATTATGCTGTAGCTTTAAAATCATATTTAAAACTAGACTTTTCACATTTATTACCATTATAAAGATTAGGAATTATACAACATTAATGTGGAATGCTCTGGGAAACAAATCAGATATGGCTGAATTCAAACTGCTAACTTCACCTGTTTTGGAGTGATGATTTTATATGTGCCCCAATAATGGACATTTATCAGTGTTATACTGTTTCACTTTGAACAATTACAGTATAATTTAAAGTGCAAATTGTTCGTATTATTTAATGTGTATTTATACTGAAATTGGTGTAAGCTTATCGAAGCATATGACCTGCAAAATTGTTCCTTAAATAGTTTTTTTTTTTTTTTTTTGGTAAAAGCTTAAAAATTGTTGTAACCATGTCAAATTCATGTTGCTATATCAATATATCTTTGCTATATCTTTTCATGTAAAATCTAGATTTGCCAAGTTTCATCTAAAATATTATTAAGATCATTGAAAGATTTGAATAAAAAAAAGTTACAGACACTACATACAACGGCATGAAATTGTATTTTGCAAATGTTTTTTTTGTTGTTGTTGATAAAAATGGAAATGTGCATGTATTGGAAGATAAGAAGCATTACGTTTTATGAAAAATGGTGTTATAAATTAATTTAAAAAATAACTTTTTCATCTATGTGAGACACTTTTTAAGACACTTTACCATGTTTTGCTCGATAAGAGCCAGTTTAACAAAAGCTATGGTAAAAAGTGGGTATAAAATAGACATAGTTTTCATGATTGTGAGTTATTTTTTAAAGTTACCTCTTAAATTACATGCTAATTTCAAGAACAGCAGTCAATGTCAGTAGACCTGAATATTTTGTTCATAACCCTTTTTGGGGGTAACCAAATGTTTTGGGGTAACTAGACTCTTTTTTAGTATTCTTTATTCTCAAAGCTCACCTGATATCTACCTTTATTTCACTACTCTTCCAACTGCACCATTTCAGTATCTATGTAAAAGAATCACTGCTAAGCCCCACCCCAGAGGCGAAGGGAAGGAACTCTTTTATTAGGTCACTTTAGGGAAATCCATTCAACATGTTTAAGCCCTGGCCAAAGAACGGCAAAAGAACAAAAGATAGAACAAAAGAATGTCCCCCCCCCCCCCCCCCCCCCCCCCCCCCCCCCCCCCTGTTTTTGGTTGTACATGCACAGTGGAGACCCATCTAAATGTCTAAAAATGACTAAAAAGTGACATTTGCATACTAGGTCCTTTTTAAAAAGCGACAACTTTACTATAGGTTTTTATCCGGGTGATTATTTCTAAAAAAGTAATCATTTTTGTAAAATCTAAGAGCAAATTCTAATCTCATGACTTCATGAAAATGTTGCTGCCCTTCTTTTATTTATTTATTTATTTATTTATTTTTAAATAAAATGATTTCATTCACTGAATTATATATCAAGTTCATTTGATTCTATATCACAGCAGGATACTAAGTTATTACCCAAGCCAACAAAAATGCTCAAAATCACAAGCCATACAAATATGGCTTAATTGTGCATTAATATTTTGCTAGTTTTTAACATTTATGTCTATGGTAATCATATGCTTGTACACACACACACACACACACATAGTCACTCAACTTTTAAAATCATATAGCATTTTGGTCACAGACTGAGAATAATGCCACAATGAAACAAAGTGGAAGTCTGTAGAGCCAAGGGCTGTTTTGGAATATAGACTTTACCTGACACAGACTGTTATCTGAGTACATCCCCTCCAGAGCCTGGCTGACCTTGTCAATGCTGGCCTTGAGCTCTGAACACAAGGAGAGAACAGCGATCAATAGGGTGCACCCGAGGCCAGGCTCCTGATACACTCAAACACATTAGGATATCTGCTGGAAAATAAGGCTGTGCTCTAATACAATACGGTAAAGGGCACAACATGCGGCCTCATGAACAACAGTCGATACTGCAGAGCTGAAAGGAACAAAACAGCTTCTGCAACGCTGGTGGAGAACAATGATTGCTTTTTTCTGTTTTCTTGTAAAGGCAGAGGTCTAGGTAATACTTCACACCGAGAGAGAAAAATGCCGTAACTGTCTGAAAGCCGGGAAGAGGACGCACCGTTGATGCTGTTCTCTGCTTCGGCTCTCCAGCGCTGCAGGCAGCCCCTGACAAAGTGTAGCTCCTCCTCGCTCACGCTGCTGGGCACTGGGTGCTGAGGCCAATCAGCGGGGGGTCTGCACTGGGTGAAGGGTTTGTGGATGGGTGTCCTCTGGTTAGAACTCTGTGTGCAGCCTGAATCATCTGATGAGCCTGCATCATCTGCTTCTGTTTGGCTAACAAGGGTTACAATGCACATTCATTCAGTTATTATTTCTTCAGGGTTGTTGCAAAGAAAAAAAGGTCATGCAATGGGAAAAAAAAATAATAATTCACCGCTTCATTTCGTCATGCTACGCCTATGTTCGCAACTGGACATGAACTCAACACGTGGCATTGCATGTGTACGCGTAAAAGAGGCAGAAAATGCTTTTTCATCATGAGATAAATAAAAGACATGAGTCTGGGATCTTCTACAGCTTTGTGGGATCATACAGAATAGGTAATATATGGACATATGAATTTTCAATATATGTAATATATTCAAAGATGTGCCCTATACAGTATATGATACCAAATAGTGACTGTGGTATTTACTCTTTACTGCTCTTTATAGAAATTTCTTTTATGTAGAAATTTTTATTTATATAATTTTTATCTTTGCTTATGGCATTTTTTTGTTTGTTTCCAAAACATTTGCATAGCGCTGTAAGGAAGGTAGGTTTTACTGAGCATGATGGAGAATATGAGTTCTTCTTGTAACTTTCTCACACTTGGTCCTTTCTATTTTCATAAAACTTAGGAGCTGACATTAGGTTTATTGTTTGTTTGTTGCTCAAAACTGGTCTGTCATGTAATATTTTGCTTTCTTCACAGGCATGCAAAGACTATTCTGCTGGAAGAGACCACTGCCATAAGGTAATCCCGTTTCCATGATGAGGTGTACTTGGTGAGCCACAGTTAAGGTAGTTGGTCAAAATAACATCCTCATGAATGGCAGGACCCAAGAACACTGCCTAAAGCATCACACTGCTTCAAATGGCTTGCCTTGTACACATCTGTTTCCCAGCTGAGTGACGCATATGCACCCGGCCATCCATATAATATAAAAGAAAATGTGATTTATCAGACAAGGCCACCTTCTCCCATTGCTTCATAGTCTAGTTCTAATGCTCACGTCCTCACTCGAGGCATTTTTAGCAGTGGACACCAGTCAGCGTCGGCACCATTACTGGTCAGCAGTGTCCGAGTGTTTTGCCTCATCAAACTTTTTAACTGTTAGAGCTGAAACGAGATTGATACTACGTCAGAAAACTTCCAGGAACTTCCCCTGTAAATGAGCTGTTAGTGCAGAAATGATAACAAATTACAGCAAATGCATTAATATGAACCTGTGATTTGCCTCACAGTTGGGACTGCTGTCTGAGCAGCTGTTACAGAAAATGAAACAACACTGTCTGATTAATCAGAATTCAACAGCACTGTACATTTACAGTATGTGCAGCTACACAGATAAACCTGTTATGCTTTATATTAACTGATCAGAGTTAAACATGGTAACTTTCTACAGTATGTTAAGAATTAAAATGAAGGAAAGAGAAATGGTTAGCGTTGGCGCTTGCCTGGTGTGTTCTGAGCTGGGTTCTGTGTGTGCAGAGATGCTGGCAGGTCCGAATGAGGTGGCTGCCGTGCTCGCATTTGTCTGTTTTGAGGTGGCGAACTCCAACACGTACTGCAGCATGTCTGCCAGCGGGTATTTGTTCGGCCCGGAACCATAGTTTTTATAGCTTGAAGGAAAAGATAAAGCTAATAAAGCGGAGTCAGAGACTGTGTAACCTTTTTAAGAAATCTGCAATTACAGTACTCTAAATTGTGAAATTTATGCCTGACCTTTCAAGCTTCTGCTGAAGAACTGTTAACTGGTCCTTGAGCCTTTTTACCTCTCCTCTTCTTCCATGTGTCTGTTCAACATTTCTGTGAAGGTACCTATTCCGAAAGTATTAACAAAAAATGGCTAAATTAAATTTTAAACACAAATTTTAAAGATTTTCCAGGACAGCTTTCCCCTCCCTACTCCAGATTGAATTTTCATTAAAGTCATGTTAAGGTTGTGCAGTTCAGCGGTGGATCTGCATGTTAGTAACTATTCAGTAAAACCTGGGTGTCAATGACATAGCAACACCATAAAACCAGCATCATGTTACTCTTTATATAGCAATAGTTTAGTCAACTGTGCCAATAGTATACTTCTTTTAAAGAAAGTAAGTATATAACTATGGAAATATCTACAGTATGCATAAGTAAGCATGCTATTAATTTACTTTTTATTTACTTACTCAGTGATACGCTAAACAAATGTACAAAATTATTTTTGGCCTACAGTTATACTTAACATTTTCATTGAGATGCTTGAGAAAAATATGAATAACTATTATTGTGTTACTTTATTTCTTTATATAGCAATACTGCCTGGGTTTTCATGTAGAATGTACCGTACTGTATGTGAACCAGGTGAATAGCTCGTGCTCAGTGACGTACTGGCACACGACAGTGGTCGTTCCAAACCATCAGGTATTCCTAACGATTAGATGTACAATCAACAATTTGGAGTTTCTGTGCAACCATTTGTGGATAATTTGGCTGTATGGACAGAAGGTGCTCCTCAGTGGCTACCTCATTCCAGGGAAAGAGCTTTTGATGAGGCTGTCTTTATCACTGTTAATCTTTTGATTAATCAATGTTATGGTGATATCAAACAAGCGTTTAAAACATGGTGTGATATGAAACCAAAATCATCTAATGGAAAGCCGACTTCACATGCTAACCAGGCTAGTTTGCTTGACTTGCAATTGGTTAAAGTGAAGGTCATGCCCCTGGAGACTCTGATGAGGTTTTTGGTAATGCTCTGACTGCTTTTTGCTTTTTTTGTTTTGTCTGCTTATAATTATAGGGGTTTTCTTTGATGATCTAATTTTGTCTTCTGACATTGATCTACTTTTCCTACAATCCCACTCTTCACCTTAGGACTTGTATTTCTGGTTGTCCCATAAGTGATCACCAAGCCCTGATTCGCTGATTCCTACTAAGATTGGTCGCATAACTCGTAATTCGTGTGCCTGAAGACAGGCTTTAGATTTGTGATTTCATGATTTTATGATTGATTTGTGCTCTGGCAAATACACAAGGACATGTTAAACATGATGCCTTGCCAATGCCTACTACACCATTTCAGTGTTTACAAATTGATTTTACACACATGCCACCTGTCAGAAATCTTAAATATATGCTCGTTATTGTGGACAGATTTTCCAAATTGAAAAAGACATTTCCACGTTCCAAAGAAAATGTTTACATTTTAGCTAAAGTGACAGAAATTGTGTACATTTTTGAGTATTGATTGGAAATTTCACATACCCCATCACTGAGGTTGGAAATTTCACATACCCCATCACTGAGGTGAGGAAATACTGAACATTTGTAAAATAAGAATCATACCCAATTAATCACCTTAACTTCCTTCCTTGGCTGTACTGATACTAATAGCAGTGGTAGGTTTCTCGTCTTCCATGCAGAAGGCTTGGGTTCAGTTCCCACTTAATACCCAAACCCCAGCCACTGCACACCACCATCAAGCATCTCGAATACAACACACACATGAACTGAGGGCTGTAATCAGCATGCTGCATGCTTACTGGCTCGCTGACGCTGATGAGACATACTCCTTACATATTGAAACTTGGCATCGAATGACGGGGCATTTTTCAATACTTGATGGTACTGAAGCAATTCGGTGCCAAAAAGGGTATCATAGATTCGGTACCCAGCCCTATCTGGATGTGATTGTTGGTGATACACAAGCATTCTGGACACATTTCTGCTTCTCTTCCTTTGCCTATATTTGACTCACTTTCATGCCAGGTAATACAGTGTTGGTGAAAAGATTAAATCCCAGGAAGGTTGGAGATGCCATCTAGTAATAATGTTTTGTATATTTCATGTTTCTCCTGTTGGGCCCATTCCCCTTTATGCAGCCAGCAAGGTACAGTATGCTTGTTTACGACTGTTGCATCAGGCATATATTTCTTTTACATTGACTTCTACAGTATGTGTACTATGAATGCATGTTTGTGTACATTGTCATGCGTTTAAACAGTTCAACAGTGATGATATTATTGATGATGATGTGCAGTAAGGGCAGTATGAAGGATCATTTGTAAAAGACGAACCATTTTGTTGTTTATTTCCTTGAGGCAATGTTATTAAGTAGAGCATAAATCACTGGCTATAACGCTGGACTTCTGATACACCAAGCAAACCGATGCCAAGCAAAGCATGTGAAACAGGGTTTTATTTCCAATTAGTTTAACCGTTGGAGTTAAGGTTCCTCTCTCTCTCAGTCATTTAACAGGGGAGAAATTGTAGAGAAGTACAGCATGTTCATGGGCAGCCGGGGACTGATTTTGTAGAGGCTGAATGACACAAATTCTAATCTCAGCCTTCCCAAATCAAGTCTGTGTTTATACTGTGTGAGTGTTCTGTTTGGTTTTGAACTGCCATGTCAATTTGAGTTACATGTTGGTATTAATACATTATTTGTTTATAATTTTTTGTGAAATTTGTTATACTGTACGTGTCATGCACTGGTAATGTTCATACACTAATAGTTAACTTCAAGTCTACTTAAATTACAGTTAAAGGTATATTTCATCTATAGTAAATTATATTTTAATAAAAACCTAGTACTTTAATGAACAAAATAATATTTAAGTAGTAAACCACAAATAAGATGATAGGCTAATTTACTTGCAAATATACCTACAGTTTAAAACAGCTAAACTAATAATTTCCTTCAAAGTATACTTTCATAAACTGAAATGTGAGCTAGAAATACACAATTCAGCCATAATATTACCACCACAAAACATTATCACAATAAAATTGATTATCAATTATATCACAGTAAACTGGTGACAGGATCATTGGCACTCAAGGCTTACCCATGATCCATGATCCCACAGAAAAGTCAATGCAGCATAAATCACTGGCCACAATAGAAAGGCATCAGGACAGCCAATGCATCATAGCTCACCAAGCACAGGGCTCAGCAAGGAAAAAAGCACAAAGCCACCTCCATATTCCCTAGACCAAGAACCATGGACACACACTGGCCAAATAACTAGGATGCACAGCGGGCCTACGCCACAACCCTCAGCTCTCAAAAGATCCATTGCCAGCAAGATACACACTCTGGTCCTTCAGGGCACGACTCCGCAGGACCTCTGGGTGTGGCTTGACGCCACGGGATTTCTGGGGTGCTGCCTGCAGAGGTCCTGTGGAGTCATGCCGTGAAGGACCAGAGTTGCCCAGGTAACTTAATAAAATTAACTTTAATCATGCTTTTAATGAGTAGCCTTTTTTTAATGAAAGAACATTTTTTATTGACTTTATGAAATGTTATTTTAGTACATGCCATAACATGATTAAATAATAATAATTGTAGCAGAATAAAAAATAACCTTGCAAGATAGCTTGCTCAGCACCCAAACATGGATGGAATCGTCATACAGTAGGTTCCATAACATATTAAACATACAGTAATAAAAAAAAAACTCTATAAAATAGCTGTGGCTAAAACAGAGTTAAGTTCTCACCTGTCCATGTAGATAATCTGGGGGAACTCCAGCTTTTTGTGTATCTTTTCTGGCCGCCCTAAAGACTGATTGAACTCAAATCTGGAGAGTTCGAAGGTCAACACTGGTGGCAGCTTCGAGAACCATCGCTGGAAAAACGTTCCATACTTACACGATTCGTATTTGTACTATAATATAGCATTAATACTCATAACATCAAATTGAGCAATGAACATTTATTTATATCATAACACTGACCTCCTGTCCAGGTGACACAGTTTGATCACATTGTAGAGATTCGATCTCTGCTGCTACCATTGCACCCTCCAGGCACTCGTCCAAATTGTTGAACCCATTTACCTGCAGAGGGTACTGTCCAAACTGCTCAATAGTAGACAGGATCTTACCTGCATTCATCGGAATACATGCTCTGAGCAAAACATCTAGACAACATATCTCCTCAATAATGAAATGAAATAATTCCTCTCACCCTCATGAACCCTCTGAGCTACAAATGTCCCATAGAAAAGCTGCACCATTGGGTTGTCCTGTTTGTCTTCTGGATTACTGGAGAATCAGAGAGACCATATATCAGCTTCTGTTATTTAAAATTAAATGATAAAAATAAGTTGCGTTTCATTTTTCATTTCTAAAAGCATACCTGCCATTAGCTGCCAGCTGGAAGGCGTCCTCGAGCCAGTCGAGCAGCTTGTGTGTGAACTCACTAACATCCTAAAACAGGCAAGCATGTTACCTCTCTCACACTGCCTCCACTTAACCACATCAGTGAGTACCTTAACCATCTGCTGCACACATGTTACATATAAAGGTGATAAATTAAAGGAAAAAAACAGCACAAAGTGTCTTAATAAGATATTAGGCTTCTAAGAGCTACCAGAATAGCTTCAATGAACCTTGGCAACGATTCTACAAGTCTTTACAATTGTACTAGAGAGATGAACACCGTTCTTCCCAAAGACATTTTTATAAAGTTTAAACAAAGATCATTTAAAAAAAGAAGGCTGTGGAAAATACTTCTCTTGTTACACTGTTCTTATTTAAAAACAATGCCACAAATGTACAAAGTACAAAAAGATATGTCCAATATTGTGCATCACTTAAAGCAGTGGTTCCCATCTTCGGCACACTTGATTTAACTAATTAGCTCATTGACACCCTTTACTGAATAGAAGTCGGTGTGACAGAGCAGGGAAAATACCAAGGCATGTGGTCCTCCAGGACCATGGGAACCACTGACCTAAGCCACAAGTGCACCCTCTACTGGTGTACAAATGGATTGAAATGTAAACTAGGGAAAAGTATGTTGCAAAACAAACATTACTAATTTTTTACTATATGGCAGTTAATCGATTAATCATTTATCATCAACATCTCTAGTACGCATGTAAGGATAAATGTTTATTCACTCTCAATGAGTACCCAAGGGTTTGTCAGTCACTGGGGTAGAACCCTTATCTTTAATATCATTCACCGAAAACTAGGGATATACTGTAGTGTACATTTAAAATGACTTAAGGTACATAAGTAAATTTAAAGTATACACTTAAAGTATGCCAGTCTATACACCCACAGTGTGTTTGTCTGTGGATATGTATGTAGTATATCCAGGATATCTAGGTTATGTATGTAGATAGATAGATAGACAGACAGAGTGAGAGAGAGAGATTGCTAAAAAGAGCGAGAGCAGCTTCAGGAGAGTGGTCCTTATAGGCTCTTTTTTCCTATTTTTTATTTTTACATATAGTAAACAATTGTGCCATGCTTACTAAACCAGAGTAATTATACCTGCTGTGCCTCGCTGGTCCTAAAAGCGTCCCTGAGCAGCTCCACAGCTGCAGAGGGGTCCACAAACCTGCGATTGGAGCCCAGCATTAAGGCAAAGAGGCATCGCAACTCCTGCATGAATGCTATGTTTCTCTTCTCCTACACATAAAGACAGAGACATATGGGGGTGTTACATATCCAGTCAAAGTGCTTCTCACGAAGACAACAAACAAGCGATCCCACCAAATATATAATCTAGCTGAAACGCGGCCTTATTCAAAGGTACTCCTAGGAGTACTTTGCTATCCCAGAAGGGATCTAAAGATCTGAGCGTGTCAGAATGTTTGTCAGAATATGAGCCAGATCCTCACAGGCGGCTGATTACTCACAGAGTGGCTCTTGCATTTCTCCAGCACGCGCTCAGACAGGCAGTAATTGAGCACCAGTCTGCGAAACACCGGCAGATGGAACAGAGACTGAAAACAACAAGAGCGAGAAAATTTCGCGTGACTCATGCATATCATCATTTGCTGTCATTTCGTTTTCATTTACCACAAGGCATATTCGTCAATAGAGCGTAATGGCTGGGGTGGATTTTGGGATGTAAAACACTCCGAAGTGGGTAATTACTGGGGTCAGAGCTGAAGTTAACATCAATGCTTTTTGTCACACAACAAAATGACTGGGGGCGGATGAGCTGTCAAGTACTGGAGCGGAGCTCATTAATAGTCGAATAGTGCACACATCTGCACCAATTAACCTACGCCAAGTTGGAAATCTGCTGCTCTGTTTCTAGCAAATCTGGGAAAAAAAAAACTGACAGAAAAAAATTAAATACTGTAATACTGCAGATATAGCCAAACAACTATGTGTTTTCTATCAAGGAAGTCCAATTAATGCAGCAGAGCTAATAATAAATACAAATTAATTAAAGGTAAAAATAAAAATATTTACAACTCCCAGTTGCTTACAATGCAGACATGCTACTGAATGGTCCTTCATTTTATAAACTCTAATATCAAAAATCCACATCCTAATTTTTTTTCGCTACTGAGAATAAATAAGAACTAATACAATTTTGTAACTAATCGTATCATTTCGAACTTATTTATAACAAACACGGCCTTTAGAGTTCAGAGCAGCACATATCATGCTGTACTATTTAATTAGCTCTGCAGTCTATCAATATCAATAAAGTCTTGAATTTCAACACAGACATCTGAGAAGCCTGGCTAAATTCACTCTGGAATGGCTGTAATAAAATTAGAGTGGCGAGATGCTTCGGCATCAGAGAGAAAGAGAAGCTCATCTTTTCAAGCCTCCTGTCATTAGCAACAGAGGTAATTTCATTTGCACAGTATGGCTAGATTACAAGATAACAACTGAGATGAGAACGTTTTTCTTTTTTTTCCATGGTAGGATATGAGGTATGTGTATTCAGGCTGACAGCATAGGAATCCATCACATACTGTATGTAGTATCAAACCGTCATAATAATGTTAATTGTTTTCTCAGTCATTTTAGATAGATAAACTAAGCAAATGCCTATAGTGGGTCATACCATTTGGTAATAAACAACACTGTCTTGTGCTTGATTTTCTTTATTGTATATTCATTCAGAATGATGAAATATTAGGTATCTATTCACAATATTTTTATACAGTATTGTGCAAAAGCCTTGAGCCACCCACATTTCTTCAAAAAGAAAGACTTTCTTGTATTTTTAAAAAGCAATCTTCAGGAACAGTTCTCCAGGCTTCCTGAAGGACTCAAATCTTTTGCCAAGTTCTCAGTTCTCATTTTCAGTCCAGTCTCTGTACCTGACCAGAACAATGTTTCAGAGCAAAGTTTTTGTTTGTTAAGCCACACAGTGATCTATAGTTATTTAAGAATGAATAACATCTAACTTTAGACATGAACCAGTAAAAAAACAGTTGCAGATGATGACAGATGATCAGGCTGGTGATTATTATTCTGGTG
Source organism: Clarias fuscus (assembly GCA_030347435.1). Lineage (NCBI taxonomy): Eukaryota > Metazoa > Chordata > Actinopteri > Siluriformes > Clariidae > Clarias > Clarias fuscus. The sequence goes on along the minus strand of CM059230.1, from coordinate 11,397,635 downwards.
ATGCTGAATGCTAAGTGGTTGAAACAGACAAGAAGGGAAATGAGGCTGCAATTACAATTACAATTTCTGACAAGCAAAAGTTATCAGGATGGGGATAAGCACTGCTGCCTAACACCTGAATTTCACCTCCAGTCTATGCATGTGTGTGAAGTTTGCATGTTCTGACCTTCATGTTTTGTAGGCCGATTGTTGTGTGTGTATGGCTGTTCCCTATGATGAGTTCCCTGAAATTGGCTCCAGATC